>CM040125.1:265000352-265677047 GCA_022559845.1 Amorphophallus konjac
CCTTCTGAACGACAAAGGTGATATCGAATTGAGAGAGGAAGCTCTGCCAGCGAGCTAACCTACTAGAAAGAACGGGCTTTTCTAAGAGATAACGGATCGGGTCCATTCTAGAGATCAGCCTAACTGGGTGGGCGAGAAAGTAATGTTTAAGCTTCTGAACTACCCACACTAAGGCGGCACAAGTCTTCTCCATAGCGGTGTACCTAGATTCAGCTGGATTGAACAACCGAGAAAGATAGTACGCAGCCCGCTCTTTTCCTTCGTCATCCACTTGTGCTAAAACCGCCCCTAGGGAGTCCTCAATGACCGAGATGTATAAGATCAGGGGTTTCCCAGGGACAGGAGGTTGCAAAACCGGGGGATTGGATAGATATTCTTTGAGGTCCTCATAGGCCTTTTGACAATCTTGATTCCATTCGAACTTGACCCCCGCCTTGAGCAATTCATAAAACGGACAGCACCTTTGAGAATGCTGGGATATGAATCTTCTAATGAATTGCAATCTACCAATCAGTCCTCGAAGTTCCGTAATGTTCTTTGGCGGAGGCATATCTATGACGGCTGTAGACACGCCATTCCTGACGTCTCCTGAGAAAGTTTCATATTACTATACAACGCCCCGCGACGGCTGACGCATTTTGAATCACTTGAGTGCTTCCTTTTCTTGAGTCTTCTTCCGCCCTTTTCGGCATCCGGAATCGTCTCGTCACGGCATTCGGGCGACATCAACACCAGTCGAACGCATCGGGAGGTTCCGGAATCAAGAAGGGGGTCTACCGGGTGACCGCCGTCACCTGATCCAAGGACCCGGGTGGGTCTTAATGGGGGCGTCCAGGCCCCTGGACGCCCCCATTCTTTTCTCTTATTTTATTCTTTTCTCAGGGCCCAAAACCAAATAAAAAAATATAAAAAATATATATAAATTAATGGAGGCGTCCAGGCCCCTGGACGCCTCCATAAAAAACAAAAATAATAAAAAATGTTTGTAAAATGCCAGTTGGCATAAAATAAAACAAAACATAAATAAAAATATACATTAATGGAGGCGTCCAGGCCCCTGGACGCCTCCATAAAAACAAATCTAAAAAAATCAAAATGCCAGCCCTGGCATAAAAGACAAAAAATAATATATATATATATATATATATATATATTGGAGGCGTCCATGCCCCTGGACGCCTCCATAAAAACCCTCACGGGCGCCGGCCACCGAACGACGGTTTGTCGTGTGTGAAAAAATCCAAAATATAGAGACGTCCGGTCAGCTGGACGCGCCCATTTCTGAATCACGAGGCGCCGCTCACAAAACCACGCGTTGTGCCGAACCGCGTGCGGCCGTCGTCGGTTTTCGGTGGACCTGCTTGAGGCGTCCGGGACCCTGGACGCCTCCACAAAAGTATTCCAAAAAAATCAATAAAAATAGAATAAAATATTATTTCGGCCCTGATGGAGGTGTCCAGGGTCCTGGACGCCTCCACCTTCCGGAGCTCTATAAATAGAGGCCCACCCCCTCAGTTCTAGGGGAGCTAAGCAGTGATCCGATAGGCTGCCGGAGCCCAGAGGCTACGGAGTCATTTTTCTAACCCGTGGGGTCTTTTGTAGGTGGAGGTTCTGCCGGCTTCTCGGGTGCCCACGCTCGCGAGAGGAAGGTCGTCTTCATCCACCGCGCTTCTATGTCGTCCCCACGTTGCCGGAGCTCCGCCGAATTTCACCACCGGCACATCCAATAAGCCAACTCTTTCATTTTCTTCGTAGTTCTTTTGCATTCATCATCTCGCATCCATCATCTCATTTTCCTCCTACTCGAGTCCGAGAGGGGTTTAAAAGATAACACCAACCAGGTGTGTGTCTTCCCGTTATTTCGTCATTTTTATTGTAAGGATATGAATACTACACATTCATCTTTCTAAGCCACTTGTCATTTGTTTGTCGTTGTTTTGCAAGGGTAGCCGAGGAAAGCCCTCTCCGTCGGCCGGCCGGAAGGAGAGGAAGAAGCAACCCGCCATCTCCCGCTCTTGAGGTAGGCGCGATCACTTTCTTATTTTGGGGTCTTTCGGCCCCTGGCGATCACATCTTTTCATCGAGGCCGCGGCGAGTCACTTCCCCAATGGCCGTTTAAATTTCTGTTCTCATATTCTCTTTATATCCTGTTATATTTCGTTCATATCATCGAGGCCGCGGCGAGTCACTTCCCCAATGGCCGTTTAAATTTCCGTTCTTACATTCTCTCTATATTCTGTTATATTCTGCTCATATCATCGAGGCCGCGGCGAGTCACTTCCCCAATGGCCGTTTAAATTTCCGTTCTTACATTCTCTCTATATTCTGTTATATTCTGCTCATATCATCGAGGCCGCGGCGAGTCACTTCCCCAATGGCCGTTTAAATTTCCGTTCTTATACTCTCTCTATATTCTGTTATATTCTGCTCATATTCTCGAGGCCGCGGCGAGTCACTTCCCCAATGGCCGTTTAAATCTCTGTTCTTATATTCTCTTTTATATTCTGCTATATTCTGCTCATATTCTCGAGGCCGCGGCGAGTCACTTCCCCAATGGCCGTTTCAATTCTTGTTATTTAATTTCTGCACCATTCCCGTCCTCCCGAGGTCGCGGCGAGTCACTTCCCGCTATGGCCGTTTGAACCCCATATCTTGCTATATTATACTTGTCCCGCTCGCCCCGCCGGAGCAATCTCCCGTGGTGGCCCCTTCTCTCTCTTCTCTCATCTCTGTGTTGCAGCAAACAGCAAAACAAACAAAAAGAGGAGCCCGCGCGCTCTCCGCATCCTCTTCCCCGCTCCATCGAACTCCGAACCGCGTGACGTCGCTCACAGATTGGCGATCACGGTGGGACCTCTACTGCTTCCTCTCGGTTACCCTTGCAAGTTCGGCACCATCCGTGCCTCTCCATCTTGGCGCCCGCGCGCGCCCCCGTTGTGCTCACGGCAGCACCGTCAGTTTTGATTGGTTCTTTGTTTATTATATGTTTGTTATTTCCGTTGTTTTCCCACTCCATATATCTGTCAGCATTCCATTGCATACATCCATTCCTCTTTTCTATCCTTTTTTCATTTTTTTTTAGGATCACCCTTTCCGGGTGAAGGAAGGACTCTCCGTTTGGGAATTCCTCTCAACGGACTAGAATCTCCTACACTGGGACCTCCGTAAGTCCCCGACATCGAAGAATCTCCTCTTCGTTCACTGGGCTGGTTGTACCATTGAAGTTCCCCGAAGTTAGTCATTTCATTCGTGGTGAGACGAGAGACCCTAGCTGACACGGCGGTGAAACAAAAAAATAAACTAGGGTCCCCACTTTGTGTGAACTTCGGATCTCGCTAAAAATAAAAAAAATCATCAAAATCAAAATAAAAAAAAGGGCGTAAAGGCATCCACTTGTTTGATAATCTCTGCTTCCTACTTGCTAGTGTATGTTTTTGCGTTCTGGGAGAACTGTGAGCATGTCTCACGAGTCTTCTGAGGAGAACCACCCTAGCCGTGGTTTGACAGCCGACCCGCGAGTCTATGCTATGGACTCGGGTCCTTCTCATGACCCCTCGCATGAGATGCAGGTTATTGCCGGGGACACGTCCCCGCCACAGGATATCACTTCCTTACTGGGCGTCCTCGCCAACACGGAGCTTACCTCTGAACAGCTCCGGGCCTTCCAGGCCATTCTAAAGGGGAAATCTGTTTCCCCCACGCCCCAGGAGTCAACTCCGGCTATCGCACCTCTCCACGAGTCCGTGCAGGCCATTCCATCTCCTTCATTGGCGCAAGCCATCCAGTCTCCCTCGCTTCAAGGACAAGCGAGCCAACAACCTCCCTCATTCCAATTCCCGTCACAATCTCAAACTCCCGGTGTTCCTCACACACCGTTTCAGCCAGGGCCAACTGTCGGTGGTCCGACAGTTCCCTCTCATTCCGGGTTTCCCCCTCAAGTCTCCGGGAGACAGTTTCTCCCCCAATGGCAAGTGCCACCTTCACCCCCAGAGGAGCTCGCCCAATCGCTCCTCAATAGGTTCAATCGCATGGACGAGCAGTTTCAAAATCTGAGAAGAATGGTGGACGTGAAAGCCACCCCGGAGGTTGCTTTGCCAATCCTCCCCGTCATTCATCTTCCTCCCTCCGAAATGCCCACGTACCGCAGATACAATGGTACCGGCAACCCCTTCATTCATCTCAAGACTTCATGTATGAGTCCTCTTACTGGCAAAACGATCAGAGGTCCCTGGCATACCTCTTTCGAGATCATTGGATGGTCCCGCGCTTGAGTGGTTCTATTCTCTGGAGCCCCGCGAGGCCGAAAATTTTGAAATAGTCAGAGAAGGTTCTTGCAGAAATATAGGGATAGGGTCGGTCCCTCACTCTCCATTACCGACCTAGTGGCCGAAAAGATGAAACCCGACGAGGATTTTGTCCGATATGCTGATAGATGGAGGTCTCTGGCGGAAAGAATAAGGGATACCCTCTCCGAGCCCGAACAAGTGAAAATGATTGTGTCTAATGCAACCTCGCAGTTCAGACACGTCCTCGCCATGAATAAACTTACTACAATGGAGGAACTCTATGAAAGGGCCCGATACATCCAAACCCAGCTAAAAGACTCCCCCATCATGAACATGTTTGAGTCGCCGAAGCCCAAAGTGGTCAGAAAGACAGGCGCTGGTGTCCCGGGCGGAGCCACAGAAGGGGTCGTGACAAATGAGCAAGTCAGTGCGGTCAACAATGCCAACTATGCAGTCAACCCAAGGCCTCCACAAATGCCCCGACTACCCCTTCAACCAGGTCCTTTCCCTCTCCGTCCTCCACCCCAAAATAATCCACCCCAGGATAATATGCCTCCATTACGCCAACCCCAACAACAACAACCACAACCTCAGCAACAACAACCACCGCTTCAGTACAACCAAGTTCCACCCCCGGGGAACTATGGTCCCCAACAGCAACAAAGGAGGCCGCTCGGTCCTAAGAGAGCCTACTATCCACCATTGCCAGAAACCTTAGCAGATATTTTTAATGCCCTCATGGCATCAAACCAACTCGCCCTACCCAGAGAAAGGCCCGCGTGGCCCCCCAATGTTGATACCTCCAAATACTGCGTCTACCACAGGCAGCCGGGACACACAGTGGATTACTGCTTCCATTTCAAAGATTACATCCATGATATGAATGATGAACATCAAATAGATTGGGATGAGATGAGACGGTACGTCGCGGCTCTCAAGGCTAGGAGACCTCCTCAGAGGCCACAGCAGCAGTTACAACAGCAGCAGCAGCAGCAACCACAACAACAACAGCAGCCTCAGCAGGCCCCACAACAACAGCCCGACATGGGCATAATCCAGAATCCACTACCGGAGCACCAACAGCCCAATCATCAGGTTAACCACATCTCCTCCTTCCCGGAAGTCGGGAGAGAGCAGGTGTGGCACCAGGAAAGTACCTCCATTCTTTATACCTCCAACCCTATCGTCATGCAACCCCCTCACCTTGCCCGGGTAGCACCTCTCTCTCATCAACCCGCATCGGTATCGCCTTCACCATTTCCACTACCATTACGCCCTCTCATCCACACCCCGACCTCCTATCAACCGACACTTTCTACTACGCCTTCACACCCTCTCACCTTCTCCCACTCCCCCACTTTACCATCCACCTCTACCACATTTACCCCTACGCCTTCTAAACCCCTTATCATCCGTCCACCATACATAACCCCGTCTTTCTCCACCACATCACCACTAATGCCTTCAAAACCACTCATCACCCACCATCCACCTCAAAACCTTTACCCGTTTCAAACCTTACCTCCACCTCCACCTTCCAAACCCCTTATCCTTCATAATCCGCGCGATATCCCCTCTACCTCCGCCATGCCTCCACCTAACAAACCCCTCATCAGAATCCCTGCTCCCGTCATCACCCCTGCTTCATCAACCATTCCTCCACTACTACCCCTCAAACCCCTGTTAAAACCCACTGCTACCCCCACAGAGGTACAAAAGCCGCAGGCAATGGTGCTCCGGAGTGGAAGGATTTTCCACAGGGTTTTCCCCCACAACAGTCAGAATCTCGAGCAATCTCAGCCAGAGAAGGATGATGCAGAACAACCAGAAAGAGCTATCCCTGGAACACAGTATGATCTACTGAAACACTTGGACAAGACGCCTGCCCGGATCTCCATCCTAGAGCTACTTCAAAGATCCACATCCCACCAGGCGGCCTTGATGGAATATCTTCAAAAGGTCATGGTTAATGAAGACCTCCCCGTGGAGAAGATTTCGACCGTCCTGACCCCAACAGACACACAACCGGCCATCATGTTCCACAACTACGAGCTCGCTCCCAAGGAAGCTCGGAAATAAGCATTGTGCATTTCAATAAAAATTAATGGGGTATCCATAAACCCGTGTCTTGTGGACACGGGTGCATCCATAAATGTGATCTCCATGAGCACTCTTCAGTTGTGTGGGGTCAACGAGGAACAAATAAGACCTTCCTCGATCACGGTCACGGCTTATGACAATAGCAAAAGGCCGCCGCAGGGGATGATTATTCTGAAGGCAGAACTAGGCCCCATGTCAATTCCCACGGAATTCCATGTCCTCGACATGGACCCCACATTCAAGGCTATACTGGGTCGCCCTTACATCGAAGCCATGGACGCTGTGCCTTCCACCAACCATCAGTGCATGAAGTTTCCTTAGAATGGGAGAATTATTAAAGTGGTCAGTACACCGGTCCTTCACACAGTGGATGCTATCAACACCTCTCTGCCCTCCGTTTGGCCATCTCATCGGCCCATATTATCACTGCTGGACGTGCGTGATCCATCTCACATTCCACTAGCACCAAAGGAGCCGGTCAGGGCAACCGCAACATCATGTCTCCCTTTTCACTCCAAAGGTTGGGAGATTATGAGGAACATCGGCTATCAACAAGGAAAGGGTCTGGGCGCACAGTCACAGGGTATGCTCAAACCGCCAAAGGAAATTAGGCCGAATCGCAGGTTTGGCCTAGGCTTCAAAGGACCGTTCAAGGCAGATTGGAAGCCCCTCACGTGGACTCTATCAAACCACTTCAACAGAGGACCCGTTGTTCAGATGGGAGATCACCCACGAGAAGCACATGGGGGATCACATGCTGTATATTTGGCTGAAAAATGTCCGAGGATCACCAAAAGAGGCAAGATCAAAGATCCGGAATGCGAGTGGGACAAATGGTTCGACATACGGGACATTTCCGTTGCACTGGAAAGGATGTTCTCGTCTCCACCGCTTGAAGGACCACCACTGATCTCCGAAATACCAGAGAATATTACCACTCTTGCCAAGGTTCCAAACTATCCTCGTCCTCGCCAGAAGGACTCTGTCATCGACGGATCTTCGTCCGTCCTCAACATTGCCGTCGACGGCTCATTAGCCGCCATCCTCTCCATCCACTCGTCTCAGCCTTTGCTGATATCTTCTTCCTGGGCCAGACAATTGTCTGATGATCTTCCCAGATCCCCTTCTTTGCTTACATACCTACGCGGGCTTTTCAACCCGCGTCAGGTCTTCAACCATGATCTGCTCTATGAGCCTCACAATCCTCTAGCCATAACCCCTTTTCTCTCTCCTCCAATCTCTTTTCACTGCTTTGTCATTAAAAATGAAAACGAAAAAAAAACGTCAATTTTCAAACTCCCCAACAACACATCTTCGTTGAGGAAACCTCCTACATCTCCCACGGGTGCGTACCGCCTTGCGGACCACCCGTCCGAGGTCCGATGAGCGACCTTTTCTACCCCTCCTCTGAGGGGTCTTCTCCTGTACATTCTACACCATCCTCTTCGTCTTCCTCTTCTTCTGTAAATATTGTCAATCAATCTAGGAATGATAGGCCAAGGGTAGTACCTAGGAAGAAATCCAAGGGTAGGCAGATCCCTCGTCGATTCCTTCTGGATTTGGCCGCCAGGTGTCAGGCCCTTCTTGCCATCCCCCAGTTGTTAGAAAATCCCATCCAGCTACCCGAAATAGAATGCGAGGGCGACTGTGCATCTGATGAAGGGTATGGAGTCTACGAGATCACGAATGAAGAATGCCCCACTGAAGATGAGGGTGAAGAATATGAGGATGCGGCGGGCGCATACGCTAGCGGAATGAGGAGATTCGACGAGCCGTCAACCGCCGTAGAAGAATCCACCAAAGAAGTCAACTTGGGGACTGAGGAAGACCCTAGGATCATCCTCATAAGTGACAACCTACCACCCTCTGAAGAAGAGGCATTAATTGAGGTTCTCAAGGAATATAAGGACACGTTTGCATGGAGCTACGAGGATATGCCGGGTCTGGATTCAACCTTGGTCGAACACCGTTTAACCCTAAAACCAGGGTCCATCTCGGTAAAACAAAGGTTAAGGCGTTTCCACCCTCAGATGGCTTTGAAAATGAAAGAAGAGGTCGATAAGCTCCACAAAGCCAGGTTCATTAGAGTCGTTCTTTATCCTCAATGGGTGGCGAACATTGTCCCGGTCATGAAGAAAGATGGGAAAGTCAGGATTTGCATCGACTTCCGGGACCTTAACCGCGCGTGTCCAAAGGATGATTTTCCCTTACCTCACATTGATGTGTTGATTGATAACACGGCAGGTTTTGAAACCCTCTCTTTCATGGATGGATTTTCAGGATACAATCAAATTCGTTTGGCAGAAGAGGATCAGGAAAAGACGTCATTCACTACCCCTTGGGGAACATATTGTTACGTGGTCATGCCGTTTGGGTTAAAGAATGCTGGAGCTACTTACCAAAGAGCGATGATGGCCATATTTCATGACATGATGCACATATATCTGGAAGTGTATGTGGATGACTTATTGGTGAAATCAAGGACCAGGATGGAACATCCAGAAGTTTTGGCTAAGGTCTTGCAAAGGTCAAGAGAATTCCAATTGAAAATGAACCCGAAAAAGTGTGTGTTTGGTGTGTCGTCAGGTAAATTGCTGGGGTTCATTGTGAGTAAAAGAGGGATCGAGATAGATCCCGACAAAGCCAAGGCTATCAGGGATATGCCGCCTCCCAAGAATTTGAGGGAAGTCCGAGGTTTAATCGGCAGGCTGCAGTTTATTCGTCGGTTTGTGTCTCAACATTCACAAAGGTGTAGACCTCTCTACGAGTTGACCAAGCCAGGAGTAGAATTCCACTGGAATTCTAAATGTCAGAAAGCTTTTGAAGGGTTGAAGGAATATCTGGCTAGTCCACCCGTTCTCATTCCACCTAAACCAGAAAAACCTCTGATCCTTTACATCTCAGTCTTGGATGACTCCGTGGGAGCCGTCCTCGCACAAGCTGATGAAGAAGGCAAGGAACGGGCAACCTATTACTTGTCCAAACTTCTCAATCCCTGTGAGCAGAAGTACACCGACATGGAGAAAACCTGTGCTGCCCTCGTTTGGGTAGTGCAGAAATTGAAGCACTACTTCTTGGCTCACGAAGTCCACTTGATTGCTCGAATGAATCCTATCAAATTCCTTCTGGAGAAAGCCGTCCTTACGGATAGGCTAGCACGCTGGCAAAGTTTTCTCTCTCAGTTCGACATCACCTACATCCAGCAAAAGGCGATTAAAGGTTATGCCATAGCCGAGCATCTCGCTCACCATCCTCTTCCCAAGTTCGATCCCGTCCAATCAGAGTTTCCAGATGAGGAACTAATGTCCATCAACCAATCAGATGAGCCAATGTGGACGCTATATTTTGATGGAGCTCTGAATTCTCAAGGGAGAGGAATCGGCATCGCCCTCCTGTCGCCGGAAGGCCTCACATTCCCATTGGCATACCAGCTCAAATTTCCAGTCACCAACAATATAGCCGAATATGAAGCTCTTCTAGCTGGCCTAGGACTCGCTCATTCTTTTCGTATCACTGAGTTGCGAGTCGTAGGTGATAGTCAACTCATCCTTCGCCAGGTACTCACTAAGTATCGCACTCGCGATCCCAAACTCAAGCCATACCAAGAACTCACTGCTGCCTTTGCCAAACTGTTCACAAAACTGATCTTTGTTCATATCCCTCGTCATCAGAATATTCTCGCCGATGCCCTCGCCTCATTGGCATCATCCATAAG
This sequence comes from Amorphophallus konjac, assembly GCA_022559845.1. NCBI lineage: Eukaryota > Viridiplantae > Streptophyta > Magnoliopsida > Alismatales > Araceae > Amorphophallus > Amorphophallus konjac. Next base: position 265,010,454 of record CM040125.1, read on the forward strand.
GTTCCCTCTAGGAAGATGGTTTAAGTCCATTTCCATCTACAAACTTCACGCCCCTGCAGTCGATGATGCTTCCTACGTAAACATCAAAGACAGGATAGCAAGGAAGATCCTGCAGGAAGATATCCTTGAGAAGAGGGAGCTCATGTTGGCAGAGGCCGAAGAAGAACTGGCTGATGAAGAGAAACCATGGTTCTATGAAATTGTCAAATATTGCCAAGATCAGTCTTATCCTGAAGGGGCCACCACAGAGGACAAGAAAGCCATAAGAAGGGTGGCTCAGAAATACACATTGATTGGAGGTCTACTCTATAGGAGGAGCCTTACTGGTATTCTGTTAAGATGTCTTGGTGACGATGAGGTTTGGAAATGTGTAGAAGAGACGCACTCGGGTGTGTGCGGTGGCCACGTGAATAGTCAGATGCTCGCCAAGAAGATCATTCGTCAAGGCTTTTATTGGCCCACTATGGAAGAGGATTGTGCTGTCTATGTCCGTAGGTGTGTCAAGTGTCAACTTCACGCCGATAAAATCCATTCACCATCTTCCTCACTTCATCCAATATCCTCCCCATGGCCTTTCTCCATGTGGGCATTCGACATCATTGGTCCCCTAGGTGATCCCAATTCCCTCACCAAGCAGAAATCTTTCATCCTTACTGCGACGGAATACTTCACCAAATGGGCCGAAGCCGAAGCTTACGCGGAAATCAAGGCGTCAACAGTCTGCAAGTTCATCATGAAGAACATTCTCGCCAGATTCGGCATCCCAAGCACGATCGTCACCGACAATGGGCCACAATTCATTTCTCAGGACCTACAGGACCTCTGCAAAAGGTACGCAATTGCATTGCATCATTCATCGCCTTATTACCCACAAGGTAACGGCCAAGCGGAGGCCACCAATAAAACATTGCTCAAAATCATCAAAAAAACCTGCGAGTCTAGTAAGTTTTCAGACTGGCCAGAAAAGCTTATCGAAGCCCTATGGGCCTATCGCACTTCAATCCGTACCCCCACCGGGCAGACTCCATTTGCCCTCACTTATGGTATGGAAGCGGTAGTCCCGTACGAGACTCTGATCCCTTCTCTCAGGGTACAATTGGACGAGGAATTTCCCCTCGACGATCGTCGTAATTCACTCCTCGCCCAGTTGGAACTCTTGGATGAGAAGCGGCTGGCCGCCGCCGAACACGCGCGTGTGTATCAAAATAGACTCGCTCGCTTTTACCAAAAGAAAGTCGTTGAGAGAAAATTCAAAGTCGGTGAGATGGTCGTAAAAAGAATTTTTGTCAAACCTGGAGGGCCGCGTTCTAAGCTCCAACCCAATTGGGAAGGACCATTTGTAATTCAAGCCGTGTACCCTGGCAACGCCTACAAGCTAGTCAACGCCGAAGGGACCGAGTTATCCCACCCTTGGAATGGGCTTTATCTTAAGAAATACTACCCTTAGCACAAAACAAAAAAAAAATGATGAAAAGATAAAAAAACATCAAAAACAAAGAAATACTGAAAACCACTAAAAATATGGAAAATTCAAAATGCCGATGCCTGGCAGTCACCATGTAGTTAAGTCCCTGCATCTAACCTTCATGTTAGGATAGGGCCCATTAAGGCTTGGTAGGCACCGGGTCTTGGTTTGCCAGAACCGTGGAGATCCCTGTCCGGCCACGTCGGCCTATGCTCGCTCGAAGGAAGCTAACATGTGCTCACTTATGTATTTTATTCAAAAAAATCGGTAGCATCACCTACGGTGGGGCTCCACCCAGAAGATCTCCGGAAGCTGTAATCTTTATTCTTTTCTCTTCGACCAAATGAGACAGTCGGCGCCCTTAAAACGCTGAGCATGAGAAACCGAAACTCAAACCCCAAAGGCAAGAGTAGGACCCATTTCCTCGAGCATCGATCAGAGCACGAGAAGAGGGCAGTGTCCCCGCAGGCATACGAAGAGGGAGCCCACCAACGTCAAACGACTATATCTCCCTCACAGAAAGAAATACAAAATCAAAATCAAGAGAAAAGCCTGGTCGTGACCGTGCCTGGTGCGATAAACGAACCCCTCAAAGCAAAAGTCTGAATCCACAAAGGGGGGCCGTGGAATGTAAATGCTCGAGATTTGGTCCGAAGTTGTCCGAAAGGAAAGAGTTAATGGGCCCTTATTCGCTCGCCGGGTTAACGGCTTTGCCGGTCCTCTCAGGAGGTTTATCCCCTACGCTCTTCCTTCTCCCTCTAAAGATGAAGGTTCGATGGAGTTTCTGAAAGGTGAAAACTGCCCAGGGTCTGCGACCTTATTTTAATATACACATTTTGGTTGCCTACTTTGAAAAGTAAAAGCTATCGCTGCGAAGGAGTCTCCGTGTTTCTGGCTGGTCAAGACCCCTGTTTACCACCTTGATGTCTTCTTGTTTAACCTCGGGCTTAGGCCAATGCAAGCGCGTCACCTATGGGTGCGACGGCGTCTGATTCCGGGTCAGCGTCGCGCGGTTGGTCGTTAGGGTTCCAGGGTGTTCCATCTTATACCATCTAGAGTTGTGAGGAAACAGACCCGGGTCGGGCAAATCATCTACCTCAAACACCTTTTGGGTGAATCCCTGTGGTCGGAAGCAACTGGGAGCCTAAGCATGGCATGACGGTATTGTCATCAGGGTAAGTCTTAGCCGGCGGGATCGTCATTCGAGGGGTCTAGAGGCCCAAATCAACCTAGATGTGCACTTAGGATACCTGGGAGGTTAGTAAGAAACCCCTGTCTCACGTAGGTTAGGTGCCATTTGGGTGCTTGCCGGGCGTTAGCAATAAAAAAAATTGAAATGATAAAAGCACAAAAAAATGGAAAAGAGAAATGTACATATTTGCAAACAAAAAAAATCTTTTTATGATAAAACAAAATAAAAATGTCAAATATAAAAAGAAAACAAATCAATTTTACATGATTGCATTTACGTGCATCATCTCATTTTTAATATCGCTTGCATTCGTGTGCTTGCCTGTCGCATTTATCATCACCGCATCTTTCCCTTGCCTTCGTTAAATAAAGGCTTGGCCCCTTGACCAGTTATCAAGGACAGTCACAGTGACCATTTGCTTATTGAGCAAGGGGCCAAGTCAGAACAGAAATTCTGATTTGTTTGTTTCAGTGATATGTGCAGGGATTCAGGTAACTGAAGCAAAGGTGAAAAACAAACAAACCAAACCTTGTGTTTTATTCCAAAAAACCAAAAAAATTTACATCAAGTTCCGCCCTCTCTCTCTGCATTACTCGTCCCACTACTCTCCGGGCAAAACACTCTCAAAGGTGCTACCCAACTACGAAAAGCGGTACTCCTGCCGCTCTGTACTCCTCTTCCTATTCCCACATCCCGGCGTTGATCCACGGAAGCAGCAGAGAAGCTACCAACACGAAAGCCACGCTCTCGTGCTTTTCGGTAGCGCTCCTCACCATCTCTCAGCCACTGTTCAGCAAGACCAAGGCCGATTCGGAGTTCGAATAGTTGGGCCTCCATGGCCCTTCGCTCCTCCCTTTCAGCCAAACTGTTGGCTCTTTCTCTCTCTGCGTTTCTTTCCCTCTCTGCCCGTTCTCTCTCACGGTCTTCCCTCTCCAACTGGAGAGTGATCCTCAGTTCCATAGCATCCCTGGATGAGTCGTCATCAGGATGACGCCGCAGTTCCCTCTCCAGTTCTGCTATCCTAGCCTCCTTCTGCGCAGCTTGGGCAAGCGCTTCTTCCGTCTCCTTTTCCTGCCGAGTGTACCATCTCAGATACGCGATAAGGCGTAAACAAAGAGAACTCAACGCTGAAACTTTTACCTGTATACGGAGCATCCCTTCTGCCTCCGCAGCACGCTGCGTGGCGTGAGCAAGTTGCTCATGAAGCGAGTCAAGTTCTGAGGTGGGAATCCACAAGCTGGAAGAGGCACCACCTACTCCCATCGCTGGGGAGGCCGCGCCAATCTGGGCATGCTACGACCATGTGAATTAGCAGCCAACATCTGGAATCTGGGGTTTTAATTAAGAACGTACTGTACACCTACCAAGGCGCTCGTAGCTCCGCGGGCATCGCCCAACTGTTGTTCCATCTCTGCCAAGCGAGTTCGTAAATTCGCTATCATGGCATCCCGGACATCCTGCAGCCTTACAAGTCAGCATTTTCACCAGAAAAACTAAGAAAAGGAGAAAGAAGAGAAGAGAAAAAGGGGAAACCTACCTCCACAAGTCCCCTAGGTTGGAACCGTTCTGCGTACTTTGTCCTATATAGACGCAAGTAGTCCTCGCTGTCCCGCGCCTGTGATTCTACAATCGTGCCACCCCGTTGCCAGTCCTCATACTGTTCGGGGAATCGCACGCGCCAGTCAATGCAAGTCGCCGGTCCCCGCGTCTTTCTCCCGACACGAGGTGGCGCAGCTGAATCCACCCATTCTTGAGCCAGTCCTAAAGTCCTCATAACTAATCGTAGCCGAAGCGGCTCGATTTCATTCAGGCAGTGCATCCATAGTTCCCGTCCGAACCGGGCACGACTTGCTAGAACCCACGGCTGGTTGGCATCGACCATGTCTGAGTAGGGTCTCCAGTTTACCATCGCTGTAGGGAACTCCTGTAGCTCCCGCCTTAACACCATCAGTTGGTAGGTTAGGGGTGCCGCACTCATGACGGGTTCCCACCGCCTGGCTAGCGGCACCATCACGGGTCGCCAATGTCGAGCTCTCCCCATAGGGAGGTAATAATAACTCCATAGCTGCTCGGCGCAGGTCATCAGCACCTTGCGAAAATAACAAAAAAAATACAAAACAAGCAAAACCAAAAAATACCTGGATGAATGGTGTGAAACCACTCACAGTCATCTCACGATCCGTTTCTTGGAATAGGCCTGCAAACAAGTGTGCCAGCATGGCAGCTCCCCAGGCATAGTACCCTACTCTTTCAAGGTCTGACAGCAGCTCCAGAAGCAACATTGGATACCGTCCCCTTTCGAGCTCAGTACCAATCTCCCCAAAAGGAAGAGGAGAAATCTCCTCAAATCTATGTTACATCTTTCCCAGTTGCCGAAATCTGTGCAGTACACGGCACGGCATCCTATTTCCATCCTTTCCATGAACTCTTCTGAGGATTCGTCGTCCCGCCGACGAGTGTCGGTGAGCCCTAATGCATCCATGAGGGACGCCCTAGCTACCGACCTGTTCTTCCGACCATCTAGGTCCAAACCCAGTAACTTCTGGGCACCTTCTCTGTAGTCCGCGTAAGTGACTCCGGTCACTGCCTCGCCTTCTACCTTCAGGCTTGTGATCCGGACCACATCCTCCAAGCTGGGCACCATGTGCCCCCAGGGCATCAGGAATGCCCGGCTCACTGGGTCCCATCTCTCACACAAGGCTTGGATCAGGACTAGGTCAAGCTGGATCGGCTCGATCCGAAGGAAGGTACCAAATCCCATCACGTCTAGCCTCGCCTTCTGAAAATCTGGGAGGCCCCTGTACGCTGCTACTACCAACTCCCATAAGATTTGTGATTTCATCACAACCTACACATACAAGGAATGGGGGTGAGGTTTGGTCAGAAGAAAGGAAGAAAAAATGAGAAAAGGGCAAGAAAACTTGGCTTACGAGTTGTGATTGGGCCCTTTCGCTGAAGTGCCCTTCAAAGTCTGAAAGCCTCCTGGAACTACTACCACTGGACCTGCTTCTCTTCGAGGAATGGGAAGATTCGCCCTCCATCCAACTCTCAGAATTTTGAACTCCTCCTCTCCCGTGAGAACTTGTGCTCCTCGAGTTATTCCTCGATATACCTGGGAAGATAAAAGGGACAAGAATTTATAGAAATGGAAGGAGTGCGGGCCAAGATTGCCTCCATCACCTGTCGATGATAGCCCTCGCAATAAGACACCGACCAAGCGGCCCCATGTGTCGCTTCACCGCTCGCACAGGGTGATTGACTGGACGAAGAATAGGACGAATAGCCCCTATGTTGTCTAGGGATACCCTATCATGTTTTGGAGGACGCCCGCAAAATTTGGCACAACATCCGGGAAAAGGAACTAGGGCCGTCAGTATTGACTTCGACGGCAGATTCCCGTGGAAAATGGTCACAACAAGACGTGATTCTCCGCTCGAGGCGGAGTCTCGACAGATCCGTCACATGGGAACAGTGCAAAGGAGAAGAAGTGTAGGGAAGAAGGAACGCACAAGAGGACAAACAAGCATCAGAAAATCAAATCACTCCATTCATAATTCTACATAAGCTGTCAAAAACATCATAAACATAAAGAGGTGACGGGTCCACTAGCCCGCCAATCCTCACCATCACTCATCTCTCGGGCACTCTCCTCCTCTCCCCCGAGGTGAGGGTCCCTCAGAAGCCTCCGGGATCCCCGTGCAGTAGCACCTGCCTCGCCTCTGGGCGCCTGCTCCGCAGCAGTGACTCGCTGCTCCTCCCCTGGCGTGGCGAAGAAGCCACTGGCGGCAAAGCGACCGGACTGGCGGAGTCGCTCCCCGAACTCTCGCGCTCTCTCGTAGCGCGTCTCCATCCCTCCTAGCCTCTGCACGACGGCCTGAAGGCCCAGCTGGAGCTCCCTCACTTGGGCCTCCAAGGCCCTCCTCTCGGTCAGATCCCGCTGTCGCTCGGACCTTCTCTCGGCTTTCTCTCTCTCTGCCTCTCTCCTCATCATCTGCAGAAGAACCCTTAACTCCAGGATGTCTGGAGAAGGTCTCTCCTCACCGCGATGCCGCAGCTCCGCTACAGTCGCCACCCAGGCGTCACGCTCCTCTTCCGCCCGGGTCGCACGGGCCACCGCACCGGCAAGTTGCTCCCGGAGGGAGGCAATCTCGAGAAAAGGGGCCGAGGAACTGGAAGATGTGCCACCAATCATCCCCGCCGTCACTGTCTGCTGGGCACGCTGGAACAAAATAAACAACGGCCGTCAGTGAAACTCCAAAATCTGAAGTTAAAAGTGCGGCACGTAACTTACCAGGAGCGACAGCTCATGTTGAGCGACGGCCAGTTGCCGCCTAGTCTCTGACAGCTGGGCGCGCGAGCCGCCGATGCCACGCGTGTCCCCAGCTTGGGGAAGCCCCGCGTAACTCTCTCTCTGCCGCCGCAGGAAGTCGGCACTGTCCTGCACCAGTACACCCCCTTGCTGTCCAGGGAGACGTACGGGCCAGTCCTCGAGCCTCGCCTTGCCGCGACTCTCCTTCCTGACGCGGCTCGGCTCGTCCGCACTCGCCCACTCATCGGCCAGGCCCAGGGTCCTTGCCATGTCCTGCACCAAGAAAGGGGTCCCATATCAGTCAAAAGGAACGCGTCCCCTGTCTAGGACGCGTCCATCATTTGAGTGCAACACTCGCCGAACCCTTTCCTCCTCGCGCGGCTCGCTTCAAAACCCAAAATGAATTAAAAGAGGAAGAGATCGGAGGACCTACCGGACCGTGTTCACCTCCTCCCACGCCATCGGGCCCCTCGGGTCCCTCGGGGGCCCGAAGCGGCCCTTCCTCCTCCATGGACGCCGTTCCGTGCTCGGGCGCGTCCCTCCTTGGGCGAGGATTTCCTCGTCCCTCTCCACCTTCACCACGGTCGGGCCCACCGAACTCCATCGATCAAAAGAGGAGGAAGACGAAAAAGGGGCAAGCGCGTTTCGGCGGAAGGCGGGCTCGTTTGCGGGTAAGGCACGGGAGAAGAAAGGACCACCCGTCGCTTTAAATTTAAAATCAAGGATTAAGACGCGTCCTCGCGCCTGGACGCGCCCAAAAGGGGGAAAAGGAAACAAAATCCCCCCGTGCAAAGCATAGTTCCCCGCTGTTCAGGGCAAGGTCTCGCGGAGCGTGCCTCAAGGGACAACTCAGTGCAAAAAAGAAAGTGTGGGAGAGAGAAAAGTACACACAACACAAAAGCCATTTCCATTTCATATAATAGCCGAAAGTACATCATACAGTGAGAAGGGTGACGTACAAGCAACTCTCTAACTCTCACCGTCACCCTCCTGGTCATCTCCTTCCTCCCTCCTCTGACGGAGATCCCTAGGGGGCCTCCGCGACCTCTGTGAACCCTGAGAAGCCGTGCTCGCCTCGCCCTGCGGTGGCACTCCAGCCTCGAAGGCGCGACGACGCTCCTCGGCCGAAGAAACCAGGTAGCTGCCCATGGAAAAAGAACCAGACTGACGAAGTCGCGCCCCGCGTTCCTTCGCCCTCTGGTACCGCTCCTCGCTCTCCCGAAGCCTCCCCTCCGCCGTGCCAAGACTCAATCGGAGCTCCAGCAGCTGGGCCTCTAGAGCCCTCCTCTCGGTCTGATCCCGCTGTCGCTCCTCCCTCTCTCTCTCCCTATCCCTCTCCCTCTCTCTCTCCACGCTCTCCCTATCCCTCTCCCTCTCCTCTCTCTCCCTCATCGCCTCTCTCCTCGACAGCTCGAGGGCGATCCGCAGATCCACTACGTCGCGAGGAAGCTCCTCAGCCTCCCGTCGCCGCTCCTCCTCTAGCTCCGCAATCCGGGCGTCACGCTCTGCCACCCGGGCATCGCGCTCCTGCTCAGCACGAACAGCACGCGCCAGGGCCTCTCGGATCTCGGCCACCTGTCAAGGCACGCATGCACCGTAAGAGAACAGTGATAGAAGGAAAGTAGCTAGAAAAGGGTCGCGGCCAAGCAAGCACTCACTCGAGCCTCGCGGTCACGCTCGGCCTCCTCAGCCCGAGCCACCGCGTACGCCAGCTGCTCCTGGAGGGCAGAAACCTCCGGAGGAGGGCCCCGCGAACTGGAACCCGCTCCACCAGCCATCGCGGCTGCCGCTGTCTGGTGGGCCCGCTGAAACACGGGGCAAACGTCAGTCAAAGGCTAAGCATCAAAAATCCAGGTCACAAAAAAAATGCATTGCACCAGGATCTCCAACTCCTGTCGGATGGCCACCAACTGTCGCCTGGCGTCCGCCAACTGGGCCCGCAGGTCGGCGATCATGGTATCACGAGCATCCTGCATTACACATAAGTTAGTATCCCATGCATATACATATAGAAAGGTGGAGCAGTTTCATTTCACTTACCCCTGCCATACCACCCAAGGAGAGGCGGTCCCCGTACGTAGCTCGGTACCGTCTCATGTAGTCTGTGCTGTCCTGTACGTGGGACACTACTGGGACCCCGCCCTGCTGCCAGTCCTGGTACTGTGCTGGGAAGCGCGTACGCCAGTCCACGATCTTCGCCTTCCCCTTGGTCTTCCGCCCAATGCGGGCCGGCGCATCTACGTCTACCCACTCCTGGGCCAGCCCCAACGTCCTCATGACCAGTCTAAGCCGCAGCGGCTCAATCTCGTTCAGGCAATGGACCCACACGTCCCGCCTGAAGCGAGGAAGACCCGCTACAACCCAGGGCTGGCCAGCATCGCCCATGCCCAGGTAGGGCCTCCACACCACCTGCATCACCATACATACATCATGTTAGTTACCATTCAGTCACATGCATAAACACAAAAAAATCATACGCATCATACCATGGCCTCGGGATACTCGCTCAGCTCCCGACGAAGTGACGCCAGCTGGTAGCCGTGGGGTGCTGCAACCACGACCGGCCTCCACTGCCGCGCCAGAGGCACGGCCCTCCTGTTCCCATGCCTAGCCCTCCCCATCGGGAAATAGTAATAGCTCCACACCTGCATCCATCATACATCATTAGTACAATAATTGCATATTTAACTGTGGGAATGCATAAATAAAATGTTTACCTGGAGGAAAGGTGCGAAGCCGCTGACTGTCGTCTCCTTCTCCGAAGTCTGGGAGAGATCGGCAATCAGATGGGCAAGCAGAGCCGCTCCCCACGCATAGTGCCCCACTCTGTCCAGATCCGCCAAGATCCCGAGGAAACGGCAGTGGATGCCATCCCCCTTCGTCCCCAGCAGAAGGCGGCCCAGGAAGAAGAAAAGAACCTCCGAAGGTCTAGATCCACCAGCTCCCGCTCGCTCGGGTCCTGGGTGAAAGCAGCACGAGCATCCCCCTCCAGTCGAGCCAAGAACTCTGCTCCAGTCTCGCTAACCCGCTGACGCGGGTCGACGAATCCGAGCGCCTCCATGATCTCCACTCGGCCGACTACCCTGCTGTCTCTATCAGTCACGCTCGTCTCTAACCACAGCAGGTCCAGGGCACTCTCTCGGTAGTCGGGGTAGGTGACCCCGCTGACTGCCTCTCCGTCAACTCGTAGCCCGGTGATCCGAGCCACGTCCTCCAGTGACGGCACCATGTGCCCCCAGGGCATCAGAAACGCCCGGCTCGGTGCGTGCCACCGCTCCCTCAGTGCCTGGATAAGAGGAAGGTCGAGCCGGAAGGGCTCGATCCTAAGGAAAGCTCCAAAGCCCATGGCGTCCACACGCGCCCTCTGGAAATCCGGCAGCCCACGGTATGCTGCCACCACCAAGGACCAGCTGATCCGGCCCTTCATCACGCCCTGCAAACCACAAAACCAACAAAGAACACATCAGCATCATGAACAGTAATAAACAATAACACTGTATATACTACTTATTCTTTATTTTATTTTTATATTTTAAAAATATTTATATTTTCTTGTGGAGGCGTCCAGGCCCCTGGACGCCTCCTCTATTTTCTTTATTTCTTTTTTAGAAAAAAAAAACAAAGCCAAAACAAGAAAATATATTAAATATATATATTATATGGAGGCGTCCTGGAGCCAGGACGCCTCCTTATTTTTATTCTTATTTTATTTTATTATTTCGTAAATAAATAAATAACAAAAATAAAAAGAAAAGTGGAGGCGTCCAGGCCCCTGGACGCCTCCTTCTCTCACTACCCGCCTTTCTCTCACAGCCTCTCGCACACCCGTTTTAGCTATTGAACCACAAGTGAGAATTCCGAGGTACTTACCGGGTCGTGATCGTCCTCTCCCGCGTCACCAGCATCCGCAGCGGCCTCCGCGGCAGGAGAGGCACCTCCATCTCCTCCCCCGCAGCAACCTCCTCTGCTGCGGCCTCCTCGGCATCATCCCTCAACCTCCTCGCACGACGAGCCAGTCGTTTCCGCTTCTCTGGACCCTGACTCGATCCTCCTCGCTCCATTGGGACTAAGAATGGGTCGTTTGGAGTGGCTGGACGGTCGGAATGAACAGTATAAGTGAACAGGGGGGAGCCCCCCCTATATATAGAATGACCTTTATTGGGGCGTCCAGGCGCCTGGACGCCCCACAATTTTTATTTTTTTTCAAAAATTCAAAAAATAGGGGCGTCCAGGCGCCTGGACGCCCCCAAAAATTAAATAAATAAAAAATAAAAAAAAATAAAAGAAAAATAAAAATAGGGGCGTCCAGGACCCTGGACGCCCCAATAATAAAAAATTTTCAAAAAAATATATTTATATAAGAATATGTATATAATCCAAACAAAATAAAAAAAAATATACAAAGAAAAAGAAAAACCATAAAAAAAGATAATAATTAAGGGGACGGGGGTCCGAAACATCCAAATGCCAAATTTTATTCCATCAGAAAAGCAGAGTGAACTACATCAGGGACTTAGGCGCTTTAGGCCTTAACTTCCCCAGTTCGGTTACATAAGCCCTCCACGGCTCGCATTCCTCCACCACGTGCGCTAAGGCCTTTCCCGCAACACTTGTCTTCCAGGGAGCTTTAATGGCCTTCGCTTCCTTCGCGTCCGCTTCAGTGCCCAACTCCCTTTTCTTCAAAGGAACAATGTCAGTCGGTGGCGGGAACGAATGGCGTGGGATGCCAATCTGGAGGCAGCACCGATGCGCACTGTAAAGACGAACTCGGTCGCGCCGATCAGTTGAAGATCAACTTCGGGAGAAGGCCTCATGAGGAGATCAAGCGAAAGCAAACATGTCGGTGCGCAAGTAAAGAAGCCTTGTGTCACGGTGCGGAAGTGAGACCGCCAGTCTTCACGTTTCTTCAGCCACGGAACGCGGTTCACTACAGTACCACCGAAGCCTAACACGTCGGCTATGTGGTGAAGCGGGCTTTGTTGGAAGAGCTTCGAAGCGGTTGGCATTCCCTCGCGGTGGTCGAATTTGAAATGCAAATCCAGCCAGCAATTTAAGACAAGTGCACAACCAAATGGAGGCTTACCCATGCTCGAGGCAGTAAGGCCACTATACAGGTAGGCGAGGACAGCGGGTCCCACCCTCTTTCCACGCCAAATCCCGCAGATAGCACTCAGTTGGTCTTCCTCCACTATGTTGTCGGTATAAGGAAACAAGAGAGCACCCGCCAGACAGATAGTGAACCCCTTCATGATTCCCTCCAAATAGTCATCGTCTGGTGACCCTCTCAGGGCGTTCATGACCCACTCCGCAAGCTTTTGGAGATCGATCCCCTTCTGAGTACGGACCTTTCTAGCTGCGTCGGGCGGCATGAAGCTTCCAAGGACGCTTTCAGAAGTACCCCGTGTCAGCATCCGCATAGCCTTCACCTTCCCGTCACTCTTGAATTTCTTCAAACCAAGCAGAAGTTCCACCTCCTCGAGGAGGATGGTCACCTCGAAGGTCGGGAAGATAAAAGTGTGGGTCTGGGGATGCCAGACCTCCACTAGCGCGCCCATAGCCGCCCAGTCCATACGAATCTTCTCGTAATGCTTGGCGTGAATAAGGAGCCCCTGCAGATGCCACTTCGAGAGTATGGCCCTCATGCCAATGGAGATATTGGAAGTCAGCTTTGAAAGCCATGGCAGCTTGGAAAACTTCCTCGGGCCTGGGAAGAGTGGATATGGCTGGGAGAGGAAAGAAGAAGAAATGAAGGAAGTAAGAAGAAGGTTCACGTGCAGAAATTTGAAAAGAGTCGGCTTACCATATGCGACATGATCGTCCCACTCAGATGACCCTCGAGGTCGGAAAGTCGCCTAATCTCGCTGCTAGGCTTGCTCCTCTTCATAACGCGGGAAGACTCTCCTTCCATCCTGAAATCTCTAGATTCTCCTCTCCTTCCTCTCCTGAGCTTCCAAAACCCACCTTGGTGCATTTGAATGAACTAGCCTAAGGGGAGTTCTTATAGGAAGGGAGGGTGCTACAGGACAGAACATGTCACATCAGTGGTCATTGTCAAGATTTTGTCTGGATCTCCTTTGAACTGTGGTGCGATTCTGCTACCTTTTGATGTTGCTAACCTTTGCTGGCCTGTGCAGGTTTTACTAACGGACGTCTTTGTCCTATCTCCTGTCCCACCTTTCATTGGTTGGTCCCACCATGTCATGCATCATAGTATATGATACCTACGCTACTAGAACATGTCAAGGACCTTGCGGCCCGAACGAATCTGGGATTGGAGTTCCCCTTCAACAAAAACGGTGATGATCCCGGAAGAGTTTGGGTTGTACGGATAGGCCGTCAATTTGTGATAGAATGGGGACGACGGTTCCGTTCAGTGAGTTGGTGCGTGGATAAACGGGCCCCAGCCCAGTATCAGCTCACCGGATCGGTATCCTGACCCGTTCTTCACAAGTTGACAATATTATCCTTGGCTATTTTCTATTTTAGTTTGTTTTGAATTTTTCTTTAAACCCAGCATGCATTCATATAGGACTTTGATTTATTGCGGAAGATCATTCAAGCGATTCGATTGTGAAAGCCGTTGTGTTTCAATTCCTACAAATATGAGATATTCCACTCGAATGAAATACTGAGTTTCCTTGAGACAGCCCTACGCTGCTCTTCCAAAGGAGACCCTTGTTTGGACAGACCCTCAGATATTCCTTTACCTTTTTGACCCACCTTGGCCGCAGCACTTCCACATTGGCTGGTAACCGCTCCCCAAAGGTGAAACCTCCGGTTTATGACCCAGGTACTTCCACACCGAGAAGTTGGTCTCTTTTGTTTCGTGCCTGAGCGCACATCTCACCCTCCCTTATTTGATCTCCGTCCAAGCAATCGTCAATATTTGAAAGACCTCTTCAAGGTCGCCTCATTGAAACTCAGGAAAGATTCCAAACAGTAACGTCAAAAGCGTGTCTCATCACACCTTGGCATCGACTTATCAGTCCGCTCCCACTCATTTCACTCCACTTCGATACCATTCCACTACGTATCGCTCCCTTGCAAAGCAGACGCCAAGGCGGGGCAGCTGTAGACACGCCATTCCTGACGTCTCCTGAGAAAGTCTCATATTACTATACGACGCCCCGCGACGGCTGACGCATTTCGAATCACTTGAGTGCTTCCTTTTCTTGAGTCTTCTTCCGCCCTTTTCGGCATCCGGAATCGTCTCGTCACGGCATTCGGGCGACATCAACACCAGTCGAACGCATCGGGAGGTTCCGGAATCAAGAAGGGGGTCTACCGGGTGACCGCCGTCGCCTGATCCAAGGACCCGGGTGGGTCTTAATGGGGGCGTCCAGGCCCCTGGACGCCCCCATTCTTTTCTCTTATTTTATTCTTTTCTCAGGGCCCAAAACCAAATAAAAAAATATAAAAAATATATATATAAATTAATGGAGGCGTCCAGGCCCCTGGACGCCTCCATAAAAAACAAAAATAATAAAAAATGTTTGTAAAATGCCAGTTGGCATAAAATAAAACAAAACATAAATAAAAATATACATTAATGGAGGCGTCCAGGCCCCTGGACGCCTCCATAAAAACAAATCTAAAAAATCAAAATGCCAGCCCTGGCATAAAAGACAAAAAATAATATATATATATATATTGGAGGCGTCCATGCCCCTGGACGCCTCCATAAAAACCCTCACGGGCGCCGGCCACCGAACGACGGTTTGTCGTGTGTGAAAAAATCCAAAATATAGAGACGTCCGGTCAGCTGGACGCGCCCATTTCTGAATCACGAGGCGCCGCTCACAAAACCACGCGTTGTGCCGAACCGCGTGCGGCCGTCGTCGGTTTTCGGTGGACCTGCTTGAGGCGTCCGGGACCCTGGACGCCTCCACAAAAGTATTCCAAAAAAATCAATAAAAATAGAATAAAATATTATTTCGGCCCTGATGGAGGTGTCCAGGGTCCTGGACGCCTCCACCTTCTGGAGCTCTATAAATAGAGGCCCACCCCCTCAGTTCTAGGGGAGCTAAGCAGTGATCCGATAGGCTGCCGGAGCCCAGAGGCTACGGAGTCATTTTTCTAACCCGTGGGGTCTTTTGTAGGTGGAGGTTCTGCCGGCTTCTCGGGTGCCCACGCTCGCGAGAGGAAGGTCGTCTTCATCCACCGCGCTTCTACGTCGTCCCCACGTTGCCGGAGCTCCGCCGAATTTCACCACCGGCACATCCAATAAGCCAACTCTTTCATTTTCTTCGTAGTTCTTTTGCATTCATCATCTCGCATCCATCATCTCATTTTCCTCCTACTCAAGTCCGAGAGGGGTTTAAAAGATAACACCAACCAGGTGTGTGTCTTCCCGTTATTTCGTCATTTTTATTGCAAGGATATGAATACTACACATTCATCTTTCTAAGCCACTTGTCATTTGTTTGTCGTTGTTTTGCAAGGGTAGCCGAGGAAAGCCCTCTCCGTCGGCCGGCCGGAAGGAGAGGAAGAAGCAACCCGCCATCTCCCGCTCTTGAGGTAGGCGCGATCACTTTCTTATTTTGGGGTCTTTCGGCCCCTGGCGATCACATCTTTTCATCGAGGCCGCGGCGAGTCACTTCCCCAATGGCCGTTTAAATTTCTGTTCTCATATTCTCTTTATATCCTGTTATATTTCGTTCATATCATCGAGGCCGCGGCGAGTCACTTCCCCAATGGCCGTTTAAATTTCCGTTCTTACATTCTCTCTATATTCTGTTATATTCTGCTCATATCATCGAGGCCGCGGCGAGTCACTTCCCCAATGGCCGTTTAAATTTCCGTTCTTATACTCTCTCTATATTCTGTTATATTCTGCTCATATTCTCGAGGCCGCGGCGAGTCACTTCCCCAATGGCCGTTTAAATCTCTGTTCTTATATTCTCTTTTATATTCTGCTAATATTCTCGAGGCCGCGGCGAGTCACTTCCCCAATGGCCGTTTCAATTCTTGTTATTTAATTTCTGCACCATTCCCATCCCCCCGAGGTCGCGGCGAGTCACTTCCCGCTATGGCCGTTTGAACCCCATATCTTGCTATATTATACTTGTCCCGCTCGCCCCGCCGGAGCAATCTCCCGTGGTGGCCCCTTCTCTCTCTTCTCTCATCTCTGTGTTGCAGCAAACAGCAAAACAAACAAAAAGAGGAGCCCGCGCGCTCTCCGCATCCTCTTCCCCGCTCCATCGAACTCCGAACCGCGTGACGTCGCTCACAACGGCCTGTGCTTTGTTAGGATCAATCTGGATCCCCCGTTTGCTCACTATGAAACCTAGCAGCTTCCCCGAGGAGACTCCGAATACGCACTTCTTCGGATTCATCTTTAGCTTGTACTCACTGGCTCTCTGCAGCACTTTAGCCAAAATAGAGGGGTGTTCTTCTTTTGATCTTGACTTCACCAAAATGTCATCCACATAAGCTTCCATATAGACGTGCATCATGTCGTGGAAGATAGCCATCATCGCCCTTTGATAGGTGGCGCCTGCGTTTTTTAATCCAAAAGGCATAACTACATAGCAGTATGTGCCCCAGGGCGTGGTGAAGGAAGTTTTCTCTTGATCTTCAGGAGCGAGACGGATCTGATTATAGCCCGAGTACCCATCCATGAACGATAGAGCTTCGTACCCGGCAGTGTTATCAACAAGGACGTCTATATGAGGCAGCGGGAAATCATCTTTAGGACATGCTTTGTTAAGGTCCCTGAAATCAATGCATATGCGCACTTTTCCATCCTTCTTGAGAACAGGGACTATGTTTGCCACCCACTGAGGATATAAAACTACTCTGACGAACTTAGCCTTGTAAAGTTTGTCGACCTCTTCCTTAATCCGCAAGGCCATGTGGGGGTGAAATCTTCTCGACCTTTGTTTAACAGGTGTTGCCCCTGGTTTAAGCACGAGTCGGTGTTCCACTAAGGAGGGGTCAAGACCTGGCATGTCCTCATAAGACCAGGCGAAAGAATCGCTATACTCCCTCAGCACCTTAATTAGATCCTCTTCTACCTGTGGAGGGAGATTAGCTGAAATATTGACGGGCCTTGGATCTTCTTCTGTTCCCAAGTTGATTTCCTTTGTAGGTTCATCCACTGCCGTCGACGGCTGGTCGAATCTCTTCAGTCCCTTTGCGTATAAGTCGGCAGTGTCCTCTACATCGCTGTCTTCATCAATTGGGTCTTTCTCATCCAGCACTTCATAGATGCTTAATCCGTCATCGCTCCACACCCCCTCTATTTCTTCTTCATCTTCAATCGCAATCGCCGTGGCGACGAATTCTGGGCACTTCAAAAGGGCATGACACCGCTGAGCTAGATCTTGCAAGAACCTATTAGGAATAGATCGGGAAAGATGCGCAAGCGAGCGCGGCTCAGGAGGGGAATGGTTGAACGACCTAGAACAAGACCCTACTTCTTTAGACCTAACAGACTCTACTTCTCTAGACTCGCTAGACCCTAACTCTGACCTAGGAGAGAGGAAGCTTAATGGAAGGGAAGGAGCAGGGGACTCGTGCCCCTGGGACGAGGAGGATGGAGACAGGATAGCATAATCTTCCACAGAAATCTCCGTTTCAAATTTGACGTTTTTTTTTGGAGATCAGTGGAGACCACGCAACACGACGGAAGAGGCGGGAGCTGCATAGGGAACAGCTCAGGAAAGATGCAATCGAAGAAAAGATCACAAGAGGAGGAACCCCACATCTCGTGGATTTGAGAGTTAGAAAACGGAGGGATGGGGAAAGCAGGCAGATTAATGGGGCAGCGAGGCCCATAAGCAAGAGGATTGATTGGAATCTGGAATGGATCACTGAAAGACGGATTAATCATAATCAGAGGAGGATGGGGTACAAACCCCTTCAGCTGGATCATGCACTGAAAATGAGAGGGAGATAGAGAAAGAGCGATCAGCGAGCTCCCTTCTTTCTTCGAATCATCACCAGGCCGCTTCTTCGGCCTCCACTATATAAGCTGAACCTTCTGTGGCTTCTGGCTGCCTCTTTCACAAAACAGCCCCTGGAGGGCCCAGCTGTAGTCGATCACGTCGTCATTTAGCCCCCTTGGCAACGGGGGTGGAATGGTGACTGGACAAACCGTGTCGGTTTCTGACTGGACTGGCTTTGCAGCTAACGTGCCCGGCTGTAGGGGCCCTCTGACAAAATGCTGACGGTAATCCCAGGTAAGCGGCCCAGAGTCACCCATCATTGATAATGCTGTCTCCTTGTAACCGAGACCTCGTCTGCCCATTTTTCTTCCTTTTGGTATGGGCTTGGTCATCCCTTGCAGCTGTGCACCGAGGCCTCTCCCCGATTGATAGCCCAGTTTCAATATAATGTTCCACCCCTTTGAATCTCGAATCTGCGGCTTTGCCTTGATATTGACCGGGGTAGTGACGGTCTTAGGAGTGGTGTACGCCCAAGGAAAGTTTAGGTCTAGCACTGATAGCACGGGCCGGCTGCTTGGCCAGAGAGTAGGAAGAATCTGTTCAGAGATGGCCTTCACTGACTGTACCGTGGATAAACTTTTAACTTTGACGACCCTCCCTTGAAAAGGGAATTTAATGCATTGGTGCGCGGTAGAGGGCACGGCGCCAAGTGTGTTGATCCAGGGACGACCCAAGATAGCCTTGAACATAGGGTCGATATCAAGTACATAGAATTCTACAGCCATGGAAAGAGGCCCGAGCTCAGCCTGAATAGTGACTACCCCGTGACATGCCCGCCTTGAGTTGTCGTATGCTGCTATAGTGGTGGGGGTAGACCGTAGTAACTCCTCAGATATATTGCAGGCTCGGAGAGTGCTGAGGGGGCAGACATTAATTGAGGCCCCAGTGTCGATTAGTGCTACTTCAACGTCGACTTTGTTCAAAGTAATTGTTATGCAGAGCGGCATTTGTCGAGCCCCCGGAGGTGCAAGCTCGGTCTCAGAGAATGTGATTGCCGGCCCTTTAGAGATAGTTGCTAGTGCCGTTGGTAGACTGTCGACTGCCATGTCTTCACTAACCATGACCTTCTGCAAAAAATCCCTCAGTGCATCTTGATGGAGAGTGGATGTCACGCCCCGAGCGCGGAAGATACCCGGAGATGCGCGACGTGTCTATATCAATCATGTCAATCAGAGTGGTCGTGTATTCGACACAAAGACAGAGATGCGCAAAATAGCAAGATAACCCAATCCTTTATTTCATAATGGATAGACTATTACAAATCCAATACTCTGTTTAACAAAAAGGAAAAGAATACATAGTTGACTCAAGAAACTATAGAAAAGACTAGATGACACTTGGAGAATCTCTATCTCTTTCACTCTTGATCATTCCCATCCGATTGACTTCCATCGTCGTCGGACTTACCTGAAACGTAAAAAGGGACAAACGGAATGAGCGAACGCTCAGTAGGAAATTATATCTCAAGTACTAGCAAGGGGTTTAAGTAATTACATTTTTATGAATGCAATAAAGCTATGCATGCTCGCATAAAACGACAAGATAGAGAGAATGTAATATCAAGAAAATAAGATGAACGTAGTCATGAACTTCCAACAAGATGACAAGTATATTCAAGGTATTCAAGCAAGCACGTTTAACAAGTCATGTCAAGAACTTTGGCTATCATGTATCAAGCAAGTAAATTACCCTTTTTCGGCCACGCATTTCATGTAAAGTCAAGTACGATTCAAGTACAAGATGTGTGTGGAATGTCCAATCAAGCAAGTCAAGTACTCGGTATAATGCCAGATACCTTATCATTTTAACTCCCATGGGCACAAGTACTTTCGGGTGCTCCTCCCAGGACCAGATCGGGCCCTATATGCGCAGGCATTTATCATGTGTTTTGACATCCACTCTTGTTTATAGCCAACATAGAATTTCAATAATCAAGCTTGTAGACTCGTATGACAACTTTGATAGAATAGAGTCCAAAATATGACAAAGGACATAGAATGGCGATAATAACGGTATAATCACGATATCGATAAAACTAGGTAGAATATGATTCCCTTAACTTGGGTACCATGACAAATCAGTATGGACATTCTTTATATAGAATTGAGGTCCACATGAACAGTATATCAAAGGTAAGATACCCTCATTCTTATCATAGAATTGAGGTTTACAAGAACGACATGATATGGCATGATATCATCATCCCATTAAGAATTTCTTATGATATACTCTTTGTATAATCATAAGGGCCGGTATCCCATGTTTCTTTAGAGTGACATGACATCAATGGTGTAATAGGTTTTTAGGGTACAACCAGCTCAGTCGGCCTTGAGGGAATCCAAGGCTACGAGGAGTCTTACGGAGGTCTCTATGACTAACTCGCTAGTCCAAAGGAACGGAATGTCCAATGGAGAGCTTGTATGTCAATGAGAGTTGAGTGTGATCGATAAATCAACATGAAACGTGGGACTATACTCACGGAGTGGAGAATAGTGCCGATATATATATATTATGATATATAAAACCATCGGTTAGCAAATCAGTTTATAGTAAAATAACGACTTAGGTCAAGTCGTTTCTCAAGTAATTAACGCCTAACAGAAGGGCGTTTACATATGGTCTGTTTTGCAGAATTTTCAATAATTCTATAATTTATCTAAGACGCGCCTTCGGGAGGGGCGTTTCTTCAGAAGTTGACGACTACTGTAGCAGGCGTCTTTTTATTTACAATATTTTTCAGAACATATTCATTTTCAGATATTATCAAAAACGCGCCCTTGGCAGGGGCGTTAATCATTAAATTCTTATTTTCACAGAATATATATTCCAGGATTTTAACAGATACGCGCCCTAGTAAGGGGCGTTTATTTTTAATTCACGCCCTGTGATGGGGCGTTACCACATGGAAAACGACCTAGTCTAGGTCGTGAATTCAAGAAATATCAGGAATTTACGTGATCAGCAAGATTTGCACGATAATCAAGGATAACAATCATATAGTCATGACAGGAAAAATTGGCAGGAATTCAGGTGCAATATATTAGATTTGATGTTTCATGTTTATTGACTTTTAACCGTTAACAATTATTGATTTGATTTCATGTAATTGCATGGATAATCAGTTCTTAAGATTTACATGAAATTAACGCATGTGTACAGGGCGTCAAATATGAAATTGACGACCTGGGCAGGGTCGTGTCTTGTAAATTAGCGCCCTAGTAAGGGGCGTCTCTTTCAAAATATTACAGAAACATAATAAAACCATATTAAACCGTATGCATGTCATGTCAATACGTATATAAGTCTTGTCTTAATTTATTTGGGCTACAGTAACTTGAGAAAATCCTACCTTAAGAGTTGATTTGGAGATGACCGTGAGGGATTTGTAAGGATCAATGATGCTGCAGACGTTGGATGAATCCTACAGAGGATAGATTGAAGATATTAGTTTCCTTGAAATCCATGGACTGTAGGTAGAGGAAGGGGTACTTACACACGGATGAAGAACTCTTGTTCCTCAAACGCCGAGCCTCTTAACCTGTTAATAAGAGAAGAAGAATAATCAATATTCTTCATGCGACTGTAAACAGAAGAAGAAAAAAAATAGAAGAACATATGTTCTTCACGTACCTGCAGCAGTTCGTCCAAATAGTTTTAGGGTTGGCCGAACGAGAGTTTTTATAGGATTTTGGGTGTCCTATTAGGGTTAGTGATTGTGTGGAAGCAATACTTCTATGATAGAGTCATTACCACGTTTGAACTCTTTCTAATGCTTATCACTTACCCTGGATAAGTTCTGGGTTCGAACGGTTCACGAACTGAATTAACGCCTTAGGTAAGGGCGTCGATTCTTTAATTAACGACCTAGTTCAGGTCGTTTCTTAAGAAACGTCTTGGATAAGGGCGTTCCTTGTTTTTGAAACACGCCCCATATATGGGCGTTTCTCTTACTTGCCTATTTGGTCGTGAGAGTTGACGACCGCACGTGTGGGCGTCCTTTCTTTAGTCACGCCTTTGATAGAGGCGTTTCTTTTTGAATTAACGCCCTAATAAGAGGCGTTATTTTAATTTTGTTTTACTTCATCTAATTAACCCTATTCTCATTATCTGTATTACTACTGTAATATATATATGTTTTAATTTATTTCAAATATTCATTTATCAGGGTTGCTACACCCTCCCCCACTTAAAAAGAATTTGGTCCCCAAATTCAATATATATATAATTATACATGTGGAGAGCGTAGAACATATAACTCTTAGAATAACTCGGGAAATCGTTTCTTCATAGATTCTTCGGTCTCCCATGTCGCTTCGCGTTCAGGATTCTTATTCCATTGCACCTTGAGCATGGGAATAACCTTATTCCTTAGAGCTCGTATTTCTCGATCTAATATCTTCAAAGGCCTCTGTTCATATGTGAGATCTTTCTGGATCACCAGACCTCCATGCTCAATGATATGTGACGGATCGTGCACATACTTCTTCAACATAGATATGTGAAATACATTGTGTACCTCGGACAACTGAGGAGGCAACGCGATGCGATAAGCAACCTCGCCAACTCTTTCGAGTACCTCAAATGGTCCGATGAATCTTGGCGTAAGCTTGCCCTTAACACCAAATCTTCGTATGCCACGTCCAGGCGATATCTTGAGAAATACATGATCTCCGATTTGGAATTCAAGATCTCTTCTTCTTGTATCTGCATAAGTCTTTTGTCTGGTCTGAGCCACTTGTAATCTTTCCCTGATTACTTGTATCTTCTCGATTGTATCCCTTACCATGTCTGGACCTAATAGTTATTTTTCTCCAACTTCGTTCCAACATATGGGAGATCGGCAACTCCTTCCGTATAAGGCTTCGAAAGGTGCCATTTGGATACTAGCTTAGTAGCTATTATTATATGCAAATTCAACTAAAGGTAAGTGGTCATGCCAGCTTCCTCCAAAGTCAATAATGCATGCTCTCAGCATATCTTCAACAACTTGATTAGTTCGCTCGGTCTGACCATCCGTTTGTGGGTGAAAAGCAGTACTAAAGTTGAGCCTTGTCCCCAACGAATGTTGTAATCCCTTCCAAAAATGAGAAGTAAAACGGGGATCTCTATCAGACACGATTGAGACAGGAATTCATGTATCCTGACTATTTCTTTGATGTATAGTGCAGCTAGCACATCAATTGACCATCGGCTTTTGATTGGCAAGAAATGTGCCGATTTAGTCAATCGGTCAATGATAACCCAGATTCCATCATGTCCTCCTTTAGATTTAGACAAACCCATGATGAAGTCCATACCAATATCCTCCCATTTCCACTTAGGAATATCTAGAGGATGTAGTTTTCCCGCAGGCTTTTGGTGTTCCGCCTTGACCTGTTGGCATGTGAGACAGCGTGATACATAGTCCGCTATTTCTCTTTTCATATTAGGCCACCAAAAGTTCCTCTTTACATCTTGGTACATTTTGGTTGATCCTGGATGAATAGTGTACCTTGATCGGTGAGCTTCATCTAAGATCTTCTTCTTTAATTCCGGACAATCAGGTATACAAGTTCTATCTTTGAACGATAATCTTCCATCAGAAGTTAGTTGAAAATCAGATTGTCCTTCTAATCTGCCCTTGATTTCTACTAACATAGGATCATCATCCTGAAGTGTTTGTATCTCAGATAACAAATCTGACTGTATGCTTACATGAGATAGTGTGACACATTTGGATTCCATGTCCAAGCTTATATTGAGCTCGGAGAATTGTTCAAGTAACCTCCATTCTTGCATCATACAATTTGCTATCATTGCTCTCGGCTTTCGACTAAGGGCGTCAGCAACATAATTACCCTTTCCGGGATGGTATTGTATATTGAAGTCGAAGTCCTTGAGATATTCTAGCCAGCGCCTTTGTCTCATGTTTAGCTCCTTTTGTGAAAATAGATATTTGAGACTTTTGTGATCGGAGTATACAGTAAACTGTGCTCCATATAAGTAGTGTCTCCATATCTTTAGGGCAAATACTACCGCGGCCAGTTCTAAGTCATGGACGGGGTAATTCTCCTCATGCTTCTTCAGCTGACGTGAAGAGTATGCTATGACCTTTCCTTGTTGCATTAGGACACATCCGAGGCCAATGCCAGAAGCATCAGTGTAGACCTCGAATTTCTCTCCTTCTATCGGTAGAGCTAAGACCGGAGCTGTGGTGAGATGATCCTTGAGAGTTTGAAAACTTCTTTCACATTCCTCACTCCATTCGTATCGGATCTCCTTACGAGTTAATCTTGTAAGTGGTACGGCGATCTTAGAGAAATCTTTAATGAATCGTCGATAATAGCCTGCAAGACCTAAGAAACTTCTGATCTCGCTTGCATTAGTGGGTCTTTCCCAGTTTCTCACAGCTTCAACTTTTGACGGATCTACAGATAATCCGTCCTTTGATATGACATGCCCGAGAAAAGCCACTTCTTCAAGCCAGAACTCGCATTTGCTGAGTTTAGCATATAATTGATTTGTCCTCAAGACTTGCAATGCAATCCTCAAATGTTCTTCATGTTCTTCCTTAGTCTTGGAATATATCAATATATCATCAATGAAGACTACTACGAATTGATCCAAGTAAGGCCTGAATATGCTATTCATTAACTGCATAAAGGCAGCAGGGGCATTTGTTAGTCCAAAAGGCATAACAACAAATTCGTAATGGCCATACCTGCTTCTGAATGCAGTCTTGTGAATGTCATCGTCCTTGATTCTTAATTGATGGTATCCCGACCTGAGATCAATCTTGGAAAAATATTTGGATCCTGAAATCTGATCAAATAATTCATCGATTCTCGGCAGTGGATACTTGTTCTTGATAGTAAGATGATTCAATTGTCGATAGTCGATACACAATCTCATGGATCCATCCTTCTTCTTTACAAATAAGACTGGTGCTCCCCACGGGGAAGTACTTGGTCTAATAAACCCTTTTCGGATTAGTTCCATCAACTGCTCCTTCAACTCCTTGAGTTCAGCAGGGGACATTCTATATGGTGCCTTTGAAACGGGACCAGCACCAGGGACTAAGTCGATGGTAAAGGCCACATCTCTTTGCGGGGGTAATCCCGGCAATTCTTCCGGAAATACGTCTGGGAATTCTCGTACTACTTGAACGTCTTCTATCTTGGTTTCCTTAGCTTCTTTAATAGTGACAAAAGCAAGGAAGGATACACATCCTTTCTTGACGAGCTTGCTTGCTCGAAGAGCCGAGATAAGAGGGGATTTGCTTCGACTCTTAGGACTAGTATAAGTCAGTTCCGGAAATTCCTTGAAAACAATCTTGCTATCACGGCAATCAACCGTTGCCTGGTATTTGGATAACCAATCTGCTCCTAGTATAACATCATACTCCTTTAGATCTAAGCAGATAAGATCAATAGGAAAATTCTTTCCTCGAACCAATACCTCACAGTTTTGGTAATGATGTGTGATATCCGTCTCGTTTCCGAGAGGAGTAGACAATATTAACTTCATCCATTCTGGTTCTAGAGGTAATGGGTCAGCAAACTTCTTAGAAACAATAGAATGCGATGCACCCGTATCAAATAAGACATGTGCATATTTGGAACAAATTTTCAATGTACCTTCCACCAATCCGCCTTCTTCTTCCGGTTCGGTCTCCTGTATTGCATGAAGACGAGCATTCTTTGTCACTGGGCGTTTACTATCGCCGGCTTGGTCATTCATTAATGGACACTCGGGAATCCGATGCTTCACGGCTTCCACAACGGAGACAAGCTCCTAATTTCCTCCAGCATTCTTCTGTCTTGTGACTAGCCTTGTCACAATGCTTGCAGACTGTATTCGAAGGGGTAGTGGTGATAGAGAAAGGCTTGGTCTTCTTGAATTTCTGATCTTGAGATGAAGAACCTCCCATTATTGGGCCTCTTCTTAAAGTTGGGTTTGAAAGAACCCGAACCCGTGACTTGTTCCTTCTTGTCTTTTCCACGGATCCTATCAGATAGTTCAGTGGCATCTTCAAGTAATTGAGCTCGGCGCACTATTTCAGAATAAATTTGGATGTCCATAGGCGCCAGTTGAGTAATATAGTGGGGCCTAAGCCCATTAAGAAATCTACGGGCTTTCATCTTTTCCGTGCTAATTAAATGCTTAGCATATCTAGACAGTCTAGAGAACTGTGCTTCATAATCAGCCACCGATAAAGATCTTTGCTTTAATGCGGCAAATTCGGCGGCCTTCTTTTCCTGGACCCTATCAGAGAAATATTTGGCGTTGAAATACTCAACGAATTCACCCCATGTAACTTGAGTTGGGTCAATAGTAGCTTCAATCGACTCCCACCAGCATCTAGCATCCTTTTCTAACTGGAAAGTAGCTAATAAGACTTTGTCCTGATCCGTGCATTGCATAACACGGAATATACGTTCAATCTCCCGAACCCAATGCTCGGCATCGTCTGGATCGGTCGATCCCATGAACTTCGGGGGATTCATATTCTTGAATGCTTGGTGTAAGCTTCCAGCTCGTGGAGCACCACCTTGTGCTACCTGTTGTAGCACTTGGGTCATCCCTTGAAGGGTACGCTGCATGTTGCGCCATTGAGCACGTTCGGCAGCCATTATCCTACAATTACCATAGCTATGTTAGTATTATATCACTATGATCTTATAAAGGACTCATTGATCATTTAACCCTTGGTTCTACCCACTCTCACTTGGTTAAAGGTTTTGAAACCTATCCTTGGACTTGGGTTTCCTAGGAATTGAATACCTTAGGCTCTGATACCACAAAGACTGTCACGCCCCGAGCGCGGAAGATACCCGGAGATGCGCGACGTGTCTATATCAATCATGTCAATCAGAGTGGTCGTGTATTCGACACAAAGACAGAGATGCGCAAAATAGCAAGATAACCCAATCCTTTATTTCATAATGGATAGACTATTACAAATCCAATACTCTGTTTAATAAAAAGGAAAAGAATACATAGTTGACTCAAGAAACTATAGAAAAGACTAGATGACACTTGGAGAATCTCTATCTCTTTCACTCTTGATCATTCCCATCCGATTGACTTCCATCGTCGTCGGACTTACCTGAAACGTAAAAAGGGACAAACGGAATGAGCGAACGCTCAGTAGGAAATTATATCTCAAGTACTAGCAAGGGGTTTAAGTAATTACATTTTATGAATGCAATAAAGCTATGCATGCTCGCATAAAACGACAAGATAGAGAGAATGTAATATCAAGAAAATAAGATGAACGTAGTCATGAACTTCCAACAAGATGACAAGTATATTCAAGGTATTCAAGCAAGCACGTTTAACAAGTCATGTCAAGAACTTTGGCTATCATGTATCAAGCAAGTAAATTACCCTTTTTCGGCCACGCATTTCATGTAAAGTCAAGTACGATTCAAGTACAAGATGTGTGTGGAATGTCCAATCAAGCAAGTCAAGTACTCGGTATAATGCCAGATACCTTATCATTTTAACTCCCATGGGCACAAGTACTTTCGGGTGCTCCTCCCAGGACCAGATCGGGCCCTATATGCGCAGGCATTTATCATGTGTTTTGACATCCACTCTTGTTTATAGCCAACATAGAATTTCAATAATCAAGCTTGTAGACTCGTATGACAACTTTGATAGAATAGAGTCCAAAATATGACAAAGGACATAGAATGGCGATAATAACGGTATAATCACGATATCGATAAAACTAGGTAGAATATGATTCCCTTAACTTGGGTACCATGACAAATCAGTATGGACATTCTTTATATAGAATTGAGGTCCACATGAACAGTATATCAAAGGTAAGATACCCTCATTCTTATCATAGAATTGAGGTTTACAAGAACGACATGATATGGCATGATATCATCATCCCATTAAGAATTTCTTATGATATACTCTTTGTATAATCATAAGGGCCGGTATCCCATGTTTCTTTAGAGTGACATGACATCAATGGTGTAATAGGTTTTTAGGGTACAACCAGCTCAGTCGGCCTTGAGGGAATCCAAGGCTACGAGGAGTCTTACGGAGGTCTCTATGACTAACTCGCTAGTCCAAAGGAACGGAATGTCCAATGGAGAGCTTGTATGTCAATGAGAGTTGAGTGTGATCGATAAATCAACATGAAACGTGGGACTATACTCACGGAGTGGAGAATAGTGCCGATATATATATATGTATATATAAAACCATCGGTTAGCAAATCAGTTTATAGTAAAATAACGACTTAGGTCAAGTCGTTTCTCAAGTAATTAACGCCTAACAGAAGGGCGTTTACATATGGTCCGTTTTGCAGAATTTTCAATAATTCTATAATTTATCTAAGACGCGCCTTCGGGAGGGGCGTTTCTTCAGAAGTTGACGACTACTGTAGCAGGCGTCTTTTTATTTACAATATTTTTCAGAACATATTCATTTTCAGATATTATCAAAAACGCGCCCTTGGCAGGGGCGTTAATCATTAAATTCTTATTTTCACAGAATATATATTCCAGGATTTTAACAGATACGCGCCCTAGTAAGGGGCGTTTATTTTTAATTCACGCCCTGTGATGGGGCGTTACCACATGGAAAACGACCTAGTCTAGGTCGTGAATTCAAGAAATATCAGGAATTTACGTGATCAGCAAGATTTGCACGATAATCAAGGATAACAATCATATAGTCATGACAGGAAAAATTGGCAGGAATTCAGGTGCAATATATTAGATTTGATGTTTCATGTTTATTGACTTTTAACCGTTAACAATTATTGATTTGATTTCATGTAATTGCATGGATAATCAGTTCTTAAGATTTACATGAAATTAACGCCTGTGTACAGGGCGTCAAATATGAAATTGACGACCTGGGCAGGGTCGTGTCTTGTAAATTAGCGCCCTAGTAAGGGGCGTCTCTTTCAAAATATTGCAGAAACATAATAAAACCATATTAAACCGTATGCATGTCATGTCAATACGTATATAAGTCTTGTCTTAATTTATTTGGGCTACAGTAACTTGAGAAAATCCTACCTTAAGAGTTGATTTGGAGATGACCGTGAGGATTTGTAAGGATCAATGATGCTGCAGACGTTGGATGAATCCTACAGAGGATAGATTGAAGATATTAGTTTCCTTGAAATCCATGGACTGTAGGTAGAGGAAGGGGTACTTACACACGGATGAAGAACTCTTGTTCCTCAAACGCCCGAGCCTCTTAACCTGTTAATAAGAGAAGAAGAATAATCAATATTCTTCATGCGACTGTAAACAGAAGAAGAAAAAAAAATAGAAGAACATATGTTCTTCACGTACCTGCAGCAGTTCGTCCAAATAGTTTTAGGGTTGGCCGAACGAGAGTTTTTATAGGATTTTGGGTGTCCTATTAGGGTTAGTGATTGTGTGGAAGCAATACTTCTATGATAGAGTCATTACCACGTTTGAACTCTTTCTAATGCTTATCACTTACCCTGGATAAGTTCTGGGTTCGAACGGTTCACGAACTGAATTAACGCCTTAGGTAAGGGCGTCGATTCTTTAATTAACGACCTAGTTCAGGTCGTTTCTTAAGAAACGTCTTGGATAAGGGCGTTCCTTGTTTTTGAAACACGCCCCATATATGGGCGTTTCTCTTACTTGCCTATTTGGTCGTGAGAGTTGACGACCGCACGTGTGGGCGTCCTTTCTTTAGTCACACCTTTGATAGAGGCGTTTCTTTTTGAATTAACGCCCTAATAAGAGGCGTTATTTTAATTTTGTTTTACTTCATCTAATTAACCCTATTCTCATTATCTGTATTACTACTGTAATATATATATGTTTTAATTTATTTCAAATATTCATTTATCAGGGTTGCTACAGTGGACCTCTTGATTAACTCCAGCACAGATATCTTGGCGGGTACCCGATCTAGATGATGCAGTAAATCATATTGAGTCCCCGGTAACGGTTCAGCTTCCTCTTGTTCGGCCACCGATTGGGAAGACTGGGGATTGCTAGTAGTGGCGTAGTTCCGATGGAACATCCTCCCGCTCCTTAGAGCACAATTTGCCGCGGCATCGGGGGATAGTATGATGGGCCCTGCGGGGCGAATGAGCGGGATAGGTGGCGTGGGGGAGGCAGTTTGGTAAAGCGGAGGGTTGGTGAAGTTAATGGGGGATGCGCGGATGATAGGTGAAGGATTGGTGGGTGGTAGGGTGGTGATGGACGTGGATGCTGGTGAAGGCAGGGTGAATGGATGGGTAAGGATAGGTGCGAGATTGGATGGTGGTGTGATGACGGTGATGGGGGTTGGCGAAGGATACGACGGGATGGTGAGAGGATTTGGTGGAGTGGGTGTGAATTGTGGTATGAGCGGAGAGGGTGTTGGTTGTGTAGGGAGGATGAAGGAAGGTTTGTGGTGGAAGGCCATGACCTGTGGTGCGGCGCCATCATCATCAAATGACCACCCGGCGTTGGAGGCCGGTGGTTGGACTACATTAACTTGTGCCGGTGCTGGCGGCTGCTGCGAAGGAACGGGTTGATGGTTTGGCATCGGATTCTGATGGATGCGCAGATCTTGTGCTTGCTGCGGTGGCTGCTGTTATGGCGGCTGCTGCGGCTGCGGTGCTGGATGCTGCTGCACTTGCTGCCCCTGCGGCTGCCTTCTCTTCTCTTTGATCTCCATAATGGCCCTATGCATCTCGGCCCAGTCTATTCTCTGTCCTTCGTGTAAGTCGTACACGAGATCTCGGAAGTGAAAGCATCCTTCTATAGTGTGACCCGGCTGCCGGTGGAACATGCAATACTTAGTTTGATCAACAGCTGGGTTCCAAACAGTTCTTTCTGGAGGAAGTTGAATTGCATTTACTGCCATGAGCGCTGAGAATATGTCTGTAAGTGTCTCTGGCAATGGAGGATACTGGGCTCTTCTGGGAGCCGGGCGCTTGCTGTTGGGATTATTATTGTTGTAGCCGCCGGGTGGAGGGACATTATGGTATTGCGGTGATGGTGGTGGTTGTTGTGGTGCGGTGAAGGTGTTTTGCGGGATGGTGAAGGTAGGCGGAGGGTTTTGTGGAGTGTTTTGAAAGTGTTGCGGAGCGGAGTTTTGCGGATTGCGGGGGCTTTGGTTGTAGCGGAATGGTGCGGCTTGGTAGGGAAAAGCAACAGCTTGTACTTGCTCATTTGTCTGGACTCCTTCGGTAACCGGCCCCTGTGGTTTCTTATGGTACTTGGGCTTTTGGTTTTCGAAAAGAGAATGGATAGGGGAGTCCTTAAACTGAGTTTGTATAAATCGCGCCCGGCTATACAGTTGATGCATATTGGCTATATCGTTCATTGCCAGGATGTTCTTGAAGGTGGGCGTAGCATTTGAAATCAGCAGCTTAACTTTTTCTTCTTCTGGAATATGGCCGGGCACCCTGGCGGCCATCTGCCTCCATCTATCTGCATAAGTTGCGAATTCCTCATCCGACTTCATTTTCTCGGCCACCAGATCTGTGAATGAGTATTCCGGACCGACCCGGTCTTGAAACCGTTGAATAAACTTGTCCTTGACCACTTTGAAGCTCTCGGCCTCTTCTAGGGGCAGAGAATAAAACCATTCCAGAGCAACGCCATCCAATGATCGGCGGAATAGGTACGCCATAAGGCGATCATCATATGGGAACTGCGCCGATTCATACAGAAAATCCCTCACATGGATGAAGGGATTGCTGTTCCCATCATACTTGCGGTAGTTGGGTAGCTCACACTGCGGAGGGAAACGGATGTTCTGGAAGCTTGGGACGGGAATATCAGCCAAGGATTGTGGGCCCACCTTCTTCTGGAGAAAATCAAGTTGTTGCTGCACGGTGGCCCACTTATTAAGCAAATCCTGCTCTCGAGAGGGGGCAGGGGCAGTGAAGGGAGTTGATTGTATTTGGTGAGTAGGAGGAATGGCGGTTGCCGAGGGCGGGAGCCCATAGGACGGAGCAGAAGGATAACTAGTGGAATTAGGGGGGCCGTAAGAAGGATACTGGGCCTGAGATAGACCCGGATTGGAGTGAAATTGGGCCACCCCGTGCTGTTGGGGCAAGAAATCGGATGGGCCTACGAGGACCTGCGGAGCCGCCAGAGCAGAGGGGTGATAATCCATCGGAAGAGAGGGGATAGGCGATTTCCCCTTATCAAAAGATTGATGGGTCGAATTGGAGGATTGACCCATCTCCATGCCAGCAAAGGTGATGGTCCGTGGCTGGACCGGGGTGAGCTCAATCGGGGTGGGCTGAACAGACGGCCCAATAATGGAAGAATTAGAGTGCCCCTGGACGGTAGCGGAGGGAGGAGGATTGGACCCTTGCATGGCCTGATAGAGGACCTGGAGTTGGGTCGGATCCAACTGGGCCATCATATGGAGGACAGAGCCCGCGGAAGGAGCGGATAAAGAAGGGATGACCTGACCACCTTCTATGGGAGTGGAGGATGAGAGAGGGGCGGTCCCCTCTCCAGCGGAGAAAGAAATAACCCTCGGGGGGTTCTCAAGGAGCCCTTGAGGAAGGGAATCCTCTTGGGAGCGAGGAGGATTGCAGGATGCCATGGTAGATTCGAAGAGGGGATTGGAATAGAATGTGAAGGAGGAAGCGACCCGAGGAGATGATTCGGACGAATGAAAACAACTCCACATGCAACGGACAACCTTGATAAATGCAAAACAACAAACACAACAAACACACAATGAGCAACCGCACCTAGGTGATTCAAACAAGATATAAGTGATAGGGAATGAAGACACTCAAAAGCCAACCAAGTTGCTTAAGATGATGCAAACAAAGTTTCTTTATGGTTTCTCCTTTGGAACTTTAGTGAATTGATTGATATGTGCTCTCTCCAAATAGGTTCCTAATAGGAGGTGGATATGGACTTGGCTTGACTTTAAGTGTGACCACTCCTTCACTTATGCAACCCTAGACACAAGGGGGGAAAGGTACAACCGGCCCAGCGTCCGTGTGGGAATCCACGGCTCGCGGGGACTTATGGAGGTCCCTGCTGTGATTCCCTAGTCGGCCCCAAGGAATATGGAGACGAGAGGTCCTCACAACAAGGTAGGAAAATGCAGTCTAATATATGAAAAGATGGATGACCCTATGTGCACCGGAGTGCATGCAAAGTCTAGCCTAGAATCTAGCAAACAACAGTGCACATAATGATATGAAGATATGAATAGAATTATGGCAGAAATCAAGCAGCACCCAAGCAATAAATCACAGCCAAAAACTGCGGAAATAACTGCACCTCGGATGCGTACCTGCCAGGAGAGTGACGGACGAAGGCCCCTGCGTCAGAGCCAACTAACGGTCAGAGACCAGACCTCCATAAATAATGTAACGCAGGGGTTCCAGACCGTCGTATGAGCCAGGGAACCAAAAAACAAACTGAAGTAACAGGAGAACCCGTGAAAGCTCACACCACAGAGACAAGCGACGGCCTGATGTCCCTGCGTCAGAACTCTGTAACGCGCCGAGACAGGGCCGTCGTATGTTTCAGAAAACCAGAAAGAGGGGTGAAAACAAAGGGATCAAAAGACAACTGAACAAACAGATGATGGCAGGTTTAAACAGGAATCAGGAACACGATTGGCACTAGTTGTCCCACCGTGATCGCCAAAAAATTATCTGTTGATTGTTTGTTTACCTATCTCTTCTTATCTTCTTTCTTTTTTTGTTGATTGTGAGGGTTTTGAAAAATGATATGGTGAGATGATAAATAAACTACCAAAGATCAGCTCAACCTATGCACATGTGAACATGAACCTAGGCAATCAAACCTAACTCTAGCATGGGCATGCTATCTCAATCAAATTACGCTAAGGGAAAAACAAAAACACACGCCGGGGCGTGGAGCAAAGATAAATAAAAACACACCGCTAGGGGTGGAACAATCAAGGGGAATAATGAAATTTGATGAAAAAGACAGCTAATGCCCAACACTAAGGAAAGTCGTGATCGCCACCAAAGTAAACACAAGTCAAAGACTCGAATATACCTTGGAAATAGGTGGATGAAACACCCGCCCACGGGAGAGAAGACCAAGGAAAGCCTGCAGATCAACTTGCAAATAACGGTCCAAACCCTATGCGTCGCTTGGAAGTAACGGTCGTGCGATAGACCGCCAGAAGGAAATAACGCTCCTGCACCTGACCGTCAGATAACCTGCAGTGAAAAGATGTGAACTCTTTGAACTCCAACCCTTCCAGCCGGCTAGAAGGCTTGGGCCTCGTGCTAGTGATCCTGTAAAACCTGCCAAGGATGTAGAAAGCAAAACAACACAACCTCAATTAGCCCTCAACATAAGTATAGCATCAATCCTTAAAAAGCTTAAGAACATCAAAAGGAGAGGGGATTACCGGGGAGTTGTTGGTTTTTTAACTCCTCTGGGCGTTTTTTAAGTTTAGGAGGATATGTGTATGCTTAGCAACAGTGAAAAAACGTGGAGGAAGAGGAGGGACAATGCTTTTGATTGATAAAACCAAGGGAAACTTGAGCATGTAATGATGATGATCTTGACAAACTAAAACCCAAAATTACTCCCTTGACTTGGAAGATGGACGTGGGAAGCAGCTCCTCCTGGATGTAGATGACTCCTGAATTTGGCAGCACTTCGTCGTGAATCAAATCTTCCTCTCCTGGGTTATGAAATCAAGGGTTCTATTTATAGACTCCCTCAAACTCTCAGGTCGAGTTGAAGATAAATCAGCCAAGAAAGGAGGATAATCCTTAGCAAATCCTTGAGGATAAAATCAACAAGAGTCCAAAGAAACAAACGAGAGGTCCTGAGGATTAGAATTGAAGGAGATAATGTCAATCCAAAACCCTATCTCGTCCACGGAGTAGCAGAGAAAAGGCCTGAACTGTCAGGACTCTCTGAAGGAAGTAACGGTCTTACGATAGACCGCCACTTGGAAATAACGCACCAAGGAATTACCGTCATTTTCAACCCTATCCAAAGGATAAGATCGACGGGAAGAAGATCTAAACAATAGGACTCTGCAAGTAAGTAACGGCCAGGGCATAGGGCGTCATAAGGAAACAACGGCCAGGGAGTAGACCGTTATTATCAAAGGACAACGAGGCCCTAAGTCTTGGGACTCTTCAAAGAGTAACGGCCCAGGCTTCATGCGTTATTATGAAATGACGCCCCTAGTCCAGACCGTTATTATCATTGATTTTCAAGAAAATAGAATGGAGGGATTGCCAAGCTTTTGAACGAAGTGCCACCAGGAACCAGGTCTAATCCAGGAATTGAGACCCAGAAAATAGGCTTCAACTGATTAAAAGGAATTCAATGAAGAGTGAACAACTCGGAGCATCATATTGAATAAATAAGGAGATGACCCGACTTATTGGGTATAAAACGGGTGTCAACACATACCTTGGAAAAGAGTGTTGAGTTATGATTTTGATGATTGTTGTGATTGTTAAGTTATAGTTTTGATGATAACTAAACTTAATGTGTGATTGAGTGATGATAACTAAACTTATGGTTGATTGCACATGTTCTTGATGACTGTGTACATTCATGTTTAAATATGATTGAGATGGCAAATGGCAACGGTACATGGTCTTGATTCTTGCTTGATTGAATTAGTTTTACAAGAGGAAAGAGGTTTCATAACCTCTTTAATGTGAATAAGCATGGTATTAACCCTGACTATCTTGCTTGCAGGATCAAACTCATGGCAGTCACCTGGTGAACCAAATGTGTGGATAAGCACCCTGCTCCTCTACAATCCAAAACAGGTGATATATGTCATGTACTGTCAAGAACCATTGGTAAGGCTCTTACCCTGTTATGCACTCCTTGTTATTGAGTGTTCCATGAGGTTATTTCACGAATAATTTACTTTGGATGATTGAGTTTTATCTCTTGATTCTTAGCTTAGAACTTGATCCTTACCTCAGAACATGTGTGTTTCAAAGTGTTCATATGCACCTAGTTCATGGGATTTTAAGCCCTTGCAAACCTCGCCATCGTGCGCCCTTGCACGCGGATCGACCTGCATTGAACTTGTTTCAGGAGATTTCATGTAATGAGAAATGCTCAAATGGTCTAATGCATAAACCAAGTTGAATCCAATCCCAAAATTCATGGAATTGATAAGGACATAAAGCCCTTGACTTATGGACATGTTTCTTTGGGCTAACACTTAATTTTTGCAGGTATGGGTCATTTCGGTCGACCAACACACCTTGACCGGTCGACCAGAATTGCTAGAATCGAAATGTTGCAAAATTTACAGGAACCGGTCGACCACCCTAGTAGGTCTGGTCGACCGCCCCAGTCCGGTCGACCGCCCCAGTCCGGTCAACCGACCCCATATTGTCGGTCGATCGCCAGTCCCGAGGCCCCCTTTTGTTGACTTTTGTTTCAAGCTCGAGGAGAGGTCTTTCTTCCCATTTGTTTAATCCCAATGACCCCAATTACACCATGATATGTGGATCTGGTCTGGGACTTGTCTATGGACCATTCAAGGGTTATAAAACATATCATTTGGAGTCATAAACCCTAACCATCCAAGATGGCTTAAAGGGAGATCAAGAGGGTGCTGTCCAAGGAGGAAGAAGAAGGGTACTGTAGCCGTGAACAGTACTCCCTGCAACAAGTGTTCTTCATCCATTCTCAACCCATTGAAGGCATATCTGAAGCCAACTTCCCCCAAGGAAGAGAAGAGAAGCCAAGCAAGCAAGCAAGGATTCTAAGGGAGAAAGAAGAGAAGCGAAGCAAGCAAAAAAGGAGAAAAGCCAAGCAAGCATGGATTGAAGCTCCGGTCAAGTGTGTTGGGTTCAGTGCTATGTATTCAGAGGGGGGTGAATGAATCTACCCTTTAAAATTTTCTCCCAATTAAAATCTAATGCTCACAACTGAAGAATTAACGCCTAAAGGAATGAATTAAACTTCAGATCTAATACTGTCAAAGGACTCTTGATACCACAGTCAAACACACAGTGCGCAATCAAAACATATCGTCCCTATGCATTCATCTAGCGGAAGCATATAAGAAATCAAACCACTGCATAGAGGATTTTTAGGTGGTTCGGTCCTCCAGACCTACATCCACCACACACTCAAACCAGAGTGTGGATTCTACTGACTCACAGCTTGAACCGCTGGGCATCACAGCTTGCCTACAACCGCTGGGCATTACAGCTTGCCATCCGATGGGCAACATAGCTTGCCATCGGCTGGGGACTACAGCTTAACCCTTCCGAGGTATCCACCTCGCCGCTGTGCATCACAGCTTGCACTGCTGACGAACAGCTTGAAGAAAGGTTTAAAATGAAAACACAAAATAGGAAATAACAGCAACTGAAAGCTGGAAATGAAACTCGAAACTATAGCTCGCTCTTGGAGCAATGTAGCTTGGATTTGATCTAGAGGCTACTGATCTTCTTCTTCTGCTGCTGATCTCTCACTCTCTTTTTCTTTCTCTTCCTATTCTTCACTCTTTTTCTTCTCTCTGCTTTTGTTCTCTTAGGATCGTGCAGGCCCTCAGTTCCTTCTCTACTTTAGTTCTTTTTCTCCTCTGCACGAGCTCTTCTATCACCACCGGCCTCCTTCTGATGGAAGAGGCTTCATATATATAGAGCAGCAGGAAGGGCATGTGTCTTCCACATCTCCCGCCCAAACGCCTGACCACGTGGCAGCATTTCAGCAAGCTTTAGTACACGTGTCACGATCCTGGCTTCTTAGATCTCTTGCCCTTCTCAATCTCCTCGAGCATAAGCACCTGTCAGTCAGTCGAAGGGAGTATCAGCTTAAGATAGTAAAACCATGTATAGACTTAATTTATGCAAGCAACGCTGAAGCATGTACAGACTTCATGTATGCAAGACTATGGCATGTTCAGACTTTGTGAATGCAAAGCTAATGCATGTACATACTTCATTTATGCAATGTGCAACCAATGTGCAGACTTGCTAGTGGGTGTGTGCGAGACAATGTATAGACTTGATGGCATATGATGTAGTATGCATATGGTGAATTATGCACATTGAAAGTTGAATGCACTGTCATGCTGTTAGTGTGCAGACTTAGCATGCAACAATGTGTAGACTCAGCGTGCACTATTGTGCAGACTTACTCAAATGATGTGTGAGCATAGCAATACACAATGTGCAGACTTTGTGCAATGCATGAGGCAATGTATAGACTTATATCGAAGGAGTGCACAAATGCAGATAGCAAGGTATAGACTTTACATCTATCAAAGTATGCACAACAACAATGGATACTCAGGCATGCAGACGAATGTGTAGACTCTGCGTGCAATGTATAAACAATGTGCAGACTTTGAACATAGGTAAAGACAGCAATGTGCAGACTTTGCTCATGTATGGACTTAGTGTGTGCGAGCATGCTAACATGCAATGTGTAGACTTTGAGTGTGCGTACAATGCAGCAACCAATGTATAGACTTGCGTTCAGCAGCAATGTATAGACTTGAACACATGCATGCTATGCAATGTATAGACTTGCCAGCAACAAGTGCATGGACTTAACAGCTATGAATGTGCAGACTATGTGTGCGTGCATGCTGCAAGGCAATGAATAGACTTGGTGTATGCAGTCTAGATAATGTACAGACTTTGTGTTGCGAACACAAGCTGTACAGACTTTAAATGTGCATGCACAAAGATGCTAAGTGAGACGCTGGCTGTATAGACCTGAATGATGCATGCACAAAGACGCTAAGTGAGACGCTGGCTGTACGAGAGACAAATGTGTAGACTCACAGAGACACTGAGTGAGATGGTGAATGCACTCGAGAATAATGTACAGACTTGTTGTGCCTGCGCCAAATGCGATGTACAGACTTGCTATGTCTGCGACACATGCAATGTACAGACTTGCTATGTCTTCGACAAGGTGATGTACAGACTTGCTGTTGCCTGCAACTGGATGATGTACATACTAGCATGAGACACAGCATGAGACGGATGTTCACGAGACATGAACTGCATTGGCTGTATAGACTTGTGCTAATGCTGCAAGTGGACAATGTACAGACTTCAAGTGCGTGCAGCAAGACACTGTGTAAACTTCAGCTCGTGCAATGCAGTGTACAGACTTTGAATGGCAGTCTATGCAACCAATGCAGTGTACAGACTTTATATGCACGATGTACAGACTTCAAATCAAAGGATGCACAATGTACAGACTTTAAATCAAAGGATGCACGATGTACAGACTTCAAGTCAAAGGATGCATGATGTACAGACTTCAAATCAAGGGATGCACAATGTACAGACTTTAAATCAAAAGATGCATGATGTACAGACTTCAAATCAAAGGTTGCACGATGTACAGACTTCAAATCAAATGATGCATGATGTATAGACTTTGAACGTGTGTAATGTGCAACCGTTGTACAGACTTGAACGCGTGCAATGCAGCAAGGCAATGTATAGACTTGAACGCGTGCAATGTATAGACTTGCCAGTAGGAAATGTGCATGCGACAGTAATGTATAGACTTTGAATGCAAACATAGGCTGTACAGACTTGAGAAATGATGCATGAACAATGTGGCGATGTATAGACTTTGCATATGCTTGAAGATGGGCTGTACAGACTTCATATGATGCATGCACAAGACACAATGAATGTAGATGCATTGACAATGTACAGACTTGGTTTCGTGCATGCTACAGGGCAATGTATGGACTTTGAATGAATGAGCATGCATTGTATAGACTTTGAGTGATGCACAAACATATGCAATGTATAAACTTATGCATTGAGTATAGAACACTGCATGACCTAGCACACTCATGCATTCTCCACAGAACAGATCAGACATATGCATTCATGTGATGACTCAAAGTGTTGTTCTTAGCAAAACAATATGGTGACTCATTCATGTTGCTATTATTAAAACACCACATTATCATCAAAGCACAAGGGGCACAACAAAGTGAAGATTGAAGAATACGTTCAAGATCCGCAACATGCATTCAAGGGGAACCCAAAACAGGAGTTTTCTAAACTAAGCCTCATCGTCTTTATGTTTTGGGTGTTTTATTTGTGTTCGTTATAAACTAAAGAACTTGTGTGTGTGTGTGGATCTTTGTTGGATCCGTGGTCGTGTGTGTGTATGTTGTATTTGATTCATGTGTGTGCGTGGATCTTCCTAGATCTGCGTTTGTTTATGTGTGGGTCTATTTAGATATGTTCTGTCTCGTGTGTGTGGATTGCTGCAC
This sequence comes from Amorphophallus konjac, assembly GCA_022559845.1. Taxonomy (NCBI): domain Eukaryota; kingdom Viridiplantae; phylum Streptophyta; class Magnoliopsida; order Alismatales; family Araceae; genus Amorphophallus; species Amorphophallus konjac. Next base: position 265,050,578 of record CM040125.1, read on the forward strand.
TTGTGGCAGCGGGTGTTTGTGTTGGTGATCCGGTTGTCGGATCGTGTTAGAGACCTCGTCTCTGTGTGTGTGTGTGTGTGTATGTTGGGGTGCGTCCCCTTGTGTGTGTGGGCAGGTGTCGTCCTGCGTGTGTGGTTGGAGCGTCGTCTTCGTTTAGGGATTTATCCCCGAGTGAAGCCTCACCGGGTTTGGTGAGGGGTTGACGTAGGATTGCCGTCGTTGCATCCGAACCACCTTAAAAACCGTTGTGCACTATGGTTTGAATTGTGTGGTTTGGTCCTTTTCTTCTACCTCCATTCTACGTGAGTGTTAGTGTGCTTTGTTGTTCAGGTTTTATTCTTGTTCATCTTGCATAATCTATCTCATCACTACTTAGATTTTGATAAATCCAACTTGTGATTGAATAGATTTGTATCTCTTAAGTAGTGTTTTATCACATTCTTCAAAAAGGTCAAAAGTTTTCTTAAAATTTGTAAACACCCAATTCACCCCCCTCTTGGGTGTCATTGATTGCGGGACTTCAAAGAGGAAGAAGAACACGGCCAATGAGGGACCGCTAAGACATGATCGCGCAAGCAACGGGGTGCAGGGAACGTCGTGGGATCAGACCTCCTCACCCTCCAGCCTGCCAGAGGATGAGGGCCTCACGTTCTATCCTTGCTTTCCTGTAAAATAAAGTCAACACAAGAAACAAAAACCCATTAGAAACCAAAGTGCAATATCTATCCCGTATGTGTAAGGTATCATGAAATAAAGGGGGAGAATGCACCGGCAGAGGGTTTTTAACCCCTGTTAAAGGGTGTGAAAGATAGCTGTGTGTATTGTGAATGCATGGATAGTAAAAGCATGAAATAACACGCAGTGTAACTGCGGGGAGAAGCGACGCAAGATGGGAAAAAATGCATGACGTGCAGAAAAGTGCAGACTATGATAATTTATGAAAAGAGGAGGGACATAACTAAGAAAAGAAACAACTAAAAGAAACCCTGAACGTTCGAAATTGAAGCCAATACGTCCCTCTTCAGGTTGGGATCGAAGAAACGAGGTAGCGATGCGGCATGGCTTCGCCCCGAACCAAAGAAGAGCCCCCCATCGCGCACTGCGAACTGGGCAGTTTATATAGAGGTTGCAGAAACCCTAGCCCGGATTTAAGAGATAATGACCCAAATATTGGATATTGCTTGATTATTCTGTGAGATAATAGTGGGATAATGACCTCAGGACGGATAGAAATCGATCTAAGAGGATATTATCATCGAAAATGGTGCCAAGAAGGAGTCCTAAGCGCTCTCGGGTGAAGAAATCGGAGTTCAGAATGATCTGGGCTCTGCAATAATAACGTGGTTAGTTGCGCGACGGCGACCTCATGGACACGGTCATGCGCAAACCGTGACTATCCAGGGTCATCAAAGGGTCAAGGAACAGAGCCGTCGGGCCAACGGATGCCCAGGAAAACTCCTGAGAACGCGGTCTTTGGGAGAGCGCGACCTCATGGTCGCGGTCCCCCCAAGACCGCGACCAGCCCAATTTTTTTTAAAGGTTCACGAAGAGACCACGACTAGGGGTCAGCACGGGTGTCTTCCGGTCGATCGTTTGGCCGCCCAGTCTGAACATTATGGGCCCGAAAGTGGGGGGTTGAAGTAGAATGCCTCCAAAGCTCAATGGGCTCGAAGAAAGATCAAGAAATGAGCTCGAAATACACACAAGAATGGTTCCAAAATAATGGATAATTCGGGACATTACGAAAGGTGAATAAGAGAAATAACTCAACTTGTAGGCTTAAAACGGGTGTCAACACCCGAAGGCTTATTCCTTCGCTTATAAGGCCCACATTGGGCATGAAAACCACCGGCATGCGTGGGGAATCACCCCCGACCGCGATGCCATGCACGAAACTCGAATTCGGCGCTTCGATCTGATCACACGCCCATAAACATGGGAATTCCCCCAAAAATGGTAAACCTCGTTCACTCGCTCAAAACTCGCATGCATGCAGGGGAAGAGCACAGGGAAGTAGTGTGGGTCCGTCCCCCTACCTCTCACGAAGAATCCGTCGTGAAAACTACCGCGAAACCGCCTCCATCGCGAGGTTCAAACCCCATTCCCATGAGCCACGAGTGCACGCCACTGCCTCTGGCTCGTCACGCACGCCCCCGCCGCTCACCTGCCGCATCGTCTCCCCGCTCCGCCCACCGCCACCGTCCGTTGGCCGCCGGAGAGGTGGTGGGAGAGAAGGGAGAGAAACGGGAGAGGGGGAGTGAGTGAGATGCGAGAGTGAGGGAGAGAACGGAGGGGGTGGGGGGGGGTTAAACAAAGAGTTTAAATTTTGTTTTATTTTATTTTGAAAAACACACATAAGCTCCGAAAATTCCTGAAAAATAATTTCTAACGCCGAAAAAATTTGAAAAAAAGCAAGGTAGCTCAACTCACCGCCACTGTAATATCCCGGACCTTTCAGATCCTTCTTCGTGGGTCTCGGATCTAGTTTCTCGGAGTGTCCAACTCTGTTATGTCCGAAATTTTATTTCGGACATCTTTTGTGTCCGGATCGGCGCGATCCGGAGTTATTTTGGAGGCCCGGGAGCGTTCCGCGACTTTTTCGTGTGTGTTTTCCGATTCCCGGTGTGTGTTTTGGTAATTCCTTCGGAACCTCGTTGCGGGTGAACCGGGTTGTTCACCTAGGCGAGAGTGGTACCGTTGCGATCGGTGCGTTCCGAGGATCGCAGAAATGTAATTTTTGATTTTTTGATATTTTCTGGATTTTCCAGATTTTCCTATAAATACCCCCCTTTTTATCTCTCTCCCCACCCTCTTTCTTCTTCTTCTTCTTCCTCCTTTCTCCCCCACCGTGAGAGCGCCCCTCTCCCCCTCTTCTTCGTCTGGCGAGACCGCGGCAGCACCCCCTCCGGCTATAGACGGCGCGGGGGCGGCGGCGAGGTGATAACGGCGACGGCGAGGTGATCGTAGGGCGTTCGTGAACCGTGGGAGCTCAAGGAAGAACGAGGGTTTTCAAGTGATTTCTTGCGATTGTGGTCGATCCGGCGCGCCTCGGGACGCATTTGAGGTAGGGTGACATCCCTTAGCCTCTTGCCTTCCTTTCCCGCGATTTGTAGGCCGAGGGGAGGCCGAGAGATGGGTATTCATGCGGGTTTGAGGCTTTCCATGATTTGGGGAGAGTTCGCCCGATCTATGGATTTGAGCCATGATTTCACGTTTTGATGGTTTAGAAGCATGCTAGGGGTCCCCAGGGGTCTTCCCCTTTGATTTCCCCCTCTCCGCTGGAGGCACGGGGGCGTGGTCAATTTTTTGGGCGTTTTCTGCCGTTTCACCCTCGGGCGGGTGTGACGGTCCTTCCAGTGACCGTCACGCTATGTAACGTGCCCAGGTGGGTGCGTTACAGCCCTGTGTTCAGCCCATTGAGGTCTGTGGGCTGTGACGGTCCCACAATAGATCACCACAGGTGCTGTGACGCACCTGAGTTGGACCGTCAGGGACGTTCGACCGTTGGCTTTCGACCGTTGATTTTGACCGTTGGGGGTCAAGGCACGTGACGCATCAGTCTTGGCGCGTCACAGCCTTGCGACGCCCCTGTGTTGGTGCATTAGAGTGGACGTATTCCCACACTGTAACGCACCAGGCTTGGTCCGTTACAGCCTGTGACGCACCAGGCTAAGTGCGTTAGGGCCTGTGACGCACCGAGTGGCACGCGTCACAGTTTATTTTCCACTTGTCTTGTGACGCACCAGGGTAGGCGCGCCACAGACTGTAACGCACCAGGGCAGGTGTGTTACACGCTATTTTACACTGGGCATCTGACGCCCCTGTGTTGGGCCGTCAAATGGCTGTGACGGTCCAGCCTTAGACCGTCAGAGCCTGTGACGCGTCTAGGGTAGACCGTCAGGCTCAGGGTTGTCTCGGGTGATTTGCAACCCCGTTCTTTTTCCGACCGTGGTCACCGTGCGACGGTGCTGGTACGTGGGACGGTCCCCGTACGTCGTCGGATGCGGACGTGTTTTCCGTTGACTTGAGAGACTACACCATAGTGACCCTCCACTAGTCATAGCCTACTTACACGTGTGTGGTCCCACCAGGGAGTGGTGGAGAGGCTACCCTTAGAGACGGTTTGTGGACCGATTTCCGTCGGGCCCCACGTCTTGCAGCCAGAGTCCGGCTGAGGGAAAAACCGGTCAGAGGGCCAGACCAGGGACGCGCGGTCTGTGTGTGCACACGTGGTTGGGGGCGGTTGGACCCACGCTGACGAGCGTGACCCCAGCTAGTCACTCGTTTGTGGTTTCTTATGTGGTGTTCGTGCCTTTGGTAGGAGCTATCACGTTAGGCAGTTCACCAGCGGTGCGGTGTAAGACGTCGGGGGACGCTACCGACTGTGCTTCTAGTGGGAGGTACTCCTGTCGAGTCGGGAGTGACAGACAGTCAGTCTTTGCGACTTCGACCTTCGGGTTTTGTCGTGTTGACCGTGGTGTTTCGATCGTTACACCGTGGCACGTGTGTCAGTTTCGTGCCGTGAGATCGGTGTTTTGTAGATTACATGGCTTCCCTTTCCGAGGTACTCACTTACTGCTAGTGTAGCGGTTTCTCCGTTTGCGAGGTAGGGTTCGAGTGATCCCTACTGAGTCTTGTTCTGAGACTCATTCCCTGCGTGTTTTCACCGTGTTTCAGGTGAGTCGCGGTCTTAGGGGAGCGCGTCTGAGGCTCAGCGTGGTTCAGGTGCCCAACGTTAGTGCCAGAGGTCAGAGCCGGGATATGCCCTGTGTAGCTGTACTTTTCTTTCTTGTCTCTGTACTAGTTGTGGACTACTGTTGTTGTTATTTTATTATATCTTATGGACCATGTACCATGTAAACTGTTTAATTTATATAATTATTTGTGATACTGGTGTAGTCTCCACACCATCCTTTTAACCCTTCTGAGTCTTCGGACTCATGGGTGGCGGTGCGAGTCTCGGGTTATTGGGCCTTCCCGGTAATCGGATTCTCGGGTCGTTACAGCCACAGACCCGAAATGACCAACAAAAGCACCATATGAGGGTCCAAAAATCTGAAATTAAAGTCCAAAATCCACTCGGACACGATCCACGACCCACAGAAAAAGATCCGAAAAACCTGGGGCGTTACACCTAGCCTGCATGCATTTAGACTAATGTCTCAAGGGAAGTATGCACTCTGTTTCATCTTTGTTATTCCCATGTGCATTGTCTCCCTGTTTTAGGGGGAGTCTGTCTGTTGATCTTGTCGTTGTCAAAAGATTCTTCTCTCTTTACTGCTTGTGTTCAACTATCAATGTGGTATATAGAATGGTGATATGTGAAATGACAGATTAAGTCTGTCAAGAAGCTATCATTACGGGTGAGGTGATCTTCAGATCTAAGTTCTCCGTCAAATACCAAAAGAAAGTTGACTTGTGCAGTCAGGGAGAGGATTGTTGAGTCATTTCATTGTTTTATTGTTGCATCATATATCTCTATGTACATCTCTGCCCATGCACCTTAGCTGCATGTTAGCTATTTTCAGACAGGTCTCATCTATGTCTTAGATTAGTTTGCATGTAAGTCTGTCTGCATATATTTTCGCTTAAGACGTAAATCTCATCTTGAAGATCTGTTGTCTGCGCTCACTGAAAACTGGTAAACTCTCTTGCTCAATTTGTTCTAAACTTCATTGATCCATGGAAGTATATGTAAATTCTTGATTTCCAATTCTGCTCCATTGGATTTCTGATTCTCCTCTGTCAAACTTCTTTGAACTTTGTGCTTGAATTCAGAAGGAGTTTCTATGTCTGTACATTAAATTCATAAATCAGAGTTAATCTTTAACAAGAATATTCTCTTATGAAGTTCTGTGAAAACCCAATAACAAAATGGTGGTTTAGGTTTAATAATCTCAAGCAGTTAAAGATAAAAAGTTTTAAAATTAACTTTATAAAGCCTTAATAGACCTAAACCAGCATTAAAATGTTGGGATCTGCTAGGCCCTCTGAAAATTGAAAGTTTAAAAGTACAGAAGGCTCTTTGGTTGATAAATCATAAGATAAGTATTATTTTTAAACATTTCAACTTCTAAAATTTAAAAGGGAATACGCCATATATTATGGCGAAGCAATGGCTTAGTGATAAGTCCATATTTTTATATATTTATTCATATCACACTCATTATTTATGGGCTTTAATATAATTAATTGTGCAAGTTTTACATTTTAATCTCGATCCTACACAAAAGTGAGATTTTTTATAATTAATTAAAATTTTATGCATAACATAATCATGGGACTTGAGACATATGTAAGAAGAATAGAAATTGCATGATTAATAATATTATGTCAAAGGGGTTAAATTAAAAAAAATTTACATGAGCCACAAACTTTGATAAGATTTTGGTTTTATGTACAGTGTCATCTCCTACTTCCACGACAACGGAGAGGAAGCCCTCCCGCAAAGCAGGGCCGTTGCGTTCGCACGGCGTGGGCCACATCAGCGGCGACTGGCCGAAGCGGGGGAAGTGAGCATTACGACGGCCCAACCTGCTCCCCCCTCTGCCGGTCTATCTCCCACGCACGCCGCCGTCGTCACCGCCAACAGCCACCGCCATGCACCCCCCCTCCGTCCCACTCTCTCTCTCCGTTCCCTCTCTCTCTAACCCACACCCACACACAGCCACGTCGTCTCCCTCAACCCCACTCTCTTCTCTCCATGTCGGCGTTTCCTCTCACCACTGTCGTTTCACTTCTCCCACCTCCACTCGCCTCTGGCGCTGTATCCCACCATCTCACACACCCTCCGCCGTGCTTCTCTCATTTCACTTTCTCTCTCTTCATACCGCGGCGATCCTGCTCCCTTCTTTTCTTCCTCTCCCACCTCCGTTCCCACTCTCCCCTCCGCCTGCTAACCACCGCCGCCACCCCCGTACGCCATGCACACCTGCTCAACCTCTCCCTATCCTTTCCCTCTCTACCATGCACACTTGCCCACCGCCATGCACCACTGCCACCTGCTCCCACCGTCGCCCACACACTTCCCCTCTCACTCTCTTTCTCTCTCTAACACCATCACCGCGTCCACGCCACCTCTCACTACCCCTCTCCCCCATGCACGATGGCACCCCTCCACCGTTGTCCCACCGTCGCCACCGACCTTTCCCCATGCACGTCGTTGCACCCCCTTGCTCCGTCTCCCTCTCACCCTCGCACACACATACTCTTCCCATGCACACACTGCACTCCCCTCTCCCACACCGTGTGCACACCATCACCGCGCCGCCGGTCCCTCTCCTTCTCACCTCCACTCTCACCGCCACCCTCCTCCTCTCTTTCTCTCCCCTTATCTCTCTAACCCACACACACCGTGCCATGCACCATCGATATCGTCGTCTATCATGCCCCCCCTTCCCTCCGTCATCTCACCTCCTCACTGCAACCACCGCCTCCTCTTCCCACTGTCTCCACCTACACTCCTCTGCCCTCTCTCCTTCACACCGGCCTCGCCTCCGCGTTCCTACCCTGCACACCACTCTTCCTCTACCAACACGCACCCCCCTGGATGCCTTTCCCCACCGTCTCTACCACACCCACCGACACCACCATCACCGCGTCAACCCCATCACTCCCCCCCCCCACGCTGCGTCGACCCCGCTTCCCCCTCCGTATCTCTCTCTTTCACCGCACACCTTCTCTCTCCCTTTCTCACACACATGCTCTCTCTCCTCTCTCTTCTCACTATCACTCTCTCTTTATCCCTCTTCACTCTTCCTATCTCCCCGCACACACATGGATTTTAAGTTTATTATTATTTTTTGTACTCTCTCTTCACCTATTTTTCTATTTTTTTATTCTCTCTTTCTATTCCTCTCTTTAAGGTTCTCACATGAGAGGCATATGGCAAGGTGGTTGGCATCAATTTTTGATTGAATGAGCAAGCATGGGTTGGCTCCGAAAGTTGGGTTTTCAACGAGTGTGGGCATAAAATAATGAGGGGTGGGGTGGTTTTGGCCCTATAAAAGGGCACGAGGAGGAGCTCTTCAAGGGCAACTAACACACTTATGTATCTTTCATTCTCTCCTCTCCCCTCACTTTTATTTCCCTATAATTAGGAGTAGGCCCTCTCCCTACCTCTCTATTTCTCTTGTTCCCCCCCTTTTTTTGGTGTTCTTTCACCCTAAATTTTGTATAATTTATTTTATTATTTTTGTTATAATTTGTATGCACTTGTAAGTTTGTTTCAATTTAAGTTTAATTCTAGTAGTGTTGTTATTTAAATTCTTCATTTCCAATTAGCACAATCTCTCTCCATCTCCCTCTAATCTCTCTCTAAAATTCTTTATCTTCCCCATTCTAAATTTCGTCTAAAGTCGGCTCAAGAGAAACTGATCTTTCGGTCGAGTGCACGTGATTGTCCCCGACAACTCGTGATTCAAAGACTCGAGGATACGATACCGTTACCCTCACACCACGGCCGTAAAATTCTCTCCCCCATTTTATCTATTTTATTTAGCGTTTAATTTCATTAGATTAAAACTTTATTTCTCTAGATCTCCATCATTCTCTCTCTTAACCCTCCATAATTCTTTAGATATATTTACTTCATGCTCTTTTAAATTCTAGAAATCAAAAAGAAATCATTTATTTTTATTCTACAAGAAATTCAAAGTTTTTAATTTCAAAACTCAACCTCCATGTGGATTCGACCCGTGCTCGCCATCACACTACGTCTTTTTATTTTGTTGCGAGTTCGGTAATTATTTAATATTGGTCGCCGCATGTGCTTTAGTGACGAGCCTCGCGGCGCATCAATTTTTGGTGCCGTTAGCGGGGAAGTTGATAGTTTTTGAGTTGAGAACTTTGTTTTTCTTTTTTTTTTTCAATATCGGCCAGGCAGAATCAAATCCAGTCGAGTGCACATTCCCCCAGAAGGGGAATATGTTCTCACTCCTCCAGATCGACCCTGTGACCAAAAAATTTTATTGATAATATGAAAGATTTACAAAATCACCGGGGCATACCCCTGTCCATATCTACATCCAAGTAAACCAAAACTATAAAGCCAATCGGCTAATTACAATTACGAATTGTGGGCAATCTGCCCTTGTCCAACCTAAAAGCTCCCCTAGCCAACCGAGGGAGATCCCGCACATTTGTAAAAATTTTATTCACATGAGTCAAACAAGCATAAGAGGCAAGGGCATCAGCAACCTGATTACCCTCCCTATATGTATGTTGCACCAAGACACCACACTTAAAACTTAGTTCAAGAATCTCATTCCACCAAGGAAGAATTAGCCAACTAGGAGCCACTTTCCTTCGGACTGCAGCCACTAGAAGAGCACAATCAGAAAAGATAGCTTTCACCTGTATTCCTCCATTAACAACTAAAGAAAGCCCATCATGAAGAGCCCTAGCTTCAGCTAAGATGCTGCTACCTTCCCCATAGTTGAAAGCAAAACAGATTTTCATATTGCCAAATTGATCTCTAATACAACCACCACCCCCACATCTCCCCGGATTTCCTTTAGATGCTCCATCCACATGCATAGTAAACTGAGAAGAAGCTAGACTACATATAACAGCAATAGACCTCTTAGTATGAACTTTGGGGAATAGCTGGAATTGAGACAAAATGTGCATCTGCTCATCTGAGATCATGGATGAAAAAGACATCTTGTCCAAAGCATAAGCAATAGCAACAATAACTTTCCTTTTAATACTATACCCATTTGGAACAGCACCTTCAAACTTCAAAGCACATCTGAACCTCCAAATTTCCCACAGAATCAAGATAGCAGCATACATTATATTCCAATAAAACTATAAGCAGACAGCAGGTTGGATCCAGCCAAGATATTCCAACAACGAATAGTTATTTGATCACTTAGACTAATCTTGGCACTAATCAACGGGGAAATCCAATTCCATAATTCTGTTGCCAGCTCACTCTTAGTAAAAACATGGTTCATGTCCTCTTGAGATGGGTTTTTACAGCAGACACATTTAGAAGCCAAAGAGATACCACATTCAGCCACCCTGCAATCCACTGAAACTGCTCGGTGAAGGAGCTTCCATAAAAATATAGCAGCCCTTGGAGAGATACTAGAGTGCCAAAGCTTAGTCCACGGGCGTCTAGCAATACCTGTCGGTCTTAACAACTTGTAAGAGGATTTAACCGTGAATTCTCCTTTAGATGTACCAGTCCAAATACAGATATCAGTCCCTCTGCGCAGTTGAACATTAGACAGCCAATTTGCATTATTGAGGAAAGACCTGGTTGCATGGTTGGGGTCTTGTAGAACCTCCCTAACAGTCATCCGAGGTATAGCCAAAATTCTGTTAATAGACCCCTGCTGAACTGTGTTAATAAGAGGACCCTTACCTGTCCAATTGTCTTTCCAAAAGTCTACTCCAATACCATCACCAATCAGCCATCTTGAATTATTAATAATGAGTTTCTTGGCCTGTTGAAAAATATTAAGTGGCATACCAGTAGGGAAGGCCGGCCTAATACAATCATATAAGCTGGTTTTAATAAACCTTTGCCGAGCATAAGATGACCACAGAGAAGAGCCATGTAGAATTGTCCATAAGCTTTTAGAAGCCAAGGAGACCTGAACTTGATTAAGGTATCTAATACCTAAGCCCCCTTCCATCTGTGATTTCTAAATGTTCTGCCAAGATATCCAATGGCGACGCCTCATAGAACTTTGTTTTTATTATGTACATATTTGTATTAAAAAAAATTGGTGAGAGAGTATGGATTGGGCACACAAATTAGACATGTTTGACCCATTGGCTCATAAATTTGATCAATTTCTAGTCATGGATCAACACCCCTTCATACCACATAGTCACCATGATAATGATCACATGTGAGCTAGCCCGGTCCATTATGTAGGTGGTTGCCCAAACCAAATCTCATCTCTCACCCCTCATGGCTCGACTTATTATGAAAATCCATACTCCTGGTCGGCCTATAATGAGATCCCTCTACCTATGGCGCCCAGTCTTCATTCTTTACCCAAGACTAGGACCAAACCTCTCAATTCTTTGACTATGGGGCCCACGATCCATTTGTTACCCAAGAGCGAGCCCAGATGCTTCAAGGTTTTCTCACTCATTCTTATGATTCATTTCCATCTATATTCACTTCTGGATGAGAAAGTCAACCAAAAGCCTCTTAGTAATCTTACCAAGGCCCGTTTCAAAGTCCTCCGGACTGAAATTTTCCAAATTGAGCTCAATACTCAAACGATTATTATGGTCAAGCCCAATGTGGAGGACAGTTCATATACTCTTCACCATCTCAATATCAGATTGATTACCTATCAAATTGCTATCACTATAAGAAAATTGGCCTATACTCACAAATTTTACCTACGTTTGTAAAAAATGTAGATATATACGACTTATTTCGACGTTTTTAAAAATACGTAGGTAAATTTCTTACGTTTCATTATAACGTAGCTATATGGTCATCTTATTTCGACGATTCGTTAAGAAACGTAGGAAAATTTTATCTATTCATACGCTTTGTGAATAAACGTCAGAATAGGTCATAGATATTCTTTCACTTTTTAGGAAATATAAGAATAAGTCACTTTAAATAAAAAATAATAAAAAATAAAAAATGTAAGAATTTAGCTGGCCCCGACGGCGAAAAAATTACCGTCCGATATTTTTCATTTTTTCCCTTTTAACGCTCATTTCTCACGAATCCAACCCATTCTCTCCCTCTTTCTCTTCATTCCTCACCGCTTTCTTCTTCATCCTGCCAGATCTGGCGAACATACTCTCCCTCCTTCCCACCACCAAACTCTGCGCCACCACCAGCATCCTCTCCCGCTGCTAGAGGCACCCTTGGACCCACTCCTCCGCCCTCGACCTCTGCCGCGAGAGCGACGGCTACCCCTTTAACTCCTGCGTCGTCGACTGCTGCATACAAGCCTACAGAGCGGCGACCTTCCAATGCTTCGCCGCCGACATCGTCCCGGTGTGGGACGAGGTGGATGACAGCGGCGAGAGGGAGTCCCCCATCAACGAGGACCGTCGCCACACCGATCGGTGGGTCCGGTTCGCAGCAGCGAGGTGGGGTTCTGAGGAGGTGGGCGGGATTGGTTTCCTGAATACGCTGCTGGGTATCGTTGGATTCGGCATCGGGCTCCCCCTCGGGCTGCTTGTGGGGTATCTCATCTTCATCAACTTCGAGCCCACCGACGTCAAGGTGGCTGCTTTCGTGCTCGCCGGGGGAGTTGGTGTCCGTCTTGCCGTCGTGATCTCCCCCTTCTTCCCTCCGACGCTCAGTTCCCAATCCACGTGGCGTGTGTCTGTCCCCTTTTCCTTGCCTTTTCGCGATGGTTTTTGCCGGTTCCGAGGATTCTCCGCGCTATGATTTGCTCTGAGGAGATTGGGTGGCGGGCTCTCTCGTGGCCTCGGTTTGTGGGTGTTGGGTTGATCACGGTGGATTACCCGCCCATGTTCTGTTCCTTCTTTCCTTGTGTTGGATATGCTAAATGCAACTTGTCTGTGTTTCGAGATAGATCATGCAATTTATAGAAGGAGTAGTCCGATAGTGTTTATAAGACAACTATTTGTTTCTATTCTGGAGAGCTACTTTCGCTTCTACTCCTGCCCTCAGTATCCGCGAAAAGCTCTAAAAAGTGAGCTCGTTACGAATTTGATGTCTTAAAGTTCTGTTTCCAATGTTTTCTAAAAGTTCATTTGGTGTGGTGTGGTAGCCTCCAGTTGAAAAAAAAACAAAAGTCATTTTGAAAATGTTTTGCTCTCTCCAGTTACATTAGTTCCCCTTCACATTTTCTTTTGTTGTTGGTATGATGTATGCAATTTCTTTGATCAAAGTCTTCAGTGTATTTGATGCTCTGTTGTGCTGCGTTCTGGTAATGCAATACACTTTTATATTGTGCATGTTGGAAAACTCTAGCATCGAAGTTGTCAATGCATCCAAAATTGTTTTAATTAGTTTTATTTTTCTGTTTCTCTCACAATGCTGCATATTTGGAATAACTATAAGCTGTGCAATGTTAGGCTGACAGGATTCCTACTTTGTTTTATTTAATTCATCGTATTACTTCTTGCTGCAGGAACCAATCGTCAAGCAAATTCAAGAACTAGATACGAAGACTTTGAGACTACTGTTACCTGATATCCCATTGTGGATGAAATGTCCCGACTATGAGAGGGTGAGTAGTGAATGCTTGTGATTAAATGCCTTCCTTCTAACCTCCATAATCATGTATGGTTAGCCCAACGTAGCTCTTACCATCTGGGTGGTTGGGGTAGCTGGGTTGAGATACTGTGATGTGAACTCTGTTTGCTTTGCTAAATACTACAATTTACATGCCCTGTTCCCCTTTATTCAAAAATTATCAAGTTTGCTTTTTGATGTCCGGCAAATGCATAGAGTTGCTTGATGATAACAATACAGCTCAAAATATTCTGTAAGATTGTGGATCAAATAGTACTTTGCAATATGTACTAAAATTGGAGCATGGAAATTTCATGAGTATTTGCCTTCCTTTGTCATTAGATTCATAGTCTTCCTATGCAATCTCCATGAACAATGATCCTATGCATCTCACTGTCACTTGGCATTCTGCTATGCAGATATTCATTGTTTTCTGTATGCATCAGGCGTCTCAGAAATAAAAGATTTCCATGATCTGCTGTGATCTTTATATCTAATATTCTTCTCAACTATCATGTAATTGTTACCTTGAGCTTTTTAGAAACTTAAACCTACTTCATCTAACATATTTTGTATTTCTTGTCATAGTCTATCAGTTTTAGCTTTAAGTGATGGCATTCTTTCTTTTTGCAGGTTGACTGGTTGAATAAATGTATCCTTGAAATGTGGCCTTACTTGGATAAGGTATGTTCAATGAAAACAGAATTACTATAATAAAATCAATGCATGCCTTTTCCACTCATCAAGTTCTGAATATTACTAACTAGTTGAACAGTAATTTCTACAACCTTTATGCTCAAGAGATGAAAGTTAATGAATAACTTTTCATTGAGATTTATTAAATATGTGGTATTTTGTTGTGGTCTAATATGCTGACACTATTTGGCTGCCTCCCCCCCCCCCCTTTTGTTGCAACTTTAGGCAGTATGTGACACAATACGAAGCACAACCAAACCAATATTCGACCAGTACATTGGGAAATTTCACATAAAATCAGTTGAATTTAGTTGTCTCACGCTTGGTTCCCTTCCTCCAACTATACATGGTATGTAATTCTTCTATTGATGTTTCAGAAGAATAGTGATGTTTTGGGGTATTATATTCTAGTTTTTTCCTCATCCATATGTTGGGGGGAATTTAGACAATGGACTAAGTATTAAATGATGTTCCTTTGCATTAAAACAGAACTGTGAAGATTTTTAGGGCAAAAAGATATTTCGATGTCTGATTCAAAGAGAGATTACAAGATATGTGACTGGGAACCCACAATTAGGGGCCAGACACACAGTAAAAATAAAATAACAAAAATACCCCAAACAAAGATATTTTTAACACTCCCCCTCAAGCTGGAGCATATATATCAAACATGCCCAGCTTGTCACATAGAGCACTGAATCGGCCAACTCCAAGCGACTTTGTGAAGAGATCAGCAAGTTGGTCTTCAGTAGGAGTGAACGGGGTACTAATCTTCTGAGACATGACGGCATCCCGAACAAAATGGCAATCAACCTCAATATGCTTTGTACGCTCATGAAATATTGGATTCTTTGCAATATGAATAGCAGCCTGGTTGTCACATCTCATCACCATAGGTTCGGAATAAGTAACCCCAAAATCTGTCATCAAAGATTTCAGCCACATCATTTCACAAGTTGTCTGAGCCATAGCTCTATATTCTGCTTCAGCACTTGATCTAGCAACCACACTTTGTTTTTTACTTCTCCAAGTGACAAGATTACCACCAACATAGGTACAAAAACCAGAGGTGGATCGTCGGTCTCGCCGAGATCCTGCATAATCTGCATCAGAAAAAGCCTCAATAGATAAATAGTCATTTTTCTTATATAGAAGACCACATCCAGGAGCTCCTTTGACATAACGTAGGATCTTTAGAGCCGCTTCCCAATGACATAACTTTGGACTCTGCATAAACTGACTAACAACTGATACAGTAAAGGCAATATCTGGGCGAGTCACTGTCAGATATATCAGCTTTCCACAAAACCGCCTATATTGAGTAACATCATTGAACATTGGACTATCCTCCACTTCAAGATCAGACTGAGGAACAGTGGGTGTATCAGCAGGTTTACACCCCAACATTCCCATCTCCTGCAATAAGTCTAGAGCATATTTTCTTTGAGATAAGGAGACACCATCATTACCATAAGCAATTTCAATCTCAAGAAAATAGCGTGGTCTCCCTAGGTTCTTAGTAACAAAATGACACTGAAGGTGTTTCTGAACTTCCTTAATACCATTTTTATCACTTCCCGTGAGCAGCATATCATCAACATAGACAATAAGAATCACCACACCATTAGAGGTATGGCGAACAAACACAGAATGATCGGCTTGACTCCTCTTTAATCCAACTCCAGAAGCAATCTGACTGAATTTCTCAAACCATGCTCGAGGGCTTTGTTTTAAGCCATAAATTGCCTTTCGTAGCTTACACACCATCTCCCCCTGAGTGACATACCCAGAAGGTTGCTCCATATATACTTCTTCTTTAAGATCACCATACAAGAAGGCATTCTTGACATCCATCTGCAACATATTCCATCCTTGATTGATGGCAAGAGAAAACAGCACCCGAACAGAGTTAAGTCGAGCAACAGGAGAAAAAGTTTCGAAATAATCAATTCCATAAGTCTGGGTAAAACCCTTGGCCACAAGTCTAGCCTTATATTTGTCAATGAAACCTTCTGGAGTGTACTTTATAGTGAACACCCACCGACAAGCAATAGGGGTAACACCGGCTGGCCGAGGTACAAGGACCCAAGTACCACGAGACAGCAAGGCAGACATTTCCTCATCCATAGCAGCCTTCCATTCAGGTATGGATAGTGCTTCAGAGAAAGACTTTGGAGGGTGAGCATCAGAAATAGACAAGGCATACTGGCGAAAAGATGGGGACAAAGCATGATACGAAATGAAGTCATCAAGAGGATGCTTCGTACTGGATCGTTTTCCCTTGCGAAGGGCAATAGGAAGATCCAGATCAGAAGCGGGAAGTGAAGTCTCACCAGTGGGAGGGGGAGCCTCCAGTGAAGAAGTTGACTGTGGCAAGACGGCAGGCGGCGCACTATTGCTCCGTCGTTGATAGACTTGTCCAAATCTATTATCCGCATCTCGAGGCTCAACACAACAATCAATACCTGTAGCTGGCACATCCAGAGAAACAAGATCAAGAGGAATAGATGAAGGAGAAGTCTGTGCAGGAGAAGGCTGTGGAGAAGAGGGAGAATCATAAAAGGGCACAGACTCAAAAAAAGTCACATCAGCCACCACAAATGACCTCTTGGACCGAGGGTCAAAACATCGATACCCTTTTTGGGTCCGAGAATACCCCAAGAAGATGCAAAGAATAGATCTGGGAGTCAACTTATCATGTCCTGGTCCAAGAGTGTGAACAAAACACTTACACCCAAAGACCCGAGGAACTAGAGGAAAAGGATCTTCATTTGGATATAGGCATGAAAAAGGACTTTTGTTATCTAACACCTTGCTCGGTACCCGATTAATAAGATAACATGAGGTAAGAATAGCATCACCCCAATAGTACTTTGGAACATGCATGTGAACCATAAGAGTACGAGCAACATCAAGTAAATGCCGATTCTTCCTCTCAGCAACCCCATTTTGTTGAGAGGTGTAGGGGCAAGATGTTTGATGAAGAATTCCATACATTGAACAGAAGGAAGCAAAGGATGACTGGACATATTCCTTGGCATTGTCTGTACGCAAAATTTTGATGGAGGTGGAGAACTGATTTTGTATTTCTGAATAAAAAGATTTGAATACATCAAATACTTCTGAACGAGCTCTCAAAAGAAATAACCAGGTCATCCGAGAAAAGTCATCAACAAAAATGACAAAATATCGAAATCCGAGTCTGGAGGTGATAGGAGACGGTCCCCAGATGTCGGAATGTACAAGGTGAAATGGAGCAATGCTCCTTTCACTATTACTAGAAGGAAAGGAGACCCTATGATGTTTCCCAAGCTCACAGGCTTCACACAAAAGTCTATTTGTTGAAGAAGAAACGGGAACAATCTCGCGTAGCCTGGAAAGGGATGGATGTCCAAGCCGACAGTGCCACTGAAAAGAAGTATCAGATGCTGAGGAAGCCTTATGTCTTTGGAGAGGTCCATCAACGAGGTAGTACAATCCTCCAGATTCATGACCGCCACCAATCAGCTTCTTCGTCTGGAGATCCTGAAATATACAATAAGAAGGATAGAATGTTACTGAACAGTTTAAGGAACGGGTCAAAGAACTAATAGATAACAAGCCAATGGGAAAGTTAGGAACATAAAGGGCATCTTTCAGCGTTAGAGATGAGGTATGAACAGTCCCTTTTCCAGCAACAGAACTATACGACCCATCCGCTACAGTAACAGAAGGGTGAGTATTAGATAAATGAAGAGAGGAGAAAAGGGAACGACTACCTGTCATATGACAAGAAGCACCAGAATCCACAATCCAGGAGGAATTGTGGTGATGTGGTGGCATCAAAGGACGAAGAATGTGTTGAAGAGCCTTTTAAGAGCCGTTGAAATGCCTCGTACTCCTCGGGAGACAGTGTAACCCCTTTCTCAGATGGTGGTCCTATAGGTGGCTGCTGCACAGACTGTGGCATAGACTCCGGAGTGAGAGATGAGGAATCACTAGAGGCACCCAGATTAGCAACAGGTCACAGACGTGATCCCCCTTTGCCATATTTCTTCCAACAAAAATCAGGTTGATGTCCAGTTTTGTTGCAATGAATACATGGAGAGCCACGACCACGGCCACGTCCACGGCCACGCCCCCCTGCAGCAAGAGCTGAAGCACTGCCCGAGTCTCCAATCTCACTAGATGTTGTCTCAGTCAGATTCAATTTGGTACTCGCTCTAAGAACACGAGAGTAAGCACCAGCCAATGTACGAACCTGAGTGTCGGCAAGTAAATTATCTCTAACATGTCCGAGATTATCATCCATTCCAGAGAAAAACTTAACAACAATAAACTCTTCCTTTTGTTTCTCCAGCTGAGCGGCATCTACAGCACTAGGCTGAAACAGTTTTAATTCACTCCAGAGACCCTGAATTTCAGCAAAATACTGAGAAATAGGTCTTCCTTCTTGCTTTAGAGTGAACAATCTTGAATAAATATTATAAATATGAGAAATATTTTGCTCTGCAGAATATATCTTTTTCAGAGTATCCCACATTTCTTTAGCGGTGTCTAGGAAAACAATACTATTGAAAATACTCTGTTCACAACTATTATTCAGAACTGAAATTACCATCCCATCATCAACTTCCCAAGTTTCATATGCCTTCTTATCAGTTTTCTCTGGAGGGTCTTGCTCAATATGTCGAAGTTTTCTCAAAGAAAGCAACAGGAGGCGAAAAGACCGTGCCCATTGAGGATAATTAGTGCCATTCAACTTTGTAGCAGTAGACATCATATGATAAAGTTTTCCATCAGAAGTCGGGATAGAGGTGGACTTCGACGATTCTGCCATGACAACAAACCACACAACCAAGGACTCTGCTGCGCAAAAAAGGAGTCAAACAATCTTCTTACAGCAACATAAGGGTCAGCACATGGGGAGAAGATTAGAAGCCCTCATGCGCTGACCATCCTAAAGGAACGAGCCGGTCCAGAGAG
The DNA here is from genome assembly GCA_022559845.1 of Amorphophallus konjac. Lineage (NCBI taxonomy): Eukaryota > Viridiplantae > Streptophyta > Magnoliopsida > Alismatales > Araceae > Amorphophallus > Amorphophallus konjac. Next base: position 265,069,437 of record CM040125.1, read on the forward strand.
AACTCTGTTAGAAGATAGGGGTAAGCTTTATTACCACCAAAGGATGCTAGAAACTTCAAACCCCTTTCACGGGAGACACCAAGAACAAGACCGCGTCACCCGCCGGTGAAGGTCGCAAGGCAACAGGTCGCTACTCTCACGTCCGACGCGCCGTGCACACGACGCCGGAGGGTCGCACCGCGAGACGGGAAGAAGAGATGGGCTGCTGCCGTCGCACTGTCGCTCACCTGCGGAGCCTCTGCCTCAACACCAGGCGGCTGCGGAGCCTGTGCGCCGGTGCAGACGCGCGGCGAGTGCTGGTATCTAACACGCGCTGCGGTGCGACGGTGGGGGGGGCGGGGCGAAGGCAAGTGGTCGCGGCGGTGGTGGTGGGGGTGAAGGGAAGGGGCCGTGGTGGAGAGTCCCTACATCGCGGGCTCTGATACCATGTGAAGATTTTTAGGGCAAAAAGATATTTCGATGTCTGATTCAAAGAGAGATTACAAGATATGTGACTGGGAACCCACAATTAGGGGTCAGACACACAGTAAAAATAAAATAACAAAAATAAAAAATAAAATAACAAAAATACCTCAAACAAAGATATTTTAAACAAGAACTAAATGCTTGTTTTGCACTAAGTTCAGGGATACCTTATCAACATCCTCACCATCAAGCCCCTGATCCATGGATAGGTTTTTGGGTCAAAATCCCAAAGAATCGGGACAAATTTTTGGCCTGCTGCCTACATATAAACAATTGATGGGGTATGAAATTTTGTAAGGATTTCTCCTTTAGGTATTTGTTAGATTCTCTGTTCTGGCTAATTGGCACGTAGAAGGACACCTGCTGTGTAATACATAAGAAAATCATGAAATATTTGATATGAGTGTGTGTGTGTGAGAGAGAGAGAGAGATGAAGTTACTCTACGTGAATTATCCACCTTTAGATGCCTGGTCACCCTTTGATTTGTTACTTTCTTTTGTTTTAATCAGGTGTCAAAAGTCCATGAAACTCAAGAGAAAGAACTAATTATTGAACCTGTCTCCGTTGGGCTGGCAATCCCAATATAGTGGTTGTGATAAATTTACCTGGTGTAATCCTTATTCTTCATATTAGTTTATTTAATGAATTCTTATGTGCACTTTCTTGCATTGCTGCAGCCACATGTTGATTTTGGGCTTAAACTTCTTGGAGCAGATATCATGGCTATTCCTGGTTTGTATAGATTCGTTCAGGTGTCTATTCCCGTTTATTAGTTTGTCCTTTCTAGTTGCAGTTGTGAAAAGGAATAAGTCTACAGCTAAAAGTTAGGCTATAACCCATGGTCCAATTGCGTCTGGGTTTTATTTAGGGATGTTATAAATGACAACTAGTTCCATTTTTTTCCCTTGACCTCACTTGACATTCTTCTCACATCTTAAATTATGTTTTAACAATCATGTGGGTGTTTGGGAGTGACATCATTTAACTCTTATTTGTCTTGATGTTGGATAACCTTTGTCTCGCATTTAGATTATGATTTTATTTTTTGAATTCTGTCTTTCTACCATTTATTTAACCCAAAAGATGATTCAACCTTCTGTTGAAAAATATATAATTGCCTACCAAGTATATGTTTCCTTTTCTTTTGTCCCCCAAATTGAGTGCATGTTGTGATGCATGTTTTTGCATTTTCTAAGCTTTTTTGACAATCTTTGCTATTGATTCTGTCACATGCCGGAAACTGTAAAGGAGCAAGTTGCAAATCTTGGTAACTGGCCGCAAGTCCTTGAAATTTCTCTTTTTCATGGTTCTTGGTAAAGCGATTTTACTTAATTTCTAGAAGTGGTTGTTTATCTTTTTAGTTTCTATTAAGCTATCTGAATTTCTGCACTAAAAGTCCATAACTAGCTATCTCATTAGAGGAGAATATTATAGTGATTGGCATGGTTCCATTTGCAAATATCCTTCTGAAAAAGGGGGCATGGAAGATGTTTGTGTGCTTATAATATGGTTCTTTACCCCCTATGTAGAAATCCAACAAAATAAATGAATAAATTAAAATTTTTAATTTAGTTATATAATTATAATAATTAGGAAATGATGAAATTACATTATTACTATACGAAATAAATTAGATGATTGAATTTTCTTGAAATAAATTAAAATTAAAATTAAAATATTTTACATTTCAGAAAAAGTATAGGAGACTCAATTAAATTCCTTAGAATGCATTATGATTGATTATTGGGCCATTGGATAACCCATAATGAGCTGGATTATAGACTAATGGGCTAAAAAGGGTTAAATAGGCTTAAAATTCGTAACACATGTTTAATACCCCTTTTTATGATTAAATTAATCTCATTTCTAGAAGATTGTCACAAAATTCAAATCCTATATCATAGCCCACCATGGATTAGTCATTTTTCTCATGTGTTCACACCAAATTAAGGCTTTTCCCATGTGTTCACACTAATGTGTTCACACCAAATGAAGGCTAGATTAAGAAGAGAAGTTGGAATTTTCTTCTTTGACCATTACATTCAAAGTGGAGAAGTTTGATTTTGGAGGGAGGAATCTTAACTATTTTGGCCAAGCTTTTCCTATAAATAGGTCTATCTCAAACCCTTTAATCACCCTTGAGACATTTGTTATGTTGAAGGAAGGATTGGAGGTGATTTGGAGGTGTGATTTGGAGGAGAAAAGGAGCTCTTGAACATTTCGTCCAGTTTTCCCTTCAACATAGCATGCTCTATAAGACTCTCCTATCTTTTCTTTTTTGTGAGGCCCATGACTTCCTAAGGTTTTGTTGTTTGTTGACTTCAACATCGTGCTGAAGCCATGAACAAGTTTGCAAGGCAACTGCTTTGGTTAATGACAATGTGACCTTTGGAACTGATGGTCTCAAGCCAACTTTGAAGCTGCTGCAAAAAATGTTGGCTTCCTGTCATTACGATTGCCTTTGTTACAATGTAAATATGATTAAAAAATCAAGTGTGCTTACTGATGTGGTGGGCTTTCTAAGTCAAAAAACAGCACTAACTTTGAAGGGTTGTGCGATGGTCAACTTTCTGTAGTTGTGTCAATGAGTGTTAAAGAATTTTGACTACTTGATGAAGCATTTTTAACTTTCAGATTACCTGTGAGAATGTTGATGGTAGATTGACACCTTTAAAATTCATTTACTAGGTACATTGCATGTGGATGACATTTGGTTTCAGTGTGGCACGAGTATGGTACATGGATTGGTTTCTTCAAATATTTTCTGACCAAGGTGAAGCAAAATGGGCAGAAGATTTAAGGTGCTGGTGTTGTTTCGCCAGCACATTGTTCACTAGAAAAACACTGAAGTCCACACAATGTACTTCCTGTGGGCTAGAAAATTCTCTTGTAGGCTGCCCCTCGGTTTTGAAAATGTATTTTGGTTGGTGAGTGATTGTAATTATCATTATTAAAATGCCAACCATGTATGGAACAATTGATGAACAACATCTTCTGGGGAAGTGAGATCTTGTATTCTTGAAGCAACCCTGACGTAAAATTTGTCACTAAATCCAGTCAACATTCTGTCTGAATCACAACCTTCTGATCAATTTTTCTTGCACAAACTATTTGCATTTCAATACATGATCTGATGCTTTAGTTCTATTCCATTGTTTTCTCTCCACACATTTTATAATGCAATGGCTATCTCCTATGTGGTCTTGTAGATTGACTCAGCGTACAGATTTCACCTATGAGAATTTTCGCTGGCAACCAGATCATTGTAAGATGCCAGAGTTTGAAGGGTCTGCATTCTTGAGGAGGCAAGTCATATCCTGGAACGTCTAAGAATTTTTTAGAAATTTTTTAGATTTAAATGGAATTATTAAATATTTAAATGAGTTATTAAACGAATTATTATTAATTAAGTATCATTAAGTAAAGGTCTTCTAGTAATAAATAGATTAGACCCATTTAACTGAACCCAAAGGACTTAAAACTCAAGTTCAAAAGATTTGGCTCATATTCTAAAAGCTTAATTTCTGGAATTTCAGAATTTAAGTGGATAAATAGGATAAGTAAATAGATAATAGGGGGAAGAGTTTGAAACAGTTCAAATTCGACGCTCAGGTTAGAAAATGGTCTATCGCGAGATCGCATAGCAGTGGAAAACGGTCTAACATTAGACCGCTAGGCTCTGCAGATTTTGTGAAAAGAAGAGAATGTGAAAAATTTGGAACTTGGGCATCCAAATCGCCTAGGACCAATGCTATCTACTAATTAGATAAGTCTAGAAGACTTGAGGATCGAATTGAAGACCTAATTAGGACTCTAAGTTCGTTCAAATCTATGAAATTTAGCTAAAGCCTATAAATAGACCCCAGAATCACCCTACGCGACCCTTACATTTGGCTCGCGTGGAATTAAGGTAATGAGGTTTTATTTCAGGTAGGTTCTTTAGAATCTTTTATTCACAATACTCAGGTCTAACTCTCCTCAAAATTTCGTTCTAGGAGATCAAGTCTACAAGGAGTAGAGGCTTCCAAAGTTGTTGATCCTACACCAATAACCCAGGAATCTGTGCAACGGCCCAGTAAAGATCAGGGGAATAGAAGCCCTAAACGAGGTATTAAGAACTAGTAACTTTAGAACTTTTTCTTCTCCTTTATATCTCCTATCTACCCTCAAAATTTCACGTCCTTAGGTCAAGGGAATCAGGAGATACAAGGGTGTGAAGTTACTGATTCGGTTCAGGATGAGCAGAGAATTAGTGTTAACTTCTAGCATTAAATTCAAAGTCTAAAGCCCAAGATAAAGGTAGGTTATCTCATGAATGGCTTAAACATGACGTTAGGGATAAAAGCTCTCTGGTTTCAGTTGATTTCATGCACTGTACACCGAGAATTTTATGATTTATTAGGGACTATGCATCTAGTATACTCCTCATGCACAATTCTTAGCCCCAATTGAGTAAAAAGGAGAATTTCTTGTTTATTACACAAACCCACGCATATTGTTAGTCTATACTCATTATATCATGCTGTAGGAGTTTATACATGTTGATTTCCATGCATGATATGTCTTAGATTAATATTTTTATTAGGTTTTCTGTAACACAGGAAGAAACGATCTTCCTATGGCGCCAGACATCTCTAGCGGTCGTACGATAGACCGTTTGGCCCAGTGAAATGGTCCTACACTAGACCGTTTTCATTTTCTGAACTATGTATTTAAGTTAACCCGAAACTTAATGCAGATTAGCCCTAATTAATATATGTTAAGCCTAGTTAAGTAAGTTTTATTCATGTTTCAAGTGCTATTATCATGTATCTAGTTATGTTAACAGAGCGTTCTAATAGATTTCATGATTCCTTATGCACTTAGAACTATTTTTACACTTATGTTATTTTCATGGCCAAATAATATAATTTTGTAATTAACTTGAATTTATATAATCTATGGACTAGACATGGTTCAATCGCTGTTTTACCATGGTATCTCTCTTCTAAGAGCCATTTTCTTAAATACATGGCACATATCCCGATATGTTGTCATTAGTTACACCTTTGCACATTAAGTACACAATCTTGGACTTGATAACCTCTCTATTGGATATTCTTTCCAACGGACTAGGAAATCTTGTTTCAAGGTCTCCATAAGATTCCGCGAGCCTGGGATTCCCACTAGGACGCCGAGCTGGTTGTACCATAAAAGCCCAATTGTCTAGAAAGTACTTTACCGGTGTTTTTAAGTTCTGGACTTTAGCGGTCTAATGTATGACCGCCAGAGTCTGTTAGCGGCCCATTGTTCGACCGCCAATGTCACCTAGTGGCCTTGCCTTAGACCGCATGGTTCCAGCCTCTTTTTCATCAAATCTAATTATGTTTAACCCATGGTTTTACCTTTGGGTTGGGTATTCCTATGTTCCAGATGATCTATTGATTATCTAGAACTTATCTTGATTCAAATAAACCATTAATAAATTGTGGAAATAAAGAATGTACCGTTATGTTGCCGAATTTCTTTCTCAGCATGATGTCCATTTAAGTCATCCTTGAAATCCCTTGTTCTTAATTGAAGCATTCTTGCCTTGGTTACTTTATCATAGAATTATTGATGAACTTGTACATTATTGGCCACATTATTGTTATAATCGTGGAAGTAGCTTGATTTATGCTTGAAGATGCAGTTCGAGCACTGATTGTGTTCAATGGCTCTATGCTAGTCCCCTCGACTGATTGTTGGAAACATACTGTAAATCATGGGGTATGATGCTACTGGCGTCGCATTGCGTTGGGAGTACTTTCTTTATAAATAAGTGAAAATTCACGGAATGTGAATAAAGATCCACGTAAATTCACGAAGTACTTGCTATTAAGCGAAAAATACTTTTCTTGCTTATTACATGACTTTCTAGTACATTCTTGTTACATTCTTGTTCATGAAAAAGGTCAAATTTACTTTCTTGATTGATAAATCATATTCTCATATCTTGTACTTGATCGTATCTTGTTACTTGGTTGCTTATATGGTTCATCGTATTTGCATGATTTATCTTATTCTCTAGAGCTAAAATGTTAATCATTTAAATTACCTTCATGTTGATACGAAGATACCTACTGGACAAGTGTGCTCATTATATGTTTCTTAAATATTTCAGGAAGTACAGATGAATCGGATTCGGATTATACAAGTAACGGGTCAGAGAGTGATTGAAGGACATATGAACGAGAGAAGCCTTAGTTGTAAGTGTTTAGTCGAGTCATGATGTAATCTTTATTTTATTGATGACTAGTAAAGAGAGTCAAAAGATCTTATATACTTTGATATTATTATTGTGGAATAAAGTGAAGTTTGGAAAAAAATATTTGTGCAATTACTTTAGTGTGATTATCTTGCGCTCTGATTATATTGTTTGCTCCAGGCGTACTAGCCGACTGTTCACATTCCCGACTGTTTCCGCTGCATAATCTCAGGGCGTGACAGTTAGAGTGGTATCAGAGCCTAGGACTAGAAGTCCTAGGGAAAAAGTCATGTCATAGGCTAAGTCTAAGGTTTAAGGATCCACACGTATGAAATTAGGAAAGAAACTCCCAACCTATGACCGGAATTGGGTAGAACCTGGGATGAGATAGTAATTAGAGTTATTTCTAAGATTAATCTCACTCATTCTATTAGAATTAACAAAATTCATTACTCTTCTCAGGTACCTCATTCTTACGATGGCTCATCGTGTTGACTGGAACGGTATGCAACAAACCGTTGCAGGTCTTACCCAAGCATTACAGAATATGGCTCAAGTCGGCGCAGGGGCAAGAGCTGGAGACCTACACCGTAATTTTCGGAGCTTAAATCCTCCACGGTTCTTGAAATCTTCTAATCTTGATGAGGCTGAAAATTGGATCGATGAAACGAACCGTATATTCGAGGTCATGCAATGTGCCGACCAAGAAAATGTTCGTCTTGCCACGTTCCAACTCAATAAAGATGCCCGTACATGGTGGAAGTTTGTTCTGGCACCGCCTCAAGATGCACCACACACTTGGGAGGGGTTCCTTACACTCTTCCAAGCAAAGTACTTCTCCGAACATGTCAAGGAGAGGAAAGTTATAGAATTCGCTTCGTTACGTCAAGGCATGATGTCGGTAGCGGAGTATGAACTCCAATTTTCTAGGCTGGCGCCTTATGCTCCTCATTTGGTTAGTACCGACTTATTAAAAGCTAACCGGTTTATGGATGGATTGAGACCCGGCTTTATTCAATAATTTGGGACTCAGAATATCCGTACATATGCGGAGATGGTCCAACCGGAACATCTATGCGAAAGGACCTTGGAGAAGGTCGAAAAACTTAAGGGAAAAGGAGAGGAGCCGAGCCGAAGGTCTGATCGGCATGAGAAGAAGGGAAAGTTTTGTATCACGGAACCTTACAAATCCCGTGATAGCAAGAAGAGACCCTGGAATGGGAGTGACAGTGGCTACCATAAGAACAAGAAGAAGCGTCTCGGCGCTTGCTTACGATGTGGCAGTCGGGAGCACCGCATGCCAGATTGCCCCCTTATGAAGGAACAATCTTCCGGTGGTAGACGTAAGCGATAGGCTCGTCTTAATGCTATTATGGAAGATGAAGTAGCGCCCAAGAATGATGGGTTAATGGAAGGTACTATCCAAATTTATTCCCGTCCTGCATTCGTACTATTTGATACTGGTGCTTCTCATTCCTTTATATCTACTGCTTTTGCAAAAACCTTACCAATTTCATCTGTTCCTCTACGTTCGGACCTAGCAATCACTACACTATTAGGTCCTGGAACAAAACTTACAACCTACTACCCTAATAGTGAGGTAATGGTAGAAGGACACAACCTTCTTGTAAATCTCGTATGCCTTGACATGGAGGGCTACGATGCTATTTTAGGTGTAGATTAGCTTGTAGATCACGACGCCTATATAAACTGTCGCAACCGGATTATCTCTTTTCAGAAACTAGGTCTTCTAAGGTTTTCCTTCCTTGGTATCAAATATAGGAAGCATCCTACCATTATTTCATCTCTTCACGCTTGCAAACTTATTTCGCAAGGATGTGAAGCTTTTCTTGCTTCCGTAATCGTTACCGAGTCCAAGGGAATTGTCTTAGAAGATATTCCCATTGTGAATGAGTTTCCCGACGTATTTTCATATGATTTGCCAGGTTTACCGCCCGAAAGGGGAGTAAACTTCTTCATTGAACTCATTCCCGGAGCAGCACATGTTTCAATAGCTCCCTACAGGATGTCCCCCACAGAACTCAAGGAATTGAAGAAACACCTTCAGGAGTTATTAGACAAGGGTTTCATTCGACTTAGCACATCCCCTTAGGGTGCGCCAGTTCTATTTGTCAAGAAGAATGATGGATCTCTCAGGCTATGTATCGACTACCAGCGACTGAATCAACTCACAATTAAGAATAAATATCCGTTGCTGCATATCGATGAACTCTTTGATCAGATTTCAGGAGCAGAATATTTTTCCAAGATAGACCTCAGATCAGGATATCATCAGCTCAAGATCAAAGATGAAGACATACACAAAATTACTTTTCAGAGAAGATATGGCCACTATGAATTTGTGGCAATGCCGTTCGGGTTAACCAATGTCCCGACAACATTTATGCAACTCATGAATAACGTCTTCAGGCCTTATCTTGACCAGTTTATAGTCGTCTCCATTGACGATATTCTTATATACTCCAAAACAAAGGAGGAACATGAAGAGTACTTAAGAATAGCCTTGCAGACACTAAGAGAGCACAAACTTTATGCAAAGATTAGTAAGTGCGAGTTCTGGCTAAAGGAGGTCTCTTTCCTTGGCCATATTATTTCAAAGGAAGGTATCGTTGTCGACCCTTCTAAAATATAAGCTGTTAAGAACTAGAGCCGGCCAACGACCGTGTCTGAAGTTAGAAGTTTTCTAGGTCTGGCTGGTTATTACAGGAGATTTATCAAAGATTTCTCAAAGATCGCCGTTCCTTTGACTAGACTCACAAGAAAGGAGAATCCTTTTATATGGTCGAAGGATTGCGAAGAGAGTTTTCAAAGTCTTAAGGAACACCTTACCACTGCACCCATATTAACGCTACCGATAGAAGGTCGTGGCTTTGAAGTCTATACGGATGCATCTGGCATTGGCCTAGGATGCGTTCTCATATAAAATGGAAAGGTGATTTGCTATTCATCAAGACAGTTGAAGCGTCACGAAGAAAACTACCCTATGCATGATTTAGAACTTGATGCGGTTATATTCGCATTGAAGATTTGGCGACATTACCTTTATGGAGAGAAGTTCATCATATTTTCAGATCATAAAAGCTTGAAATATCTTTTCATCTAGAAGGAGTTAAACATGAGACAACGCGGATGGTTGGAGTATCTCAAGGACTTCGACTTTACTATCCAATATCATCCGGGGAAAGCAAATGCTGTAGCCGACGCTCTTAGCAGGAAACCAATGGCAACTCTAGCAAGCCTTAGAAAAGGTATAACTTGTCTTATTAAAGATTTTTCTCATTTAAATCTTGATATTGACAGAGAAGGAGAAGGGGGTATGATTGCCAACATAAGATTTCAACCTACATTGATCAAGGATATAGTCCAATTGCAAGAAAATGACCCCACATTGATGGAGATTAAGGATAATATTGATCAGAGACCAGAATTTTCTATCTCAAATGATGGAAGACTATTATTCAGAGATCGAATTTGTGTGCCGAATCATGATGACACTAAGAAATTGATCATGGAAGAAGCTCACAAATCAAGGTATGCTATTCACCCTGGTGCTACCAAGATGTATCAAGATTTGAAAAGGAACTTTTGGTGGCCCAACATGAAAAGAGAAGTAGTAGACTTTGTAGCTCGCTGTCTCACTTGTCAGCAAGTAAAGGCAGAACATTTAAAGCATGCTGGGAAATTACACCCCTTAAATATTCCCGAGTGGAAATGAGAAAGTATATAGATGGATTTTATCATGGGTTTACCTAAGACAAAAGGAGGACATGATGGTATATGGGTGATTATAGACCGATTGACTAAATCTGCACATTTTCTACCAATAAAAAGTCGATGGTCTGTGGATGTACTAGCAGCATTATACATGAGGGAGATTGTCAAACTACATGGTGTCCCCATCACCACTATATCTGACCGAGATCCTCGGTTCACATCACAATTCTGGAAGGGTCTTCAACATTCCTTAGGGACCCGACTTAATTTTAGCACTACATTTCATCCACAAACTGATGGTCAAACTGAAAGGACAAATCATGTAGTGGAAGATATGCTCAGGGCATGTGTTATTGACTATGAAGGAAGTTGGCACGACCATTTACCTCTAGTGGAATTTGCCTATAACAATAGCTACCAAGTTAGTATATAAATGGCACCATTCGAGACTTTGTATGGTAGAAGTTGTCGATCCCCTATTTGTTGGAATGAAGTAGGAGAAAGGTAATTTCTCGTTTCCGATATCATCAGGGATACTACTGAGAAGATAAAGCTTATTCGGGAAAGACTTCAGATGGCACAAGACATGTAAAAATCATATGCTGATAATCGAAGGCGCGACCTGGAATTTCAAGTAGGAGACCATGTATTTCTTAAGGTTTCTCAGGTCGAGGTATTCGAAGATTCGGTATCAAAGGCAAGCTTACTCCAAGATTCATTAACCCCTTTGAGATTCTTGAAAGAATTGGTGAAGTCGCATATCGAGTAGCTTTACCCCCTCAACTATCTGAAGTTCATGATGTATTTCACGTCTCAATGCTCAAGAAGTATGTACCTGATCCATTCCATGTCATTACTTAAGACAACCTGGAAATTAAAAAGGACTTGACAAACGAGCAAATGCCAATCAAGATCATTGAACGAGAAGTACGGCAACTTCGGAATAAAATTATTCTTATGGTCAAAATCTAATAGACCAAGTCATGTCCACATGAAGCAACGTGGGAAACTGAAGAAGCCGTGCGCAAAAGATTTCCAGAGATATTTGAATGTAAGTACACTCTCCATAAATCCATGTATTGAATTTGGGGACCAAATTCTCTTAAGTGGGGAAGAGTGTAACGTCCAAGAATTTTTTAGAAATTTTCTATATTTAAATAAAATTATTAAACATTTAAATGAGCTATTAAACGAATTACTATTAGTTAAGTCTCATTAAGTAAAGGCCTTCTAGTAATAAATAGATTAGACCCATTTAATTGAACCCAAAGGACTTAAAACCCAAGCCCAAAAGAGTTGGCCCATATTCTAGAAGCTTAATTTCTAGAATTTCAGAATTTAAGTGGATAAATAGGATAAGTAAATGGATAATAGGGGGAAGAGTTTGAAACTGTTCAAATTCGACGCTCAAGTTAGAAAATGGTCTATCGCGAGACCGCATAGCAGTGGAAAACGGTCTAGCATTAGACCGCTAGGCTCTGCAGATTCCGTGAAAAGAAGAGATCGTGAAAAACTTGAAACTTGGGCATCCAAATCGCCTAGGACCGATGTTATCTACTAATTAGATAAGTCTAGAAGGCTTGAGGATCGAATTGAAGACCTAATTAGGACTCTAAGTTCGTTCAAATACATGAAACCTAGCTAAAGCCTATAAATAGAACCCAGAACCACCATGCGCGACCCTTACATTTGGCTCGCGTGGAACTAAGGTAAGGATGTTTTATTTCAGGTAGGTTCTTTAGAATCTTTTATTCACAATACTCAGGTCTAACTCCCCTCGAAATTTCGTTCTAGGAGATCAAGTCTACAAGGAGTAGAGACTTCCAAAGTTGTTGATCCTACACCAATAACCCAGGAATCTGTGCAACGGCCCAGTAAAGATCAGGGGAATAGAAGTCCTAAACGAGGTATTTAGAATTAGTAACTTTAGAACTTTTTGTTCTCCTTTATATCTCCTATCTACCCTTAAAATTTCACGTCCTTAGGTCAAGAGAATCAGGAGATACAAGGGTGTGAAGTTGCTGATTCGGTTCAGGACGAGCAGAGAATTAGGGTTAACTTCCAGCCTTAAATTCAAAGTCTAAAGCCCAGGACAAAGGTAGGTTATCTCATGAATGGCTTAAACATGACGTTAGGGATAAAAGCCCTCTGGTTTCAGTTGATTTCATGCACTGTACACCGAGAATTTTATGATTTATTAGGGACTATGCATCTAGTATACTCCTCGTGCACAATTCTTAGCCCTAATTGAGTAAAAAGGAGAATTTTCTTGTTTATTACACAAACCCACGCATGGCCTATACTCATTATATCATACTGTAGGAGTTTATACATGTTGATTTCCAGGCATGATATGTCTTAGATTAATATTTTTATTAGGTTTTCTGTAACACAGGAAGAAACGATCTTCCTGTAGACCGCCAGACATCCCTAGCGGTCGTACGATAGACCATTTGGCCCAATGAAACGGTCCTACACTAGACCGTTTTCGTTTTCTGAATTCTGTATACTTAATGCAGATAAGCCCTAATTAATGTATGTTAAGCCTAGTTAAGTAAGTTTTATTCCTGTTTCAAGTGCTATTATCATGTATCTAGTTATGTTAATAGAGCGTTCTAATTGATTTCATGATTCCTTATGTACTTAGAACTATTTTTACACTTATGTTATTTTCATGGCCAAATAATATACTTTTTTAATTAACTTGAATTTATATGATCTATGGACTAGACATGGTTTAATCGCTGTTTTACCATGGTATCTCTCTTCTAAGAGTCATTTTCTTAAGTACATGGCACATATCCCGGTATGTTGTCATTAGTTACACCTTTGCACATTAAGTACATAATCTTGGACTTGATAACCTCTCCATTGGATATTCCTTCCAACGGACTAGGAAATCTAGTTTCAAGGCCTCCATAAGATTCCGCGAGCCTGGGATTCCCACTAGGACGCCGAGCTGGTTGTACCATAAAAGTCCAATTGTCTAGAAAGTACTTTACCGATGTTTTTAAGTTCTGCACCTTAGCGGCCTAATGTATGACCGTCAGAGTCTGTTAGCGGCCTTGCCCTAGACTGCATGGTTCCAACCTCTTTTTTATCAAATCTAATTATGTTTAACCCATGGTTTTACCTTTGGGTTGGGTATTCCTATGTTCCAGATGATCTATTGATTATCTAGAACTTATCTTGATTCAAATAAGCTATTAATAAATTATGAAAATAAAGAATGTATCGTTATGCTACCAAATTTCTTTCGTAGCATGATGTCTATTTAAGTCATCCTTGAAATCTCTTGTTCTTAATTGAAGCATTCTTGCCTTGGTTACTTTATCATAGAATTATTGATGAACTTGTACATTATTGGTCACATTATTGTTATAATCGTGGAAGTAACTTGATTTATACTTGAAGATGTAGTTCGAGTACTGATTGTGTTCAAGGGCTCTATACTAGTCCCCTCGGCTGATCGTCGGAAATATACTGTAAACCATGGGGTATGATGTTACTGGTGTCGCATTGCGCTGGGAGTACTTTCTTTATAAATAAGTAAAAATCCACGGAATGTGAATAAAGATTCACGTAAATTCACGAAGTACTTGCTATTAAGCGAAAAGTACTTTTCTTGCTTGTTACATGACTTTCTAGTATATTCTTGTTACATTCTTGCTCATGAAAAAGGCCAAATTTACTTTCTTGATTGATAAATCCTATTCTCATATCTTGTACTTGATCGTATCTTGTTACTTGGTTGCTTACGTAGTTCATCGTATTTGCATGATTTATCTTATTCTCTAGAGCTAAAATGTTAATCATTTAAATTACTTTCATGTTGATACGAAGATACCTACTGGGTAAATATACTCATTACCTATTTCTTAAATATTTCAGGAACTACAGATGAATCAGATTTGGATTATACAAGTAACGAGTCCGAGAGTGATTGAAGGACCTATGAACGAGAGAAGCCTTAGTTGTTAAGTGTTTAGTCGAGTCATGATGTAATCTTTATTTTATTGAGTCTAGTAAAGAGAGTCAAAAGATCTCATGTACTTTGATATTATTATTGTGGTATAAAGTGAAGTTTGAAAAAAATTACTTGTGCAATTACTTTAGTGTGATTATCTTTCGCCTGATTATATTGCTTGATCCAGGCGTACTAGCCGACTGTTCACGTTTCCGATTGTTTCCGCTGCATAATCTCGGGGCGTGACATATCCTATCAACAACTTTCTTCTTATACGTTTGAGTAATAGAGCATTTTGTATTGTTAAGTTGGCATTGCAAGTTGTGCTGTAATGTGCTAATTTCTGTTGGTCTGTGTCAACCAGGATGTAAGAAAAATCATTGCTTTGGTAGGGGATTCCTTGGGAAGGCAACAATTCCAATCCCTTATGTATAATTGCTCTTCACCTATATATATTTTAGATAGATGTAGATTACTTTTTTCTTCATTTATGAAGATTTAGAAAGTTTCTTTTGATGGACTATCGGTTTATTATTTTTTGAATGAATGTATTTAAGATTTAATCATGTAAATGTATGTTCTTAAATTATCTTCAATGAATGATATTTGTAAATAAGTGTGAATGAGAATTGTGTGGATCAACATGGTTGTGAGTGATACAATCTATGAATGTGAAGATATGAATGGATGCACTATTATAGGTGATGAGAGCGAAGATACTAATAAGATTTTTTATAAAAAAAAGATAACAGATTCTTACGTTTTTTATTAACCGATGCTAAATCATTTTTCTATATTTTTTGAAAAGTGATGTCAATACTTATTCATATGTTTCTTTTATTACGTGGCAAAAGATTATACTTATGTTTTCATAAACGTCGGTATATCCTTTTATATACGTGTCTATAGGTGACTTTTACCTACACTTCTGTTGGACTATTTCTACGCTTTTAAAGCATAGGTATAGGTCGATCTATAAGCATGTTTTATAGAAACGCAAGTATAACCTATAGTCACGCAGGCAAGCGCCCCGCTTTGAAAGCGTGGCAAGAAAATGTAGGTAAATGATTTACCTACTTTTTTATCCCCATATCTACGTTTTAAAAACATAGGTAAAGGCCAATTTTCTTGTAGTGTATATCTGTCACAGTATGATCCTCAACCCGCTTATCCATGTCCTCCACCAACAAATCTTAAGGAGGACAAGTTCAATGAATTGCATCAGCTCATCATGGCCAACCAATAGACTTTTGCCAAAATGGAGGCCCGTCTAACCCAGCTTAACGAAGCCATCATGGGTATGGAGTTGGACCAACTGTTTATCTATCCCACTGTAAGCCCTGAATGTCAACTTCTTGAGTTTGACCATAACAAAAGTTTATATGATCAACCCATGATTCCCCAATCCACAGAACATATCATTCTCGATTTAAATAATGAGGGGATTATGGAGGAGTCATACCAGGAGAACGAATTAGAGGGATGTGATAGCAGTCTTGGCATTAGTATTGAGGAGCAGCCCAAGGAGCCCAAGCCCAATTCCATTTTTGAGGAGGGTAATGATGAGTTTGTTGATCTTAAGTTAAGGAGAGAGGAAAAGGAAGTGGATGCGCTTGTTGATGATCAAATCCCTTTAATTTTCATTCTATATTTGAGGAGCCCTTGTTCTAAGTGACGGACAAGGAAGATGAAATGGTGGAGAGAGAATTGAGTGTTTGCATAAACCAATCTTCTTGGGTATAGGAGGAGTCGGACCTTCCGCTTGAAATTCACTCTAGCCGGGCATCTCCTGATTTAGGGGAGGATGTGGATCTTTTACCCATCCTTGACCTTGGTGAATTCAAAATCATCCTGGACATTCTACAACTAGCCAACTGGTCAGATACACTTGAACTTTATGAGCTCCATTGTGCCAAGGAGTACACTTATTTCGTTCCTGATCATCATTGCCTCCTTGACACTAGCCATATGATGGAATCCCCAAAAATCCATAACACCTTCATCTTTTCTCACCTAAACAATACGCAAGTAAATCCTAAAAGTGAGATTGATGAAGAAAATTTGAGAAATAATAAGGTCCGCATTGATGTGTTCAACACTTATAAAGGCCTTAAGTGTGAAGAGGAATACTTTATAATTGAAGATATGATAATTCCTCTACCATTCTCTGACCAAGGGGGTCCGTCTAGATTGCTAGACCCACCTTGATGTGCTTCTAGCCCACATGTGTCAAGGCATAATCTTTTCCTCCAGTGGCATAAGGGCTGGAATTTGAAGGAGGATGAGATCACATGGTGGCTAATTATGAAATCAACATGTTGGTTATTGGGTCACGTTGTGTCTGTCTGAAGACGTTAAACTTAGCGCTTCTTGGGAGGCAACCCAAAGTTTTAGTAATATCCGTGTGATAATAAATGACTTCTTGGGAGGCAACCCAAGTTTTTATTGTGGTTTTACTTTTATTTTACAAGTGTGAATAAATGATAAGTTAGGGGGAGAGAGAAATGATGGCTTGCACCTCTGCCCAGCCTTCAAAAGCCAAGCACTGCCTTCTATTCACACGATGATGCCCGTCGAAGTTCACCTCTATCAGGTCGTTCCGTTCTTTCCCAAAAACATCATGTTTACATTGTTCAGTTATTCTATTATTCCATGCTATTCATGCGGACAATGTCATTTAAGTTGGGGGGAAAGGAAATCATGCTGCATTCTTAATTACCAAAAAAAAAATCCAACTGAGTTTTCTTGATTCATGCTTTCACCAAAGGGAATCTAGAATGGAAGATGCTATGGAGAGGGATGATGGAGATTGTTTTGTAATCTAGCCAATGAAAACTGATTTAGAATCTTCTAAAAGTTTATTAGCACTAACAAAAAAAAATCACTTGCACATTAATGAAGCAGACTGGACAAGTCTTCTGTTATTTAAGTGTGGTGTTTGATAGTTTACATTTTTCAGTGAAGAAATTTTGGAAAAAGCTACCTACCAAATCAAGTGTGAAAATCACACATTGACAAAAAAATAAAAAAATCTTGAAAAAAAATAAACCATAGAAAATGCCCTGGATCTTAGTAACCGGGCCTGCTTCTCCTAAGGCAAGAGATGAGGTTGGCATCAAACGGTGAAGGGATGTGTAGCATCATATGTTTGAAAAAAATGAAATAAGACAGAGAAAGCTACCATGCTCAATGTTCTGAACTAGAAATTGTAGAATTGAATGACACCTATCTAGAATAGTAATATGAGGGATGCAATTGTCTGGCTGTGGATTTAGATTTCAGGAGCACGAGTGCTATTGAACTTTGGGTATATTCTAAGAAAGTTAAGTGCATAAATTTTTAATATTAAGACTAGCATGCTTCAAAATTGCCAAAGTCCTGATTCTAAGTTAATTATGTGAAGAACGATCTTGATATGAAGCATGAAACTTTTTTTGAACTCTTGTTGGTTCTTAATTTTTAATTGTTTACATTGCTAAGGGACTAGCATTGAGTAAGTTGGGAGGTGTGATAAGTCTATATTTTTATATATTTATTCATGTCACACTCATTATTTATGGACTTTAATGTAATTAATTATGTAAGTTTTACATTTTAATCTCAGTCCTACACAAAAGTGAGATTTTTTTATAATTAATTAAATTTTTATGCATAACATAATCATGGGACTTGAGAAATGTGTAAGAAGAATAGAAATTGCATGATTAATAATATTGTGTCAAATGGGTTAAATTAATTTTTTTACATGAGCCACAAACTTTGATAAGGTTTTGGTTTTATGTACAGTGTCATCTCCTACTTCCACGACAACAGAGAGGAAGCCCGCTGGCGAAGCAGGGCCACTGCGTTGGCACGGCGTGGGCCTCATCAGTAGCGACTGGCCAGAGCCGGGGACGTGAGCATTACGACGGCCCAACCTGCTCCCCCCTCAGCTGGTCTCTCTCCCACGCATGTCGCCATCGTCACCGCCATGCACCCCCCTGTCCCACTCTCTCTCTCCGTTCCCTCTCTCTTTCTCTCTCTAACCCACACCCACACACAGCCTTGTCGTCTCCCTCAACCCCTCTCTCTTCTCTCCATCCCACCGTTTCCTCTCACCACCGTCGTTTCACTTCTCCCACCTCCACTCACCACTGACGCTGTCTCCCACCATCTCACACACCCTCTGCCGTGCTTCTCTCATTTCACTTTCTCTCTCTTCATACCGCGGCGATCCTGCTCCCTTCTTTTCTCCCTCTCTCACCTCTGTTCCCACTCTACCCTCCGCCTGCTAACCACCGCCGCCGCTGCCATACGCCATGCACACCCCCTCAACCTCTCCCTCTCTCTTTCTCTCTCTACCCTACACACTAGCCCATCGCCATGCACCACCACCACCTGCTCCCACCGTCGCCCACACACTTCCCCTCTCACTCTCTTTCTATCTCTAACACCATCACCGCGTCCACGCCGCCTCTCACTGCCCCTCTCCCCCATGCACGACCGCACCCCTCCGCCGTTGTCCCACCGTCACCACCGACCTTTCCCCATGCACGTCGCTGCACCCCCTTGCTCTGTCTCCCTCTCACCCTCGCACACACATACTCTTCCCATGCACACACTGCACTCCCCTCTCCCACACCGTGCGCACACCATCACCGCGTCGCCGGTTCCTCTCCTTCTCACCTCCACTCTCACCGCCACCTTCCTCCTCTCTTTCTCTCCCCTTCTCTCTCTAACCCACACACACCGTGCCATGCACCGTCGTCGTCTCTCACGCTCCCCCTTCCCTCCGTCATCTCACCTCCTCACCGCAACCACCACCTCCTCTTTCCACTATCTCCACCTACACTCCTCTACCCTCTCTCCTTCACACCGGCCTCGCCTCCGCGTTCCTACCCTGTACACCACTCTTCCTCCGCCAACATGCACCCCCCCTGTATGACTTTCCCCACCGTCTCTACCACACCCACCAACACCACCATCACCGCGTCGACCCCATCACTCCCCCCCATGTTGCGTCGACCCCGCTTCCCCCTCCGTATCTCTCTCTTTCACCGCATACCTTCTCTCTCTCCCTTTCTCTCACGCATGCTCTCTCTCCTCTCTCTTCTCACTATCACTCTCTCTTTATCCCTCTTCACTCTTCCTATCTCCCCTCACACACACATGTATTTTAAGTTTATTATTATTATTTGTACTCTCTCTCCACCTATTTTTCTATTTTTCTATTCTCTCTTTCCATTCCTTTCTTTAAGGTTCTCACATGGGAGGCATATGGCAAGGTGGTTGACATCAATTTTTGATTGAATGAGCAAGCATGGGTTGGCACCGAAAGTTAGGTTTTCAATGAGTGTCGGCATAAAATAATGAGGGGTGGGGGTGATTTTTGCCCTATAAAAGGGCACGAGGAGGAGCTCTTCAAGGGCAACTAACACACTTACGTATCTTTCATTCTCTCCTCCCCTCTCACTTCTATTTCCCTATAGTTAGGAGTTCCTCTCCCTACCTCTCTGTCCCTCTCTATTTCTCTTGTTACGTAGGAACTTCTTCCCCCCTTTTCTTATTGTTCTTTCACCCTAAACTTTGTGTAATTTATTTTATTATTTTTGTTGTAATTTATATGCACTTGTAAGTTTGTTTCAATTTAAGTTTAATTCTAGTAGTGTTGTTATTTAAATTCTTCATTTCCAAGTAGCACAATCTCTTTCCATCTCCCTCTAATCTCTCTCTAAAATTCTTTATCTTCCACCTTCTAAATGTTGTCTAAAGTCGGCTCAAGAGAAACAAATCTTCCAGTCGAGTGCACGTGGTTGTCCCCGACAACTCGTGATTCAAAGGCTCGAGGATACGATACCGTTACCCTCACACCACGGCCGCAAAATTCTCTCCCCCACTTCGTCTATTTTATTTAGCGTTTAATTTCGTTAGGTTAAAATTTTATTTCTCTAGATCTCCATCATTCTCTCTCTTAATCCTCCATAATTCTTTAGATAGATTTATTTCATGCTCTTTTAAATTCTAGAAATCAAAAAGAAATCATCATCTATTTTTATTCTATAAGAAACTCAAAGTTTTCAATTTCAAAATTCAACCTCCCTCTAGATTCGACCTGTGCTCGCCATATTACACTACATCTTTTTATTTTGTTGTGAGGTTGGTAATTATTTAAGATTGGTCGCCGCGTGTGTTTTAACGACGAGCCTCGTGATGCATCACTTAGGTAATGAGAAACTGCTGCCCTTCACCAAAAGAAGTGATGTGGCATGTATGTCATGAAGTACCAAGTTAACTCTGTGAAGAATAATGTGAAATTGATTAGTCATACTGAGTGACCGGGGACTCTGGCGTGTAAAAGTGTGTTTCCTCGTGTAAAAAGGTGTGTGTTAAACCTGAATTCTCATGAATTTTGTGCTGAAAAGTAAAATCTGAAAAATGAAGAAATGGTTGACCTTTAGAATGCTCAGAATTTTAAGAATGTTTAACCTCAATACTATTTATAGTTACTCCTAAAGGGGTAATGGAAATGAATAAGTAAAAGGGAGGTTAAATAGGGCTACAAATTTTTTTATATTGGTTAATCTATATTAAGCCTATGTGCAGTATATTTTAAAGCTTTCAAATAATGAACTCAAAGTTTATTATCCTTAAACCATTCTGAAAAATAAGGGTAATCATACGTGATTTCTATTGAAAGCCACGTGGAGTGTTGATACGCACATCGGAAAGTGAGATAGAAGGGGGGGGGGGTGAATAGCTCACTCCCAAAATTTGATAAACTCAAACACGATTTATCAACCCCTCAAATAGTAGTGAAGAAGACTTCGAAAACAGGCAACAGTGATGACTAAAGTAAGAAGTGAGATCGAGAAAGCAACCCACAATGACGTAATGTGTTAAGTAGATGGAGAGCAGCACAACGTGAGCAAGCAAGACCATAGAGAGACAGGGAATTTTTTAGGTGGTTCGATTGCTATCTGCAATCTACGTCCACCCCTTACTCAGGCGAGTAAGGTTTCCTTGCAATATTCAATCGCAACACAGTAGACTCAGTCTGCAACAGCCGCTGCCAGACAGCTTGCCCTGAGGAACACCCTCAGACTTCTGATCAACCAGAAGTGAAACACTGGAGAACTAATCTCCCTTCCTTTGCACGCAGCAAAGGGAACCCTGTGCAGTTACTCCCAAGTAACTCACACAACCAGAGGATCGAACCTCTCTTCCTCCAAGACAATGGAGGGAACTGGAGAATCTCTCCCTTCCTCCGAACAGTGGAGGGTAACAGAACGGAATGACAATAAAGGAAACTCGAAAACAAAAACAATCGATGAACTGCAATTTTCTCTGAAAACAAAAGCAATATAGCTTCCTTAGAAGCAGAACTTCACATTCACAATCACTTCTCTCTCTCTCAGAAATTTTTTCTCTCAGCTCTGGATGGAGTGGGCCTTTTCTGATCTTCTCTCTTTTTCCACTGCTCTCAAGCTACTCTTATTTTCTCACTGTTCCGTCCTTCTTTGAACCCTTTTCCTCAGCATATATATATATATATATATATATATATATATATATATATGTCTGATCCAGAACCTTAGGCGTGTGGATACCACGTTTCCCGCCTGAAAGGTTGGGGTACGTGTGGGAATGTTCTGGACTTCTATCTACCTCGGATCACGTGCCATCTTCCTGGTGAATGCACAGACAAATTGTCAGCAAAGAGATAGTCATTTTATTACACACTTAGCACAATTCATATTAGTGTAATGAGTAAGAAGCCAGAAACTGCACTGAGTAGAAGTTCCCAAATCAACAGTTGCACTGACTTGCAACAAGGTGAACAAGAGGTTGCACCGAGTTGAAGTGAGCTAAAGCGAGAGGTGCACTGACTTGAGAAGACGCATGACGTCATTAGCACAGACCATAGACTCTGATCGTGCAACAGATATGCACGGATAGGAAGCAACAAAATGCAAAGATGTATTGACTTGATTTTGCCAGAGAGAAAAATTTGCACCGAGTCAAAGGAATAAGCATCGACTAAGACGGGCAAGAAAGGCACCGATGTGAAATGAAGCACACGTTGCACCAATCTACTTTAGCTGTCTACAGGACGTGCACCGAGTCGAGTTCCAATGCCTTTGACTAACCAAGAGTTGTACCGACTAGGTGCAGATCAAACCTTGCACCAAGAATGGTAATGCAATAGAAGATGCACCAACTTCATGTTGTTCAGAAGCTAAAAAAAATATGCACCGAGTGTGGATATGCAGTCCAAGCAGGAGCTACACCGAGATGGCAAAGAGAGATAAAAGATAAAGCTTGCACCGAGATGCATTTGCACTGAGATGACAAAGATAGATACAAGACAAAGCTTGCACCGAGATGGATTTGCACTGAGATGACAAAGATAGATACAAGACAAAGCTTGCACCGAGATGGATTTGCACTGAGATGTAGGAACGACCAGCCTGACCAAAGCATTCTGGTCAAGAATTGCACCGACCCAAGAGTTGCACCGACCTCAAAAGGTGAGATGCAGAGACATGATATGCATGGACCTTAGTGGACACGACCTAGAGTAATGCATAGAGACAACATATGAACATGATCAAGGACTTGCACCGAGGCAATCGCTTTATGTAAGAGATGCAGAACTTGCACTGACTTAATATGCATTAAGCAAAAGGACGAAAATCATGTAATGCACGGACCTAAATCATGTAATGTACGGACCTAAATCATGCTATAAGCACAGACCTCCTTCATGCTTAGAGTTAAAGAAATACATCATATAAAAACAAAGTGATTTGAAATTGAAACAAATTGATTTATAGTGTCAGACATCATCAAAACCGTAGGGATGCAACAATCTCCCCCTTTTTGATGATGGCAACACTATGAATCAAGCAATGTCAGGGCATAAGAAGGAGATCAAAAACAATCAAGAGCAAGCTAAAAAGAGCATACTAATAAACCAGAAGACTTCTCCCTGAGACACCATTTTCTGAATCTCAATGCCCTGAACCTCTCAGATGACCTCTTTCCAGTTGACAGAGGACCTCTCTCCCCCTTTGACATCATCAAAAGGAAATGAAAGATATATGAAATTGCTGGAGACATGAGGGAGAAGTACTGTGGCTTCTTAGTGTAGAAAGACTCAAGAGCATATCTTAAGAGAATAAGTGAGGTGCTAAACTCAAGAGAAGATTCTTGAACTCTTGTAATCAATAGAGAAGTAGAATAAGAGAGAAGTGTATCCACATACAGGGTATATGATGTAGAGCAGGGATGAACAAATATGGCAAGACATTGCTGAACAAAATAACAATACACAGTAGACGACAAGAAACAAAAGCAGAGAAGGTGTTCTCATAGTATTGAGGACAAGCATTCCAGTAATTTGCATAGAGACAAGGGATATTTTAAAGTTTTTCAATAAGACTAATGAGTAAGTTGGTAAATCACACTTTTGACATTAGAGAGACACCTTGATCAGAGGCCTGAATCCCCAGTTACTCAATGTGAGTATCTCATTACCTCTCCTTTTTAAAGACCAGAGTTAGTAACAGTGACTTTTTACGTGAGGAAACACCTTGATCAGAGGCCTGAGTCTCCAGTTACTCACCACCTTGTCACCATTGCTCTGTGATGATCAGAAGCACAAATTTATTTTGCAGAGATTGCTCTTCCCCCCTTTTTTTTTGAATTTGACACCTCATGACATGGGAATTACTTCACTTCATTGATGAAGCTCCCAATTTCTCAGTGATCAATATGTTTATTTGGTTGATCCCTTATATTGTGGAGATGAAGTGATTGAAGACAATACCAGAAGGACTGTTTCTTTGAAATGAATCTTGAAGTCTAGATTTCGAGTTGTTTTGGACAGATGTCAAGACATATAGGTTTTAGCCTGAACCGGAATCATTTACAATGTAGGAAGATATACTTTGAACACTCAATCTAGATCTCTGATGGACTACTAGATGAAAGATTCTAGCTGGACTTTAGTTACACAGACTTATAGACTTAAGAGATGAATGAGATTCCACAGTCTAAGATTGAACTGCACTCATTCAATCATGAGAACCAGCAATGACACATGTCTGGTCAATCTTTTGAATCGGTCAAAATTCACTAACTGCCCAGCTCCCCCTCAAACGATGCACTAAAGGAATTTAATCAGCAGACTCTCAGGACTCCCCCTCACTGATAGGACAGGCTTCTCATACAAACTCTTGCCAAGATAAACTAATACAATATCAGGAGATTAGCAATTAAGATAATTTAAATAAGCCTAATTCTCTCCTTAACGTGGTGAATTTGTCATTGTTCAGAGACTTGGTGAAGATATCAGCAATTTGATTAGCAGTGCCTACATGAATCAGCTCAAAGGTGTTTTTAGAAACCTCATCTCTTATGAAATGATGCCTTATTTCTATGTGTTTGGTGCGGGAATGCAAGACATGGTTCTTGGCTAGATTGATGGCACTGGTATTATCACAGTAAATAGGTGTGCACCCCAGGTCTACTTGATAGTCCTGAAGCTGGTGTTTAATCTAAATTACTTGTGTACCACAACTCCCTGCAGCCACGTATTCAGCCTCTACAGTGGAGAGGGCCACAGAATGTTGTTTCTTGGAACCCCAAGATACTAAACACCCACCTAGAAATTCACAGTGACCACTGGTGCTTTTTCTATCTAGTTTACACTCGGCATAATCTGCATCTGTGTATGTAACTAAATCAAGTGTGTGTGATGTAAGAAACCATAAACCAAGGGTGTGTGTAGCAGATAGATATCTGAAAATTCTTTTCACTGCAGCTAAATGCAATTCAGTGGGTCTAGATTGATACCTTACACACATTCCTACACTGAACTGTATATCAGGTCTTGAAGCTGTCAAATAAAGTAGAGATCCAATCATACCTCGATAGAGCTTGGCATCTACTTCTTTACCTGTCTCATCTGCATCCAATGAGGTATTGGTACCCATTGGTGTTGTAATGTGCTTCAAGTTGGTCATGCCAAACCTGTTGAGAATGTCCAATGTATACTTGGTCTGGTTGATGAAGCATCCATCCTCTAACTGTTGTACCTGCAAGTCAAGAAAATACTTTAATTCACCTATCACACTCATTTCAAATTCAGCAGACATCAATTTAGAAAATTCGTTACATAGTTCAGAGCTAGTTGACCCAAAGATAATATCATCTACATATACCTGAACTATGATGAGGTCTTTATTTGAGCTCTTAGAAAATAAAGTTTGATCCTCCTTACCTCTGTGGTAGCCCTTGCTGATTAGAAATTCTGTTAGTCTTTCATACCATGCTCGAGGAGCCTACTTTAGACCGTACAAGGCTTTATTCAATCTGAAAACTTGGTCAGGTTTAGTGGAGAATTGAAAACCGGGGGCTGTTCAACAAAAACTTCTTCTTTGATAACTCCATTTAAAAATGCACTCTTCACATCCATTTGTTGGAGTTTTATATTCTTGGAGCATGCAAATGCTAACAATATTCTTATAGCTTCCATCCTAGCAACAGGTGCATAGGACTCATCGAAGTCAACTCTAAATTCCTAACAGTAGCCCTTGGCTACTAGTCTGGCTTTATTTCTAGAAATGATACTATCTTTCATTCATTTTGAAGAGGCGAAATCTCGCGCTTGTATCCTGAGCGGGCTGTGGATCACCTGAAGATGAACTGCAAGACAGGGAAACGTATCAGAGGGCCCAGGGGGCTTCCCTGGGGTAAAACCCTCCGATGGCCAAGTCAGTAGAGCTGTGGTGGAAGCAATAATGGGGAGGAGAAAAGCTAGCGTGCGAGATTCCTCTCCACCAGAGGGTGAAGCGGATTGCTCAGGAGTTTAGGTACATGAGTACCTGAATGGCTCTCTTCTTCCGTCGGAGGGTAGCCCTGGTTTAAATAGTGTGCCGCCTTCAGGAGTCCTGCAAGCTGAGGGGTCTCCGGCGGGAGTTACGTCCTCAACGTGGGCTTTCATGGCCTTATCGTGGGAACGTTATCGCCTTGAAGTCCGGTGGTTTCTTGACTCCCCTATCCGTTGGGGACTCTTGAACGGATGATATTTGGTCTGGCCGAGCTCCTGAAACGCCAGCCCTGTCCGGGCGATGAGCATAGCTCGGTGAAAGAGGGGTCGGATAGGTCGGCTAATGCCTGTCTCTCCCGGGCGGGGAAAATGGCTTGGGCCGGACCTTCCTTATGACCTGACCATCACTCGGGCCCTCCGAGCCTAGAGGCCGTCGGGGAGAGTTGGTTCCTCGAGTGTTTGTTTATTGGGCTTTTCTTCCCTGGGTGGGCCCTGTGGGCTGTCACCCAGGTGGGCTTGCCTCGTTGGACCCTGTTGGGTCTAGTTGGGCTGCTATTTGGGTGGGTTACAGAAATCCCCCTCTCCACTTGTCCCCCTCCTACTCCCGAGTCATGGAGGCTCGGTCGAGTAGTTTTTGAGGCTTTGCTCCGGCGTGGCTCAGGTGGGTGGAATTCTGTTGGCGTGATGGAGCCACGTGTAGTGGTCGCCTGGGCCCGTAATGATGATCCTGACGGATTTGAACTGAAGGGCCCCCCCTTTTCTCGAAGCACGGAACGACGCGCCGCCTTCCTCCAGGGTTTTATAGGCGTTGGGCGCTATTCGTCGTTCTAGGTTTCTCAGGGTTTTGGGCTTTCCTTAGTTTCTTTGCTTCTGGGGCTCCTTGATGCGCCGTGAGGGCACAGTGGAGGCGCAGAGTCTTGCGGCGGCGTTTGAGGAGTTGGCGAGGATAACCGCGGAGGCGGTCCGGCAACTTCCTTCCCCTCCGGAGTCTTCGAGCTCGCGCGAGGGATCATCTTCCGGCTCGATGGCTGGTCTGCCCCTGGAAATCGGGCAGGTGAGGCGGGAGCCCGTCTCCAACTGTAGTGAGTTGGGGGAGGCCGAGGTGAGGAAGCTGGAGCATCGCTTTCGCTTGCCTCTTAGGTACAGCTTTGCTGTCGCCGCCCCGTATGAGACGAGTCTGGACAGCCGTACGGGGCACATTTGCACTTTCCTTCTGGCTTGGAAGAGTGGGTTCCGCCTTCCCTTCGAGCCTCTTGTACTCCACCTTCTCGAGTTTTTCCGGTTGGCGCCTATTCAGTTGGTGGCCAACTCATATCTCCTTCTTTCCGCCTTTCGGATTCTCTGTCGTCAGCACGACATTTTTCCTTCCCTTGACCTCTTTCATTATTTTTTCGAGTTGAAAGTGCACCCGTCGGCGGGGAAGGGCTTTTACTTCATCCAGGCTAGGAGGAACAGGAGTTGCATCTCCCTCGCTGCGAAGGACTCCTCGCACAAGGGGTGGAAGACCCAATTCTTCTGGGTGAAGGCGGAGGCGACGGACGAGTTTTGGAGATATCCGATCTCGCCCAATTTTCATCCGAATCTTCCCCCTCGCCCGGAGGAGTTCCCTTCCCACGTGGATCGGTAGGCCGCTCGTCTGCTGGGTAACCGCCAGTCGACCGAGGAGCTGGTGACGCCGGAGAACATCGAACGGTGCTTGCTTATGCGGTTGACGTCGATAGGTACCGCTCTCGAGGCTCTTCTCCTGGGATGGTAGTTACTTTCTTTCTCCTGACCGGGTCTTCTCCCTTTGTGGCAGACGTTAGGCGGGAACCTCTGGAGGAAGCTGCTGAGGTCATTGATCTGGGAGATGACTCGGCGGCCGATGAACCAGATGCTTCTGCGGGTCGCGCCCAAGCCTGAGATAAGGGCAAGGGGGTGGCTCCCGTGGGGTCTTCACGGCCAACTGGTACAAAGCGCAAGGATCCCATGGCGGGAAAGTTGCGGGAGGTCGTGAAGGCCAAGAAACGGGCCAAGAAGGCAGGTCTTCCTCCTACCGCCGGGGGCGACTCCGGCTCGGTGGCGCTCCCCTCTCGGGGGCAAGATGGGGCCGACCCCTCGGGGCCAGCTCCCCCACCTGCCAGGCGAGAGGGGGCCGAGGAGACCGGGGGCCCATCAGAGGGCGGCGATGGGTCGGCTCTCCCCCCCACGGAGGCAGAGGGGGCCGATGTCGAAGTAGCTGGCGCCGAGGTCGGGGGATTGGCCGAAGGCGGGGATGTCTCGGTCGGCGAGGTGCGGGCTGAGACAGGCAGGGCTGGGGGTTCGCCCGCTAGGGCGTTGCAGCCCCAGGTGCTTGGAGCTCCCGGCGCGGTCGGTCCCGCGGCGCCGGTCGAGGTTGGGGGTTCGCCCGGGGAGGCGTCGCAACCCCAACCGACCGTGGCGCGCGAGGTGGTTGGTTCCATTGCTCGAGCGGAGTCTTCTGGCGGGGTGCCCCGGGCGGAGCGATCCCCTCTGTCGGAGCCCTTGGAAAGGCTCGGCATTACGGGCGACCTGTATCGGGTCTTCCGGTTGATTGCCGCAAGGACGAAGGGGGGAGAAAGGCGCAATACCCCCCCGGGATCCTTGATGTCTTGATGGAGGGCGGCCTGGTCATAGCTCGGTCGGCGGCTTTGATGGCGGAGGCGCACGCCCGGACGGAGGCGGAGCGGTCGAACCTTGCCTGGACCCTTGGGGGCTGCGAGAGGAAACTGGCCCGACTCAAGGGGGAGCATGAGGGGCTCCGGCAGGAGTTCTCCGTGTTCCGGGAGGTGGCGCGGGCGAGCCGACTGGAAGCCGGGGTGCTGACCGAACAGCTCGCCAAGACCCGAGAGTCTCTCGAGAGGACAAGCCGATCCCTAGAGGAGGAGCGTCTGCGTCGCCTCGAGCTAGACAATCGCTGGGAGCTCGAACGCGCCGAGCTGCTAGATCGGGCGGAGGTGGCGGAGCGTCTCCGAGCTGAGGCTGAGGTGGACCGGACCCGGGCAGAGGAGCGTGCGGCCGAGGCGGAGCGGGCTCGGGTAGAGCTCGTCGGAAGGGCGGGGCAGGTCGAGGCGGAGGCAATCGAGCGTTACAGGAGCTCGGATGCTTACTCGGCCGACCTGGTGGAAGCCGCCCTACCCTATTACGAGGTAGCACTACGCCGGGGTGCTCGAAAGGGGTTCAAGCA
This sequence comes from Amorphophallus konjac, assembly GCA_022559845.1. Lineage (NCBI taxonomy): Eukaryota > Viridiplantae > Streptophyta > Magnoliopsida > Alismatales > Araceae > Amorphophallus > Amorphophallus konjac. Next base: position 265,098,827 of record CM040125.1, read on the forward strand.
GGGCTATCGCCGGGCGGTGGACTACGCCGATGAGCAAAACTCCGAGATCGAGTTCCCCTTCGGCCAGTGTTATGACTCGGATGAGTCGGTTTCCAGCTCTTCCTCGTCGGTCGGGGGAGATTCGGAGGGGTCTCCTCCACCGGGGTCACCGGCTCCGGGCGTTTCGGGAGGGCTCACGATCGAGACAGTTCTCGCACAGGCGAGGTCAGTTTCGGAGCCGGCCGTCACCGAAGGCGCCGGGGGTGACGCGTCTCCTCCCGCCGTTCCCGAATGTCAAAGTGGGCCCGAGGCCTGATGTACTTTGCCTCCTTCCCTTTTGGTCTCTCTTCCCTCTTTTTAGAGGGTTTCCTTTTGGTGTGATAATAAATGACTTGCTTCGTTTGAGTACCATCCTTGCCGTGATTTGGTTGGCGGATCTTGAGTGGTTGGGAGGTGCCGATATGTCCTGCGTAGTTTTCGCATGCAGTTTTGGTAGGCTTCTGATGGGGCGTCTTTCCATTCCCTCATGCTTTGAATGTCAGGCCGCTTCGTGAATCCCGCTAGGGCGGGGGACGAGGAGTTGGAGGTGACTGTTCAGGGGAGAAATCCTTTGGCGTGTTTCCGAGGAGGGGGGGGGGGTCATTTAAGGCGTGTAGCCTCCTTTGGCCTATAAGAAGGACCGAAAGGCGCCCTTTCCTCTTCACTGCTTGGGATTTTCTCTAACAGTCTTTCCTCGCTCCTTCCTCTTCACTCTGCGTTGTGCCCTTGTATTCGGAGCATGGAGGATCCTTCGGAGGGCGACGCCGCCGACGACGGGGAGCGGCGGGCTCCCGCTGCCCTGTAATGTTGAACGGATCCCACGGTCGCCGCGCGGATCTGGGGAGGACTTCGGCGTGTGGAAGCACGCCGTTGGCCTCTTCTTAGCTCCGGCGAGGCTTCCGAGTTGACGCCGAGGCGGAGGACGGATGGGGGCATCAGGGGAGCCCGCCGTTACTTCCCTCCGTGTGAGGGGAGGAGGCGTATCAAGCTCCCTCCTCACCGAAGCCTTCCTCCGTCTGCAGCCTCTTTCTCCCTCCTCTGTTCTTTGTTTCTTTCACTCTTCGGGGGCTGCTTGCTCTCTCCTTCCTTCCAAGGAGTTGGCAGATTGGAAGAGGGGAGGCTTTCACGGCGCTCCTTTTTCCTGGTTGTTGCCAACTTGGGAGGTAGCCTTCCTCAACGTTTAAACGTGGCCTCCCTCCTGCAATCCCTTTGTCACCTTTGTCACGGGCCACCCGAGGCAACTGGCTTGACCACCTCTTGTCCTAGCCAGTTTCCGCACGAGGCAGAGTCAGTGGCTGGATGCGAGGAGATCAAGACCGAGTCAGTCAAGCGATGACCCCTTGAGGCGGTGTTAGACGGATTTTTGCTTTTTGCTATGTGATGTACTGGCATTTGCCTATCTGATGTACCAATGGTTTGGAATGAAAAGAAAAGGGATTTATTCCGTCCATCTTGCTGTACAACTTCAAAAATAAATTTGCGTAGTGCGGCTGCGTTCCATGTCCAAGGAATAGGTTCCCCTTCCATTGTCGCTAACATGTACGCACCTTTTCCGAGCGTCTCGACCACTCGGTAGGGGCCTTCCCAGTTGGGGGACAGCTTGCCCGCCACCTCTAGTGATCGAGAGGCTTCGGCCTTCCTGAGGACGAAGTCCCCCGGTTGGAAACGTCTGTCTCGGACCTTGGCGTTGTAGTATCGAGTGAGGCGGCGCTGGTACTCCGTTGCTGGGACGTTCCCGATCTCTCGGAGTTCGTCTGCCAGGTCGAGGTTCTCGAGCAATTTTTGCCCGTTTGCCTCGAGTGAGAAGCTGATCACTCGGAGAGACGGATTGGCGATCTCCAATGGAACGACGGCTTCAGTGCCATATACCAACTGAAAAGGGCTTTCACCGGTTGTCGTCCTGGGGGTTGTTCGGTGCGACCATAGTACGCTAGGCAATTCCTTGAGCCAGCTACCCTTAGCCTTGTCGAGTCTGGTTTTTATGCCTTTCAAGATAGTCTTGTTGGCATTTTCAACCAGCCTGTTGGCCTGAGGGTGGGCGACCGAAGTGAAGTGGTTGCGGATATTTAGGTCGGCGCATTTGTCTCGGAAGTACCGAGAGTCGAATTGTCGACCGTTATCGCTTACTATCACTCGGGAGATGCCAAAGCGACAAATGATCGATTTCCAAACAAAGCCCCAAACGACTGTCTCGGTGATCCTTGCCGTAGCCTCGGCCTCGATCCACTTGGTGAAGTAGTCGATGGCGACGATGATGAACTTCTTCTGAGACTGGGCCGTCGGGAATGGCCCAAGGATATCGATTCCCCACCGAGCGAAAGGGTAAGGCTCGGCTAGGGTGACAAGTTCCGTAGCCGGCTGATGGACCAAGTGGTCGAACCGCTGGCATCGGTCGCACCGTTGAACATAGGCCGAGCAGTCGCGCTGCAGGGTGGGCCACCAGTACCCCTGTCGTAATAGGATTCTGGCCAGTGACCTTGCCCCTGAGTGCGCTCCGCACAGGCCTTCATGAATCTCTTGGATGGCTCGGCATGCCTCGTCGGGACCGAGGCACTTCAGGAGGGGACCGGAGAACGATCTTCGGTAGAGAGTGTTGTCGAGGGTGACGAAGCGCCGAGCTTGATACTTCATTCGGCGGGCTTCTCGAGAGTCGGAGGGCTCTTGGGAGTCTTGTAGCCAGGACAGGTAGGGGGAGCGCCAGTCACTTGGAGTGGCCGAGTCAACAGTGAGGAGCTCCGTGTCAATGCTCGGGCGCTCTAGCTCTTCTAGGAGGACCGATTGTGTACCTTCTGGGTCTAGGGAGGAGGCCAATCGAGAGAGGGCGTCCGCCCGAGAGTTTTGCTCCCGAGCTATCCGGACTACCCCAAATTCCTCGAACTGTTGGGCCAGACTCCGGACCAACTGAAGGTATTTCATCATGGGTGCCTCCCGAGCTTCATACTCGCCGTTGACCTGACCTGCGACTAGTTGAGAGTCGGTGTGGATCCTGACTCGCTCGACCCCCAGCCGTCGGGCCATGCGTGCTCCCGAGATAAGGGCCTCGTACTCAGAAGCGTTGTTGGATGCCTGAAAGTTGAATTTCAAGGCGTACTGTAGCTCTATCCCTTCGGGGGACCTCAGGAGTATCCCCGCACCGCTGCCTGCCGAATTGGACGATCCGTCGACGAATAGTTCCCAGGTTGGCCCGGTCGTGGTCGGAGGCCTGTCCTCGGCGGGGATGGTGCTTTCGGCAATGAAGTCGGCGAGCGCTTGGCCTTTGATTGCTGATCGCGGCCGGTACGAGATGTCGTAGGCCCCGAGCATAATGGCCCATTTGACGAGTCGCCCTGAGGCCTCGGGGTGGGCCAGAATCTTCTTCAACGGTTTGCCGGTTAGCACGGTGATGGGGTGCCCCTGGAAGTAGGGTCGGAGGCGCCTTGCGGAGGTAACCAACGCTAGCACGAGTTTCTCGGTTGCGGGGTACCTCCGTTCGGCCTCAGTGAGCACCTTGCTGGTGTAGTAGACCGGTCTTTCGATTCCCGAGTCATTTCTGACTAAGGCCGAGCTGACCGTGGATGGCGTCGCCGAGAGGTAGAGCAGCAAGACTTCGCCTAGGGCGGGCTTGGAGAGCACTGGTGGCGAAGCCAGGAACTTTTTAAGCTCGGCGAATGCTGTCTGGCACTCCTCATCCCATGCGAACGTAGCAGACGCTAGCTTGGGTCCCCTCATCAGTTTGAAGAAGGGCAAGCATCGTTCGGCCGCACGGGACAAGAAGCGGCTGAGAGCGGCCACACGCCCTGCCAGACGCTGAACGTCTTTAATGCATGTGGGCGGGCGCATGTCCAGGATGGCCTGGACTTTGTCGGGGTTGGCTTCGATCCCGCGCTGAGTGACCAGGAAACCCAGGAACTTCCCGGATTTTACTCCAAAGGCGCACTTGGCGGGGTTGAGCTTCATGTTGTACTTCAGGAGGGTGCCGAAGGTTTCGGCAAGGTCGGTGAAGTGGTCTTGGGCCTTGGGGGTCTTGACGAGCATGTCGTTAATGTAAGCCTCGACGTTCCGACCCAGCTATCCCTCGAACATGTGATTTACCAGTCGCTGATATGTGGCTCCGGCGTTCTTTAACCCGAAGGGCATCCGGGTGTAGCAGTACACGCCGCAATCGGTGATGAAGGCGGTCTTCTCGACATCTTCTGGATTCATTCTGATCTGGTGATAACCTGAATAGGCATCCAGGAAACTGAGTATCCCGTTGCCCGAGGTTGAATCAACCAATTGGTCGATGCTCGGTAGCGGATAGCAGTCCTTGGGGGTAGCCTTATTCAGATCGGTGAAGTCTACGCACATTCGCCATTTGCCTGTAGTTTTTGGCACCAGGACGACATTGGCTAGCCACGTAGGGTACATGATTGGTCTGAAGAGGCCTATCTCTTGTCCCTTGGTGACCTGCGCCTTGATGATCGCCTGTTTCTCGGGCGCATGCTTCCTTCTCCGTTGCTGTACGGGCCTGACGGTGGGGTCGAGGCTGAGCTTGTGCATCACGGTCTTCTCTGGTATGCCAGGGAGTTGATCATCGGACCAAGCAAAGACCTGAACATACTCAGAAAGGAATTTTTTGTATTGCTGCTGTTCCATGGGTGGTAGGTCAGCTCTGATCCTTACTCCGAGGGCCGGGTCATCGTTTAGGAATATCGTTAGCAATTCGCCACCGGGCTCGGCGGTTACGGTCTTCCCTTCGATTCCCTTGGGGCCCTTATCTCCCCCGTCCGGCCTTGAGGCTTCCACCGAGATGTTGTAGCACCTTCTAGCCGTGGCCTGGTTACCTCAGACTTCCCCCAACCCGTTTTTGGTGGAAAACTTCATTTTCTGGTGATAGGTAGATGGTACGGCCTTTATCCGGCTGAGAATTTTCCGGCCGAAAATGGCGTTGTACGCTATCATACCCTTAATCACTATGAAGTCCACCATGACCGTAACGGTTTTGGGTGTGGTGCCGATGGTGACCGGCAGGCTTAGGGCTCCCTCGGGGTAGGTGGCTAGGCCGTTAAACCCGCAAAGGGGTGTTCGGATCGGGCGGAGCTTGGATGGGTCTTCCCCCATCTTAAGGAAACAGTCGTAAGATAATACATCGGGGGCGCTCCCATTGTCAACCAGAATTCTATCTACGTTACAATGGTTTATTGTGGCCGAGATAACGAGGGCATCATCATGCGGGGTGTTCAGCCCTTCCAGGTCTTGGTCGGAGAAGACTATGACCTGGGGCTCCCTCGACGGGCCGCTGGAGGGTTCTAAGACCTGGCTGGCCCGCTCGGCATGACGCTTCCTTCCTCGGCTGGTGTCGCCACCCGACGCTGTTCCTCCGGAGATGACGTTGATGTGGACCCCTCGGGGGGCGTTGTCGATCTCCTCGGCGGCGTCCCGGTCTTCTTTGCGCCCGGCTGCAAACCGGGCCAGGTGCCCCTGACGGATGAGACGTTCGATCTCGTCCTGGAGCTGGTGGCAGTCGCCGGTATGGTGCCCGTGGTCGCCGTGGAACAGGCAATGCCTGTCGCGCTTGCGGTTCTTCGATCTCATTGGTTCGGGCCGGCGGAGGAGTCCCGAGTCTTTGATGTCTTCATAGATCTCGTAGACTGGCGCGGTCAACGGGGTGTACCGCTCATACTTCCTCTTGCGCTCTCCTTCCCGATCGCGCTTCTTGCCCGAGCCAGGGTTTGGCTCGGAGGCTCGCTTCTTGTCCCCCTCCCGACCCGAGCCGGTTGTGTCTCGGTAGGCGCTGAGTACTTCTTCGCACTCGGCGTGGCGCAGTGCCAGAGTCACTAGCTCGGCAAGGGTCGAGGGAGGGTGGAGGACAAGTTCGCGGCGGAGGTTCTCGTCCCGGGTGCCCCCGGTCAGAGCGGTCGTGGCCGAGGCCACATCCAGGCGGGGAATTCTGAGGGCTTCCGATTTAAATCGGTGGACATAAGCCCGGAGCCTTTCCCCTTGCGCCTGTTTGAGGGCCAGGAGCCCCGCTACTGACCTTGGGGGGGCGCTTCCGGCGAAGCTCTCCTTAAAGACTCACCCGAATTGCCTGAAGTCCCGGATGGACCCAGGGGCGAGGGCCCGGAACCATGCCTGAGCGCCTTGGACCAGGGTGGCCGCAAAGGCTCGGCATTTAATAGGATCCAGTGTTCCATGCAGAGTCACCAGGGCATCGAAGCTGTCGTAGTGGTCGGCTGGGTCACCCTGGCCATCATAGAGCTTGAAGGTCGGAATGGAGGTTCTGGGAGACACCTCTGCCTTCAAGATGTATTCGGAGAAAGGGGATTTCTCCTCATCCTCCGGGAAAGAGGTCTTCTGCAGGGCGCGGAGGGCGCGCTCTTGCTCTGCAAAACGTCTTTCGAAATCCCTCAGCCGGAGGGATAGTTCCGGCTGCGGTCGTGCCGTGGGACTGGGGGGAGCGTCGTGGCGATCCTCAGGACCGCCGGCGCTCGGGCGTGGAGGCCTCGCCCCCTGTTTCCCTTTTCTGGGCGTGGAGGAAGCCTCTTGCTCCGGGGGCGGAGCTTGCGAGGGTCCTCCCACGTTGTTGCGGATGAGCTGCTGACCGCGGAGGGTGAAGCGGCCCCCAGCGGTATGCTGGGACGCACTTCGACGGGGGCGGGGCGCGGGACCTGGCATCCCTTGCCGCCTGGGCCCTCATGAGCTCCACGAGGACGTCAAGCTTCTTATTGAGGGCCTGGAAGACCTCGTCGCCACCGTTGGGGGGTGCCCCCGTCGCCGTCGGAGGGGGCGGAGGCTCGTTGGTGGGGACGCTGGCGTTGGAGGGAGGGTTCTGTGAGGCCCTAGAGGGGCCATCTCCTGCCGCCACCACGGCCTTTCCCTTCTCGACGGCGGATCTCCTCCCTGAGCTTCTTCTCACCATCTCGGCTCTTCGTGCGTTTCCCACAGACGGCGCCAGATGAAGAGGCGAAATCTCACGCTTGTATCCTGAGCGGGCTGTGGATCACCTGAAGATGAACTGCAAGACAGGGAAATGTATCAGAGGGCCTAGGGGGCTTCCCTGGGGTAAAACCCTCTGATGGCTAAGTCAGTAGAGCTGTTGTGGAAGCAATAATGGGGAGGAGAAAAGCTAGCGCGCGAGATTCCTCTCCACCAGAGGTTGAAGCGGATTGCTCAGGAGTTTGGGTATATGAGTACCTGAATGGCTCTCTTCTTCCGTCGGAGGGTAGCCCTGGTTTAAATAGTGTGCCGCCTTCAGGAGTCCTGCAAGCTGAGGGGTCTCCGGCGGGAGTTACGTCCTCAACGTGGGCTTTCATGGCCTTATCGTGGGAACGTTATCACCTTGAAGTCCGGCGGTTTCTTGACTCCCCTATCCGTTGGGGACTCTTGAACGGATGATATTTAGTCTGGCCGAGCTCCTGAAACGCCAGCCCTGTCCGGGCGATGAGCATAGCTCGGTGAAAGAGGGGTCGGATAGGTCGGCTAATGCCTGTCTCTCCCGGGCGGGGAAAATGGCTTGGGCCGGACCTTCCTTATGACCTGACCATCACTCGGGCCCTCCGAGCCTAGAGGCCGCCGGGGAGAGTTGGTTCCTCGAGTGTTTGTTTATTGGGCTTTTCTTCCCTGGGTGGGCCCTGTGGGCTGTCACCCAGGTGGGCTTGCCTCGTTGGACCCTGTTGGGTCTAGTTGGGCTGCTCTTTGGGTGGGCTACAGAAATCCCCCTCTCCACATTTTATTCTTAAACACGCACTTAGTCCCTATGACATTAGTATTTTCTTGTCTTGGAACAAGCTCCCAGACATTATTTCTCTCAAACTGACCTAACTCCTCACACATAGCATTAACCCATGATTGATCACTTAAGGCATCTTCTACTGATTTGGGTTCAATTTGTGAGACCAAAGCAATTAGGTCTTGATTATGAACATTCCTAAAGTGAGACCTAGTTCTAAGAGGATTTTCAAGGTTGCCTAGGATATTATCTATTGAGTGATCTTTAAGGTATCTAACATTTATTGAAGACTCACCTGTTTCAGCTGGCCCTACCTGGTTGGGAGCATCTGATGTTTCATTCGGCTTAACCTCCTCTTCTTCTTTGTCTTCTAGGAATTCTCCATCGTGCTTGGAAACCCTGTCAGCATCTTCAATGTTAGTGGCATCTATTGCTTCACCAAAAATGATATTTGGAGACTCTTCGGCTTTCTGATCAGTTATGTTAAAGACCCTATATGCTCTTGACACTTCAGAGTATGCTAAAAATATTCCAGGACAGCTTTTAGTATCAAACTTATCTAAGTCTTTCTTGTCATTATTATGGATAAAGCATTTAGTACCAAAAATCTTGAAATGAGCCAAGTTTGGTTTCTTACCTTTCAATAGCTCATAGGGGGTTTTCTTGTGAATTGGTCTTACCATGGCCCTGTTGATTGTATAAGTTGCTGTATTGGCCGCCTCTGCCCAAAATTTTCTTGGTAGTTGACTCTCAATCAGCATGGTTCGGGCCATCTCCACAATGGATCGATTTCTTCTCTCCACAATTCCATTCTGCTCTGGTGTCTTGGGAGAAGAGAACTTGTGTGTTAGTCCTTCACTTTCACAAAGGTCAGAACACATGGAGTTTTCAAATCCACCTCCATGGTCAGATTGAATTGAACAAATCTTATGTTTTCCTTCTTGTTTGACCTTATTGAAAAATTATTTGAATTTTTGAAAAGTATCATTTTTGTTGGTTAAGAAAAAGATCCATGAAAATCTAGAGTGGTCATCAATGATCACATAACCAAACCTACTTCCATTGAGACTCTGAGTTCTAGTAGGACCGAAGAGATCTATATGAAGAAGTTCCATTGGTCTAGAAGATAATGGCTCAGATCTTAGTTTGAAGGACTTCCTGGTCTATTTGCCTAAAGCACATGCATCACAGATTTTTGAGATTGAACTAAACTTGATTTTAGGCATGCCTCTGACTAAATCATGCTTGATCAATTTATTCAAAGTAGAAAAACTAGCATGGCCTAAACGTCTATGCCAATCAAAAGCATCACTTTCAGAATTAGCAGATAAGCAGAGATTAGATTCAGACTCAACATCTAAGTCTACCATGTAGACATTATTGGTCATGTTTTCTACAAACTTAACTTGATCAGAATTTATTTCAAAGATTTTGCATGAGTTGTTGTCAAACACAACCATGTGACCCTTGTCACATAATTGACTAATGCTAATCAGATTGTGTTGAAGACCTTCGACAAGTAAGACTTTCTCAATAGAGTTAGTGGAGGACTTACCAACTGTGCCAACCCCAATGATCTTATCTCTGTTCTTTCCTCCGAACTTGACCAGACCCCCTACCTTCATTTCTAACTTGCTGAACTTGGATCGGTCTCCTATCATGTGCCTGGAGCAGCCACTGTCAAGTTACCATTTGTTGTTCTCAGCTGCCAGGTAGACCTACACAAACGAAATCAAGCAAAGTGGTTTGGAACCCAAGATAAGTTGGGTCCAAAATCATCATTCAAATCTTTAAGCAGATGTTTAGGAATCCAGAGTTGTTTGAACTTATTTTTCTCTTGCATCTTAACTTCGGGTCTATTGAAATTGTGACCAAAATTATGTCCAACTGGTCTGGAGAAATGAAATATATTCCAGTTATTAGGCTTCTCATCCCTGGGGTATCTTCTGTGCGCTTGTTGAATAACAAATTTTTGAGGGTGAGTGTTATTTCTCTAGTAACTGCTGTTCGGACCCATTCTTTTATAGTAGTTTTAGCTTTTATTCTGATACATTTGCCCAGTCCAGCTACCACTTCTGTTCTGGTGAATGGGCTTAGAGAGATTCTTCACAAAGTTCATTCCTATTTTAGATGGTCGTCCAGCATTGTTTGTTGAATTTTCCTTTGGATGTTGAATGTTTTGATTGCTATTTGAGCTGGATGGTGTGTCCAGCTTTTCTTTTCCCTTCTCTGGGCAGAAGGTAGTGGTCTTGAACTGAAAGGGTCTCTTATTAGTTGGGTTATAGCCTCAACCCTCCTTGTTGAAATTAACCCTTGTTCCTAGTATAGAATCCATATTCGTTTTCCCTTGAACAAATTTCTCTAAAACCTTTTGTTTGTCTTCCAGCTCTCTTTGCATAGACTCACAATTTTTTAAAAGTTCAATGTTCAATTTCTTCACAGCTTCATACTTTTCTGTGATCACACTATTTTCATTCAGACTTTCTTCAAATTTAATCTTGAGTTCATTGAGATGTGTGTGAACTTCTTGGTTCTCTGATTTGTGTTTTTCATTTTCCTTTTTCAGAGACGTCATTTCTTCTAATTGTTCTTTTAATTTTTGATTTTTCTCACTGATTTGAGTTTGTTCATCAATATTAGCATTAAATTTTCTCTTCAGAACCCTATGCTCCTTACTGAGTGAATTGAACTTATCTAACAGTTCAGCATAGGCATCTTCCCAATCATCAATAGAATAATTCTCAAAGATATTTGTTACCTCCTCTTCGCTATTTGCCATCAGGCAAATTCCTTCTTCGTCCTCCTCTAAGGAATTGGCTTCCGGATCATCTTCCTCATCGCTCCACGTGCAGACCATGGCTTGTGGTTTCTTCTTCTGCCCCTTTGAGCTCTTCTTCTGAAAGTCAGGACCCTTTTTCTGAAGATCAGGGCAGTCCCCTTTCATATGTCCAAGTTTCCTACAATGAAAATATGTAATTTTCTCGGTACTCCTATTCTTATCATTGTTGGAATCAAGGTTCTTACTAGAGGGGTATGACCTCTTCCTTTTGAAGGTCTTTCCCTTAGTCCTTAAGAATTTCCTGAATTGTCGAGTGAGCATTGCTTGCTCCTCCTGGTCGAGGTCTGACAGTCCGTCAGACTCGCAACTACTACTCCCGATGCTGCTACTTCCCTTGCTACGGGATACCTTGAGGGTAATATTCTTACCCTTCATGTCGCTTCCTTCACCATTCCTTTTAAAATTCATCTCATACGTCATAAGGGATCCTATAAGTTCGGTGACTGTCATGGTCGACATATCCCTAGACTCTTCTATCACAATGGCCTTAGCGTGCCATGTCGGGGTTAGAGATCTAAGTATCTTCCTGACTATATCTCCCTCAGATATCTCTTTCCCAAACCCCTTAAGACTATTCGTGATCAAAGACAATCTGGCATACATCTCAGTTATGGTCTCCTCTGATTTCATCTTAAACATCTCATATTCAGAGGTGAGGAGATATACCTTCATTGCTTTCACTTGAGGTGTACCTTCATAGATTAACTCCAACGCATCCCACATTTTCTTGGCCGTCTTGCAAGCTGAGATGCGGGAGTATTCGTCTGGATGTACTGCACACTAGATGATGTTTAGGGCCGTCCAGTTGAGTGACGAGAGCTTGACTTGATCATCTGTCCACGCGTCCTCGTTCGGTGGCAGATCGTATGGCCCTGTAGTGATCACCCTCCACAGCTTGTGGCTCTGCGCCCTGATGAATACTTCGATCCTATTTTTCCAGAAAAGATAGTTGTTACCATCAAAGAACGGAGGGCGGCTGATAGATTGTCTCTCAGCCATGAAGCTTCGAGGACCATTAGGATTACCCTGACCGTTGGCCCACATGGCGAAAACCTGCTCTGATACCAATTGATACGCACAACGGAAAGTGAGATAGAAGGGGGGGCATGAATAGCTCACTCCCAAAATTCGATAAACTCAAACATGATTTATCAACCCCTCAAATAGCAGTGAAGAAGACTTCGAAAACAGGCAACAGTGATGAATAAAGTAAGAAGTAAGATCGAGAAAGCAACCCGCAATGACGCAATGTGTCAAGTAGATGGAGAGCAGTACAACGTGAGCAAGCAATACCACAGAGAGACATGGAATTTTTTAGGTGGTTCGATTGCTATCCGCAATCCACGTCCACCCCTTACTCAGGCGAGTAAGGTTTCCTTGCAATATTCAATCATAACACAGCAGACTCAGTCTGCAATAGCCGTTGCCAGACAGCTTGCCCTGAGGAACACCCTCCTCAGACTTCTGATCAACCAGAAGTGAAACACTGGAGAACCAATCTCCCTTCCTTTGCACGCAGCAAAGGGAACCTTGTGCAGTTACTCCCAAGTAACTCACACAACCAGAGGATCGAACCTCTCTTCCTCCAAGACAATGGAGGGAACTGGAGAATCTCTCCCTTCCTCTGAACAGTGGAGGGTAACAGAATGGAATGACAATAAAGGAAACTCGAAAACAAAAACAATCGATGAACCGTAATTTTCTTTGAAAACAAAAGCAATATAGCTTCCTTAGAAGTAGAACTTCACATTCACAATCACTTCTCTCTCTCTCAGAAATTTTTTCTCTCAGCTCTGGATGGAGTGAGCTTTTTCTGATCTTCTCTCTTTTTCCACTGCTCTCAAGCTGCTCTTCTTTTCTCACTGTTCCATCCTTCTTCGAACCCTTTTCCTCAGCATATATATATATATATATATATATATATATATATATATATATATATATATATATATATATGTCTAATCCAGAACCTTAGGCGTGTGGATATCACGTTTCCCTCCTGAAAGGTTGGGGTACGTGTGGGAATGTTCTGGACTTCTATCTACCTCGGATCACGTGCCATCTTCCTGGTGAATGCACTGACCAATTGTCAGAAAAGAGATAGTCATTTTATTACACACTTAGCACAATTCGTATCAGTGTAATGAGTAAGAAGCCAGAAACTACACTGAGTAGAAGTTCCCAAATCAACAGTTGCACTGACTTGCAACAAGGTGAACAAGAGGTTGCACCGAGTTGAAGTGAGCCAAAGCGAGAGGTGCACTGACTTGAGAAGATGCATGACGTCATTAGCACAGACCATAGACTCTAATCATGCAACAGATATGCACGGATAGGAAGCAACAAAATGCAAAGATGTACTGACTTGATTTTGTCAGAGAGAAAAATTTGCACCGAGTCAAAGGAATAAGCATCGACTAAGACGGGCAAGAAAGGCACCGATGTGAAATGAAGCACACGTTGCACCAATCTACTTTAGCTGTCTACAGGACTTACACCGAGTCGAGTTCCAATGCCTTTGACTAACCAAGAGTTGTACCGACTAGGTGCAGATCAAACCTTGCACCGAGAATGGTAATGCAATAGAAGATGCACCAACTTCATGTTGTTCAGAAGCTAAAAAAATATGCATCGAGTCGGGATATGCAGTCCAAGCAGGAGCTGCACCGAGATGGCAAAGAGAGATAAAAGACAAAGCTTGCACCGAGATGCATTTGCACTGAGATGACAAAGATAGATATAAGACAAAGCTTGCACCGAGATGGATTTGCACTGAGATGACAAAGATAGATACAAGACAAAGCTTGCACCGAGATGGATTTGCACTGAGATGTAGGAACGACCAGCCTGACCAAAGCATTCTGGTCAAGAATTGCACCGACCCAAGAGTTGCACCGACCTCAAAAGGTGAGATGCAGAGATATGATATGCATGGACCTTAGTGGACATGACCTAGAGTAATGCATAGAGACAACATATGAACATGATCAAGGACTTGCACCGAGGCAAGCGCTTTATGTAAGAGATGCAGAACTTGCACTGACTTAATATGCATTAAGCAAAAGGACGAAAATCATGTAATGCACGGACCTAAATCATGCTAAGGACGAAAATCATGTAATGCACGGACCTAAATCATGCTATAAGCACAGACCTCCTTCATGCTTAGAGTTAAAGAAATGCACCATATAAAAACAAACTGATTTAAAATTGAAACAAATTGATTTATAGTGTGAGACATCATCAAAACCGTAGGGATGCAACAAGTGTCGACCTGTCCGAATGGAAGTGTCGACTCTTCTGATTCCCCATGCGGTTCTGTGCATAGTTCTGCTGCCTTCGACCACTGCCAGGGTTGACCTGTCTTTTGCCCTTGATTTCAGCAGCAATTCTTGAATTCTTTCCTGCTCTTAGTCCATCATTATTCAAGGTGAGATAGTCATGTACAGTGTGACTGAGCATGCCACAATGAAAGCAATAAGCATTCATTTTATGAGAGGCATGGAAGTCATCATGACTTTTCCTGTTGTGCATGTCAAGACTAGCAGACTTAGGCTTCTGTTGTTGCATGAGAGCCTTCCCTTTCTGCTTACCAATGCGTTTTTGATTTTTCTGATCGGCATGCGATATTGGGAGGCGGTAAGAAGTGATGGCTTCATTCTTATCCAATTTTCCTTCATGATGACTTGCTCTTGTTTCCAAGAGTCTGTTCATGCTTTCTTTATCCTGCATACACTTAGACAGAGAGTCATTTACATCTTTGATTTCATTCTCCAATGAGGAGACGTGCAGCTCGGTTTCAGCAAGGTCCTCCTCACATACAGCCAATTGCTCATTGAGCATAGCATTAACCCCCTTGTAATTCTCAATCTCCATTTGAAGTTCATTCAGTTTGTTAGAACTGTCATGGGCAATACCATTGCCCTTCTCATAAATGGACAGTTTTTCAAGCAACATGTCGTTTTGTTCTTTAACCATGTTTATTTCTTTAATCAGTCTTGTAGTAGGGATTTGCTTGTCCGTCATGGTTTGTTCATTAGAGATTGATTTTAGTTGGTTTTGAAGTTGTCTTATGATTTCTTCCAATCTAGTGGTTTCAGCTTGAAGGATTCCATTTTCATCTGTTAGGCATGTAATGGTTTGCTTACTCACATCCAAGTCAGAGGCAAGAGTGTCGTTTAGCTCTTCAAAAGCTGAACAATTGTTACAGAAGGGACTTTCATTCTAATGGATTGGTTGGGTTTAAAGTTTTCGAACAGTCTCTTCCAACCTTATGATTTCTTCTTGAAGGATTTTGATTTCATCGCTTAGACATATGATGGTTTGTTTGTTTAGATCCAAGTCAAAAGCAAGAGTATTGTTGAGCTCTTCAAGGTTTGAACAGTTTTCACAAGCATGACTCTTACCTTGACTACTTTTCTTCAAATCCTTTTTCAATCTTTTGTTTTCAGATTTCTTCTTTTGGTACTGCTCGATCAACTGATCATATGCACCCATAAGCTCTTCAAAAGTAAAATCTTCAGAATCAGAGCTTACCAGAGATGAGGATTGATTACTTGACTGCTCTGATCGGTCAGCCATAAGGCATTGATGCTCTTGATCTTCTTTCTCATGGATGTTTATCAACACTTCCAGAACTTGCTTAGCTGTGCTGCAGGAAGACACAAGATCAAGTAATCTGTCATCAACCGCAGCTTTGATTAAGTTGAGTGCAGCAATGTTATTGTCATGTTTGGTCTTATGTTCAATTGACCATACATTTAAATCTGATGGCAGCTCATTTGGACCAATGTATATAAGGTTCCAAAATTGTGGATCTGTGAATTTGACATAGACGTACATTTCTCTCAGCTATATCAAAAAATCTGAACCCTCAAACATCGGCGGAGAAACCTTCGAAGCATCTTTAGCAGATGAAGCCATTTTCTCAAAATACACTGGGATATTTCCCTGCAGATCGTAGGATCTAGGAATAGCAGAGCTTGGCTCTGATACCACTTTTTGGGTCCCACGGTGTGTAATCGGATCTAGAAGGGGGGTTGAATAGATCCTATTGATAACTATGACCTATTTAAAACTTGACCCCTAAACACATGAATTTCTTCTATAAGCCAATAACACACTTAGACACATAGCGCAGCGGAATAGATAGGAATGGAACAAGTAATGATGTTAAAGCACGATGCTCAGTTCAAACAGGTCGACACCCCCAGCCGGTAGGTCGACACACCCTCTAAGGATCCTAGGTATATGAACAACACAGGTCGACACTCCCAGCGGTCAGGTCGACACACCTTCCACGGATCGGAACCACAGAGATCTTAGATCAGAGTAGCTGAGTGTGAAAAGACTTGCTTAGTGTGTGAGAACTAAGGTGATCACTAAGGTGCAAGAGTGTTAAACGAGGCGAATTCATTTGGCAAAGCTTTCAACTTGATACCTGTGTGCAATAGTGCAGCAGGCAACCCAAGGAGCTAATGCATTTAAAAACACAAGAGAGAAAGCTGCTCACCCATCGTGATACCTTCCTCTGCTTGGGAGATGCTTCAAGTGTCTGTTAGCAAGAGTGCTACAGACACCTGAGAAGATGCACGTTAGCAACGATAGCAGGAGGATCAAGATGAGACGGTTATGCAAGCAGAACGATTGAGTGTGCAGAGAAAATAAATAGTGTAAGTAGCACACTAACCTGTAAAATGAGGATAGAAATTATAGAACAAGCTCACAATGAATACAACCCACGACACAAGGATTTTAAGGTGGTTCGGTTGTTAACTCACAACCTACGTCCACCCCACACCAAACTCGGTGTGGCTTTCCGGCTGACACACAGCTTGATCCGTTGAGCAGCACAGCTTGCTTACACAGCTGAGCAACACAGCTTGCTTACACAGCTGAGCAACACAGCTGAGCAACACAGCTTGCTTACACAGTTGAGCAACACAGCTTACTTTCTGCTGACTAACAGCTTGTATCACCCAGAGGATCTGATGCTCTCTTCCTCTTAACCCACAGAGGGAACCCGGTCCCTGAACAGGGGATCGGAAAAGCTAGATGTATTGGTGATAGATGAACCGTAACAAATAGAAGTTGAATACTGCAAGTGCAGTGGAGAAGGAATAGAGATTTTATGGACACTAGCTAAGAAAAATAAATCAAGACAACGGAGCTGGTGGCTGCAGCTACAAGATTGGATCCAAGGATCCTTTTCTTCAAACACCGATAGACTGCAGGGTTTGTCTTCTCTCTCAAGGCTGCTCTCTCTTCTTCTTTTACTACTCACAACACTAGACTATGTCAACCAAGTGCTGGGGCTGCTCTCACGCCTTCTTAGGAATGTTTTTGGTTGTTGGTCTAAGGCGTGGCACTGTGTGGACGGCAGCAGCAGTAGCTTCTTCAGTTAAGAAAGCTTGGTATAAATAGGTAAAAACTAGTTGTAAAGCCAGGAAAAAAATGACGCCCAGAAGTCACAGATGGACCATTGTATAGGCTATATTTTTCCCTCCATAATTTTCCTTGAAGCATGCGCCAGGGTGAAGTGAGAGCTTGGAGTTTTCCAGACAAGTTCCATGTTCAACGGCGGCAGCACCTGGAAGAAGTGATTAAGTCTTCTCATTCGGATGCTTGGAGATCTTTTCATTTAATGCTCCTACAGGCCTGCTGTCTTCCATTGGCTGAGCCCATCTTTTAGTACAAGGAAGGTACGTTGGCAGACAATGAGAAGGATCAGACCAGGTCTCCCTTTAGACAGCATCAGATACTTACAATGATTCTCCCTCAGAAATGCAGTCTTCTTATTCTGCTTAAGTGTACTCTTCTACGAACTTGGCTGGTTGGATAGCCCATTGATCGACAGCGAGATAGAGGCAGACTGCGGAGTGTCCTATTCCTAGCAGTAGACAGTCTGGACAGGCAGACAGATAAGAAAGACATCGCGACAGACTGAAGTGGCTCTTCCAGCTGGATTTCTGACAAAACTATCTCCATAAGGTAGACGAATGAGAGATAAGATGGTAGAGCAAGGGTCAGACCTCGGAACGTGGTCCACACCCCAAAATCCTTAATTTTAATGATTTGTGGTTCCTTTTCTCTCTCTGGATGGCCCACTGATCTGACAGTTTATTGACTTGTGGATTTCTGGAAGAACAAGGGTTTGTCGACACTTTCCTAGTAGAGTGTCGAGACATCCCATTGAAAGCCTTGAGGAATAGTTCTGGTTGATCGTTGATGTGTCGACGTTTTACACTCAGTGTGTCGGGACATTTAGTGAGTGTCTTGAAGATCCATGGCTGATGTGTCGAGACAACACCAAAGGTGTCGGAACATGTGAGCCATGAGCAGAGTTCTCCCATGAGGGTGTCGAGACAGAAGTGCCAATGTGTAGAGATTTTCACACGAGTGTGTCGACACTTTTCACTCAGTGTGTCGAGACATTAGTGAGTCCAGAGTCTTTAGACAGAACATCTTCGGCTTGATTTCATACACGTTCTGGTTGAACCTAGATGTGTCGACACATTCCTGTCAATGTGTCGAGACATTCCTTTGAACGGTCTTGAGGACGGCTTCTGCTTCAGTTGATTTCTTCTTGAGGTGTCGAGACATTTGTCAGATGTGTCGACACATGCTTTATGTGCAGAGTTGTCATCCGAAGGTGTCGGGATATTTTCTTTCTAATTCAACCCTTGATTGGAGTATGCTCAGACCTTGATGTTTGGACCTTGATCTTTTTATGTGCTCAGACCTTAGTTCATTGTAACAGAAACTTGCACCGTCCTGATACTAATTAGCCTTGAATGTGCGCCGATCTTCCTTTGCTGTATCGCAATAAGGTCATGCACGGACCTTAGTCATTTTCCTTGGCCTTCTTGCATCGACCTTGGTCCTTCTTTCTTGTGCAGTCTAATGTCTCATCTGTGTGTCAAACTTGATTTCTTTCTATCTGTGCAAACACACTTCGTTACTGGTGTGGGCTTGACCTGAAATGCATGAGTGTTTGTCGCTATCAAATGCAGGTTAAACTATATTAATGACTCATAGTTAGACATCATCAAAACACAAGAATATTATACATAAGCCCAACATACATAGACAGTCATGATCAAAACAATGGAGTTACACATGTTATACACGTGTCCAACATTCTCCCCCTTTTTGATGATGGCAACTATGAGCTATAAGTCATTATGATGTCCAGCTTTGAGTCATTATGAGTATATTGAAAGTCAGAGAATAAAAGGGTGTAATCGTTAATAGAAGCATAAAGACCTTCAATGATTATCTCTCCATACAATTTCCTCCCCACATAATCTTATGCAAGTATTCAAGACTCTCTCCCCTATGCATTCCTAAGTTAATGACACATACAATTCTCTCCCCCTTTGACATCATCAAAATATCATATTAGAAAGACTATATGGCATAATTAGGAAGGTAGGAGTGAAGGAAATTGCAGCACATCAATTGTTGGAAATTATTAGCATATGATGTACAGTGTAAAAGAGATTAGATACCTGGAGGGAGCAACTTGAAGTGCAACAACCTGAGATACCTTTCTGTAAGTGCATGAATCTCTCCTCCCTTCGTAGGTAAATTGTGGGCATGTGTGATCATAAGCAGTGCAGTCATTTTTCCAGAATTCTAGAAAATGATGTGAGAATACATGCCAATGGTTGTACACTTATTAAAGTTGACAAGATAACCATTGTGAACAACCAAACTTGGAGAGGTAGTTTTAGGACAAACACCAAAGAGAGATATGGATTTATCAAACATTGCCAAATGTTAGAATCAATGGTATTGTCCGTTGGGTTGCCAAAGATAGTTAAAATTTGAAGGCATGGTTACAGCAGCATGATGCAATATAGCAGCCAAAGAGCACATTTTTTATTTCAGATTTTTCAAGATTTTTTTTGTGATTTTCTATTTTTCAGATCTTTTGGGTTTTCTACGCAATGCAGGGGACTTTTGGGGTTTTCTATGCAAGATATGTGTGTACATAGTTGAAGAATGCAGTCCACCCAATTGCATGAAAAATTGAAACCAGTTGAGTTGTAACCATAATGCCAATGATGCTAGGACTTATGGCAGAAGCGCATGGATGATGATTCCAATTGTTATGTCCAATGGATGATTACAAAGTTATACACATGCAAAGTTATGCTAGTAATGACTGATGCAAAGATGTTTCATGCAAGGTAAACACCAAGGAGCATCAAGATATGATATTTCAAGAAGGGATGGCAAGGATCAGGGGATATAGAAAGACAACTTGTCTTTATCGAAGATGAAGGTTCTTTAACCAGAGACCAAGTTCATAAATCAGAGTTATGAATTTTTCATAATTTTCAATTATAGAACCCGAATGAACTAGCCCTTACACTTAGATTGGTTTAATGTTAATGAATTCTAGCCTACTCAGTAGAATCACATGAGAACATTTGTATTCAACTTTAATAAAGATGAACCAAAAATTCATATCAATCGTTAGATAAACCTCCTCTTATCTTACTCATTCAATTCCATTGGCTCTTTTGAGAGAGACTTTTAAAAAGTATTGAAATTAAACAAGCATGAAGACTAAATGGAATTTTAGAATTTCGATAGATGCATTTATCTTTTGCAATCTTAACCATAATATTCATTGCGTACATGAGAAGATTTTACGAGCAATTAAGTCTAGTGCATGCCTCATATCCGTAAGGACACACATTGATTAGATGCTAGTATCCCTAGGTAATTGGTAAGACATATTGTCTTGCTTCAAATAGAACAGAGATAGCATTGTCACCTCATGACATATCGTTCCACATATTCTTGATGAGAGGACATGTTTCTCAGCAACTAGCCATTGCTCTGCCTCATGATATACCTTAAAACATAGCAGAGTTAACAAGGGCATTTCATGACATGTCTTAACTTACCAAAATATAAGGAGGCATATTTCTCAGTGAGCCAATGTCATTGCTCTGACTGTTTTTGCCATTTGAAATCCCACAGAAACAGATTGTTTAAAAACAATACTTGGATAGAAGTTTCTCAATCATAATTACCTTTGTACTTAAAGAGACTTTCAGATTTCAGAAGGCATAACTGGACAACAACATGAGAAATTAGTTTAAGTCTATTAAGCCCGATCACAAATATTTTCAAGACAGCTAGACTTCAAGACACATGAAATCATTAATGTTAAACTCGATTCATTCATGTTAAAGGCAGTCACAAATCTCTATAAAAGAAGATTCCTCTTGAAGATTTACTCTGATAAACAACCTTGATAGCAGATAGAGAATCCTTCAAGAAGTTCAAGAAAATTTGAATCCAATTTGAACCACAACAGAGATAAGCATTATGATGCGGTGGATTGGTTCAAGAAGAGAGTGTAGCAAGAATTTAAAGTAGGAATTGGTGATGAACACTCCCCCTGAGGATGATGCACTGAGCTGAGACTGGAATGACAATGATATGTTCAACATAGGCAAGGAGGTGTCGACACTTGCATAGGAATATGTCGAAACTTGAGTTCAGACAGAGTGATGTTTTCAACCAGGCTAAACTGAGAGTTTGACCTGTCTGGTTGTAAGGTCAACCTCCTTGACAGTAGGGCAGAGTTTTGACAGATTTGTCATACAAGACAAGCTCCCCTAGAAAGGATGCAATCTATGCAAGGATGTCAACAATATGTGGAATGAAGCATGCAGAATTTTGATGTTGACTCCCCCTGGTTCCATGCATGGGTTGCAATGTAATGTGCAACATATGACTTGAATGAATGGACACAGTAATAAAAATGCTACAAGATGATTGTGCATTTTTGTGTTTCTCAAACATGATATGCAATGGAGTATATGAAATCACAATATTATGCAATCATGGATTTTCTGAAATGTATTCTGAAGAGACATGCAAGTTGGTAAACCATGAAATGCAAGAACTCCCCCTGACTATGTGCATTGAGTGTCTGAATTCTGAGTGCCTCACATGCAGTGGGATCAAGGTATGGAATTTGATGAGCTATTCATATGAACATCTAGAATGATCTCATGATGGGTTGACCTTTGGTACCTGACGGAGAACTGAAGTCTTAAGACCACCTCACGCATGATGTGGATATTCAGACAGAAGTGATCTGTCCTTCTTCCAGCTTACCATTTTATATACTAAGAGGTCATGCAGAGTTGGGTCCCTTGATCATGAAATGCATGATGTGGCATGAAATTTTAGGTAGAAGCTCATGGAAGTTAGGACAGACAGCCATTGTCTTATTTGCCCACAAGGATGATGAGTTGGGATATATCCAGTCATGCAAGACATCATCAAAACAATGATCATCAATGCTAAGGAAGAAGCTCACATGGTTGTTAAATGGTAGACATGATTTAAATAGCAACTCAATTATCATACAATCTCATCAATGTGACAATTTTTTTATGAATTTCGAAGCTGAACTAATTGATCTTTGGTACAAGGCGGAGGTGTGGATCTGAGATCCTGCTCACGCATAGTGAGAGCTTCGGAAAAGTTTGACTTGTCTTTCTGCTCTAGACCATTTGAAATACCAAAGGTCATGCAAGGTGCAAGCAATCAATCTAATCTAGAAACTCATCTTACACCAAGAGGATAATTCAGCAGTTCAGAGAGACAGCTTCTTGCATGACTTATTGACACATAACACCCCTAATATGCAGTGACTTACAATCCAGGCCTATCATGCAGCAATTAAACAAATGACATTATCTACATACCCGTGCCTTGAGCTTTTATTTCCGTGAGCATCATGTGTTTTAGCCCCAAGGCACCCTACACCAGAAATTCTTATTTGAAATTCTTTGGTACCCAAGCTTGCTTGGGTCCTTATTGGCTAGCAACAATTCTAGCAATTGATCTTCTTTTCTTTGCTGCCTTCTGGTCACCCACTCTCGTCCAGGAAAATTTATGGATGTATGTCCATATTTACCACAATAGAAGCAACACACAGGGAATTTTTCATTTTTTGTGTGCACATGTGCATTGTTCCATTACGAGTGAGCATATGTACTGTCATGTTGATTATGAGAGTAACTCCTACCTCTTAGTCACCAGTAGTCATGGACTGTGTGCCCGATCTTTCCAAAGTGGTAGCAGCAAGGAGGGTGATTTCTGTTGAAAGCCACGGGGAGTGTCGACCTGTCCGAATGGAAGTGTCGACTCTTCTGATTCCCCATGCGGTTTTGTGCATAGTTCTGCTGCATACGACCACTGCCAGGGTTGACCTGTCTTTTGCCCTTGATTTCAGTAGCAATTCTTGAATTCTTTCCTGCTCTTAGTCCATCATTATTCAAGGTGAGACAGTCATGTACAGTGTGACCAAGCATGCCACAATGAAAGCAATAAGCATTCATTTTATGAGAGGCATGGAAGTCATCATGGCATTTCCTGTTGTGCATGTCAAGACTAGCAGACTTAGGGTTCTGTTGTTGCATGAGAGCCTTCCCTTTCTGCTTACCAATGCGTTTTTTGTTTTTCTGATCGGCATGCGATATTGGGAGGCGGTAAGAAGTGATGGCTTCATTCTTATCCAATTCTCCTTCATGATGACTTACTCTTGTTTCCAAGATTCTGTTCATGCTTTCTTTATCCTGCATACACTTAGACAGAGAGTCATTTATATCTTTGATTTCATTCTCCAATGAGGAGACGTGCAGCTCGGTTTCAGCAAGGTCCTCCTCACATACATCAAATTGCTCATTGAGCATAGCATTAACTCCCTTGTAATTTTCAATCTCCATTTGAAGTTCATTCAGTTTTTTAGAACTGTCATGGGCAATACCCTTGCCCTTCTCATAAATGGACAGTTTTTCAAGCAACATGTCATTTTGTTCTTTTACCATGTTTATTTCTTCAATCAGCCTTGTATTAGGTATTTGCTTGTCCGTCATGGTTTGTTCATTAGAGATTGATTTTGGTTGGTTTTGAAGTTGTCTTATGATTTCTTCCAATCTAGTGATTTCAGCTTGAAGGATTCCATTTTCATCTGTTAAGCATGTAATGGTTTGCTTACTCACATCCAAGTCAGAGGCAAGAGTGTCGTTTAGCTCTTCAAAAGCTGAACAATTGTTACAGAAGGGACTTTCATTCTGACGGATTGGTTGGGTTTAAAGTTTTCGAACAGTCTCTTCCAACCTTATGATTTCTTCTTGAAGGATTTTGATTTCATGGCTTAGACATACGATGGTTTGTTTGTTTAGATCTAAGTCAAAAGTAAGAGTATTGTTGAGCTCTTCAAGGTTTCAACAGTTTTCACAAGCATGACTCTTACCTTGACTACTTTTCTTCAAATTCTTTTTCAATCTTTTGTTTTCAGATTTCTTCTTTTTGTACTGGTCGATCAACTGATCATATGCACCCATAAGCTCTTTAAAAGTAAAATCTTCAGAATCAGAGCTTACCTGAGATGAGGATTGATTGCTTGACTGCTCTGATCGGTCAGCCATAAGGCATTGATGCTCTTGATCTTCTTTCTCATGGATGTTTATCAACACTTCCAGAACTTGCTTAGCTGTGCTGCAAATAGACACAAGATCAAGTATCTGTCATCAACCACAGCTTTGATTAAGTTGAGTGCAGCAAGGTTATTGTCATGTTTGGTCTTATGTTCAACTGACCATACATTTGAATCTGATGGCAGCTCATTTGGACCAATGTATATAAGGTTCCACAATTGTGCATCTGTGAATTTGACATAGACATACATTTCTCTCAGCCATATCGAAAAATCTGAACCATCAAACATCGGCGGAGAAACCTTCGAAGCATCTTTAGCAGATGAAGCCATTTTCTCAAAATGCACTGGGATCTTTCTCTGCAGATCGTAGGATCTAGGAATAGCAGAGCTTGGCTCTGATACCACTTGTTGGGTCCCAAGGAGTGCAATCGGATCTAGAAGGGGGGTTGAATAGATCCTATTGATAATTATGACCTATTTAAAACTTGACCCCTAAACACATGAATTTCTCCTATAAGCCAATAACACACTTAGACACATAGCGCAGCGGAATAGATAGGAATGGAACAAGTAATGATGTTAAAGCACGATGCTCAGTTCAAACAGGTCGACACCCCCAGCGGGTAGGTCGACACACCCTCTAAGGATCCTGGGTATATGAACAACACAGGTCGACACTCCCAGCGGTCAGGTCGACAAACCTTCTACGGATCGGAACCCTAGAGATCTTAGATCAGAGTAGCTGAGTGTGAAAAGACTTGCTTAGTGTGTGAGAACTAAGGTGATCACTAAGGTGCAAGAGTGTTAAACGAGGTGAATTCCTTTGGCAAAGCTTTCACCTTGATACCTGTGTGTAATAGTGCAGCAGGCAACCCAAGGAGCTAATGCGTTTAAAAACACAAGAGAGAAAGCTGCTCACCCATTGTGATACATTCCTCTGCTTGGGAGATGCTTCAAGTGTCTGTTAGCAAGAGTGCTACAGACACCTGAGAAGATGCACGTTAGCAACGATAGCAGGAGGATCAAGATGAGACTGTTGTGCAAGCAGAATGGTTGAGTGTGCAGAGAAAATAAATAGCGTAAGTAGCACACTAACCTGTGAAATGGGGATAGAAATTATGGAATAAGCTCACAATGAATACAACCCACAACACAAGGATTTTAAGGTGGTTTGGTTGTTAACCCACAACCTACGTCCACCCCACACCAAACTCGGTGTGGCTTTCCGGCTGACACACAGCTTGATCCGCTGAGCAGCACAACTTGCTTACACAGCTGAGCAACACAGCTTGCTTACACAGCTGAGCAACACATCTTACTTTCTGCTGACTAACAGCTTGTATCACCCAGAGGATCTGATCCTCTCTTCCTCTTAACCCACAGAGGGAACCCGGTCCCTGAACAGGGGATCGGAAAAGCTAGATGTATTGGTGATAGATGAACCGTAACAAATAGAAGTTGAATACTGTAAGTGCAGTGGAGAAGGAATAGAGATTTTAAGGACACCAGCTAAGAAAAATGGATCAAGACAACAGAGCTGGTGGCTGCAGCTACAAGATTGGATCCAAGGATCCTTTTGTTCAAACACCGGTAGAATGCAGGGTTTGTCTTCTCTCTCAAGGCTGCTCTCTCTTCTTCTTCTACTACTCACAGCACTGGACTATGTCAACCAAGTGTTGGGGCTGCTCTCACGCCTTCTTAGGAATGTTTTTGGTTGTTGGTCCAAGGCGTGGCACTGTGTGGACGGCAGCAGCAACAGCTTCTTCAGTTAAGGAAGCTTGGTATAAATAGGTAAAAATTAGTTGTAAAGCCAGGAAAAAAATGACGCCCAGAAGTCACAGATGGACCATTGTACAGGCTATATTTTTCCCTCCATAATTTTCCTTGAAGCATGCGCCAGGGTGAAGTGAGAGCTTGGAGTTTTCCAAGCAAGTTCCATGTTCAACGGCGGCAGCACCTGGAAGAAGTGACTGAGTCTTCTCATTCGGATGCTTGGAGATCTTTTCATTTAATGCTCCTACAGGCCTGCTGTTTTCCATTGGCTGAGCCCATCTTTTAGTACAAGGAAGGTACGTTGGCTGACAGTGGGAAGGATCAGACCAGATCTCCCTTTAGATAGCATCAGATACTTACAATGATTCTCCCTTAGAAATGCAGTCTTCTTATTCTGCTTAAGTGTACTCTTCTGTGAACTTGGCTGGTTGGACAGCCCATTGATCGACAGCGAGACAGAGGTAGACTGCGGAGTGTCCTATTCCCAGCAGTAGACAGTCTGGACAGGCAGACATATAAGACTGACATCGCGACAGACTGAAGTGGCTCTTCCAGCTGAATTTCTGACAAAACTATCTCCATAAGGTAGACAAATGAGAGATAAGATGGTAGAGCAAGGGTCAGACCTCAGAACGTGATCCACACCCCCAAAATCCTTAATTTTAATGATTTACGGTTCGTTTTTCTCTCTCTGGATTGCCCACTGATCTAACAGTTTATTGACTTGTGGATTTCTAGAAGAACAAGGGTGTGTCGACACTTTCCTAGTAGAGTGTCGAGACATCCCATTGAAAGCCTTGAGGAATAGTTCTGGTTGATCGTTGATGTGTCGACGTTTTGCACTTAGTGTGTCGGGACATTCAGTGAGTGTCTTGAAGATCCATGGATGATGTGTCGAGACAACACCAAAGGTGTCGGAACATGTGAGCCATGAGCAGAGTTCTCTCATGAGGGTGTCGAGACAGAAGTGACAATGTGCAGAGATTTCCACACGAGTGTGTCGACACTTTTCACTCAGTGTGTCGAGACATTAGTGAGTCCAGAGTCTTTAGACAGAACATATTCGGCTTGATTTCATACACGTTCTGGTTGAACCTAGATGTGTCGACACATTCCTGTCAATGTGTCGAGACATTCCTTTGAACGGTCTTGAGGACGGCTTCTGCTTCAGCTGATTTCTTCTTGAGGTGTCGAGACATTTGTCAGATGTGTCGACACATACTTTATGTGCAGAGTTGTCATCCGAAGGTGTCGAGATATTTTCTTTCTAATTCAGCCCTTGATTGGAGTATGCTCAGACCTTGATGTTTGGACCTTGATCTTCTTTTGTGCTCAGACCGTAGTTCATTGTAATAGAAACTTGCACCGTCCTGATACTAATTAGCCTTGGATGTGCGCCGATCTTCCTTTGCTGTATCGCAATAAGGTCATGCACGGACCTTAGTCATTTTCCTTGGCCTTCTTGCATCGACCTTGGTCCTTCTTTCTTGTGCAGCCTAATGTCTCATCTATGTGTCAAACTTGATTTCTTTCTATCTGTGCAAACACGCTTTGTTGCTGGTGTGGGTCCTGAAATGCACGAGTGTTTGTCGCTATCAAATGCAGGTCAAACTATATTAATGACTCATAGTTAGACATCATCAAAACACAAGAATATTATACATAAGCCCAACATACATAGAAAGCCATGATCAAAACAATGGAGTTACACATGTTATACACTTGTCCAACAGTTACCATAGCGGGGAGACCTTGGCAGCATCGACTCCACTTCCTCATGGAGTCAACTCCACTTCTTCTATTTTCATGCTTCTTAGCCTCGTTCTCCATTTGTCAGCCTTAAGCGGTATTTGTCACCCGTGTAGACTGATAAGTGCGCATTTTTAGGAGTTAATTTATGATATTCACAGTTGTTATGAGCTTTAATATTAATAAATATGCACTTATCACAATTAATTCCAATCTAGATCAAAATATTCAGTTTGTTGGAATTAAGTAATTTTAATAAATAAATTTACTTATTTTGCAGGAACAAAAAGGATGATGGCAAGAACCACACAAATCCACAACTTAAATGAGTCAAAATCCATTAAAAAAAGAAAAGAAAAAAAGAAAAAAAGAGAGAGAGATATATATGCATATATATGTATATATATACATATTATATATATATAATATATGTGTATATATATAATATATAAACATATATATTAAATATTTATAATTTGTATTATATATTTATAATATATATACAAATATATTATATATTTATAATATGTATATATATACATATATATGATATATATAATATGTATATATATACATATATATATCATATATATGTATATATATACATATTATATATAATATATATATATATATGTATATGCATATATATATGTGTGTATATATATTATATAGATATATATGTAATACATACATGGTGGCCAAGGCAACATAAGCATACGGGCCTCCTTCACTTGAGCAACGTGGCAAATGGGTTGCATGCATGGGTAAAGGCTTCACGTGGCTGCATGCTTCAAATGGGCAAAGGCTTCACGTGAGGGCATGAATGAGCTCGGGCGCGTCTCATGCATACAAGGTGGCTTTGGCAGGAACGCGGAGGGGAGAAAGTCAGCTTCGGCGGTGGTGAAGTCTTCAACACGCGGGCACGGTCGACAAAGCAATGTGGGCGGTCGGTGATGCAGCACAGGCGGGCTGGCGTCGAACGCGGCAGGCTTCACGGCGGTCTTCACGCGTCGGCAAGCGTAGGCAGGAGAGAGAGGTCAGCACCTGCGGCGGGAGGAGAGAAGAGAGGAGAAAGAGAATGCTCATGCGGCTGTCGACGGCGGACAGAGGAAAGAAGTAAAGAAAAAAAATGTATATTGGGTTTTAAGTTTCAACAAAAATTGTAAAAGACAAGAAGGTGTTCACATGGAGCAAATGGATCACTTGGAGCCTATAAAATGGGCTCCTATTGTTGTTGGGAGGAGGGTTCTTTTTGGGTTTAGAGAGTCACGTAGGAGTGTTTTAGAGAGCTTTTGTTTGTGGTTTTGGGGTTGTTGTTAGTCTGTTGTGTGAATGTTGTTGTAATCTTAGCCATTTTAGCCCTTCATAGCCCATTTACATACATTTGTAGTCGTTATTTCGAATTACTTTATTCAACAAAGTTGTTCATCTTTAAGTGTTCTTCTGTTTCTCTTTCTATCATTTCCTGTAAATCTTCACCGATTTTGAGTTATTCCCCGTTCTTCAACTTGATGTTCTGTGCATTTACTGTTCATAGGAAGTGCTATCTTCTTTTATTCCTTAGTTTTGAAGCCCTTTCACTCTTCTTTTCTCCCTGAGTTCTTCATGAAAGTTTTTCCTCTCTTCTTGATCTATATTTTCTTCTTCTATCATTTCTTCTAATTCCTTCTCGTTTTAAAGTTTTAGTTACTTTTTTAAGGTTCTATCTTTTATAATTTTACTGTTCACCCGCACAGATAGATGCCGGTTTTTCATATTTTTCACTTTCTTCCTCACGTGTTCTATCTCTGAGTTCTTCATCAAACTTCTTTCTCTCTTCGCCCTATACAACTTTCTCTTCTGTCACTTCTTCTAATTCTTTCTAGTTTTAAAGTTATTTCTCTCCTTAACTCGCCCTATTTTCAGTATAATTTTTCATGTGTTGTTCTTCCATTTACCTCCCTCTCTTCCCTATTTCTTCACACACCCCAAGGCGGTTATTCATCTCCCGGTCCTATCACGACGTTGGCTTCAAAGGTGGGATGATCCACTCAAACGCTCGACGAGGAGACGGTGGCGTTCTTCATCCATCTCTTGGCTATAATTTTCTTCACTTTTCTCTTTTTATTTCAAAGTTGTAATTTTCATTTTTCATAGATTGTACTCTTTCACTTTCATAGAAATAAAAGTCATCTTTACAAATTTTGGTATTTTCATCTTTCTATCTCCTCCAATTTCTCTTCTTTAACCCTCTCATATTCTTTAAATAGTTTTCATGCATCTTATTTTTATTTAGTTTAATCTCACTCAAAATTTTGATTTTCAAAACATAAGGATATTTTTCGAACTTGTTCTATAAAAGATTTTTCCTCCTCGTGGGATCGACTCCACTTACCACTATATATTTGATTTTTCCAATCTATTTAAGTGAGTGAGTGCAGTTTTATAAATTTTAAAATTGTATGTGGCACGGTATTTTTAAACTACGGAGGCCGAGTGCATCAATTTTTGGCGCCGTTATCGGGCAGGAAAATGATTTTTTATAGTTAGATATTCATGTGTTTGATGTGTATATTTGTATATTATTTTTTTTTATTTTGTAGAAAAAAGAAAAAAATCAGAAAATCAAAGAAAGAAAAATAAGATTTGAAATTCTCAAAAAATGAAGTGTTGCTGAAAGCCTGAAACGGTAGCAATCAAGCGTCGCTAAAGGCCTGAAACGTAGGTATATGTTTTGTTTTTCTCATTTCTGAAAAATCTTCAAAAAAAATATGAAAAATTCCTGAAAAATATCTAAAAATCAGAATATACAAAAACACCATTTTAGGCTTCATTTTGTAATATATTTGTATGTCTTTGTTATTTTATTATTTATAACGTCTTGTATTCATCTCTTATTAAAAAATTAAAAAAATAATAAATAAAAATAAAATAAAAATTCTCTGAAAAAAATAAAAAAAATCACAGAAATATTTTGATCTCATGCTATCATATTTTCACTGTAGATACATATTGTTCATGTATTTTAGTTGATTCTCCATTTATGTTAGCTTTTATATTTAGAAAAATCTCAAAAAAAATTGTGCTGACTAGATAACTTCATTAACTAAAAAAATCACTTGCACTAAAAATAAAAAAATATCATTCATGTGTAGAAACCACATCATCCATGTTCTAGGTCATGCATCATTTAGCATATAATTTTTTCTTTTTGTTTAATTTCTGTCATTGCATTTTGGAGATTGCAAGGGGTAATGTACGTTCTACTTATCCTATTCTAACATGCATATTGCATAAGAACCCCTTGTTTAAAATTATGGTGTGCATTTTATTTCAAAACACTTTAAGGGTAATACCCCTAAATGACATAAGGTGGGGATTTCATCACACTTCCTTAACCCACAAATCACATTTCTCTTGCATCTTTGCATGACCTAAACCTTAAATAAAAGTCAGTAGATATTGGCCCTAGGATCACAATGTGATTTTAGTATGATTTGAATTTACTCTCTTGTGAAAATCGGTGCCTAAGGCAAGACGGTCGGACGGCAAACGCCTTAAGCGGGCTAGTGGTTTGACATAATTAGGTCTCTACGAAAGTAGAGGGAGCCTCCCACTACCCCACCCCTTACCTGACCGGTGAAAATATTGGGGGTGAACTTAAGTTTCACTTTAATCATTTTGTGAAACCCCATTTGTAGGTCTAGACACATCTAGGTCATTAGGGTAATTTGTGTGACAACTTGTTTGTGTTTGCATAAAAATAAAACTAAAAAAATAATAAAAAAATCATTCTCTTCTCTCTCTTCGTCTTAGTTGTGTCAAAATAAAAAAAATAACAACAAAAAATTATCATAAAAAATCTCTCTCTCATTTTGTCCTAGTTTATGCAAGGTAGGAGATCCCTACATCTACCTTTGTTAGGACCCATAGGAGAGATTGAGAGGTTAGTACATTCTAGAACTCACCATCAACCTAACCTCATGGCGGACCACAACCAGAATCAACAACAAATTCACCAAGTCGCTCCCAAGCAAATGAAGGAATATTTCTTACTCGATCAATACCAACCTTCATTTTATACCCAAGCACCTCAAAGTCAAGCAGCTCAATATGAAATTAAATCAAACACTATTCAAATGTTGACATCCTTCTATGGCAATACCAATGAGGATCCCTACAGACATCTGGATGAGTTTCTCCAGATTTGCTCAACTGTGAAAATCCCAAACTTCTCTGATGTTGCTCTCAAGCTGACTCTTTTCCCATTCTCTCTCAAAGACAAAGCCAAATATTGGTTAGGAGTCTTGGGTAGATCAATTGACACTTGGGTAGAAATGTAAAAAGAATTTTTGAAAAAATTCTATCCCATAGGGCGAACCAATACCATGAGAAGAGCGATAACTGGATTTTCACAAAACCCTGGGGAACAAATCCATGAGACATGGGATAGGTTGAAAGATTTGTTAAGGAAATGCCCACATCATGGTTTGTCAAGATGGCAAATAGTTCAAACATTCTATGAGGGATTGACTGATAGTAACAGACAAATGGTTGATGCTTCATGTGGGGGGGGGGCTTTTATGAGTAAGAGCGAAGATGAGGCATATGATTTATTTGAAATGCTCAGTGAAAATTTAATTAGTCATGCCTCGCTCTCATCCTATGAGAGAACGATTGGGCCGACTAAGAAGGGTGGGCTTTATGAAGTAAAGAGCCAGGGTGAGTGTGAGAATAGGATGTACATCAATGCCTTGACTTAGAAATTGAACAAAATAGAATTATTGGCGCAGAAGATAGAGAAGGTTGATCTCGTAGCTCAAAAGCTAGATCAGTTGCTATCTAGGCAGGAACCTTCTTCTTCAGGTCCTCGACCTCAACCATTCTCAGCTCCCAGTCAGGAAGAGATGTGTGCTCTTTATGCTAGTCCTGATCATGTGGTAACTGATTACCCCACTGCAACCCAGCTTCCCCCATTCATCTAAGAATAAATCTTTACTGTTCAGGGTGTCTCTAAGTCTCCTTATGATCCTTATTCCAACACCTATAATCCAGGCTGGAGAAATCACCCAAATTTTTCTTAAAAATCTCAGCAATGTCCATCTACCCAATCTGATCCCTCTTTTCAAAAATAACCCTTTCAACCTCAACATCACCAACATTACCAATCTTCTTTTCAACAAGCTCGGTCTCCGCATAATTTCTCTCAACCCAATGCACCTTTCCAACAATATTCTTAACCTCCTTTTCAGCATTCTCAGGCCCCGTATCATCAACCTTCTACTCAACATTTTCAGGGTCAGTACCATCAATATCCTCTAAACCGTTTTCAAGCTCAAGTTTCTTTCCAACCTCCTCCTCCACAACCTCCGCAGTCCAATTTTGATGAAAAATTCGACCAACTCTAACAGCTCATTCTTTCTCAGTAACAATCTATTGCTAAGTTGGAAGGTCAGATAGGGTAGTTAGCAGCAAGTAATGTAAGGAGAGAGGTGGGTCAGCTTCCTAGCCAACCTATGGCTAATCCTAGGAACCAACCTCCCGACTTCCCCCAAAGAGTTCCTATTTTTCCTCAACCAAACCAACCTCAGCCGCCTCCTCCTGCAGGTCCCCAATTTGAGAATGCTAAGGCAATCTCTTCTCTTAGGAGCGGGAAGGCTTTAGATAATCCTTATAGGACTAAGGAAGTTGGCAGTAGTTCGGGCCAAGAGGCCCAAGAGGAGAGTGATGAGGAAGAGGAGCCCATAATTGTTAAAGAAATGAAGAAGTCGGAGGGTGGGGAGAAGAAGCTGGATAAAGGGAAGATAAAACTTGATGAAGGACCCCAAGAATATGTGCCTAAGGCCCCTTTTCCCGATGCTCTAAAGTCGAAGGCTCACAAGAAAACGCCGATCCAACCGGAAGAATTAGTGGAATTGTTTAAACAGGTGAATATCAATATTCCACTCTTGGACGCAATCCAGCATGTGCGAAGTTTTTGAAAGAGCTTTGTACTCCAAAGAGAGAGTCAAGGGCGGTGACTCAAAAGATCCGCTTGTCTGAGGATGTGAGTGTTGTTTTGATGAATCATTTGTCGAAAAAATTGAAGGACCCTGGAGCCCCTTTAATCTCATGTGATATAGATGGAGTCACTTTTGATCGAGCATTGCTAGACTTAGGTGCTAGCGTGAATCTTTTGCCCACCTTTATCTATGAGCAGTTTGATCTGGGGGAGTTAAAACCCACTTCAATCATCCTTCAATTAGCGGATAGGTCGGTTAAAACACCATGGGGTTTGTTGGAGGATGTCATTGTTAAAGTGCATGAATGTTATTTCCCTGTGAATTTTCTCATTTTGGATATGACCTCATCTCAGGATCTAAAGCACACACCAATTATTTTGGGACGTCCTTTTCTAGCAACTGCTAAGGCCAACATCAACTGTGCCACGGGAATGATGGATATTTCTTTTGGAGGAGAGAAGGTTGCATTGAATGTTTTTAAGGCTTCTCAGTACCCGGACCACGAAGAAGAATGCAATATCGTTGATATCTTTGAGGAGGTGATTGATGAAAGTCCGGATGACATCGAGGACATCCTAGAAGAGGGTAGCATGCTTCAGGATTCTTCTCTCTCTTCTGTACCCTGGTCTAGGGTAGAACCACTTCCTGCACTTCAGTCTGAACCAATCTTGCCATCTTTGGAACATCCTCCCGCTCTAGAACTCAAGTCTCTCCCGGACTCTCTTAAATATGCATATCTGGGACCTAACCACACTCTACTTGTCATCATTGCCTCCAACCTCACTTCTACTCAGGAATCCCAACTCTTAACTATCCTTAAGGAGTATAGGGGGCAATAGGTTGGTTGGTGGCAGATCTCAAGAGAATCAATCTGGATGTTTGTATGCACCATATCTATTTAGAGGACAATGCCAAGTCGAGCAGGGAGATGCAGCGCCGGTTAAATCCTAACATGAAAGAGGTGGTCAAGCAAGAGGTGGTGAAATGGTTGGATGTCGGGATTATATATCCCATCTCTGATAGCAAGTGAGTCAGCCCCACGCAAGTTGTTCCAAAGAAATCAGGACTGACCGTGACTCAAAATGAGAAAGATGAAGAGGTGCCAATGAGACTACAAACGGGGTGGAGAGTCTGTATTGATTACAGAAAATTAAACTCAATGACAAAGAAAGATCATTTCCCTTTCCCGTTTTTAGATCAGATTTTGGAGAAATTGGCTGGACAAAGATATTTTTACTTTCTGTATGGATACTCCGAGTACAATCAAGTTGCTGTCTATCCAGAAGATCAGGAAAAGACTACATTCACGTGTCCATATGGCACGTTTGCATTTAGAAGAATGCCATTTGGGCTTTGCAATGCCCCTACCACCTTTCAGCGGTGTATGATGGCAATCTTTTCTGAAATGGTGGGAGAATTTTTGGAGATTTTCATGGATGACTTCTCAATTTTCGGTGACTCGTTTGATTGCTGCTTGAAGAATTTGCAGAAGGTGCTGGCACGATGCATTGAATCTAATCTGGTGCTTAGCTGGGAAAAAAGCCACTTTATGATAAGAGAAGGCATTGTGTTAGGCCATGTTATTTCTGAGAGGGGAATAGAGGTAGACAAGGCTAAGGTTGATCTGATTTCCAATCTTCCTCCTCCTTCATCTGTCAAGCAAATCCGCTCTTTTCTTGGCCATGCGGGTTTTTATAGAAGATTCATTCAGAACTTCTCTACCATTACTCGTCCGCTCACTAAGCTCCTAGCCAAGGACACTCCATTCCATCTAGACGAGTCTTGTCTTGAGGCTTTCCATTCCTTGAAGGCAGCCCTGACCCAAGCTTCGATTCTTTAATCACCAGATTGGTCGATGCCGTTCGAAATCATGTGCGATGCCTCTGACTATGCCATAGGAGCTATCTTAGGCCAGAGAATTGATAAGAAACCGGTGGTGATCTATTATGCGAGTCACACTCTCGCCGATGCTCAATTGAATTATACCACCACAGAGAAAGAACTTTTGGCTGTTGTGTTTGCCTTAGAAAAATTTCGCTCATATCTTTTGGGAGCCAAAGTCATTGTTTATTCAGATCACGCTGCCTTGAAATACCTGCTCACCAAGAAGGATGCTAAACCCCGTTTGATTAGATGGATTCTCTTACTACAAGAATTTGATCTTGAGATCAAGGACAAGAAGGGGTTAGAGAATGTTGTGGCTGATCACTTGTCTAGGATTGTGATTCCTGAAAGTGCTCCTATGTTTGATTCCTTCTCTGATGAGTAAATTATTTCCATCTCTCACAACTCAACCCCCTGGTACGCTCACATAGTCAATTATCTGATGATAAGACAGATTCCAGGAGGGTGGTCTAGGCAGGAGAAGGATCGATTCTTTTCAAAGGTTAAGCACTACTTTTGGGAGGATCCTGAGCTGTTTCACATGGGTCACGATCAAATAATAAGATGTGGTCCCGAGGAGGAGCAACAATCTGTTTGAACTTCTGTCATAATCTCGCATGTGGGGGATATTTTTCAGGAAAGAAAACAGCGGCAAAAGTTTTACAGAGTGGATTCTATTGGCCCACCTTTTTCAAAGATGCTTATGAATTTTTCAAAACTTGTTTAAGGTGCCAAGTTGTGCGCAGTAATTCAAAAAAAGATATGATGCCCCTAAACCCCATTCTGGTTGTAGAAATTTTTGATGTTTGGGATATTGATTTCATGGGACCGTTTTCACCATCCTTTGGCAATGAGTACATCTTGGTGGCGATCGACTATGTTTCGAAATGGATAGAGGCTATTGCTACTAGGACTAATGATCATAAGGTGGTCATGAAATTTGTCAAGAAGAATATCTTTTCTAGATTTGGGTGCCCTAGGGCTATGATTAGTGATGGGGGGGTCCCATTTCATGAACTTCCAATTCGAGCTTTGCTTCATAAATATGGTATCACTCATAAGCTCGCTACCCCTTATCATCCCCAAACCAGTGGCTAGGTGAAGGTTTCCAATAGGGAGATTAAGAACATTCTGCATAAGACAGTTAGGCCGGATAGGAAAGACTGGTCTGAGAGACTAGATGATGTACTTTGGGCCTATAGAACTGCCTTTAAGACTCTCATTGGTATGTCTCCATATCGTCTCATTTTTGGAAAAGCCTGTCACTTGCCCGTTGAGCTTGAACATAGAGCCTATTGGGCCATTAAGCAAGTCAACTTCGACTTAACTCAAGCTGGAGCCCAAAGATCCCTACAACTCAATGAACTGGAGAACTACGTAATGAGACCTACGAAAATTCCAAGATTTATAAAGCAAAAACCAAAGCTTTCCATGATAAACATATTCATAGGAAAACTTTTGACGCTAATCAAAAGGTTTGGCTTTTCAATTCGAGGCTGCGCTTGTTCCCAGGTAAGTTGAAGTCCAGATGGGATGGATCGTTCATTGCTGTTAAAGCATTTGACCATGGAGCCGTTCAAATTCTGAATCCACAAAATGGTCATATTTTTACTGTTAATAGTCAAAGGTTGAAACCATACTTGGAAAATGAGTTGTTATCACCAAAAGAATCCATAGCACTGTGTGATCAGGAATGAACTCCTTTTTGAGCTTTCATGCATCTGGATGAAGACGGTAAACTTAGCGCTTCTGGGAGGCAACCCAAGATTTTTATGATTTGATGTTTTATTTTACTGTGTTTATTTTTCAGTTGTCAGGTCAAGAAGAGAAGGAGACGTCGTCACTTTACCCCACCCACCAGGTTGTATCCTTCCATCCCAAGCGTATTCTATGTTTACTTGTTCTCTGATCTTTCTATTGCATATGCCATTGAGGACAATGCCATTTAAGTTAGGGGGAAGAATTTTTTTTTTCATTTCATGAGAACACAATGAGTTCTTGCTTGATACCCTGCACGAGAATCTAGCCATCGAAATCCCCATTTTGAGTTTCATGATTCATGCTTCCATTGAAAGTAATTCTGGAATAGAAAAGACTGGGATAAGGATGATGAAAAATTGATTTAATCTATTCATGGAAAACTGATATAAGAATCTCTTTAAAGTTCATGTGCACTTTAGAAAAATAAAAAACACGTTGCACGCTAATGAAATAAGTAGGACAAGCATTTTACTATTTTGGGTATGTTACCTGATATTATGCACTTCCTAAAAAAGAGATCTTTTATAAGCTTTCTGCCAAGTTATCTATCAGAATTAGTGCAAAAACATAATTGAAAATAAAATAAAATTAAATAAAAGGACACCATGAAAAATACCCCAAATCTTAGTAACCAGGCCTACTTTACCTAAGACGTGTTGGAGTTCACGTCAAACGGAAAAGGGAACCTTGATATGTAAAATCGAGCCGGAGTCGAGGTTTGCGTTAACCGGTGAAGGGTAGTGCAGCATCATGTGTGTAGAAAAATAAAAAGATCCCAAAAGGGACAAAGCAATAAGACAGACAAAAAGCTAATATGCTTAATGCTCTGATTAAGATGTGCAGGGTTGAAATGCACTTATTTGGAATAGCAAATGGGAGACACAATTATTTATGCTGTAGATTTAGTATTTACACATGCACAAGTGCTATTGAACTTTGAGTTGAATTCTTGATCATGTACCTTAATTTCTAAATCTAAGGCTAGTGTGCGTTAATGTTTTCAGATTCCTAATCTTTAGTTAATTCTGTGAAAGAAAAGTTGGATATGAAGGCATGGACTTTACAAACTCTTGTTGGTCTTAAACTCTTAAATTGCTTGCATTGCTAAGGGACTAGCAATGAGTAAGTTGGGGGGGTGTGATAAGTGCGCATTTTTAAGAGTTAATTTATGATATTCACAGTTGTTATGAGCTTTAATATTAATAAATATGCACTTATCACAATTAATTCTAATCTAGATCAAAATATTCAGTTTGATGGAATTAAGTGATTTTAATAAATAAATCTACTTATTTTACAGGAATAAAAAGGATGATGACAAGAACCCCACAAATCCATGACTTAAATGAGCCAAAATCTATTTAAAAAAAGAAATAAAAGAAATAAAAAAGAGATATATATATATATGCATATATATATGTATATATATACATATCATATATATATAATATGTATATATATACATATATATGATATATATATATATATATATATATATATATGTATATTCATATATATATATATGTGTGTATATATATTATATAGATATATATGTAATACATACGTTGCATGGTGGCCAAGGCAACATAAGCATGCGGGCCTCCTTCATATGAGCAACGTGGCAAATGGGTTGCATGCATGGGCAAAGGCTTCACGTGGCTGCATGCTTCAAATGGGCAAAGGCTTCATGTGAGGGCATGAATGAGCTCGGGCGCGTCTCATGCATACAAGGTGGCTTTGGCAGGAACGCGAAGGAGAGAAAGTCAGCTTCGGCGGTGGTGAAGTCTTCAACACGCGGGCACGGTCGACAAAGCAACGTGGGCGGTCGGTGATGGCAGCACAGGCGGGCTGGCGTCGAACACGGCAGGCTTCACGGCGGTCTTCACGCGTCGACAAGCGTAGGCAGGAGAGAGAGGTCAGCACCTGTGGCGGGAGGAGAGAAGAGAGGAGAAAGAGAATGCTCATGCGACTACCGACAGCGGAGAGAGGAAAGAAGGAAAGAAAAAAATGTATATTGGGTTTTAAGTTTCAACAAAAACTGTAAACGATAAGAAGGTGTTCACATGGAGCAAATGGATCACTTGGAGTCTATAAAATGGGCTCCTATTGTTGTTGGGAGGAGGGTTCTTTTTCACTTTGGAGAGTCATGTAGGAGTGTTTTATAGAGCTTTTGTTTTTGGTTTTGGGGTTGTAGTTAGTCTGTTGTGTGAATGTTGTTGTAATCTTAGCCATTTTAGCCCTTCATAGCCCATTTACATACATTTGTAGTCGTTATTGCGAATTACTTTCTTCAACAAAGTTGTTCATCTTTAAGTGTTCTTCGTTTTCTCTTTCTATCATTTCCTCTAAATCTTCACCGGTTTTGAGTTATTCCCCGTTCGTCAACTTGATGTTCTGTGTATTTACTATTCATCTGAAGTGATATCTTCTTTTATTCCTCAGTTTTGAAGCCCTTTCACTCTTCTTTTCTCCCTGAGTTCTTCATAAAAGTTTTTCCTCTCTTCTTGATCTATATTTTCTTCTTCTATCACTTCTTCTAATTCCTTATCGTTTTAAGGTTTTAGTTAGTTTTCTAAGGTTATGTCTTTTATAATTTTACTGTTCACCCGCGCAGATAGATGCCGGTTTTTCATATTTTTCACCTTCTTCCTCACGTGTTCTATCTCTGAGTTCTTCATCAAACTTCTTTCTCTCTTCGCCCTCTATAACTTTCTCTTCTGTCACTTCTTCTAATTCTTTCTAGTTTTAAAGTTATTTCTCTCCTTAACTCGCCCTATTTTTAGTATAATTTTGTGTGTGTTATTCTTCCATCTACCTCCCTATCTTCCCTATTTCTTCACACACCCCAAGGCGGTTATTCATCTCCCGGTCCTATCACGACGTCGGCTTCAAAGGTGGGATGATCCACTCAAACGCTCGACGAGGAGACGGTGGCGTTCTTCATCCATCTCTTGGCTATAATTTTCTTCACTTTTCTCTTTTTATTTCAAAGTTGTAATTTTCATTTGTCATAGATTATACTCTTTCACTTTCATAGAAATAAAAGTCATCTTTACAAATTTTGGTATTTTCATCTTTCTATCTCCTCCAATTTCTCTTCTTTAACCCTCTCATATTCTTTAAATAGTTTTCATGCATCTTATTTTTATTTAGTTTAATCTCACTCAAAATTTCGATTTTCAAAACATAAGGATATTTTTTGAACTTGTTCTATAAAGATTTTTCCTCCTCGTGGGATCGACTCCACTTACCACTATATATTTGATTTTTCTAATCTATTTAAGTGAGTGAGTGCGGTTTTATAAATTTTCAAATTATATGTGGCACGGCATTTTTAAATGACGGGTGCCGAGTGCATCATAGACCTATTTGTCACCCTTGTGAAAATATTTGACACTTCTATTTTCTTCAGTTGGCGGGTGACTCTGGAATCGACTCGAGAGCCGAATGGAGTCGACTCTAAATAGTATTTTTTACTGAAATAGCATAGCCCATGTGTTCTGGAGTTGGCTCTAAGCTCGACTCTTGTTCTTATTCAAGCTTTGACTTTAGCCTACCTATTCTTTGTTCAATTCAGAAACAAACTGAACGTGACATCATCAAAAATATGAAAGACATGACTCATAGTTTTTACATCATCAAAACACAGAGACACAACAAAGTGAAGATGACGTATTTGAAAGCCAAGTTCAAGCCCGCAGAAGCCAGCAGCTCATGTGAAGAAGACTCTTCTGAAGCTTTCAGTTCGAGCCAACAGCTCATACTATGCAAGTAAGCGAAATGCGCAACCAGTATTCAGAAGCAAGAGTAATAGAATCCAACATCAACAGCAGCGAATGGAAATGAGAAGGCTGAGTCGACGCAGTGGAGGCAAGGAGTCGACATAACTAATGAAGGAATACATAACTTCAGGTGTAATACCCCAAAATTTTGTATATAATATTTTGGAATTTTTTAGAATATATATATATTGTCTAAGATTTTCTAAAGATAAAATAGAGTAATAAAAGAATTTTGGCTAATTTAAAATCAAATAATAAGGCCTAATATTTATTAATTAACTTGGCCTTTTAAATAAAATCAAAGTGGCCCAAAACCAAGCCCACAAGGTTTAGCCCACATTCTAGAAGCTTAAAATGGGCTATTTGTGAAATTTAGGAGATAAATATACTAATTATTAGATAAATCAATGGATATATGACAAAGAGTTTGAAATATTTCAAACTCGGAATCCAAAGCCAAAAACGGTCTATCGGGCGACCGCTTGGGGATTGAAAGCAGTCTAGACTAGACCGCTACTACCTGCATATTCCGTGAATGGAAGAAGACATAAAAAGATGGAAACTTTGGCATCTAAATCGCCTAGGATCGATACTATCTCATAGATAGATGAGTCTAGAAGGCTTAAGGATCGAATTGGAACCCTAAATGGGACTCTATGTTCGTTCTAATCCATGGAAACCCTAGTTAAACCTATAAATAGACCTAAAACTAACCTGCGCGACCCTTACTTTTGGCTCGCGTGGAACTAAGGTAAGGAGGATGAATTTGAGGTAGGTTCTTTAGGAGGGTTTGTTCATAATACTAAGGTCTGATTTCCCTTACAATTTCATTCTCGGAGATCCAGCCCACGAGGAGATAGAGGCATCCAAAGTCGCTGGTTCGATACAAGCAACCTAGGAACCTGTGCGATCGGGCCAGATTGATCAGCAAGTTAGAAGCCTTAAACGAGGTAATTATATAGGGGTTCTTTAAAGTTATTTGTTCCTTTTAGTACCATCTTCTTACCCTCAAAATTTTGTGGCTTTAGGTGAAGAGGATAAGGAGTTAGAGGTGCGTGAAGTTGCTGGGTCGATTCTGAATGAGCAGAAATTAGGGTTGACTTCCAGCCTTAAACTCGACGATTAAAGCCCAGATTAGAGGTAGGTTATTTCATGAATGGCTTAAACTCAATGATAGGAATAAAAGCCCTCTTCTTGCAGTTAATTTCATATTTTCTACACGGAGTATTTGACTATGCATCTAGGATTACATAGCATGCATGAACCTTACCTTTAAGTGAGAAAAT
The DNA here is from genome assembly GCA_022559845.1 of Amorphophallus konjac. Taxonomy (NCBI): domain Eukaryota; kingdom Viridiplantae; phylum Streptophyta; class Magnoliopsida; order Alismatales; family Araceae; genus Amorphophallus; species Amorphophallus konjac. Next base: position 265,141,067 of record CM040125.1, read on the forward strand.
GGTCATTTCATGTTATTTAATTCAACCCATGCATCTCCATGTCCTAATATGGTGTTATTAGGCCATATTTATCTATTGTCATGTTTTACTATGCATCAAATGGCCTTAGCTTAGTATATATTTTGGTTTTATTACTATTTTTAACAGACAGGAAGAAATTGTCTTCCTAAAGATCGCCTGATATCACTACCGGCCCTGCGATAGACCGCTAGGCATGATAAAACGATCCTCACACGACCGTTTACATTTTCTGAGTTCTGTGTTTATGTTAATCCGAGACATAATACAGAATAGCCTTAAATATCATATGATAAGCTTAGCTAATTAGGTTTTACACATGTTTTAAATGTTGTATTATTGTTCTTGGATATGTTAATCAATCATCCTAGTTGATTTCATGTTCCCTATACACGTTGGGATTATTTTAAACTTATGTTAAATTCATGCCAAAACCATATACTTTTATAATTACATTATGGTTCATGACTTGTCTAGTTTTAATTTGATCGATGTTTTATCACGATCCTTTCTGATCTATGAGTCATTTTCTTAAGTACATGGCATATACTCTGGTATGTGACCATTAGTTACACTTTGCACTTATAGACACACTCTCTTGGACTTATGAACCTCTCCGCCGGATATTCCTTCTTTTGGACTAGGGGATTATGTTTCAATGCCTCCGTAAGACTCCGCGAGCCTAAGATTCCCACTAGGACGCCGAGCTGATTGTACCATCAAAGCCAATTGTATAGAAAGCACTTTACCGGTATTTTTTGTATTCTGGACCTTAGCGGCCATATGGACGATCGCTAAAAGGCACCAAGCGTCCATTCACTAGACCGCAAAGCTCCAGAAAGTTTTCTCTGCGTCGACACTTCTTTTTCATGCGTCGACTCTAGTCATGAAACGGTTTAGACTCTGACTGCTTTCTTCATGAAACGGTCCAGTAAACGACCGTTTACTCTGAACCTTTCTAACCCGAGGTTTGACCTTTGGGGTTGATTTTCTTGAGTTCCTAGATGGTCTTCGGATTATCTAGAGTCTCAACATATGTTTAACGAAGTTAATATTAAGATATGAAATTTAATGAAGATAATGTTATGTTGCCGGAATGCCGTCGGAGTATAATATTCTTTTAATTCTTCTTTGATATCTCATATCAATTTTGGTACGTTCTATACCTTGGTTACTTGATCATGAAACTTTTTATTTGGAATTAAATTATTGGTAGACATTATTATTATATCTCGTGAAAGTAGCTGGATTTATAACTTGAAGATGCAAGACCGGGCACGGATTGTGTCCAAGGGCTCCATGCTAGTCCTCACGGCCGATGGTCGAAAACGTGCTATAAACCATGGGGAATAATGATACTGGTGTCGTATTACGTTGGGAGTACTTTCTCTTATAAATGAGTGAAATTCACGAGGCTCTTTATGAAAAGTATATACTTGTTAATGACTTCCTAGTACAGAGCCTTTACATGGTTGTGTATAGTACATTCTAGTTACATGCTCGTACATTCTTGTTCATGAAAGGTCAAATTTTCATCTACATGATTGATCTTGCTTGTTCGTGGTCTATACTCACATCTACTTGCTCAGTTATTTCATGATTTATTGACTTGGTTTATATCGCTTGTTTATCGCGTTCTCATTTTTACCTTAAGATCTAGAGCTAAAGCATTAATCACTTAAATATTACCTTCATGTTGATGTGAAGATACCTACTGGGCATATGTGCACATACCTATTTTCTTATCTTTTCAGGAAGTACTAGTGGATCGGATTTAGATTATGCTAGTAGCGGGTCCGAGAGCGATTGAAGGTCCATTGGAATGAGAGAAGTTTTAGATAATCAAAGTGTCTAGTCTAGTCTGTAGACACGTCAAAATTGACATTACTTTGAGTACCTCTCATATTGCCTTATAACACCCCAATTTGACCTTCAAATTAGCTCATTTGAGTGATTTTCAAAATTTTACTTTGATTTTTTACTTTTTTCTATTTTTTTGGATTTTTTTGAATTTTTCTGAAATTTTTCTCTATTTTTCTGAGCTTTAAAGAATTAGCGACGGATACCTTGGATGCGGTTTAATAGGCGACTGAGAAAGTGGACGCTATTTCCTTTTCTTGATAATTACCAAAATTCTTGAAATTCCATAATATGCGTCGGCACGTGTGGACGTAATTTGTTTATTATTTCAGAAAGTCAAGAATAAGCGTCTTCCCATAAGGTCGCTATTTGTGTGAAGATTTTTGGTAATATTCAACATTCTTAAAATAGATCAGGAATAAGCGTCTACGTTTCTCGCCGCCTTTTCTTAATAACGTCCATTAGTACAGACACAGATTTCCTTGCCATTTTTTTGAGATATTCTCAATCCATCCAAATTCGAGAAATTTGAATTTGCGTCCAGTATACCTGATGCGATTTATTCCTTAGTTTTGGAAATTCCTAATATTTCTAAAAATGGCTTGGAATCGACGTTTGTGGCGGTGGACGCTAATTTAATTGGCGTCTAATGTTCATGACGCTATTTACCTAAGATTTCCAAATTTTACCAGCGGCTCTTCCTTTCCTCGTTTTGTGGCCTGTTTCGATTGGGTAAGTCCTCCAGGGAAGAATCCAAGCTGGAGAGGACTCTCCCCAGTTCATCCTCCTTCCCAAAATTAATTATCCCAACCTTCCCAATTTAAAACCCCTCGTCTTTCCCTATAAAAGGAGCTCTGCGGCTCTTGCTCTAGGGGGGGGGGGGGCAACTTCATAACAGAAGGGGAGGTGCTGCCAAATTCTTGGCTCACGGAGGGAGCACCCTGCGCATCTAAAGCGTCATTCCTTCGCTGGAGACCTCCTCCTGAACAGCTATCATAGGAGAATCTCAGGCTTTTCTTACTTCTTTCCCCCCACTTTGTCTCTCTGCTAATTCTCTGCATGCATGTGGCATGCTCACTTTGTTGTCTATTGGATTTTAGATTCATCTCAACTATGTTGAGTCTTTTCCCACGGTGCAACACTTGTACACTTATTATTTTATCATTCATCATTTTTATCCTACCCATTACATTGGGGTTTAAAGGGGTAAACACCCAACAAGGTGTGTTCGGTCACATATTTTTCATGCTTATATTTATATTTGGGATTGATACTGCACGCTCGATCTTCTAATTCCTATTTCATTTGTTGGTGTTGTTTCTTGCAAGGGTAATCAAAGAAGAAGTCCCTCCATCGGCGGACCGGTAGGAAGGGAAGGAAATCACTCACATCTCCCGCACTTCAGGTATTCCGCGATCCCTCCATTTTGTTTATTGTTATATCATTTCGAGGCCCTCGAGTCCTCTGGCGATCACCCTCCATTAGCATCCTACGTCATGCTTATTATTTCTTTTATTTTAAGTGGATTTTAAGTAGCATCCTACCGCCCCGACCGCACCGAGCTTGTGGTTCGGAGACTCGTTTGAAGACTCGGCGTCCTGAATACGTGTGTATTATGTATGTATGTATCTATTGCGTATGTATTTTCTTTGTGTGTATTTTTATTTTTTATGGTGGTATTTGTATTATTAAACCACCAAAAGTCCAACTATTTTATTTTATTGTGTCAAAGTCAAAAGAGGTTGTTGGCTTTTATTTTATTAGACTAGGACATAAATGCAATTATGTGAAGGTTAAGGGTATGAGTGTTATAGCCTTTCTATATATAAAGGGGGCTAGAATGTGTTGATTACATATGAAGATTGAATGAAAAGCATCCTACGTGAAAGGAGCTTCTCCTGTTGCCACCCTCCCTTCCCTCCATCTCCTTTGTGAGAATAGAGTGTCGCCCGATGTGAGACCGTCCGGTGTGAGGCCGAGCTGTGCGAGACAGTAGTTATCCAGTCCTGTTCGCGTCCCAGAGTTGCCGTCGATCCTTCCTCCGACGCCGACTGCGTCAAATTTGGTATCATAGCCCAACAACGGCGTCTCCGTCAACCCCGAAGTCCCTGTCGTCTTCCCCCTTTCTTTCGGTTGCCGGAAGTGAGAAAAAAAAGAAAAGATAAAAAAACAAGAAAGAAGCTCTCTCGGTTGAGAGAGAGGAAAAATAGAAAAAAAAGGAAAAAAATTTCACGTTCGTGGCACGGGCATCGTCGCCCGTGCCCGATTTCAAAAGCTGCTGGCCGCAACGGCCAGCTCCCCGCCGCGCCCGTGCACCGCCCATGACGGCAGCGCCCCCCCCCCCGCAGCTGCTCGGCCACGCGCCCGAGCCGGGCCGAGCCCTACGCGTCTGCGCCCAGTGCGCCTGCCATTGTAACGCCCGATAATTTTGGAATAGGAATAAAATATATACATAAGTATATAATGTTTAATGATTAAAGTTTATTCAAATAAATACTTGGTCAAGTGATATTCCTAAGGGGTTGCTCAGATCGAACCTGCCTCTGATACCTAGGACAAGGACTAATAAAAGTTAAAGAACTTATGAGCAATAAAATCTCTAAATGGAAGATTACTAAGATCTCAATGTATGTGCGAACTAGCCACACCAAATCAATGAGGTATAGAACCTTAGAGGGAAAATTATGATAGTCTTAAGAACCTTATTTATGCATATACAGAAATACATGCAAATTATTAAAAGATATAAGTCGTATATGTAAGGTTTTAACAAATAAGCAAATAAGACGTCCAAACAAAGTAAACTTGTGTAAAAAGGACCAAATAGAAATAACTAGTTATAAATAAAATTATTAGGCCTTGATAAAGGATTAACAATTAACCTTAAAAACATTTAAGTTAATGCTAAGCTCCATTGGCCCAAACTCAACCCAAGCAATTAATGGGCTTTTTAACACGTTTTATTATCTTCTCCCATATAGGCAATATATATATATATATATATACATAAGTACATAACATAAACCTGTATATATGTATATATATATATACCTAGAAATAGAAGGAAAGTATATATTATATACGAATGAACAAATAAAAGAGTGAAATGGAAATAACGCCTCTAGTACATGCGCTACTTAAAGAATACACGCCCTCAGGGAAGGCGCTAATTATAGAAAGGACGCCCAAAGATAAAGGCGTCAATTCTCAAACGGCTAAAATAAATATAAATGGCAAGTGAACGTAACGCCTTACACATGGGCGCTTTATATAAGAAACGACGCTGGACAAGGCGTCAATTTAAATTCGACGCCCTTACCTAAGACGCTAATTCCTTTCGTCTTCCGTTCGACCCAGGGACTTATCCAGGGTAAGTGATAACTATGGGAAAGAGTTCGAATGTAATAATAACTCAATCTTGGAAGTGTTACTTCCACTAGAACTCTAACCCTAATAGGACCCCCAAAATCCTATAAATACCTTTGATCACCCAAGCCCTAAAACCATTTGATCGATCCTCTCTGCTACGGTATGATGAAGAACAGTAAGTTTTCCTTATAGTTCCCTTTCCCTAATACGGGAAGAATATTGATTATTCTTCCTCTTCCTCTATTACAGGTTGAAGAAACCTTGACGTCAACAATGAGTTCTTCTTCCCCTGCCTTTCGTTTTTCATCAAAGCTTTTGACCCTTCCTCTTCCTTTCTTCTGCAGGTTGCCTGCAACCGGAGGAAGCTTGGGTATAACGGGAAGAACGATTGTTCTTCATCAACGTCCTCTAAATCTTCTTCTTCTTCCAGAAATCAAGGCTCTATTGCAAACAGAGTTCATTTTCTGTCAGAACAGAATTAATCTTCTATTCAAAACCTTCGTCCGTTCATCAGATTATCATCATCAAGGTAGGTTTTCTCAAGACACTGTAGCCCAAACAAAGTAATCCAAAATATGTATTAGCATGGCATGCATGTACATGGTTTATTATAGTTTTAAAGCGTTTTCTGAAATATTTTGAAAGAAACGCCCATGACAAGGGCGCTAATTTAAATAAACGACCTACCCAAGGTCGTCAATTATAGATTTGACGCCCCGCCCTGTAGGCGTCAATTTCATGCAATTTTCTGTAAATAATAAACACCCACGTTTAAAAATTAAATATCTATGAAATCCTGAAACTAATGTAATGCATGAACTTACCTGTGAAGTCCTGCTATTTTTCTTGTCATGATTATATACCTTGTCTCCTGAAATACATAAAAAATCCTGGAAACTGTGAATTCATGACCTGAATCAGGTCATTTCTTATTGAACCCACGCCGCATACTAGGGCGTGAATTTAATTATAACGCCCCTTCCCAGGGCGTGTTTTGATAAACTCCTGAAATTATATATCATGTAAAAATATTGTAAATAAAAGGACGCCTGACAGAGTAGGCGTCAAATTTAAATAAAACGACCCTGCACAGGGCGTGTTTTTGATGAAATAATGAATTATTGAAATTCCTGTAAAATAGGAAAAATAGATAAACGCCCTTATCTAAGGCGTTAATTACTTGAGTAGTGACTTTACTTAAGTCGTTATTTTCCTGTAAAAATATTTTTACCTGTTTCTGATAACCGATGGTTTCAGTATATCTATATATATGTATATCGGCACTATATCTCCACTCCGTGAGTATAGTCCCACGTTTCTACGATGATTTATCGCATTACACATTCAATTCTCATTGACATACAAGCTCTCCATTGGACATTCCGTTCCTTTGGACTAGCAAGTTAGTCATAGAGACCTCCGTAAGATTCCTCGTAGCCTTGGATTCCCTCAAGGCCGACTGAGCTGGTTGTACCATAAAACTCATTACATTATTTTGCCATGTCACTCTATAGAAACATGGTGTACCGGCCCTCATGTTATGCTAAGTGGATATCATGAGAATATTCTTAATGAGATGAGGACATCATGTTATTAACATGCTGTTTTTTTGTGGGTCTCAATTCTATATACCAAGAGTGACCATCTACATATAGGCACTTATTTGTCATGGTACCCGGTTAGGGAACCAATTCCACCTAGTTTATCGACGTCATGGTTACTATGCTTTGCGTGGATTTTATCGCCAGTATGTCCTTACTCAAGGGTCTTGCCCTTGAATTCCATGAAAATCTTATCTTATCATCCTAATTAAAGCTTGTTCTTGGAACTCCTTATTGGCTATAAACTATCGTGGATGTCTAGATCTATCGTGAATGCTGTGCATATAGGGCCCGATCTGGTCCTGGGAGGAGCGCCCGAAAGTACTAGTGCCCATGGGAGTTTTAATGATAACGGTGTCTAGCATTGCACCGGAGTACTCTTTATCTTGATCTTTGGCATTCCACGATCTCTCTTTTCTTGCGTGCGTGACTTGACTTGCGTCACTTTACTAGCGTGGCCCGACACGGGCAATGTACTTGCGTGAAATAGCCAATAATCTATAAAGTATATCATGAATACTTCTTGATTAATACTCGCTTGGATGTTTTGCACGACGTGTTATTCTATTGATCAGTTTATTTCACTTGCTCAGTTATTTATACATGCATAGCCCTATTGCATAAACATGTAAAAACTTGTAATTACTTAAACCCATTGCTAGTTCTTGAGATGTAATTTCCTACTGAGCGTTCGCTCACTCCGTTTTATTCTAACATTTTCAGGTAATCAGGTGGCTAGCAAGACCGAGACTCACACGGGCGGGACAAGTGTGCAAGCGAGCTTCGGAAACTAGTGAACCCGAGTCTTTTATCTTTCTTGAGTGTAGATAGTGTTGTCTAGCTAAGTCAACTTGGCGTCTCTTATTCAGTTATCTTGTCTAAGTCTGTTAGTATGTCGTTATCTTCTTTCCCATTATGTTGAAGTCTCCAAGTTGGAAAACAAGTTCTTGTAAGAGATTTATAATAGAAATATAAATTTCTATTGTTGTTCAAAATTATCTTGGTCTTATGCGATTGCTCTTGATCATTCACGACTGTTTAACTGCCACGTTCCGAGCAAACGACACGTTCCGCTGCTATCGGCCCGGGGCGTGACAGAGGTGGTATCAGAGCTTCAGCTTTCCTATCCTCCAATTGTCATATCCTCCAGTTATTAAGCCATATCAGAGCTTTGGCTTTCCTATCCTCCAGTTGTTATATCCTCTGGTTATTAAGTCCCAAGGATAGGTCATCCTTATCAACCATATCAGAGCCTCGGCTTTCATATCCTCCAGTTCTTAGGTTGTTTATGGATCCTATCAGAGCTTCGGCTTTCCTATCCTCAAGTTGTCATATCCTCCAGTTATTAAGCCATATCAGAGCTTTGGCTTTCCTATCCTCCAGTTGTTATATCCTCTGGTTATTAAGTCCCAAGGATAGGTCATCCTTATCAACCATATTAGAGCTTCAGCTTTTACATCTTCAAGTTATTAGGTTTCAGTGATAGGTCAGATATCCTTGTTAGTCATATCATAGCTTTGGTTGTCACAATCGTTAAGTTTCCGTGATAGGTCCGGTATCCCTGTCGGTCATATTTGGATTCAACCTTCCAAAATCCTTAGGTTGTTGAAACCTGGTTATAGGTTGAGTATCCTTGTTAGTCGTCCTATAGGAATTCCGTGAGAGATGGGTAGAACTTGGGGTTAAAGTTATAAAAGAAAGATAAAGTATTTACATTTCATTAACACTAAATCTTGAGTCAATAAATTATCCCTCCACTCATCCTTGCAGGAACCTAGATAAAATGGAAGCCTCTAAGCCGAGCCTTGTTCATGAAATGATCTTGGTGGATGTCCAAGTTTACGCGAGCCTTGTCAGGAGAGTTCAAGAACTAGAGAAAGTAGTGGAAGAAAAAGAAAGAGTTGAAGGGAAAGATCAAACAAATAACTCCGAAAGTTTCGCCGTTACCAAGAAAAGAATAAATGAGGAAGATATTTCACAAAGGTGTAAGAAATGCCAGAAATGTAAGAAGTGTAATAAGTGTAATAAGAGGGAAACTTCGGCGGATCGCCCGCAAGATAAGTGTAAATCTTGTGGAAGATATGGTCACAAAATGAAGGAGTGTTGGTGGAGTTCGGGAGCATGTCTGTGTTGCGGGAAGTTAGATCACAAGATAGCGGAATGCCCCAAGAAGCCTCCGAGAGGAGTTCAAGATTTAACCAAACTTGCCAAAGGGAAGGTTGCGGAAGGTACCCCTCACCCGAAATCATAAGCTAGCTCTTTCTCTTTCCATCCTTAAGATTTCTTCTGTATAACCTCATAATAAGTTCTCTATTAGGAATGAAAGGTGATGTGAATTTGGGGACCAAATTCTTTTAAGTGGGGGAGGGTGTAACGCCCGGTAATTTTGGAATAGGAATAAAATATATATATAAGTATATAATGTTTAATGATTAAAGTTTATTCAAATAAATACTTGGTCAAGTGATATTCCTAAGGGGTTGCTCAGATCGAACCTGCCTCTGATACCTAGGACAAGGACTAATAAAAGTTAAAGAACTTATGAGCAATAAAATCTCTAAATGGAAGATTATTAAGATCTCAATGTATGTGCAAACTAGCCACACCAAATCAATGAGGTATAGAACCTTAGAGGGAAAATTATGATAGTCTTAAGAACCTTATTTATGCATATACGGAAATACATGCAAATTATTAAAAGATATAAGTCGTATGTGTAAGGTTTTAACAAATAAGCAAATAAGACTTCCAAACAAAGTAAACTTGTGTAAAAAGGACCAAATAGAAATAACTAGTTATAAATAAAATTATTAGGCCTTGATAAAGGATTAACAATTAACCTTAAAAACATTTAAGTTAATGCTAAGCTCCATTGGCCCAAACTCAACCCAAGCAATTAATGGGCTTTTTAACACGTTTTATTATCTTCTCCCATATAGGCAATATATATATATAAGTACATAACATAAACCTGTATATATGTATATATATATATACCTAGAAATAGAAGGAAAGTATATATTATATACGAATGAACAAATAAAAGAGTGAAATGGAAATAACGCCTCTAGTACAGGCGCTACTTAAAGAATACACGCCCTCAGGGAAGGCGCTAATTATAGAAAGGACGCCCAAAGATAAAGGCGTCAATTCTCAAACGGCTAAAATAAATATAAATGGCAAGTGAACGCAACGCCTTACACATGGGCGCTTTATATAAGAAACGACGCTGGACAAGGCGTCAATTTAAATTCGACGCCCTTACCTAAGACGCTAATTCCTTTCATCTTCCGTTCGACCCAGGGACTTATCCAGGGTAAGTGATAACTATGGGAAAGAGTTCGAATGTAAGAATAACTCAATCTTGGAAGTGTTACTTCCACTAGAACTCTAACCCTAATAGGACCCCCAAAATCCTATAAATACCTTTGATCACCCAAGCCCTAAAACCATTTGATCGATCCTCTCTGCTACGGTATGATGAAGAACAGTAAGTTTTCCTTATAGTTCCCTTTCCCTAATACAGAAAGAATATTGATTATTCTTCCTCTTCCTCTATTACAGGTTGAAGAAACCTTGACGTCAACAGTGAGTTCTTCTTCCCCTGCCTTTCGTTTTTCATCAAAGCTTTTGACCCTTCCTCTTCCTTTCTTCTGCAGGTTGCCTGCAACCGGAGGAAGCTTGGGTATAACGGGAAGAACGATTGTTCTTCATCAACGTCCTCTAAATCTTCTTCTTCTTCCAGAAATCAAGGCTCTATTGCAAACAGAGTTCATTTTCTGTCAGAACAGAATTAATCTTCTATTCAAAACCTTCGTCCGTTCATCAGATTATCATCATCAAGGTAGGTTTTCTCAAGACACTGTAGCCCAAACAAAGTAATCCAAAATATGTATTAGCATGGCATGCATGTACATGGTTTATTATAGTTTTAAAGCGTTTTCTGAAATATTTTGAAAGAAACGCCCATGACAAGGGCGCTAATTTAAATAAACGACCTGCCCAAGGTCGTCAATTATAGATTTGACGCCCCGCCCTGTAGGCGTCAATTTCATGCAATTTTCTGTAAATAATAAACACCCACGTTTAAAAATTAAATATCTATGAAATCCTGAAACTAATGTAATGCATGAACTTACCTGTGAAGTCCTGCTATTTTTCTTGTCATGATTATATACCTTGTCTCCTGAAATTCATAAAAAATCCTGGAAACTGTGAATTCACGACCTGAATCAGGTCGTTTCTTATTGAACCCATGCCGCATACTAGGGCGTGAATTTAATTATAACGCCCCTTCCCAGGGCGCGTTTTGATAAACTCCTGAAATTATATATCATGTAAAAATATTGTAAATAAAAGGACGCCTGACAGAGTAGGCGTCAAATTTAAATAAAACGACCCTGCACAGGGCGTGTTTTTGATGAAATAATGAATTATTGAAATTCTTGCAAAATAGGAAAAATAGATAAACGCCCTTCTCTAAGGCGTTAATTACTTGAGTAGTGACTTTACTTAAGTCGTTATTTTCCTGTAAAAATGTTTTTACATGTTTCTGATAACCGATGGTTTCAGTATATCTATATATATGTATATCGGCACTATATCTCCACTCCGTCAGTATAGTCCCACGTTTCTACGACGATTTATCGCATTACACATTCAATTCTCATTGACATACAAGCTCTCCATTGGACATTCCGTTCCTTTGGACTAGCAAGTTAGTCATAGAGACCTCTGTAAGACTCCTCGTAGTCTTGGATTCCCTCAAGGCCGACTGAGCTAGTTGTACCATAAAATCCATTACATTATTTTGCCATGTCACTCTGTAGAAACATGGTGTACCGGCCCTCATGTTATGCTAAGTGGATATCATGAGAATATTCTTAATGAGATGAGGACATCATGTTATTAACATGCTGTTTTTTTGTGGGTCTCAATTCTATATACCAAGAGTGACCATCTACATATGGGCACTTATTTGTCATGGTACCCGGTTAGGGAACCAATTCCACCCAGTTTATCGACGTCATGGTTACTATGCTTTGCGTGGATTTTATCGCCAGTATGTCCTTACTCAAGGGTCTTGCCCTTGAATTCCATGAAAATCTTATCTTATCATCCTAATTAAAGCTTGTTCTTGGAACTCCTTATTGGCTATAAACTATCGTGGATGTCTAGATCTATCGTGAATGATGTGCATATAGGGCCCGATCTGGTCCTGGGAGGAGCGCCCGAAAGTACTAGTGCCCATGGGAGTTTTAATGATAACGGTGTCTAGCATTGCACCGGAGTACTCTTTATCTTGATCTTTGGCATTCCACGATCTCTCTTTTCTTGCGTGCGTGACTTGACTTGCGTGACTTTATTAGCGTGGCCCGACACGGGCAATGTACTTGCGTGAAATAGTCAATAATCTATAAAGTCTCTCATGAATACTTCTTGATTAATACTCGCTTGGATGTTTTGCACGACGTGTTATTCTATTGATCAGTTTATTTCACTTGCTCAGTTATTTATACATGCATAGCCCTATTGCATAAACATGTAAAAACTTGTAATTACTTAAACCCATTGCTAGTTTTTGAGATATAATTTCCTACTGAGCGTTCGCTCACTCCGTTTTATTCTAACATTTTCAGGTAATCAGGTGGCTAGCAAGACCGAGACTCACACGGGCGGGACAAGTGTGCAAGCGAGCTTCGGAAACTAGTGAACCCGAGTCTTTTATCTTTCTTGAGTCTAGATAGTGTTGTCTAGCTAAGTCAGCTTGGCGTCTCTTATTCAGTTATCTTGTCTAAGTCTGTTAGTATGTCGTTATCTTCTTTCCCATTATGTTGAAGTCTCCAAGTTGGAAAACAAGTTCTTGTAAGAGATTTATAATAGAAATATAAATTTCTATTGTTGTTCAAAATTATCTTGGTCTTATGCGATTGCTCTTGATCATTCACGACTGTTTAATTGCCACGTTCCGAGCAAACGACACGTTCCGCTGCTATCGGCCCGGGGCGTGACAGCCATGGCCGCGCCCGCCTGTGTGCGCGCCTGCCGCCCGAGCCCGCTGTCGCCCCACGGCTACTGCCGCCTACGCCCGTGTGCACCTGCTTGCGCGCCTGCTGTGGTCGTGTCGGCAGCCCGCCTGGCCGCCCGAGTGCGCGCGCCTCCGCACCCGCGTTGACTATGGCGCGCCTGCCAACTTTGACCCGCCTGCCAGCGTGATTATTGGAAGTATTGGAGTATATATATATATATATATATATTTGAAAAAAAAATTGAAAAAAAGGGGAGTTATTGGAGAGACTTAAATAAATAAATATATATATATATATATTATATCAATGATATATAATATTATATATATTATATCAATGATATATAATATTATATATATTATATCAATGATATATAATATTATATATGTATTGTATGTATATATATATCTATATCTATATATATCTATATCTATATATATCTATTGATTAAATTAGTAATCGTGGCACCCCAAGTCCACAACGACGGCTCGACCGGTGCCCGAGTCGCCCGGTAGCCGACAGACGGTCCGTAAATTACGGAACTTGAGTACCCCTGAGCCTTCCTGCGTGGAGAAAGTTTGAATTAGTTTGTTCTCCTGCACGGGAAATTTTAAATTAAATGGTTTTGTAATAATTGCACCATCTCTGCGTGGAGTGAATTTATTGTAACCGCCCAAGCTTCGTCGACACCGTGCGGGCACGCACGTCCCCGCTCGCCTTCGTCTCCGGTCGGAGCTGGACTTTTCAGTCTAGCTAGGTACGTGCTCCCCACACTTGCTTATTTAGTATCCTTATCAATTGCCGCGCGATGAAGTGAGAGAGACCCTGCTCCATGCAGCCTGTCGCCTGAGTGCATCGATGTGGACGGAGAGAGAGAGCTTGTATGCACCTATCCTTTTAGCCCTAGAACTGTCACATTAGGGCACCCTAATTGTCAGGAGGTAGTTCCACAACTACTCCGCCTACGGGCGAGCAACTCTCCCTAACCGGTCCCTTCGAATTGACCCTTTGCCTATTAGCCAACAAATTGGGTCTAAGCCTTGCTAATGTTCGGTCCCAGGATTGCATCATTTAGGTCCGAGCCCGTGCAAGTCACGCTGGTCTAGGAATTCATCAGGCTGTCTAGAGCGCCCTTCAACGTCACAATCACCCATGGATCAGAAGAGTGTTAGTGCTATGTTGGCCCAGCTTGAGCATAACCTTATGGCCCAATTTGAAGAATCCATAGGCCAATTGCGAGCCGAGTTAGGGGAGAGGATCTAAGCCCTAGAGGATCTTGTGAAAAAAGAGGAAGGAAATCCCGAGGCCAATCCTAGGGAAGAGAGAAACCAACCCCACCAAAATCAGGCTCCTCAAGGTAGAGAGCAAGAGGATCATGCACCTCGAGGGAGAGACCACGACGATGTGGATATCATCTTACGGAACGTCAAGATCGACGCTCCGAGTTTTGATGGGTCCCTAAACCCTGCTACATACCATGATTGGGAGACCGGGATGGATCAATACTTTGACTGACATCACCGCATGACCCCTGCCACAAGCGTGAGGTTTACCAAAATGAAGCTCCTAAGTCAAGCCAAGACCTACTGGTGCAACATTGAAAATCTTCTAGCAAGGAGATGAGAGGAGCCCATAAGCACGTGGGAAGAAATGAAGGAGAAACTGAGGGAGAAGTACCTGCCACCCTCCTACCATCAGCGTTTTTTAGACCAATGGCAGAAACTCACCCAAGATGGAAAGTTCGTGGACGAGTAAATCGCCAAATTTGATGAATTCTTCCTTCGAAATCGAGTCATGAAGGATGTCTCCATCACCCTCTCACGGTTTACGGCTGGCCTACACGAGAGCATACATCGGGAGCTGTTTCTACGAGAGGTTAATACTCTCGAGCACGCCTACCAGGTTGCCCGAGATGTCAAGCGGTTTCAATGGGTGGTCCCACTTCGGGTCCCCACCTACTGCCAACCTGAATCACGAAACCCCGTTGTAATGTCCCGGATCTTTCGGATCCTTCTTTGTGGGTCCCGGATCTGGTTTATCGGAGTGTCTGACCCTGTTGTGTCCGAAATTTCGTTTCGGACATCTTTCGTGTTCGGATCGGCGCGATCCGGAGTCGTTTCGGAGGCCCGGAGTGTGTCTGTGGCTTTTCCGTGCGTGTTTTCCGATTTCCGCGTACGGGTTTCGGCGAATCCTTCGGAACCCTGTAGCGGGTGAACTGGGTCGTTCACCAACCCACGAGTGGTGCCGTTGCGATCAGCGCGTCGAGACGGTCGAGGAGGTGTATTTTTCTATTTTTCGGGATTTTTTGATTTTTTGGATTTTCTATATATATCAATTCTTTTTCTTTTCTTTTTTACCTTTTTCTTTTCTTCTTCTTCTTCCTCCTTCCTTCAACCGTGAGAGCTCCCCCTCTCCCCCGTGGCCGATTTTCTTCCCCCGGGAGACCGAGACGCGGCCCCTCTCACTCCGGCAATGGCGTGGCAGCGGCGGCGGCCGCGAGGCGGTCCCGGTGGCGTGCTTTTCGCGGCGAGAGGCGGGGTGTTCGTGGGAGTAAAAGCTTCATCCTTGCTTTTGGCGGTGATTCGGCGGAGCTTTCGCTCCATTGAGGTAGGGAGACGAACCCCCATGCTCATCCCATCGTTCCCCGTGCTTTGTAGGCCGAGGGGAGGTCGAGAGGGGCATTTTTGAGCGGGTTTGGGTGAAACCATGTTTTTGGGGTTTGTGAGCCGATCCGCCATTTCTTCGCGTTTTTGGCCGATCCGAGGCGGTAGATGCATGCTAGGAGGGTTGGGGAGGGTTCCCCCTTTGTTTCCCCATCATCGGGGGGTGATTGGGGCGTGGAATGGAGTTTTCGGCCATTTCCCGTCGTTCTCGGTTTTCCGGGGTGATCGCGGTTCACCAGTAACCGCTATCAATGGTAGCGGTCAGGTGAGGACCGCCTTCATCAGATTTTTGACCGTTAGGCCTTAGAGTGTCGGTGGCTGGTTGCGGTCTTGCGACAGACCGCGACTGTTAGTCGCAGTCTGGGGACGACCGCTATCACCGTGGGGACCGGCACGGGCCTCGAGGCATTTTTTTGACCGTTGGTTCCTGGTCGCGGTCCCCTAGGGACCGCTACTGTGTGAAGGCGGTCATCAGGCGACCGCCTTCATTTTTCTGGTGCCGGGGTGGTCGCGGTCCCAAGAGGACCGCTACCTGGTGGTTGCGGTCCAGGGCAGACCGCTACCACCGGAGGCGGTCCTCCGGTGACCGCGTCTGCCGTTTCGTGCCGATCAAGCCCGGGTGAGTGGGTCCTGACCCCTTTGTGTTGTCTTATGGTCCGACTGATGCTTGGCATCGTGTGGGGACTGTACGAGGGTGCCGCGGGGATCCCGGGAGGTGATACGTCGGCTGGTGCTACCGAGAGTCGGTGTGGTACAGAGGATGACCTCTGCACCTTGTTAGTGTTGGTCGGTGGTTTCCGTGGATTAGTCCTTACTTCCAGTGACCCTACCACTAGTCGTAGCTTTCCCATGGCACACGTGTGCTGGCTCGCCTGGGAGTGGCTGAGCGGCGTACCCGAGTGAGGCGGTGAGTAGGCTGGTTACCGCAGGGCCCCCGCGTACTTTCGAGTCCTGGTTTAGGGGGAAATACCAGCTAGAGGATAGGCCTAGGGCGTACGGTCTGAGTGTGCACACGAGGCTGAGGGTTCGGACCCGCGCTGACGAGCGTGACCTCAGCTAGTCCTTGTTTTGCGGTTACTTCTGGTTACTGAGTGTGTCTGAGTCTCACGCCCGGGGCATAGTAGCTAGACACTTGTGACGCGGTATAAGACGTCAGGGGACGCATCCGGTCGTTCTTCTTGTGGGTGGTGCTCCTGTTCACTGGCAGGCGTGGACTCGTGTTTTCTGGGACCGAGGTTCTGTAGTACGGTACTGTTAGAGTAGAAGACTTTTCTGTTTATTTATTTCAGCTTGTTGGTTCTACCCTACTCCTGTTATGTAGGGTTACCTTTCGCCTTCTCGCTTCTCGTGCGAGGTGGGGATTCGCGGGATCCCTACTGGACCAATGAAATGAGGCTCACCCCTGCTTTTCAGGTGAGGCGGGGTCTTCGAGAGGCGCGGCCGAGTTTCAGCGCGGTTCTTCTAGCCAGGGTTAGTCGCTAGTCTGCCAGAGCCGGGGAATGCCCCGTGTAGTTGTACTCCGGGGGATGCCCCGTGTAGTTGTACTTTCTTTTCTGTTGACTGTACTTTCTTTTGGACATGAGACGCTGTGGACCTTGAAGCAGTTTATTTATTTATATTATTATGTGCATTTTATTTTGGATTATTGTGATATCTCTGTGGTCATTGCAGCTTCTCTTGTACCCGCACACCACTCCTTTCTACCCTTCCGAGTCTTCGGGCTCGTGGGTTGGCGGGCCGCGATTCGAGACGCGTCGGTTCCTTTCCGGTACTCGGATCCTCGGGTCATCATAGCTGGTATCAGAGCGAGGTTGTGGAGGTGCATCGGAACTTGGAACGAATTGCAGTGGTCCAGAAGGTCCATGAATGTCCTGTACAGTCGGCGACTGGCTTAGGGTCGTGTGTTTTATTGATTTCCGGTTGCTTTTCTTTGATGCCAGGTGTGTTATGGCGCCACGGAGGAGGACTCGTGCCCAGCAGGGAGAGTCTAGTGGTGGTCCGGAGGAGCAGAGCAGGGCTTCAGTTTCCGAGGGTGTATCTGGAGATGCGAGAGCTCCAGGGATGGACGACTTCTTCCGAGGCATGTTTGAGTATGTGTTTCAGTGGCAGCAGGGAGATCATCAGCAGCACGGTGGCGATGGTGGTAAGGACCAGACTCGTGGTGGTCATGGTCGTGTGCTGAAGGAGTTTTTGCTGTTCCAGCCCCCTTCTTTCGGTGGGCAGCCAGATCCTGAGGTGGCCAGAGAGTGGCTGGATGATATCCGGAAGATTTTCAGTGCGATGGAGTGCCCCGAGGAGGAGCAGGTAGCGTTGGCTACTCATCATCTTCAGGGACCGGCCCGTACTTGGTGGACGTCAGAGTGGGGTTCAGTGTTCCAGTCTCGTCCTCTTCGACAGATTGCGTGGCAGGAGTTCGTCACGGCTTTTGAGCGTGCCTTCTGTCCGTCCTTTGTCAGGTCGCAGAGGTTGCGTGAGTTCATGGAGCTGACTCAGGGTGACATGTCGGTGATGTAGTACCGTGCCAGGTTTATCGAGTTGGGCCATTATGCTCCTCATATCGTGGCAGATGAGGAGGTGAAGACCGATCAGTTTGTGGGTGGTTTGAGGCTGGAGTTGAGGCATCATCTTCTTGCATCGGGATTGACCACTTTGGATGCGGCGTGCAAGGCAGCATCGGCACTGGAGAGAGATTTATAGAAGGTTCGAGGGCAGGGCAGTGCTAGTCAGGTGCAGGCAGGTTTTGGCCAGCCGCCAGTAGTGCAGCAGCAGAGTACCGCCCAGCTCTCGACAGGTGGTTCAGTGGCGACGTAGTCTGTGGCTCCTGTCCCAGAGTCTTCGTCCTTTGGCTCGAGGCTCAAGAAGTTACTCAAGGAGGCGAGCCTTGGCGGGAGATGCCAGGGTAAGAAGGGGCAGTCACAGCAGGAGTCATCGGCCAGTGATCAGCAGTCCGTGGCTTTGCAGTGTCAGGGTTCGGTGTCAGGTGCTAGGGGCGGTTGTCCCAAGTGCGGTGGTTCTCATCCAGGCAGACCGTGTTCGGCGCCCGTGATTTGCTTCAGGTGCGACCAGCCGGGGCACATGGCACGTGACTGTCCGCAGAGATCGCGCCAGCCGCATGAGTTTCAGCAGCAGCAGCAATTTCAGCCCCAGCAGTCGTCAGCACAGCCGCAGCAGTACCAGCAGCAGGGACAGTTTCCTCAGTTGTCGCAGTCAGCTACTGTGGGGAGGCAGAGATCTCGAGGCAGAGTGACTCACATGACCAGAGCAGAGGCTGAGGCGTCGCATCTGGTGGAAGGTACTCTTTCGATTTTGGGTTGTGCGGCTCGTGTTTTGTTCGATTCAGGTGCTTCTCATTCGTTCATCTCGGAGGATTTTGCTCAGAGTGTAGAGGACCCGGTGACCGAGGTGTCCTGTGACTTGGCGGTAGAGTTGCCTACCGGTGACTTCATGATCACCCCGTACTGCTACGAGAAGGTACCTGTATGGGTGGAAGGGCGGAACTTGCCGGCTAGACTCTACGCGTTACCGCTTCAGGACTTTGATGTGATTTTGGGCATGGATTGGCTCGAGGCTTATCATGCCTTGGTGGATTGCGGCTCGAAGAAGGTCTACTTCCGACAGCTTCGTGGACCCACCTTCTATTTCCAAGGTATTCGGTCTTCCTCTTCTCGCTTGTTTATTTCGGCTATCCGTGCGCGTCGTTTGCTTGATGCAGGTTGTCAGGGCTTTCTCGCATCCGTGGTTTTGGTCGAGCGACAGGGTCCTGAGGTAGAGGACATTCCTGTCGTGTGCGAGTTTCCTGACGTTTTTCCCGAGGAGCTACCAGGGTTGCCACCGCAGCGAGAGATTGATTTCGTGATTGAGGTGGTGCCGGGCACGGCGCCCATGTCGAAGGCCCCTTATCGGATGGCGCCTGCCGAGTTGCGAGAGCTGAAGGCACAGTTGCAGGAGTTGCTGGCCAAGGGGTATATTCATCCTAGTTATTCCCCGTGGGGTGCGCCGGTGTTGTTTGTGAAGAAGAAGGACGGTAGTTTGAGGCTGTGCATCGACTACCGTCAGTTGAACCAGGCGACTGTTAAGAACAAGTATCCGTTGCCTCGGATTGATGACTTGTTCGATCAGCTTCAGTCGGCCCGAGTGTTTTCGAGGATCGATTTGAGATCGGGCTACTATCAGCTGCGGATCCGAGAGTCGGACGTGGAGAAGATAGCGTTTCGGTCGAGGTATGGACATTATGAGTTCTTGGTGATGCCGTTTGGGCTCACCAATGCCCCCGCAACGTTTATGGACTTGATGCATAGGGTGTTTCGTCCGTACTTGGACCAGTTTGTGGTCGTGTTCGTGGACGATATCTTTGTGTATTCGCGGTCTGCTGAGGAGCATGTGCATCACTTGAGGGTGGTGTTGCAGACCCTGCGTGGTCACCAGTTGTATGTGAAGCTTAGTAAGTGCGAGTTCTGGATTCGTGAGGTGCACTTTTTGGGGCACGTGATTTCTGGTGATGGTGTTTCCGTGGACCCGGCCAAGGTCGAGGCGGTGGTGCAGTGGCCGAGGCCGAGTTCTGTCACGGAGATTCGGAGTTTCTTGGGGCTCGTAGGTTATTATCGGAGGTTTATTCAGGATTTCTCTCGTATTGCGGCCCCGATGACCAGGCTTACGCGGAAGGACATGTCGTTCATCTGGACGGAGGAGTGTGAGCGGAGCTTCGTGGAGCTGAAGAGATTGCTTACCACTGCTCCGGTTTTGGTGTTGCCATCTGGCTCAGGTGGTTTCGTGGTGTGTACGGATGCTTCCGGGGTAGGCCTCGGTGCTGTGTTGATGCAGCATGGGAGAGTTGTGGCGTATGCGTCGCGGCAGTTGAAGCCACATGAGGCGAACTACCCTACTCATGATCTTGAGTTGGCAGCGGTGATCTTCGCTCTGAAGATCTGGAGGCATTATTTGTACGGCGAGAGGTTTGAGCTTTTCACTGACCATCAGAGTTTGAGGTATGTGTTTACGCAGAAGGATCTTAACCTCAGGCAGAGGAGGTGGATGGAGTACATGAAGGATTATGATGTTACTCTGTCTTATCAGCCTGGCAGGATGAACGTCATGGCTGATGCCCTGAGTAGGAGGGTATCGGTCAGTCGGTTGTTGTTGAGGAAGTGGAAGCTTTGGGAGCAGGTTCCGGCCATGACTTTTAGACTCAAGGTCCCGCAGGACCAGGGTTCGGCTGTCCTTGCGAGTCTGACTGTCACGCCCGCGGTGCGTCGACAGGTGACTGAGGCTCAGCGAGCGGACCCCGAGCTACCCCGTATTCTGTCGATGGCCGAGGTGGAGCTTGGCGAGGATGGAGCTGTGAGGTTCAGAGGTAGATTGTATGTGCCGTCCGAGGGGCAGGTGCGGAGTACTGTATTGCGTGAGGCTCACGGGAGTCGGTATGCCGTGCACCCCGGATCCGCTAAGATGTACCAGAACCTGAAGAGGCAGTTTTGGTGGCCTGGTATGAAGAGGGATGTTGCAGAGTTTGTGGCCAGGTGTTTGACCTGTCAGCAGGTGAAGGCTGAGCACCAGCGACCAGGAGGCACACTTCAGCCCTTGGACATTCCTGCGTGGAAGTGGGACCACGTGACCACTGATTTCGTGGTTGGATTGCCGAGGACGTCCAGTGGGGAAGATAGTATCTGGTTGCTAGTGGATAGACTGACGAAGATGGCGCGGTTGCTGCCGGTCAAGGTCAGTTGGAGCGTGCAGCGTTTGGCTCGTCTGTACGTGGAGCGGATAGTCCCGTTGCATGGAGTCCCTATCTCCATTGTATCGGATCGTGATCCCCGTTTCACTTCTGGATTCTGGAGGAGTTTCCAGAGGGCTCTAAGCACTGAGTTGGCATTCAGCTCGACCTATCATCCTCAGTCGGACGGTCAGTCTGAGCGGACCATCCAGACTTTGGAGGACATGTTGCGAGCGAGTTGCTTGGAATGGCAGGGGAGTTGGACCCACCATTTGCCATTAGTAGAGTTTGCTTATAACAACATCTATCATTCGAGCATCGGTATGGCTCCCTATGAGGCATTGTATGGGCGACCTTGTCGGACTCCGCTTGATTGGTTCGAGGTAGGTGAGCGTGCCTTGACCGGACCAGATTTGGTGCAGCAGTGTGTTGAGGTGGTGCATCTCGTTCGGCAGAAGATGTTGGCAGCTCAGAGCCGACAGAAGAGTTATGCCGATCGTAGGAGGCGACCTCTCAGCTTTACTGTCGGAGATCAAGTTTTCTTGAGAGTGTCTCCCATGAAGGGCGTGATGCGCTTCGGTAGGCGTGGGAAGCTGAGTCCCCGCTACATTGGTCCCTTTCCCATCGTTGAGCGCGTTGGGGAAGTTGCTTATCGGTTGCAGCTACCTCCGGAGCTTTCCGCGGTGCATGATGTGTTCCACGTGTCGATGCTTCGGAAGTATATGCCCGATGATTCTCATGTTCTGGAGGATGCCGTTTGGCCTGAGGTGACCCCAGATCTGTCCCTTCCGGAGTTTCCTGTTCGAATTGAGGATTGGCGGGAGCAGCGCCTGCGAAACAAGGTTATCCCTCTGGTTAAGGTGGTCTGCAGCGTCATTCTGGCGGCGAGGCATCTTGGGAGCGCGAGGATGAGATGCGAGAGTTATATCCGTATTTGTTTGTGTGAGTCTGTCCCCCGTCCTTGTGCTATGTTCTTGAATTTCGAGGACGAAATTCCTTTAAGGGGGGAGGGCTGTAATGTCCCGGATCTTTCGGATCCTTCTTTGTGGGTCCCGGATCTGGTTTATTGGAGTGTCTGACCCTGTTGTATCCGAAATTTCGTTTCGGACATCTTTCGTGTTCGGATCGGCGCGATCCGGAGTCGTTTCGGAGGCCCGGAGTGTGTCCGCGGCTTTTCCGTGCGTGTTTTTCGATTTCTGCATACGGGTTTCGGTGAATCCTTCGGAACCCTGTAGCGGGTGAACTGGGTCGTTCACCAACCCGCGAGTGGTGCCGTTGCGATCAGCGCGTCGAGACGGTCGAGGAGGTGTATTTTTCTATTTTTCAGGATTTTTCTGATTTTTTGGATTTTCTATATATATCAATTCTTTTTCTTTTCTTTTTTACCTTTTTCTTTTCTTCTTCTTCTTCCTCCTTCCTTCAACCGTGAGAGCTCCCCCTCTCCCCCGTGGCCGATCTTCTTCCCCCGGGAGACCGAGACGCGGTCCCTCTCACTCTGGCAACGGCGTGGCAACGGCGGCGGCGGCGAGGCGGTCCCGGTGGCGTGCTTTTCGCGGCGAGAGGCGGGGCGTTCGTGGGAGTAAAAGCTTCATCCTTGCTTTCGGCGGTGATTCGGCGGAGCTTTCGCTCCATTGAGGTAGGGAGACGAACCCCCATGCTCATCCCATCGTTCCCCGTGCTTTGTAGGTCGAGGGGAGGTCGAGAGGGGCGTTTTTGAGCGGGTTTGGGTGAAACCATGTTTTTGGGGTTTGTGAGCCAATCCGTCGTTTCTTCGCGTTTTTGGCCGATCCGAGGCGGTAGATGCATGCTAGGAGGGTTGGGGAGGGTTCCCCCTTTGTTTCCCCATCACCGGGGGGTGATTGGGGCGTGGAATGGAGTTTTCGACCATTTCCCGTCGTTCTCGGTTTTCCAGGGTGATCGCGGTTCACCAGTAACCGCTATCAATGGTAGCGGTCAGGTGAGGACCGCCTTCATCGGATTTTTGACCGTTAGGCCTTAGAGTGTCGGTGGCTGGTCGGGGTCTTGCGACAGACCGCGACTGTTAGTCACGGTCTGGGGACGACCGCTATCACCGTGGGGACCGGCATGGGCCTCGAGGCATTTTTTTGACCGTTGGTTCCTGGTCGCGGTCCCCTAGGGACCGCTACTATGTGAAGGCGGTCATCAGGCGACCGCCTTCATTTTTCTGGTGCCGGGGTGGTCGCGGTCCCAAGAGGACCGCTACTTGGTGGTTGCGGTCCAGGGCAGACCGCTACCACCGGAGGCGGTCCTCCGGTGACCGCGTCTGCCGTTTCGTGCCGATCAAGCCCGGGTGAGTGGGTCCTGACCCCTTTGTGTTGTCTTATGGTCCGACTGATGCTTGGCATCGTGTGGGGACTGTACGAGGGTGCCGCGGGGATCCCGGGAGGTGATTCGTCAGCTGGTGCTACCGAGAGTTGGTGTGGTACAGAGGATGACCTCTGCACCTTGTTAGTGTTGGTCGGTGGTTTCCGTGGATTAGTCCTTACTTCCAGTGACCCTACCACTAGTCGTAGCTTTCCCACGACACGCGTGTGCTGGCTCGCCTGGGAGTGGCTGAGCGGCGTACCCGAGAGAGGCGGTGAGTAGGCTGGTTACCGCAGGGCCCCCGCGTACTTTCGAGTCCGGGTTTAGGGGGAAATACCAGCTAGAGGATAGGCCTAGGGCGTACGGTCTGAGTGTGCACACGAGGCTGAGGGTTCGGACCCTCGCTGACGAGCGTGACCTCAGCTAGTCCTTGTTTTGCGGTTACTTCTGGTTACTGAGTGTGTCTGAGTCTCACGCTCGGGGCATAGTAGCTAGACACTTGTGACGCGGTATAAGACGTCAGGGGACGCATCCGGTCGTTCTTCTAGTGGGTGGTGCTCCTGTTCACTGGCAGGCGTGGACTCGTGTTTTCTGGGACCGAGGTTCTGTAGTACGGTACTGTTAGAGTAGATGACTTTTCTGTTTATTTATTTCAGCTTGTTGGTTCT
This sequence comes from Amorphophallus konjac, assembly GCA_022559845.1. Classification (NCBI taxonomy): domain Eukaryota; kingdom Viridiplantae; phylum Streptophyta; class Magnoliopsida; order Alismatales; family Araceae; genus Amorphophallus; species Amorphophallus konjac. The sequence continues at coordinate 265,165,310 of CM040125.1, forward strand.
ACCGTACTCCTGTTAGGTAGGGTTACCTTCCGCCTTCTCGCTTCTCGTGCGAGGTGGGGATTCGCGGGATCCCTACTGGGCCAATGAAATGAGGCTCACCCCTACTTTTCAGGTGAGGCGGGGTCTTCGAGAGGCGCGCCCAAGTTTCAGCGCGGTTCTTCTAGCCAGGGTTAGTCGCCAGTCTGCCAGAGCCGGGGAATGCCCCGTGTAGTTGTACTCCGGGAGATGCCCCGTGTAGTTGTACTTTCTTTTCTGTTGACTGTACTTTCTTTTGGACATGAGACGCTGTGGACCTTGTAGCAGTTTATTTATTTATATTATTATGTGTATTTTATTTTGGATTATTGTGATATCTCTGTGGTCGTTGCAGCTTCTCTTGTACCCCCACACCACTCCTTTCTACCCTTCCGAGTCTTCGGGCTCGTGGGTTGGCGGGCCGAGATTCGAGACGCGCCGGTTCCTTTCCGGTACTCGGATCCTCGGGTCGTCACACCCGTGATCCGCTACTCTGAGAGGCCTGGACCCTCCAATTCCTATGTCCCTACTGCTACCCCACTTTGGGCCGTTGCCCCTACTATTACTTTCATAAGGAACCCCTTACCTGCACCCGCTGTTGTGCCTAGACTGGAGTACACTCCGCCAGCTGATAGGAGGGATGACAAGGAAAAGGGAGTCATCCCTAGCACCTCCAAACCAGTCCCTGTCTCGGGAATTCACTACTTTAGGTGTCATAACCTAGGGCATGTTGCCACCAATTGCCCCACCCGAGCCTTGGGCATCACCGACCCCTAGCCTACAGAGCCTCCACCTTAGGAAGGAGAAGACATTGAGAGATATATGGCCGATCCTGACCTCATCGCCCAATTTGAGGAAATGGATGTAGGATTTGATAGCACGCATGTCGAGTACATGTAAGTGGGAGATATTATTGAGAGTTCCAGTCAGGGAAGATTGGGTGTAGTTCGTTGCATCTTAACACACCCCCAGGAGGACGACTGGCGTCGAACCTCCATCTTCCAAACCTACATCACGGTGAAGTCTCAACCCTGCAAGGTGATCTTTGACAACGGGAGCTGTATCAATGCAGTCTCTTCAGACTTTGTCTCCCGTCTAGGTCTACCTACACATCCTCATCATCGACCGTACAATGTGGCTTGGGTTGACGACACGTCTATCCCAGTCACCACTACATGTGTCATTCCCATTCAGTTCCAGTCCTACCAATGATAGATCTTATGCGATGTAGTGCCTATGAAGGTCGGTAACATCGTTCTAGGACGACCATGGATCTATGATGTAGACCTTACTACATTCGGTCGATCCAACTAGTGTTCCTTCTCCCACAATGGGAAGAAGATTCAGTTATACCCGGCACCCCCAAAGGTGACCCCGAGAAAGAGTTCCACCTTCACCTCCACTAGAACCCCCAAGATTCAGGAGAGTCCCCGAACTCCTAATGAGGGGAAACTTCCCATTTCATCCTCTCCTGCATCTGTCACACCAATTCCCAAGTCCCCTAAGGTTGGCCACGACCTAGTTAGGCACCTTAACTTCATAAGTGTCTGAGAGCTGAACAGAGAGGTTGCTGAGGGTGCCCCTATTTAGGCTGTTGTTGTCACCATCACACCCGAGGAGTCCCAAGTCTCAGTCCCACCCGAAGTCTAGACAATCCTGCAGGACTTCCAAAACATCTTCCCTGAGAACTTGCTCTCTATACTCCCTCCCATGCGTGATGTACAACACGCCATTGACCTTGTCCTCGGGTCCACCTTACCCAACCTTCCTCATTATCGACTGAACCCCAAGAAGCATGCTGAGCTCCAAAGAATTGTCGAGGACCTTATTCAAAAGGGTTTCCTCAGGGTGAGCAAGAGCCCATGTGCTGTCCCTGCCCTTCTCACATCCAAGAAAGATGGCACCTGGCGGATGTGTGTTAACAACCGCACCATCAACAAAATCACTGTCAAGTATAGGTTTCCAATTCCCTGTCTTGATGACATGCTTGACATGATGAGTAGAGTCACCATCTTTTTCAAGATTGACTTGAAAAGTGGATACCACCAGGTCCGAATCCGACTAGGGGATGAGTGGAAGACAGCCTTCAAAATAAAAGAAGGACTATATGAATGGCTCGTCATGCCGTTTGGGCTATCTAATGCCCCCAGCACATTCATGAGACTTATGACGGAAGTCTTTCGCCCCCTCATAGGTCACTTTGTTGTCATCTACTTTGACGACATTCTCATCCATAGGCACAACCTTCAGGACCACATCCAGCATTTGAGGGAAGTCTATGAGACATTAAGGAGAGAAACCCTGTATGCTAATCTCAAGAAGTGTGAATTCATGACAGACCGGGCCACTTTCCTCGGATGTGTGATTTCGAGTCATGGAGTGTTTGTGGACCAATCTAAGGTCCAAGCCTTAGTCGACTGGCTAGAGCCCCAGAACGTCCATGACATTCGCCGTTTCCATGGGTTAGCCACTTTTTATAGACGATTCATTAAGAGCTTTAGCACCATTATGGCACCCATTACGGATCACATCTATAAAGGGAATTTTGAGTGGACCAAAGCCGCCTCCCAGGCTTTTTCTATCATAAAGGAGCTCATGACCAAAGCCCCTATCCTCCGACTGCCAGACTTTTCCAAAGTCTTTGAGATATCCTATGATACATCTGGCGTAGGAATAGGAGGAGTGCTTAGCCAGGAGAGCCACCATGTGGCTTATTTCAGTGAGAAGCTTTCTGATGTAAAGTTTCATTACTCCACCTATGATAAGGAGTTTTATGCCGTAGTCCAAGCCCTCAAACACTGGAGACACTATCTCTTACGACAAGAGTTTGTCTTATACTCGGACCACGAGACTTTGAAATTCCTTAGCTCTCAGAAGGGCTTAAACCCAAGACATGGTCGGTGGGTAGAATTCCTCCAGTCTTTCACATTTGTCCTAAAACATAAGGCTGAAAAAGAGAATAAGGTGGCCGACGTCTTGAGTCGAAGGGTCTCCCTTCTTTCCACTATTCGGGTAGAGGTCACTGGATTTGACCGCATGAAGGAACTCTATGAAGAGTGTCTAGACTTTGGCCTTGCCTACTCTGCCTTGTCCGCTGGAACCTCGACAGCATCTGTTGACTATCTACTCCAAGATGGTTTTCTTTTTCAAGGACATCAACTCTGTGTCCCGAGGACTTCTGTACGAGACTTTCTGATTTGGGAAATGCATGCTGGAGGTCTTGCTGATTACTTTGGAAGCAACAAGACCATCCATTCTGTGGAGGAGCATTTTTATTGGCCTGGCCAGAAGAAAGATGTGGCCAAGATTGTAGCCTAGTGTAGGACATGCGCAATGGCCAAACAGGTCAAACAGAACACTGGTATCTACATTCCTCTCCCCATTCCTGATAGACCGTGGGTTGATGTGAGCATGGATTTCATCCTTGTATTACCTCGTACTGCTCATAAATACGACTCCATCTTTGTGGTCGTTGATAGGTTCTCTAAGATGGCCCACTTCATTACATGTTCCAAAATATCTGATGCATCTAGAGTAGCCCACCTGTTCTTTGATGAAGTCATGTGTCTGCATGGTCTCCCCCCAAATCATAGTGTCTGACCGAGATGTCCGGTTCACTAGTTACTTTTGGAAGACACTTTGGTACCTAGTTGGCACTAAGCTTGAATTTTCCACTGTTTATCACCCACAAACCGATGGACAAATAGAGGTCGTCAATAGGAGTTTAGGAAATCTACTGAGATGTCTTGTAGGAGATCATTCTGGCGCTTGGGATCTTCTCTTGCCTAGAGCTGAATTTACATACAATAGCTCTATCAATAGGTCCATATGTATGAGTCCATTTGAGGTCGTGCATGGATACAAACCTAGGAAACCTGTGGATCTCATTCCCCTTCCCCTCAAGTCTAGAACATCCAAGTCAGCTGAGGAATTTGCACAGCATGTTAAAAGTCTGCATGAGTCAATTAGCAAGCAAATAAACCTCAGTAATGAGACCTATAAACGATTGGCTGATTCGCATAGGCATCACCATGAATTTCAAGAAGGTGACTTGGTTATGGTACGGGTTCGACACGAACGACTCCCCTCGGGAGCCGTTAAGAAGTTGCAAGCCCGTAGTGATGGTCCCTTCCCAATTCTGCGGAAGATTGACTCCAATGCTTATGTTGTGGACTTACCTCTCGAATATGGGATTAGCCCTACTTTTAATGTGGCAGACCTAGTGGCCTACAAGGAACCCACAGCGATTCCTAGTGACCCTTTCGAGCTTGCTCTTCCCATTGAGAGTGAGTCCACCCCTGTGCGTCCCACAGTCTCGAGAGCACCGCGCGAGCAAATTGAGAGGATACTGGATGAGCAGGTGACAGCTACACGGAGCCGGGTGTACCAACGCTACCTTATCCGCTGGCGGGACCGTCAACTTTCTGATGATTCCTGGATCAGCCGGGAAGATTTACAGCGCCTCGATCCAGATCTGCTGGAGCACTACCACAGTAGTGTCCCCCCTTACTCGACAGAGTCGAGTTCCAGCCGCCCCGGGAGGGTTGATGGGGACACCGTCCCGACCGCACCGAGCTTGTGGTTCGGAGACTCGTTTGAAGACTCGGCGTCCTGAATACCTGTTTATTACATATGTGTGTATGTATTGCGTATGTATTTTCTTTGTGTGTATTTTTATTTTTTGTGGTGGTATTATATTATTATTAAACCACCAAAAGTTCAACTATTTTATTTTATTGTGTCAAAGTCAAAAGAGGTTGTTGGCTTTTGTTTTATTAGGCTAGAACATAAATGTAATTAGGTGAAGGTTAAGGGTATGAGTGTTATAGCCTTTCCTATATATAAAGGCGGCTAGAGTGTGTTGATTACATATGAAGATTGAATGAAAAGCATCCTATGTGAAAGGAGTTTCTCCTCTTGCCACCCTCCCTTCCCTCCATCTCCTTTGTGAGAATAGAGTGTCGCCCGGTGTGAGGCCGAGTTACGCAAGGCAGTAGTTATCCAGTCCTGTTCTCGTCCCGGAGTTACCGTCGATCCTTCCTCCGACGCCGACCGCGTCACGTTCCGATATTTCCTTCCGCTGTATTAAAAAGCTCGGGGTGTGACATCAGGGGACGGTGATCCAAGTAAACTAAAAGATTGCGTCGACGCAATGATGATATGGAGTTGACGCAACCGTGCACTTCAGCAAGATTTCGTTCAGAAACAAGAAGGTGTCAAGGAGGGACCTACATGGTCGACTCCATTGTGCAAAGGCACTGTCTAGGCATTTACAGCATGAGTTTGATCGACGCAGTGAAGTTATGTGTCGACAAATTGACGCGGTCGACGTCGGAGGAAGGATCGACGGCAGCTCCGGGGATGCGAACAGAACTGGATAACCCCTGTCTCGCGCAGCTCGGCCTCACACCGGACGGTCTATCACCGGGCGACACTCAAATCTCACAAAAGGAGAAGGAGGGAAGGGAGGAACAAAGGGGCCAATAGCACCTTACGTGATCTCTTTCAAAAGCTTTCATATGTGAAAACACAACACCTTAGCCCCCTTTATATAGGAAAGGTTATAACAACTATGTTGGCCCAGATAACAATATACGCGGACAAGAAGGGGGGTTGAATTGTCCCCCACACAAAATTACAGATTTTAAACAATATGCAAAATTAATGAGATTGATGAAACACAAGTTGAACAGAAATAAATCTAGTTCACTCAATCTCTCCGAGCACACTCGAATGTGTTGGGATAAGAAAATGTACAAGCAAGCAACCACAGGACACGGGGATTTTAAGGTGGTTCGGGACCACGACGGGCTCCCTACGTCCACCCCTCACCGAACCGGTGAGGCTTCACTTGCTTCATAATGAAGCACACAGAGAATATACTCCAACACACACGGAGACTTCGTCTCCACAACGTTCCACCAGTGGGATCAATCCACACACACACACCACAACACTCGCGGCAAGATATGATCATAACCGTACGCAGACGGTTCACCACACACAGAGTTAAAGTTTAGAAATATATGATATGTTCAATACATGCTCATAAACGAAGAGTAAATGACTGGAATAGATGGGAAAAGAGTGAAGAAATGAATCCCCATATGTAGAAAGGGCTGAAAACGATCTTCTTCGATTCCCGGTTCGGAGGTAGGTCGGATGACGGTGATTCAAGCTTCCTCTTGATCCTCTCGTCGATCCTCTCTTCTTTCTCTTCTTCCACAATCTCCAGAAATGCTTTGATGGAGATGAAATCCACCTTCAATAGCCCCTCCTTCCTTTTCCCCCTTTCTTCACCTACAAGATAAGAGAAAGATAGCACATTAGGGTTCTCTCTTCTCAAATTCGGAGTTCACAATGATATATATAGAGGGGTGGGGAAAAGACACATAAAACCCTCCCAAAGTGTGTTAGAAACACCTAAACATGATTAGTAACTAACGGGGGGTGGTTTGGTAAAGTTTAGAAAGGTTTTCAATGGGTTTTAATCGGGTTCGCAAAACCCGTGCCGGAATAGGTCGACCCTATGGGTCGACCCCTGGACAACCAGAGGAGGGGCAGAAGCAAAATAAAGACCCAGAACCCAGGGGTCGACCCATGCAGTGTGGGTCGACCCCATGGGTCGACCCCTGCACACTGGGTCACAAAAATATGTTCTGTCCAGACAGAACACTTGGGGGTCGACCCCATGGGTCGACCCATGCCAGAAATGGTTGGAAAAACACTACAAACCCTCTTCAAATCAAACAAAACAAATGGTTAGATGTTACCATCATCCACTTGATATGAGAGGGTTTAAAAACCATCCTTGAACCTGTAAAAACACAAACATCAAGTTAGTTTATGTATCAAAAATTGAGTTCTCCTTAACTTGATTCTTCCACATAAAACTCCATATCTATACACATTCAAATGCACATTGCAACAAGTAAATGGAATTGTAAAACATGAACCACCATCTTTGGCATTTGATAGACTTTAAATCTCTTAAGCATTCGAGTATAAAACCATGGAAGCTCAAACATACAAAAAGCATTCTTGTATTTACCAATCCTTCCAAATGCTCAACAACAAGAAACTCCAAGTGATAGATATTCATTTTCACATCAGTGAGTACTTTCATTGGATATTTTAAGCCTTTCCAAAAGCATGATAAATATTTGCTCCACAAACACACAATATTTTGTTATCATCAAAACCAAGGTCAAAAATAATGTGGGAATGCAACACCCAACAAACTATACCCTTAACCTTCACCTAATAGCATTTATGTCCTTAGCCTAATAAAACAAAACTCAGCAACCTTCTTTTGACTTTGACACAATAAAATAAAATAGTTGGACTTTGGTGGTTTAATAATAATATAATACCACCATAAAATAAAATACACACAATACACAAAAACGTACAAATACGTACTCGGGACGTCGAGTCTTCAAGTGAGTCTCCGAGCCATAAGCTCGGTGCGGTCGGGGTGGGGCGGCGTTGGCTCCGAGTGGTGGGTCCGATAGTAGGCCCGGTGTCCCCACCAACCCTCCCAGGGCGGTTGGAACTCGACTCCGTCGAGTAATGGGGAACACTACTGTAGCAGTGCTCCAACAGATCTGGATCAAGACGCTGGAGATCTTCCCGGATGATCCAGGAATCATCAGAAGGTGGTCGGTCCCGCCAGCGGACAAGGTAGCGCTGGTACACCCGGCTCCGTGTAGCTGTCACATGCTCATCCAGTATCCTCTCAATTTGCTCGCGCGGTACTCTCGAGACTGTGGGACGCACAGGGGTGGGCTCACTCTCAATGGGAGGAGAAGGCTCGAAAGGGTCACTAGGAATCACGGTGGGTTCCTTGTAGGCCACTAGGTCTGTCACATTAAAAGTAGAGCTAATCCCATATTTGGGAGGTAAGTCCACAACATAAGGAGCCAATATTCCGCAGGATTGGGAAGGGACCATCACTACGGACATGCAGCTTCTTAACGGCTCCCGAGGGGAGTCGTTCGTGTCAAACCCGTACCATAACCAAGTCACATTCTTGAAATTCATGGTGACGCCTATGTGAATCAGCCAATCCTTTATAGGTCTCATTACTGAGGTTTATTTACTTGCTAATTGACTCATACAGATGTTTAACATGCTGTGCAAATTCCTCAGCTAACTTGGATGTTCTAGACTCGAGGGAAGGGGGAATGAGATCCACAGGTTTCCTAGGTTTGTATCTATGTACGACCTCAAATGGACTCATACCTATGGACCTATTGACAGAGCTATTGTATGCAAATTCGACTCTAGGCAAGAGAAGATCTCAAGTGCCAGAATGATCCCCTACAAGACACCTTAATAGATTCCCTAAACTCCTATTGACGACCTCTGTCTGCCCATCGGTTTGTGGGTGATAGGCAGTGGAAAATTTAAGCTTAGTGCCAGCTAGGTGCCAAAGTGTCTTCCAAAACTAACTAGTGAACCGGACATCTCGATCAGACACTATGGTTTGGTGGATGGAGAGGGGGATTTCTACAGCCCAGACAAAGAGTAGCCGAACTAGGCCCATCAGGACCGAACTAGGCCACGCTCGCCCGAGTGATAGCCCACAGGGCCCACTCCTGACTAAAAGCCCAATAAAAAGATCACTCGGGGACCCAACCTTCTTAGGCGGCCCTCAGGCTCGGAAGGCCCGAGCGACGGTCAGATCGTCAGAATGATCTACGCCTGATCTATCCTTAGCCAGGATATGGGGAGGCGCACACGATCGTTCCGACCCATCTCCGTCCGAGCTAGGCCCATTGCCCGGATACGGCTGGCCCCCCCTAAGCTAGAAACGGTCGACCGTCGAATGCTTATCCATGTAGCCGTTAAGAGTCCTCTGTGAGCAAGAATTCATAAGGGTGAGGGACTCCAGCTCCCCAAGGTGATAACGCTCCAACGATGAGGCAATAAAAGTCCACGTTGAGGACGTAACTCCCACCTGAAACCCCTCGACTTACAGGACTCCAGAAGGCGGCATACTATTTAAACCAGGGATACCCTCCGGCGAAAGGTAAGGGCAACCACACACTCAAAACTCCTGAGCAGGAACCACTTCACCCTTCTGGTGGAGAGGGATCTCGCGCAGAAGCTACTTCCTCCCTATATTGCTCCCACCATAGCTTTACTGACTTAAGTATCGGAGGATTTTTCCCCAGGGACTCATCCCTGAGCCCCCTGATCTGTTTCCCTTTCTTGCAGTTCATAATCTGGTGATCTTCTGCCCGCTCAGGATCTGCGCGAGATCACGCCTCTTCATCTGGCGCCGTCTGTGGGAAACGTACGAGAAGCCAATGTGGTGCGAAGGAGCTCAGGGAGGAGGTCCTCCGGCGACAGGGGAAAGGGCATGGTAGCGGTAGGGGATGGCCCCTCTCGGGCCTCGCAGAACCCCCCCTTCAATGCCAGCGCCCCCGCTGACGGACCACCCCCCCCTGCGGTAGTAGGGCTACTGCCCAGCGGTGGTGCGGACGCCTTCCAATCCCTAAACACAAAACTGGATATCCTCGTGGAGCTCATGAGGACCCAGGCGGCCAGGGATGGAAGGTCACGCGCCCCGTCAGGGAGCCTTCCCCACGAGAATGCATCTCAACACACTGCCGGAGGCCGCTTCACAATCCGCGGCCAGCAGATTATCCGTAACAGGATTGGAGGACTGTCGCAAGCTCCGCCGCCGGAGCAAGAGGCTTCCTCCACACCGAGGTGGGGAAAACCTGGGGCATGCCGTCCGAACCCGGAGACCGATGTTCCCGAGGATCGCCAAGACATTCCCCCCAGCCTCGCACCACAACAGCAGCCGGAGTTGTCTCTCCGACTGCGAGAGTTCGAGAGACGCTTCGCAGAGCAAGAGCGCGCCTTGCGTGCCCTGCAGAAGGCCTCTCCCCCGGAGGATGAGGAGAGATCCCATTCTCCGAGTATATCTTGAAGGCAGAGGTGTCTCCCAGAACCTCCATCCCAACCCTCAAGCTCTACGATGGCCAGGGCGACCCGGCCGATCACTATGATAGCTTCGATGCTCTGATGACCCTGCACGGAGCGTCCGACGCCATCAAATGCCGAGCCTTCGTGACCACCCTGGTCCAAGGCGCTCAAGCTTGGTTCTGGGCCCTCGCCCCCGGATCCATCCGAGATTTCAAGCAGTTTGGCCGCATCTTCAAAGAGAGTTTCGCCGGAAGTGCCCCCCCAAGGTCGATAGCGGGGCTCCTGGCCCTTAAACAGGCGCAAGGGGAGAGACTCCGGGCTTATATTCATCGATTCAAGTCGGAAGCCCTGAGAATCCCCTGCCTAGACGTGGCCTCAGCTATAACCGCACTGACTGGGGGCACCCGGGATGAGAATCTCCGCCGCGAGCTTGTCCTCCACCCTCCCTCGACCCTTGCCGAGCTAGTGACTCTGGCGTTGCGCCATGCCGAGTGCGAAGAAGTACTCAGCGCATGCGGAGATGCAACCGTCTCGGGTCGGGAGGGGGACAAGAAGCGGGCTTCCGAGCCAAGCTTAGGTTCGAGAAAAAGGTGGAACCGGGACGGGGAACGCAAGGAACCGTCACGGAAGTATGAGCGGTACACCCCACTAGCCGCACCGGTCTATGAGATCTATGAAGATATCAAAGACTCGGGTCTCCTCCGCCAACCCGAGCCAATGAGGTCGAAGAACCGTAATCGTAGCAAGCACTGCTTGTTCCACAGTGATCACGTAGACCATACATGCGACTGCCACCAGCTCCAGGATGAGATCGAGCGCCTCATCCGTCAGGGGCACCTAGCTCGGTTCGTAGCCGAGCGCAAGGAAGACCGATGCGCCCCAGAGGAGATCGACAACGCCCCCCGAGGGGTCTACATCAACGTCATCTCCGGAGGAGCAGCGTCAGGAGGCGACAGCATCCGAGGAAGGAAGCGTCATGCCGAGCGGGCGAGCCGAGCCATAGAGCCTCCAAAGGCCCCGCCGAGTGAGCCCCAGGTCATAGTCTTCTCAGACCAAGACCTAGAAGGGCTGAGCACCCCGCATGACGACGCCCTCGTAATTTCGGCTACAATAAACCATTGTAACATAGATAGGATTCTAGTCGACAATGGGAGTGCCCCTGATGTACTGTCTTATGATTGTTTCCTTAAGATGGGGGAGGATCCATCTAAGCTCCACCCGATCCGAACCCTCTCTGCGGGTTCAATGGCCAGGCCACCTATCCCGAGGGAGCCCTAAGCCTGCCGGTTACCCTCGGCAGCCCACCCAAAATCGTTACGGTCATGGTGGACTTCATAGTGATTAAAGGTATGATAGCATACAATGCCATCTTTGGCCGGGGAATCCTCAGCTGAATAAAAGCGGTGCCGTCTACCTATCACCTGAAAATGAAGTTCCCCACCAAAAATGGGTTGGGGGAAGTCCGAGGTAACTAGGCCGCGGTCAGAAGGTGCTACAATATCTCGGTAGAGGCCACAAGGCCGGACGGGAAGGACAAGGACCCCCGGGGAGTCGAGGGTAAATCTGCAACCACCGAACCTGGTGGCGAATTGCTGGCGGTTTTCCTAAACGATGACCCGGCCCTGGAAGTAAAGATCAGAGCCGACCTACCATCTGAGGTTCAACAGTAATATAAAAAGTTCCTTTATGAGTACATCCGAGTTTTTACTTGGTCTGATGATCAACTCCCTGGGATACCAGAGGAGACTGTAATACACAAGCTCAGCCTCGACCCTGCCGTGAAGCCCGTATAACAACACAGAAGGAAGCGTGCACCAGAGAAACAGGCTATCATCAAGGCGCAAGTCACCAAGGCACAAGAGACCGGCCCTTTTAGACCGGTCCTGTACCCGACATGGCTAGCCAACGTCGTCCTGGTACCGAAAGCTTCGGGCAAGTGGCGGATGTGCGTGGATTTCACCGACCTGAATAAGGCCACCCCTAAGGACTGTTATCCGTTGCCGAGGACCAATTGGTTGACTCAACCTCAGGCAATGAGATACTCAGCTTCCTAGACGCCTATTCGGGTTACCATCAGATCAGAATGGATCCAGAAGATGTCGAGAAGACCACCTTCATCACCGACTGCGGCGTGTACTGCTACACCCGAATGTCTTTCGGGTTGAAGAACGCTGGAGCCACGTACCAAAGGCTGGTCAATCACATGTTTGAAGGACAGCTGGGTCGGAATGTCGAGGCCTACATTGACGACATGCTCGTCAAGACCCCCAAGGCCGAAGACCACTTCACCGACCTCGCTGAGACCTTCGACACCCTCCTGAGGTATAACATGAAGCTCAATCCTGCCAAGTGTGCCTTCGGAGTGAGATCCGAAAAGTTCCTGGGTTTCCTAGTCACTCAGCGTGGGATCGAGGCCAACCCAGACAAAGTTCAGGCCATCCTGGACATGCGCCCGTCCACCTGCATCAAGGACGTCCAGCGCCTAACTGGGCGTGTCGCCGCTCTCAGCCGATTCCTGTCCCGTGCGGCCGAACGATGCTTGCCCTTCTTCAAGCTGTTGAGGGGGCCCAAATTGACATCTGCTACGTTCGCATGGGATGAGGAATGCCAGAGAGCGTTCGCCGAGCTCAAGGAGTTCTTGGCCTCGCCCCGGTGCTCTCGAAGCCCGTTTCGGGCGAAGTCTTGCTGCTCTATCTCTCGGCAACGCCATCTACGGTTAGCTCAGTCCTAGTCAGAAATGACTCGGGAGTCGAGAGGCCGGTCTACTACACCAGCAAGGTGCTCAACGAGGCTGAAAGGAGGTACCCTGCAACCGAGAAACACGTGCTAGCGTTGGTCACCTCCGCCAAGCGCCTCCGGCCCTATTTCCAGGGTCACCCCATTACCGTGCTAACCGGCGAACATTGAAGAAGATCCTTACCCACCTCGAAGCCTCGGGATGACTCGTCAAGTGGGCCATCATGCTTGGGGCCTACGATATATCCTATCGGCCGCGCTTAGCTGTGAAAGGCCAAGCGCTCGCCGACTTCATCGTCGAAAGCACCATCCCGACTGAAGAAAGATCCCCGTCCGCGCCCGGGCCGACCTGGGAGTTGTTCGTCGATGGGTCTTCCAACTTGGTCGGGAGTGGTGCCGGAATCCTTCTGAAGTCTCCCGAAGGAGCAGAACTGCAGTACGCCTTGAAGTTCAGCTTTCAGGCATCCAACAACGCTTCTGAGTACGAGGCCCTTATCTCGGGAGCGCGCATGGCCTGATGGTTGGGGGCGGAGCGAGTCAAAATCCACACTGACTCCTAGCTGGTCGCTAGCCAAGTCAACGGCGAGTACGAAGCTCGAGAGGCACCAATGATCAAATACCTCCAACTGGTCAGAGCCCTGGTCCAACAGTTCGAGAGATTCGAGCTAGTCCGAATAGCTCGGGAGGAAAACTCCCGAGCGGATGCCCTCTCTCGGCTAGCCTCTTCTCTCGACCCCGAAGGTACCCGATCGGTCCTCCTTGAAGAGCTAGAGCGCCCGAGCATTGACTCGGAGCTCCTTGCTGTTGACTTGGCCATTCCGAGCGACTGGCGCACCCCCTATCTGTCATGGCTCCGGGACTCTCAAGAGCCTTCCGACCCTCGAGAGGCCCGCAGTTTGAAGTACCAAGCCCGGCGCTTCGTCATTCTAGACAACACTCTCTACCGGAGATCTTTCTCCGGTCCCCTCCTGAAGTGTCTCGGCCCCGACGAAGCCACCCGAGCTATCCAAGAGATTCATGAAGGCCTGTGCGGAGCGCATTCAGGGGGAAGGTCACTCACCCGGATCCTGTTACGGCAGGGTTACTGGTGGCCCACTCTACAGCGCGACTGCACGGCCTACGTGCAACAGTGCGACCGATGCCAGCGATTCGACCACTTAGTCCATCGGCCGGCAACGGAGCTCGTCACCCTGGCCGAGCCGTATCCCTTCGCTCGGTGGGGGATCGACATTCTTGCGCCGTTCCCCATGGCTCAGGCCCAGAAGAAGTTTATCATCGTCGCCATCGACTACTTTACCAAGTGGATCGAGGCCGAACCCACGGCAAGGATCACCGAGGCAGTCATCTGGAGTTTCGTCTGGAAGTCGATCATTTGTCGTTGCGGCATCCCCCGGGTGATAGTGAGCGATAATGGTCGACAATTTGACTCTCGTTATTTTCGAGACAGATGCGTCGACCAAGGTATTCGCAACCACTTCACCTCGGTCACCCACCCTCCGGCCAAGGGGCTGGTCAAGAATGGCAACAAGACTATCTTAAAAGGCATAAAGACCAGACTCAGCAAGGCCAAGGGCAGCTGGCTCGAGGAACTGCCTAGCGTACTTTGGTCACACAGAACGACTCCCAGAACGGCAACCGGTGAAAGTCCTTTCCAGTTGGTATATGGCGCCGAGGCCGTAATTTCGTTGGAGATCGCCAATCCCTCCCTCCGAGTCATCTGCTTCTCGCCCGAGGTAAACGAGCAAAAATTGCTTGAAAACCTCGACCTAGCAGATGAAGTCCGAGAGATTGCCAGCATCCGAGCAACGGAATACCAGCGCCCCCTCACTCGATACTACAACGCCAAAGTCCGAGACAGACACTTTCAGTCGGGAGACTTCATCCTTAGGAAAGCCGAAGCCTCTCGACCACTAGAGGCGGCGGGCAAGCTATCCCCTAACTGGGAAGGCCCCTACCGAGTGGTTGAGACGCTCGGGAAAGGAGCATACCCGCTATCTACAATGGAAGGGGAACCCATCCCTCGGACGTGGAACACAGTCACACTACGCAAGTTCTACTTTTGAAATCATGCAAACAATTTGAGCGAAATAAAATTCCTTTTCATTCAAATGATTGTTGGTACATCAGAAAGGCCAAAGCCAATACATTGCATAACAAAAAAAATCCATCTGGCGCCACTGCAAGAGGCCATCGCTCGGCCGACTCGGTTTGATCTCCTTGCGTCCAGCCACTGACTCTGCCTCGCGTAGAAACTAGCTCAGATAAAAGGTGGTTGATCCAGTCGGCTCGGGTGGCCCATGACAAAGGTGACAGAGGGACTGCGGAGGGAAAGGCTACCTTCCAAGTTGACAGAGGCTCGGGAGAGGGAACGCCTATGAAGGCCTCCTCTCTTCCAACCTGTCAATTCTTTGGAACGTACAGAGAGCAAGCAGCCTCCGCAGAGTGAAAGAAATGATGGGGGGAGAGTATAAGAGGAGAAAAGAGAAAAAGAAGTCCAGCATAGCTGGACGAGGAGGCAGGGGAATGCCCGGAAAGGAGGGAGCTTAATTTGCTTCTCCCCCCATCCCTGAAGCGAGCAGAGAGGGACGGGCAGCGGAGATGCCGGATGCCCCCATCCGTCTTCCATCTCGCCCCCCTCCGGGAAGCCTCGCCGGAACTGATAGAGGAAACTACGTGATTTTTCCGTCAAAATCCTCTCCAGATCTGCGCGATGACCATCGGACCCGCTTCAAACCCGCGCGATGACCGTCGGACCTGCTCAAAACTTGAAGCGGCAAAAACCCGCCGCCCTCCATCATCGGCAGCATCGTCTTCTGAAGGATCTTCCATGCTCTGAATGCAAAGGATCAGCGCTACGAGAAATGGAGAGAGGAAAGACCGTCCTAGAAAACCCTAAAGCGATGTGGATGGAGAGACGCCCCTAAGTCCCTTATAAAGGCGAGGGGAGGCTACTTGCCTTAAAAGACTCTCTCCTCGAATACGCGCCGAAAGGATTTCCCCTTTATGACTGGTCACCTCAAACTTCTTGTTTCTGCCCCCAGCGGGACACACGAAGCGGCCAAGCATTCAAGGCGTGATCAAACGGAAAGGCACCCTGCCAGACGCCTGCCCAACCATCGCGCGAGATCTGCGTAGTAAATATCGATTCTTTCCAACTACTACAGATACGCTGATCAAATCACGGCAAGTACAGCAAGCAACAAGCAAAGTTTTTTCTATTGCCTTACATAGAGAAGAGTCCTTTTTTGCTCAAAAAAAAAGAGAAAAGGACAAACAAGGGGAGAAGGCAAAGCAGGTCGATACATCAGGCCTCCGGCCCATCTAGCGGCTCGGAAGCAGAAGGCACGGACGCTCTGCCCCCGGTACCCTCGGTGACGACCGACCCAGGCACTGCCCCCGCCTTTGTGGGAACTGTCTCGGTTGCGAGCCCTCCCAAGGCCTCCGGATCTGGCGACCCCTCATGAGAAGAGACCTCCGGGTCTTCTTCGCCCGACGCCGAAGTAGCAGAACTAGAGGATGAGGCATCCGAGTCATAACGTTGACCGGACGGGAAGCAGAGCCTGGAGTCATGCTCTTCAGCATAGGTCACCGCTCAGCGATAGCCCTGCTTGAAGCCCTTGCGGGCGCCTCGGAGGAGAGCCAGCTCGTAGTAGGGAAGGGCAGCCTCCTTCAGGTCGACTCGGTAGGCCTCCGAGCATTTATACTGCTCGACCGCCTCTGCCTCGGCCAACCCTGGCCTCCCTACGAGTTCGGCCATCTTCCACTCTGCCTCGGCTTGCCTCCTCCCGACCTCGGCCTCCAGCCCCTCAACCTCGACTGCCCGCCTTTCTACCTCAGCTCGATAAGCCTCGGCCTCCAACCGGTGACGCTCTGCTTCCTCCGCTCGGCGCGCTAGGTCGACGCGCTTGATTTCCCAACGGCCTTCTAGCTCGACGCGGACAAGGCGCTCCTCCTCAAGGAGCCTACTCTTCCTCTCAAGCGACTCCCGAGCCTTGGCCAGTTCCCCAGTCAGTGCTCGGCCTTCCAGCAGGCTAGACTGCAGCAACTCCCTGGTCACGGAGAACTCCCGCCGAAGCCCCTCGTTCTCATCGGTGAGCCGGACCAGCTTCCTCTCGGCCCTGCCGAGGGTCCAAGCAAGCTGTGACCGCTCTAACTCTGATGTGACACAACCTCGGACCTAATTTAACAAGCACAACCACAAGGCTATGAAGCCTACGCAAGCGGACCTTCGTATGGTGCACACACTTAACCCGGGGGTAACTCGAGGATGCCGAGTCGAGGAAATGGGACAAGCCCCTTGCTGGTAGAGGGCCAGCAAAGTCTAAGTCAAACCTCCCCTTGATGTGCGGATATTCAACTCAATGTGTTGGCCTTGGCCGAGGGACGCAGATCACTCACTCACACCCACGGGGGTCGCACAAGTGCGGTGGAGCCTTAAGATCGGGTGCTCTCTTCCTTACCGACGGCGCAATTAGAGAATATTAAATGAACAAGAATAATTGAGAGCAAGGGACGAGTTCTCACCTAGCCGGTTTGAAGAAATCGACTCCGGTCGGAGACGGGGGCGAGCGGGGAGGCGAGGGGAAGCACCCGCACACCGCGTCGATGAAGCTTCAAACCTGTGAGTGTAAATAATACATGAACTACCCCCATGCAAGGGGGGGGATCTCGGGGAAGGGAAGCCAATGAATACACTCAATACGACCTCCACGCAGGGAGGGGCCTTCAGCCGGCCAAGCGGGGAGGGGAATTCGAGCTAGAAGTGAAGAGAGGGAAGTCGAAGCCGAATCTGCCCGCTGACTGTGTCTCAGGAAAGACCGTCAGGTATTTGGATGCTGTGGTCAGCTCCGAATTTTGTTGCAGACGAAACCACTTGGAGATTCTTCGTAGCTGGATCTGGATGATGCTTGAATTTTGTAAATTTCTTCGGGCATTGCTGCTGGTCGGGGTAGGGGCTTGAACAGGGTGGTAGACACTCGGATCTGACAGCTTCAGGTTCCCAACAGCAGAAGCAGAGGTTGCCACGGTAATTCCCGAGCTCAGAATCAGGTGCCGCCAGAGTCGTTGGAACCGTTGACGAGTCCTCTTAGAAGCAAGACCAATGGGGATGCCAGCTGATGTCGGGGTCGACCGATAGGCTCTGAACACTGAGGAGGGGTCGGTGCAGACTAAGTGGAAGCAGAACCAAGCACCCGAGGGAGAAAATTGATAACTTTCAGGTCCGGTCGCCAAATGGGGCTATGTTTCTTGGAGATGTTAGAAGACTCGTAGTAGAAGATGTTTGAAGAAGAAGTCTCGATCCGATTCCCAACACGATCGTCGCAGTCAAGCTTCCAATCCGGCTCTGGTCTCTTGCCAGGGGGGATCTGTGTAGTTGTGGGAGAATGGCTCTCCTGGTCGATCTCGAACTCGGAATGGGACGGGACCACCACCGTTGCGAAGAAGACAGGCAGACGCTTCTGTCGGTATATGGTATGCCACCTGAAGCTCCCAGGGGACGATGGGGTGGCCTCTGCAACCTGCGGCCAATCTGCTGCCTGCAACCAGAACTTGAGAGGGTGGAGATAGGTAATGGGGAATAGGGTAGATGGGAGGGGAAATGAGGCGGTTGTGTGTAGGGGCAACCCCCAGCTGTGAGGGGGTCTAGGAGGGGGGGTTTCAAGGTGTGGGAAGGGGAGAATGGGGGCTGGAAGGGGGTGTATGCTATGGGTGAGAGAGGAGCTGGGAATTTGGGCTTGGAGGGAGAGGGGAAGGTGAGGGGGGCACAAGTGGGTGGAGGGATGGTGAGTTTGAATTTTCCTTAATGGAGGGTATTCAATGGTGGTCTTGGGGATGGGAGAGGTTGTGTTGGGGAAGGGAAGGGGTGCTTGGGATAGTGGGAAGGGTGCTTGGAGAAGTGGGTGGGGTAGTTGGGGGTTGGGAGGTGGGAGGTGGAGCTAGGATTGGTGGAAGCTCTCTTGGGACTAGGGGGTGGAGTAATGGGATATGTGGGGAAGGGGAGTGGCCTTTAATGGGGGTAGGTGGGAGAGCGGTGGTTGGGAAGGGAGGAGAGAGAAAATTTTTGAAATTGGGTGTGGAGGAGAGAGAAAGGGGAGTGAAAGAGAGAGATTAAGAGAGGGATGGGTGGGGAATCTCTCCCCTAGGGTCTCTCACCCAAATAATGGAATCTCTCCACTAGATAAGAAGTTTGAACTCTCAAAATGGTAAGTTTTTCATTCATTGATTCATTACCTCAAAATGGAGAGAGTGGGGTCCTATTTATAGGGATCCCATAATTTACAATAAGACCCTGACTTTTGACACATTGACTAATAACCAACAAGATAGGGGCGCCCATGGGCCAAGCCCAATGAATTGGGCCCAATAGCTAACTAATAAACCTAATGACACTCAAACCTAGGGAAATAAGTACAAGACCTAGGGACATGACTCAAATAAAAGGGAAATTACAATGATATGACTCAAATAAAATAAAGAAACATACATAGGACTCAAAATAAATGACTAGACCATGATGTACGCCTCCGGGGTGACGAGAATGGTTGAGAGTGACAGGACGGATGGTGATGACCCCATCATACTCCCGGGGTGCGGAGAACTCGACTCCGTCGAGTAAGAGGTCGTACCGCTCACATGTCTTCCGAAAGAAGCCGATTCTTCCACCTAGCGAGGTAGAGCCCGTTCACCTTGCTCCGAGTGATGATTACCTGTTCATCCAATATTCTCTCAAGTTGCTTACGTCGGGCTCTCTGGGCTGATGGTGCTCACATGGGGAGGGGTGGGTGCTCTCTCAAGGGAGGAAGGGGGCTTGAAATTCTCACTTGGTGCCACCGTGGGTCCCTTGTGTGGCACAAGGCTTTCCACATTGAAACTGAAGTTAACTCCGTATCCCTTGAGGAGGCCTAACTTAGTAGTGGGGCTAATGCACCTCAAAACCTGGAAGGGGCTGATCCCACAAAACCTCAATCTTGAGTTGTCTCTATGTGAGAGCCTCTCATTTCTCACCATCCCGGAATCACCCATTTGGATTTCTTGGTGACGCCATTAAGTCGGTCGGCCTTTTATAGATTTCATGACTCTTGTTGATGCGCTTGCAAGGTTATCATGCAATTTTATGAATGCTGTCCTTTTAGTGGTTATGGGTGGACCTGGACAACCATAGATGGACCTATCATGCCATGATGCCATATGGACCTTGATGAATCTTGGTGGGCCGGGGCAACCATATGTGGACTTATCATGTAATGTTGTCATGTAGACTTTGGTGGGCCTAGGTGGGCCGGGACAACCACATGTGAACCTATCATGCAAAGTGGTGATGAATGTCGGGGGACCCGGACATCCGTAGATGCTTTTGACATGCTTAAGACCCATGATGAATGAGGGTGGACCAATACATCCGAATATGGACCACTCATGCTTTCTACTTGACATGTGGGTGATATGAATGAATGGACCCAATATAGTGTTCATGCCAAGTGGTGTGGTAAGCCTAGACACATGCATATTTTTCCTATGGGTTACTTCCATGTGTATAGGTGTGGGACAACCTTTGAACTCCCATTGGAAAGGGTCGAATGGATCTAAGAAGGTGGTCATCATGGGGTGGAGCACAACCTCATTACCTAGGGATATGTGGCCCAAGGTCATGGCTCCCAAGGTGTAACCCGGGTCTAAGATGGAGTGAATTGAGTCAAACATGGTGAGTTGGTGTAGGGAAAGGTGGGTGGTGGATAAAGTGTTTGGGTCACACGAGTCTCTTGACTCCCATTGGAATGGATCATATGGATCATAAAATGGATTACCTAGGGGGAGGAACTCCATGTCCTCAAGATCCTCAAAAGGTGCTAAGTCATCCTTCTCCATGATAGTTGGGCCAATGTTCTTGGCAAGTGGGTCGGCCATGAGTGGAGGGCTTGGCTTTCTACCCGAGATAAGAAGCTCTAAATCGAGAAGAAGTTTGGGCTCATCGGGTGTAGGGAGGAATAGAAGGAGGTCGCTAGTGTAGCAACCAATGGTGCAAACCGAGGTGATAGACCATATGCATAGGTGTAGGAGGCTAAGGCTCCTAGGTTGTTCGACCATAGGGGTCAACATGCTAGTCATCTCTAATTGTCATGCTATGCCCTTGAGAAGGTCCTCTAAGGTCTCCACTTGATAGGATGCTTGGATTGTGGTGTGATAGGAGAAGAAGGGCACTATGGGAAGGTCTTGTTCTATGGGAGGGAAAATATGGGCCGGTATCTCTCTAATTGGGCTCTCCTTTAGCCAACTAACAATAGGTTCTCCTAAGATGAGCTCCGCCCCAACTAGAGAGGGTGGTGTAAGGTAAAGACCATCGTGTGAGGTTTCTTCTTCAACTTGGACTTGGGTTTCCTCCAAGGTGGGGGGTGGGTTTGGAGTGCTCACAACTATTGGATCGGGTATGAGTTCTTCTACCAAGGAGGTGAGGGGGTCTTTTGGGGTGATGAGGGTTGGTGTGTGGTGGTCTCGGGGTGGAGGGTAAAGGGAAACTTGGATTGGGATTGGTAGAGTGAGGTTTGGGAGTGGAAGTAGTGGAGGCCTAGGTTGGGGTAGGATTGGGGTTGGAAGTGGAAGGTGGGTTGGGTGACAATATTTGGGTTGATGGGTTTTGGGGGGTGTACCCTTTTTAGGGGATGATGGAGGGGTAGTGGTGGGGACCAAGGGGAGATGTGGGGTATGGGTTTCGTGAGGGATTGTGGGTTGGGTGGTGGTAGCCGTCATGGGTCTAGGTGGAGGGATGGACACGGGGTCCACTTGGGTTTGAATGGTTGTCCTTATTGGGGAAACCGGGTCGGTTAAGGGTCTCTTCCCCTTGGGATCGGCCGGTTGTGGAGGGGGGGAAGTGGGGGCCAATTGAGTTTGGATAGTGAGGTTTGCGGAAGGGGGTTTTGGTTGGAGTGTGGGGACCCTTAGGGGATTTGGTGGAGAGGTGGATGCTTGGTTTATTTGGGCCTTAAGGGAGAGGACTTGGTCGCGAAGTGTAATTATGATGGTTGAGAAGTGATTTGTTGGGAGTGGTGGGGGAGGAGGCCTAAAGGTGGTATCAAGTTAGTCGGGTGGGGATGGAGGAGTGGTAGTGCACCTCGGGCTAGGGGTGTTTGAGTAGAAGGGGTGGGAATATTTGGGGATGTAGATTTTTCTAAGTTCTTTCTTCATATCATCCCATGAGGAAATGGGTTCTTGTTTCCTAACGTCCCTTAAGCCCACTATGTTCCTCCATTTTTCCTTGGCTTGACCCCGAAATTGCCCCATGGCAATGCGGACTCTTGCGGGTCCATAAACCATAGTTCTCTCAAAGTGTTTTTCCATGGTGACCTCCCACTTTAGGTAGGCACTATAGCATGATCCATCGAAGAGGAGATCCTCAAAAGAGATTATGTCAAATGGAGGGTTGATCGGTCCCTTGTGGGGGGTCGAGTGGGATGAATGTGACCAAAGAGAGGTAGCCATGTTGATGAATACAAATGTGCCCAAGGACTAGACTGAGTAGAGACAAGTCTAAAACTTGCTCTGATACCACTTGATGTGACACAACCTCGGACCTAATTTAACAAGCACAACCACAAGGCTATGAATCCTACGCAAGCGGACCTTCGTATGGTGCACACACTTAACCCGGGGGTAACTCGGGGATGCCGAGTTGAGGAAATGGGACAAGCCCCTTGCTGGTAGAGGGCCAGCAAAGTCTAAGTCAAACCTCCCCTTGAGGTGCGGATATTCAACTCAATGTGTTGGCCTTGGCCGAGGGACGCGGATCACTCACTCACACCCACGGGGGTCGCACAAGTGCAGTGGAGCCTTAAGATCGGGCGCTCTCTTCCTTACCGACGGCACAATTGGAGAATATTAAATGAACAAGAATAATTGAGAGCAAGGGACGAGTTCTCACCTAGCCGGTTTGAAGAAACCGACTCCGGTCGGAGACGGGGGCGAGCGGGGAGGCGAGGGGAAGCACCCGCACACCGCGTCGATGAAGCTTCAAACCTGTGAGTGTAAATAATACATGAACTACCCCCATGCAAGGGGGGGATCTCGGGGAAGGGAAGCCAATGAATACACTCAATACGACCTCCACGCAGGGAGGGGCCTTCAGCCGGCCAAGCGGGGAGGGGAATTCGAGCTAGAAGTGAAGAGAGGGAAGTCGAAGCCGAATCTGCCCGTTGACTGTGTCTCAGGACAGACTGTCAGGTATTTGGACGCTGTGATCAGCTCCGAATTTTGTTGCAGACGAAACCACTTGGAGATTCTTCGTAGCTGGATCTGGATGATGCTTGAATTTTGTAAATTTCTTCGGGCACAGCTGCTGGTCGGGGTAGGGGCTTGAACAGGGTGGCAGACACTCTGATCTGACAGCTTCAGGTTCCCAACAGCAGGAAGCAGAGGTTGCCACGGTCGTTCCCGAGCTCAGAATCAGGTGCCACCGGAGTCGTTTGAACCGTTGACGAGTCCTCTTCGAAGCAAGACCGATGGGGATGCCAGATGATGTCGGGGTCGACCGGTAGGTTCTGAACACTGAGGAGGGGTCGGTGCAGACTAAGTGGAAGTAGAACCAAGCACCCGAGGGAGAAAATTGATAACTTTCAGGTCCGGTCGCCAAATGGGGCTCTGCTTCTTGGAGATGTTAGAAGACTCGTAGTAGAAGATGTTTGAAGAAGAACTCTCGATCCGATTCCCAACACGATCGTCGCAGTCGAGCTTCCAATCTGGCTCTGGTCTCCTGCCAGGGGGGATCTGTGCAGTTGTGGGAGAATGGCTCTCCTGGTCGATCTCGAACTCGGAATGGGACGGGACCACCACCGTTGCGAAGAAGACAGGCAGACGCTTCTGTCGGTATATGGTATGCCACCTGAAGCTCCCAGGGGACGATAGGGTGGCCTCTGCAACCTGCGGCCAATCTGCTGCCTGCAACCAGAACTTGAGAGGGTGGAGATAGGTAATGGGGAATAGGGTAGATGGGAGGGGAAATGAGGTGGTTGTGTGTAGGGGCAACCCCCAGCTGTGAGGGGGTCTAGGAGAGGGGGTTTCAAGGTGTGAGAAGGGGAGAATGGGGGTGGAAGGGGGTGTTTGCTATGGGTGAGAGAGGAGCCGCGAATTTGGGCTTGGAGGGAGAGGGGAAGGTGAGGGGGGCACAAGTGGGTGGAGGGAATGTGAGTTTGAATTTTCCTTAATGGAGGGTATTCAATGGTGGTCTTGGGGATGGGAGGGGTTGTGTTGGGGAAGGGAAGGGGTGCTTGGGGTAGTGGGAAGGGTGCTTGGGGAAGTGGGTGGGGTAGTTGGGGGTTGGGAGGTGGAGCTAGGATTGGTGGAAGCTCTCTTGGGACTAGGGGGTGGAGTAATGGGATGTGTGGGGAAGGGGAGTGGCCTTTAATGTGGGTAGGTGGGAGAGTGGTGGTTGAGAAGGGAGGAGAGAGAAAATTTTTGAAATTGGGTGTGGAGGAGAGAGAAAGGGGAGTGAAAGAGAGAGATTAAGAGAGGGATGGGTGGGGAATCTCTCCCCTAGGGTCTCTCACCCAAATAATGGAATCTCTCCACTAGATAAGAAGTTTGAACTCTCAAAATGGCAAGTTTTTCATTCATTGATTCATTACCTCAAAATGGAGAGAGTGAGATCCTATTTATAGGGATCCCACAATTTACAATAAGACCCTGACTTTTGACACATTGACTAATAACCAACAAGATAGGGGCGCCCATGGGCCAAGCCCAATGAATTGGGCCCAATAGCTAACTAATAAACCTAATGACACTCAAACCTAGGGAAATAAGCACAAGACCTAGGAACATGACTCAAATAAAAGGGAAATTACAATGATATGACTCAAATAAAATAAAGAAACATACATAGGACTCAAAATAAATGACTAGACCATGATGTACGCCTCCGGGGTGACGAGAATGGTCGAGAGTGACAGGACGGATTGTGATGACCCCATCAGACTCTAACCGAGCATAAGTCTCCGCCATCGTGGCCCCCATCTGAGCCATGACCAGGCCGCCCTCCATAATGACGTTGAGGACCCCGGTCGAGGAATGACTTGCGCTTCCCCCCTTCACCATCGCCGCAACACCGCTGCACATCTCGTACAAGGTGCGCGACACGCTGAGCCGCTCCAACGCCATCGGCATGGGAACCTTCTCGACGCCGGGTGCCCCGCCAGCCAGCCCGGATCGAACCTCAACTGCTCTTGGTGCCACGGTCGGTTGGGGCGGCGACGCCTCCGCAGGCGAACCCCCAGCCTCGACCGTCCCGGCTCGCGCGTCGCCGCCCGAGGCATCGCCCACCTCGATCGACGCCCCGGCCTCGGCCGTGGTTGCTTCAACTTCAGCCCCCTCTGTTCCTACGGAGGGGAGATCCGACCCATTATCGTCACCCTCCGAGGCGCCCCTGGTCTCCTCGGCCCCCTCTCGCTCGGCAGATAGGAGAGCTGGTTCGATAGGGTCGGCCCTATCTTGCCCCGGAGAGGGGAGCGCCGCCGAGCCAGAATCACCCCCAGCGGTGGGGACGACCCCATCCTTCTTGGCTCGCTTCTTGGCCTTAGCGGCGGCCCGCAACATACCCGCAACGGGGTCCTTGTGCTTCGCCCCGCGCGGCGTAGAAGTCCCCTCGGAGACCGCTCCCTTGCCCTTGTCCCAGGCTTGGGAACGACCCTCTGAAGTGGCCGGTTCTCCGTCTGCCGAGTCATCGCCAAGATCGACCACCTCAGCGGCCTCCTTCAGAGGCTCCCGCCTGTTATCTACACAAAAGAAGAAGACAGTCAGAAACGCAAAAGCAACCCCGGCACCCGAAGAAGAGTCAAGTTTGTGGCGCACGTACCTGATGGGAGCAGCCATGTGAGGAGACATCGCTCCATATTCTCCGGAGTGACCAGCTCCTCCGTAGATCGGCGATGCTTCAACAAAATGGCTACGTACTCCTCCACCTGTGGAGGGAACTCGTCCTGCCGGGGGGGGGGGGATATTCGGGTGGATGTTCGGAATCACCGGGCACTCCCAGGATACCCCCACCAATTGCATCTTCACCCAAAAGAACTGGGTTTTCCATCCCTTGTGAGAAGAATCCTTCACCGCCAGCGAAATGCAGCTCCTATTCCTCGTCGCCTGGATGAAATAGAAACTCTTTCCAGCCGACGGATGCGCTTTCAACTCAAAGAAATAGTGGAAGAGGTCCAGGGAAGGGGGGACCCTGAACTGACGGCAGAGGATGTGGAAGGCGGAGAGGAGAAGATATGAATTGGCCACCAGCTGGACCGACGCCAACGAAAAAAAATTAAGGAGCGTGAGGATGAAGGGCTCGAAAGGGAGACGGTACCCACTCTTCCACGCCAAGAGAAAGGAGCAGAAGTGGCCCGTACGAGAGTCCAAGCTCATCTCGTGCGGGGCAGTGGCAACGAAACAGTATTTGTAGGGAAGGCGGAACTGGTGCTCTAACCTCCTCACATCGGCCTCCCTTAGCTCGCTGCAGTTGGGGACCGGCGCCTTCGCCATGGGCTCATCGCTCCACTCCCCCGAATGCTGGTCAGCCAAGGATTCTGAGGAAGAGCTCGATGAAAAGCACTCTCGCGACCCCGAAGACTCTGGGGGAAGAGGGAGCTACCGGATGGCCTCCGCCGTCGCCTCGGCCAACTCTGCGAATGCCGCCGCAAGTTTTTGCTCTTTCATCGTGCCCTCACAACGCATCAAGGAGCCTAGAAATTCGAAGGGAGGCTAGACCCTAAAAACGGAGGAAGTCTGGAATGTCGAAGAGCGCCCAAACGCCTATATCCCCTCACGGGAGGCGGCGCGCCGTTCCGACCTCCGAGAAAAGGGGGACCCTTCGTTTCAAATCCGTCAGAATTACCATCATTACGGGCCTTGGTGACCACAACGCGTGACTTACTCACACCACCAGATCTCCACCCACCTGAGCCACGCTGGTCCTAAACCCTCGAACATCTACTCTTCCGAGCCTTCCCTGTCTCGGGAGTAAGAGGGGGACAAGTGGAGAGGGGGATTTCTGCAGCCCAGACAAAGAGCAGCCGAACTAGGCCCATCAGGACCAAACAAGGCCACGCTC
Organism: Amorphophallus konjac; assembly: GCA_022559845.1. NCBI lineage: Eukaryota > Viridiplantae > Streptophyta > Magnoliopsida > Alismatales > Araceae > Amorphophallus > Amorphophallus konjac. The sequence goes on from CM040125.1 coordinate 265,192,077, forward strand.
GCCCGAGTGATAGCCCACAGGGCCCACTCCGGACTAAAAGCCAATTAAAAAGATCGCTCGGGGACCCAACCTTCCTAGGCGGCCCTCAGGCTCGGAAGGCCCGAGCGACGGTCAGGTCGTCAGAATGATCTACGCTCGATCTATCCTCAGCCAGGATATGGGGAGGCGAACATGATCGTTCCGACCCATCTCCGTCCGAGCTAGGCCCATCGCCCGGATACGGCTAGCCCCCCCTAAGCTCGAAACGGTCGACCGTCGAATGCTTATCCATGCATCCGTTAAGAGTCCTCTGTGAGCAAGAATTCATAAGGCTGAGGGACTCCAGCTCCCCAAGGTGATAACGCTCCCACGATGAGGCAATAAAAGTCCACGTTGAGGACGTAACTCCCACCTGAAACCCCTCGACTTATAGGACTCCAGAAGGTGGCATACTATTTAAACCAGGGATACCCTCCGGCGAAAGGTAAGGGCAACCACACACTCAAAACTCCTGAGCAGGAACCACTTCACTCTTCTGGTGGAGAGGGATCTCGAGTAGAAGCTACTTTCTCCCTATATTGCTCCCACCATAGCTTTACTGACTTAAGCATCGGAGGGTTTTTCCCCAGGGACTCATCCCTGGGCCCCCTAATCTGTTTCCCTTTCTTGCAGTTCACAATCTGGTGATCTTCTGCCCACTCAGGATCCGCGCGAGATCATGCCTCTTCAGGGGAGACCATGTAGACGCACGACTTCATCAAAGAAAAGGTGGGCCACTCTAGATGCATCAGATATTTTGCTACATGCAATGAAATGGGCCATCTTAGAGAACCGATCAACTACAACAAAGATGAAGTCATGTTTGTAAGCAGTGTGAGGTAATCCAAGGATGAAATCCATGCTCACATCAACCGATGGTCTATCAGGAATGGGGAGAGGAGTATAGAGACCAGTGTTTTGTTTGACCTGTTTGGCCATAGTGCATGTCCTACACTGGGCTACAGTTTTGGCCACATCTTTCTTCAGGCCATGCTAATAAAATTGCTCAATCACAGAATGGATGGTCTTGTTTCATCCAAAGTGATCAGCAAGGCATCCAGCATGCATTTTCCAAATCAGGAAGTCCCGTACAGAAGTCCTCGGGACACAGAGGTGCTGTTCTCAAAAAAGAAAACCATCTTGGAGTAGATAGTCTGTAAATACTATCGAGGTTCCAGCAGACAAGGCAGAGTAGGCAAGGCCAAAGTCTGGACACTCTCCATAGAGTTCCTTCATGCGGTCAAATCTAGTGACCTCTACCCGAACAGTGAAAAGAATGGAGACCCTTCGACTCAAGGCGTCGGCCACCTTATTCTCTTTTTTAGCCTTATGTATTAGGATAAATGTGAAAGATTGGAGGAATTCTACCCACCGACCATGCCTTAGGTTTAAGCCCTTCTGAGAGCTAAGGAATTTCAAAGCCTCGTGGTCCGAGTATAAGACAAACTCTTGTGGTAAGAGATAGTGTCTCCAGTGTTTGAGGGCTTGGACCCCGGCATAAAACTTCTTATCATAGGTGGAGTAACGAAGTTTTGCATCAGAAAGTTTCTCACTGAAATGAGCCACAGGGTGGCTCTCCTGGCTAAGCACTGCTCCTATTCCTACGCCAGATGCATCACAGGATATCTCAAAGACTTTGGAAAAGTCTGGCAGTCGAAGGATAGGGGCTTTGGTCATGAGCTCTTTTATGACAGAAAAAGCCTGGGAGGCGATTTTGGTCCACTCAAAATTTTCTTTATAGATGCAATCCTTAATGGGTGCCATAATGGTGCTAAAGCTCTTAATGAAGCGTCTATAAAAAGTGGCTAACCCATGGAAACTGCGAACGTCATGGACGTTCTGGGGCTCTAGCCAATCGACTAAGGCTTGGACCTTAGATTGGTCCACGGACACTCCATGACTCGAAATCACAAATCCGAGGAAAGTGACCCGGTCTGTCATGAATTCAAACTTCTTAAGGTGGCCATACAGAGTTTCTCTCCTCATAGTCTCGCAAACTTCCCTCAAATGTCGGATGTGGTCCTGAGAGTTGTAGCTATAAATAAGAATGTCGTCAAAGTAGACGACAACAAATCGACCAATGAGAGGGCGAAGGGCTTCCATCATAAGCTTCATGAAAGTGCTGGGGGCATTGGATAGTCCAAACGACATGACGAGCCATTCATACAATCCTTCTTTTGTTTTGAAGGCTGTCTTCCACTCATCTCCTGGTCGGATTCGGACCTGGTGGTAGCCACTTTTCAAGTCAATCTTTGAAAAGATGGTGGCTCCACTCATCAAGTCAAGCATGTCGTCAAGACGGGGAATTGGGAATCGATACTTGACAGTGATTTTGTTGATGGCGCGGCTGTCAACACACATCCGCGAGGTGCCATCTTTTCTGGGTATGAGCAAGGCAGGGACAGCACATGGGCTCTTGCTCACCTTGAGGAAACCCTTTTGAATAAGGTCCTCGACAATCTTTTGGAGTTCAGCATGTTCCTTGGGGTTCAGTCTGTAATGGGGAGGGTTGGGTAGGGTGGACCCAGGGACAAGGTCAATGCCGTGTTGTACATCACGCATGGGAGGGAGTATAGAGGGCAAGTCCTCAAGGAAGATGTCTTGGAAGTCCTGTAGGATTCCCTGGACTTCAGGTGGGACTGAGACTTGAGACTCCTCGGGTGTGATGGTGACGACAACCGCCCAAACAGGGGCACCCTCAGCAACCTCTCTGTTCAGCTCTCGGACACCTATGAAGTTAAGGCGCCTAAGTAGGTTGTGACCAACCTTAGGGACCTTTGGAATTGGTGTGATAGGTGCAGGAGGAGAGGGAATGAGAAGTTTCCCTTCATTGGGAGTTCGGGGACTCTCCTGAACCTTGGGGGTTCCAGTGGGGGTGGAGGTGGAACTCTTTCCCGGGGTCACCTTTGGGGGTGCCGGGTACAGCTGTATCTTCTTCCCATTGTGTGAGAAGGAACACTGATTGGACCGACCAAATGTAGTAAGATCTACATCATAGATCAATGCTCGTCCTAGGATGATGCTACCGACCTTCATAGGCACTACACCGCATAAGATATGTCCTTGGTAGGACTAGAATTGGATGGGAATGACATATGTAGTGGTGACTGGGATAGACGTGTCGTCAACCCAAGCCACGTTGTATGGCCTAGGATGGGGGTGTGTAGGTAGACTTAGACGGGAGACAAAGTCTGAAGAGAATGCATTTATATAGCTCCCGTTGTCAAAGATCACCTTGCAGGGATGAGACTTCACCATGATGTAGGTTTGGAAGATGGAGGTTCGACGCCAGTCGTCCTCCTGGGGGTGTGTTAAGATGCATCGAACTACACCAAGTCTTCCCTGGTTAGAGCTCTCGGCAATATCTCCCACTTGCATGTACTCGACATGCGTTCCATCCTACCCTGCATCCATTTCCTCAAATTAGGCGATGAGGTCAGGATCGGCCTCATACCTCTCAATGGCTTCTCCTTCCTGAGGTGGAAGCTCCACAGGCTGGGGGTCGGTGATGACTAAGGCTCCGGTGGGACAATTGGTGACAACATGCCCTAGGTTATGAGACGTAAAGCAGCGGATTCTCGAGACATGGACTGGTTGGGAGGTGGTAGGGATGAATCCCTTTCTCTTGTCATCCCTCCTATCAATTGGCGGAGTGTACTCCAGCCTGGGCACAGCAGCGAGTGCAAGTAAAGGGTTCCTAGGGAAAGGAATAGTAGGGGCAATGACCCGGAGTGGGGTGGCAGTAGGGACATAGGAAGTGGAGGGGCCAGGCCTCTCAGAGTAGCAGACCATGGGGTTTCGGGACTTGGGTTGGCAGTAGGTAGGGACCCAAAGTGGGACCACCCTTTGTAACTGCTCGACATCTCGAATAACCTGGTAGGCGTGCTCGAGGGTGTTAAGCTCTCGTAGAAACAGCTCCCACTGTATGCTCTCGTGTAGGCCAGCCCTAAACCGTGAGAGGGTGACGGAGGCATCCTCCATGACTCGACTTCGAAGGAAGAATTCATCAAATTTGGTGATGTATTCGTCCACGGACTTTCCATTTTGGGTGAGTTTCTGCCATTGGTCTAAAAGACGATGATAGTAGGAGGGTGGCATATACTTCTCCCTCAGTTTCTCCTTCATTTCTTCCTACGTATTTATGGGCTCCTCTCGTCTCCTTGCTAGGAGGTTTTCAATGTTGCACCAGTAGGTCTTGACTTGACCTAGCTAGGAGTTTCATTTTGGCTAACCTCACCCTTGTGGCAGGGGTCATACGGTGATGCCAGTCAAAATATTGATCCATCCTAGTCTCCCAATCAAGGTATGTAGCGGGGTTTAGGGACCCATCAAAACTTGGGGCGTCGATCTTGACATTCCGTAAGATAATATCCTCATCATCGTGGTCTCTCCCTCGAGGCGTACGATCCTCTTGCTCTCTACCTTGAGAGCCTGATTCTGGCGGGCTTAGTCTCTCTCTTCCCTAGGGTTTGCTACGGGATCTCGCGGCCATTCAACGCCCCTTCCTCTTTCCTCACGTGATCCTCTAAGGCTCGGATCCTCTCACCTAGATCCACTCGCAATTGGCCTATAGATCTTTAAATTTGGGCCACAAGATGTTGTTCGAGCTGGGCTAACATGGCATCCATGCTATCCTGATTCATGGGTGGTTGTAAAGTTAAATTACGCCCTAGACGGCCCGATGAATTCCTAGACCAATGTGGCATGCACGAGCTCGGACCTAAATGATGCAATCCTAGGACCGAAAATTATCAAGGTGTAGACCCAATTTGTTAGCTAATATTGCAAAGGGTCAATTCTTTTTGCGAAGGGACCGGTCAGGGAGAGTTGCTCGCCCGTTAAGCGAAGTAGTTGTGGAACTACCTCCTGACTATTATGGTGCCCTAATGCGACAGTTCTAGGTCTTAAAGGATGGGTACATACAAACTCTCTCTCTCCGTCCACAGTGATGCACTCAGAAGACAGGCTACATGGATAGGGCTCTCTCTCACTTCGTCGCGCGGTAACTGATAAGGATACTAAATGAGCAAGAGATTGAAGCACGTACCTAGCTAGACGAAAAAGTCCAGCTCCGACCGGAGACGAAGGCGAGTGGGGACGTGCGGGTCCGCACGGCGTCGATGAAGCTTGACCGGTTACAAAAAAAAATTCACTCCACGTAGGGAGGTTGTAATTATTATAAAATCACGTAATTTAAAAATTTTCTCATGCAGGGGAACAAATTAATCCAATTTCTCCGCGCAGGGAGACTCAGGGGTACTTACGTTCCGTAATTTACGGACCGTCTGTTGGCTACCGGACGACTCGGGCACTGGTCGAGCCGTCGTTGTGTGGACTTCGGGTGCCACAACTACTAAATTAATCAATTGATGTATATAAATATATATATATATAAATACATATATATAATATTATATATGAGATATATAATATATATATATATATATTTATATTTAACACTCCAACAACTCCCCTTTTTTTTAATTTTTTTTCAAATATATATATATATACTCCAACAATCACGATGGCAGGCGGTCAACGCATGTTGCACGAGGGGTGGGTGCGGGCGAACGGTGGACGGCCAGCGGCCGCTGGTGGGCAGCAACGCGGCAGGGCGCGTAGCAGCGGGCGTTGGCGCTGGCAAGTGGGCGCACGCGGGAGGAGGGGCCGGCGCACGCGACAGGGCGGCGCAGGGTGGGCACAGACGGGGGCACCGAGGTGGGCGCAGGGCGCCTACTTGCGTCGGGCGATCTCGGAGGCGGTGCGGCCGCTGGCGCGGTGTTGGCGCGGGCGCTGGCTCAAGCAGGAGGGCGCTTGTGGGAGGGCGTGGGCGGCCGTGGAGGCGGTGCCGGCGTGGGCGGCCGCGGAGGCTGGCCATTGCGGCCGCAGCCTCTTTTGAACTGGGCACAGGCGATGATGCCCGTGCCGCGAATGCCCCCTTTTTTTCCTTTTTCTTTTGTTTTTCTCCTTTCTCTCCCTCTCAGTCGAGCCTTCTGTTTATTTCTGTTTTTTAACTTCTCAGCCGAGAGAGATATATGATGTTTATACTTCCCTTTCTTTCCTTTTTTTCTTTTTTTTTCACTTCTAACAATCGAAAGAAAGGAGGGGAGACGGTGGGGACGTCGGGGTTGACGGAGACGCCGTTGTTAGGCTCTGATACCAAATTTGACGCGGTCGGCGTCAGAGGAAGGATCGACGGCAGCTCCGGGGACGCGAACAGGACTGGATAATCACTGTCTCGCGCAGCTCGGCCTCACACCGGACGGTCTCTCACCGGGCGACACTCAAATCTCACAAAAGGAGAAGGAGGGAAGGGAGGAACAAAGGGGCCAATAGCACCTTATGTGATCTCTTTCAAAAGCTTTCATATGTGAAAACACAACACCTTTGCCCCCTTTATATCATGGTTTGCCGTCCCGCCCCGACCCGCACCGACCTGCACGACCCGACCCGACCCAGGCGGGCGCCGGGTCGCACGGGCGGTGGGTCGTGGCCGGGACGCACTGGACCGTATGGTCCCGTGCGTCCTGCCACGTACCGGAGCGGCTCGAGGCGGGCCTGGTGTGGTTCGTGCGGGACGACGCGTACGTGCCGGGTCGCCCATTTAGCGGGCCGGGGTGTGGGCGGGTCTGGCATCTGCAGCGGCTTGAAGGCGGTGGCCGGCGGGTGTGGGCGGTGCAGAGCGGCGGCGGACGGCACCGGACGGCAGCGACGACCGGCGATCAGAGGTAGGTGCCTTAAATTTTTGTTTTAGGGTGAGGAGGGGGGTGGGGGAGGGTGAGGATTGTGTAGATCTGCCACCGCGGGGGTGGGGGAGGGTGAGGGGGGGCGTCTGCGGGCGTCGGGGAGGGGGGCGTCTGCGGGCGTCGGGTAGGGGGGGCGGCGGGCGTCGCGGGCACCGTCAGAGGGGGGAGGGCGTCTGCGGGCGGCGGGGAGGTGGGGCGTCTGCGGGCGTCACAGGCACCGTGAGAGGGGGGAGGGGGGGGCGTCTGCACCGTGAGGGGGGAGCGTGAGAGGGGGAGGGGGGCGTCTGCACCGCCGCCGCCACCTCCGGTGGGGGGCGGGGAGGGTGAGGGGGGGGGGGTTGTTTAATTTTTTTAATTTTTTAATTAAAAAATATAGGAAAATATTTTATTATATTATTTAATATTATTATTAATGTATTATTTAATTCATGTTATACAAATAATATAATTTTTGTTTAATTTACGTTGTATAAATATCATTTTGATTATGTATTATTTAATTCATTTTGTAGAATTAATATAAATAATATTTAATTCATGTTGTAGAAATAAATTTATTTTTTGATATGTTATTCAATTCATGTTTAAATATTAGATTTAATTTAAATGTAATATTAAATATTAAATTTAGTATTGTATGTTGTAGAAATACTTATATTAATATCATTATTAGTTGTAGATGTAAAATATTTTTAAATGCATAATGTATATTAGTTAATTGAATTACATAATGTAATTTAATTTAATGTAAATATAAATTTAGTGTTGAATATTTTATAAATAATTTTAAAGTTAATTTATATGTATAATGTAAATTATTTAGAGATGTTTATAATTTATATGTGGCATGTAATTTAATTAGAGATGTAATTTTAAATATCTAATTAGAGATGTAATTTTAAATGTCTAATTAGTTATAAATATTAACCTTATATGTATGTTATAGAAATAATGATATTATTTTGAACTAAATTATATGAAGATGTATTAAATATTGAATTTAGTCTTGCATGATACGCAAATAATGAAATTATGTTCATTGTTAGTTGTAGATGGGAAATAATATATTTTCATAATTTAAATTTCTTAATTTTAGGAGATAGCACTCTATGGCTACTAAGGAACGAACAAATGATATTGGGTGGTCACACGGAGTTTTGTTGGATGGCAACCGTAGGTGTTGACGTTGTAACTATTGTAAAATAGAACACCGGGGAGGAGGGGTGTCTCGGTTGAAGAAGCATTTGGCAGGAGGAGCCGGGACAGGATACTCTGAGATTGCTGGGTGTACCCATGTGCCTAGAGATGTGAAACTTGCAATGGCTAGGCACATGCGGGAGAAGAGAGCTGAGATGCAAGAAAAGGAAAAAAAGAAGAAAAGGGATCAAGCGGCAGTGAGCGGAATAGCAAGCGGTAGCAATGAGGAGGAATGTGCATGGACACCCAGTGACGAAGATGAACAAGCACGTACTGAGCATGCTAATGTGTATGTCACTGTGAACGATCCATACGAAGCCGAGTTTCGTGAGGCAGTACGTCAGAGCAGGGAAGAGTCAAGACATCCCGAGGAGACTATAGTCCGTAGTCGCGAGGCGGCGGGAACCGGAGCATCAGGGAGTGGTGGTTCATCTACGACTCGACAACCACGAGACATAAGAAGTTTATTGACCTGTGACTCGGGGACACAAAGAAAAAGGACACAATCGATCAATATTGAAGATGTGGAGCCCGGTGCACCATCCCGAGAGCATGGCAAGCAAACGAGGATGGACGATGCATATGGCCAGAAGGGATCTAAATGGAAACTTGGTCAGGCTGTTGTAAAATGGTGGCACCACGCGGGTCTGCCTTTCAATGCAGCCAATAGCCCTTACTACAAGCCAATGTTTCAGGAAGCACAGGTCCTTGGACTACACGTGCAGCCACCTACAGCGAGAGAATTGGCTGGCGTATATCTTGATGAACAAGTTGCTGAGATCAAGAGTTACATTGACTCATTCAAGTAGAAATGGACAAAGTACGGAGTCACACTGATGTGTGATGGATGGTCAGATACCACAAAATCTAGCCTGATCAACTTCCTTATTTATTGTGACAGATAGGTATTCTTTCACAAATCAGTGGATGCGTCTGGTCAAATTCACAGTCACCAATATATTTTGTCATTGATGGAGCAAGTGGTGACTGAGATTGGGGAGGAGTACATTGTGCAAGTGGTGACTGATAATGGGTCGAACTATAAGAAGGCTGGGGAGGAGCTAATGAAGAAAAAACGGCACATTTTCTGGACCCCTTGTGCAGCACATTGTGTAGATCTGATGCTGAAGGAGATTGGGCAGCTTCGTATGGTAAAATTTGTGGTCGAGGTGGCACAAAAAATCACGAAATATATCTACAACCACACACTTGTATTGGCATGGATGAGGGAGCATTGTGGCGGTGAACTGTTGAGGCCTGGCATCACACGATTTGCCACCAACTACATCACATTGCAGAGCCTACTGAAGCACAAGGATGGGTTGAAGCAAATGTTTAGAGGTGAGACTTGGCTGAGTTCCTCTTTTACTGCTTCACGTGAAGGGGCGGAGGTCGAGGGGATTGTCAACACCTCGAATTTTTGGGATAGAGTGAAGGTATTAGTGTCATTGATAGAGCCACTGTATGAGGTACTGCGATGTATGGATGGGGATAGAGTACCAACCATGGGGTTGGTGTACAGCAAAATAGAAGCTGCCAAGCGGAAGATCCTTACAACGTCCAAAAAATATGGACCCACCATTCTAGAGATTGTGGAGGACAGATGGGACATACAAATGAGCCGCGATCTTCACATGGCAGGTAAACACTTACATTCTCGTCCAATCAATGAGCTGTGATTTTCAGTTGATACTAATATGTAATTCATTGTCTTACGATTGCAGCGTACTATCTACATCCGGCCTTCCAATATGCTCGGGGCCTTGCTTATGACGATACGTTAATAGAATCGGTCAACATTGTGGTAGACCGGTTATCTTTCACCCCAACAGATGCTGCTGATGCGTTGAATGAGGTATACTTGGATATTTTAACATTGACAATATTAAATGAAATATACACTTCATATTTTTTGATAATGCAGATGAAAACATTTAGAGAGGCAATTGGTTCATTTGCGACACCTAATGCCATGACCAGTCGTGACAGACTCGACCCAGGTAATGTGTCTTCACAATGTACCTTCTATATCTCGAGAAGTAATTTTTACATCTAATTATTATATTGTACGTGATCTATCTTAAACACAGGTGAGTGGTGGCTAAATTACGGCACAAGTGCACCCGTATTAAGGAAGATCGCAATGAGAGTTCTATCGCAAACATCCTCGTCGAGTGGGTGTGAGCGGAATTGGTCGACGTTCTCCTTCTTGCATACTAAGCTGAGGAATAGGCTAACACACCGCAGGCTAGACAAAATGGTGTATGTTCATTACAACATGAGGCTAAAGGTCCGGCATGTACAAATGGATACAAGGAGAGGAGAGGGAGATTACGACCCAATGGATGCTGTGTACTTGCGAGACGATGATGACCCTATGGTAGCATGGGTTGCAAGAGCCACAACCGAGCGTGGTTAAGCAGAATTGGACGAGGAGGCTGAAGAACCTGACGAGACACCACGGCCTAATACTTTTCTCGCATCAGCTGTACAAGAGGCCGTGGGGGAGGGAGATGACACCCATGTGCATTTGGGTGGTGACGAGTCAACAACGGGACGTGATGATGAAGTTAATTTAGATGAAGACCTCGTCATTGGGGGTGGAGACACATCCTATGCGTACGATGATATAGCATGGGAGCGATTGATGCAACCCCCATCAATTGAGCGTCATGAGCCACCTCAGGTGAATTAATACATGAAAATTGAATCGTAAATTTCATTAGATAGCGTAGTCATATATTGATGTATGATGATGTAAGAAATATATTGCAGGTCGGTATGATAAATGAAAACATTGCGGGAGAACAGTGGTCTCGAGTTGCGGAACCGCGGCATTCAATATCTGCGGAACCAAGAAGATTATCCACTTCAAGAGAGGCTAGGGGGAGTTCCTCATTTAGAGAGGTGAAATTATATTATCATTTCTACATTTGTTAATATGTAATTCATTGGTAATAGAATATATTCTTCTTTCAATTGTGTAGTCTTCGGTAGCATCGAAACAACCATCTCAGTCTGCTGCGCCACAACGCTCAACATCTAAGGCACCCAATCAGTCGTCTCAGGTATACGTACAGACTTACACAATAGAAAGTAAGTTGAAAAATTATCTAAGCAGGCTTCTACTTCTCAGGCATCTAGAGGGACACAACATGCAGCAGGTAAGCCGCCCCCTGCATCACAGAAGAAAAATCATCATGGACCACATTATTCACCAGCAAGAAGGACAAGGGACCACTATTAAATCCGATAGATGTTGCAGACATGGAGACATTAGATCCTAATGCAGATGATGACACTCTCGAGCCCTTTGTTGAGCCCCGCATCAGTGGGAGTCATGACTCCGATGATGATAGTACACCGACAGGGTCTTCATCCCATGGAGGTGGCGATGGTGAAGGTGGTCAACGGAGTCGTGGTGAGGATACTAGTGCTGGTGGCAGAGAGTACAACAGTGGTCATAGTAGAGGTCGTGGGGGCCGTCAACATGCCGCATGGACAGAGGAGCAGCACTTCACACATGCCACGCAAGATGAGGACCACGGTGCTCCATGGCAGCGACGGGCAGCTGATCATTGGGATCCCTACTATGGAAGTTCGGTTGCAGACAGTACCAGCTATCAAGGCATGTTGTCTGATTTTGAGAGCATGAGCACACATGACTCCCAGGGATCTGGAAGCTCGTATGGCCAGTCATGGCCGCAACAGCCGATGTATCATGGCGACTCAGATAACCGTAGTTCAATTTTCCCATCGTATCCATATCATTATGCCGCAGCTGCGCCAGTAGAGGTCGTGTACGCACAAGGTTCGCAGCAGTATGAATACTACGTACGCATGTATTGGGAGAACTATTCAGGTTCAATGCGCTATGAAGACTATCTGTCATATCTGCGTATCACGTTTAATGTCAAATTGTTTGGAGATGGGCACTGCTCCAGTTTGGGTCCATACTCTTAATTAGTATGTATCATTTGGTTATATATATAACTAACTAATAATTAATTATAGATTTCTTCATATATAGAGTTCTGTACTTATCATTGAAATCACTAATGTAAACTTTTACATCATTTGCAGGTCATCATGGACGGACGGCGTCACCCTGCGTGGGAGCATGGATACTCTGTTGAGGGTGATGGACATGTGCACTGTAAATACTGCGAACATCGCGTCACCGGCATACACAGGTTTGCGGAGCACCTTGCGGGAGTGGGACGCGATGTTCGTGCATGCGACCGAGTTTCGAGAGATGTCCGGCATTCCTTTCGGACACAGTTATAGGATAGATACGGTTCTCGTAGCACATCCAGGACATCTTCTTCTACGTCCCGGGTACCTCCACCACGAGCACAGAGCGGAGCAGGATCTTCCTCCACGTCCAGAGTTCGAGCAGCACCAGCACCAGCACCAGCACCAGCAGCAGTCGCACATGATAGAATTGATGCTATAGATGTAGTGATGACTTTTTTTTACAGATTTTCATGTACCCTCCACCGCAGCACACGACCCATCATTTGTGCAGATGGTTACATATTTTCAGTCCCACCCACATGTACCTCCACCCACTAGGATAGAGTTAGATTATACGGATGATCAGTCTCATGTATCTGATGATGAGTTTTGAGATTCAGGCTTCACTGATGAGGAGGATTAGTGAGTTTTGGGATTCAGACTTCACTGATGATGAGGATTAGTGAGTTTTGGGATTCGGGCTTCACAGATGACGAGGATTAGTGAATTTTTGTATTTTATACTTCATGAATGAATGTCATTATTATGTCACTGTTTACTTTTACATATTTAGTAATTGAAATAAATTTTTATGTATTATATATAATATGATGTTTAATTAAGCGGTGTAATATGTAATTTTTATATAACTAATTATGTGTAATTTAGTATGGATCTATTATCATAAAAAAACTCTACATTCTAATATTTTTAAATATATATATAATTTAATCTTTCAAAAAAAATATTTAAAATTTTAAAAAATAAAAATAAAAAATCAAGCGCCTAGAGCCCGAGGGAGCAGACCGGGTCGCTGTGCGACCCGGCCGACCCGACCCGTCCCACGCCGTGACCGGGTCGGCCGGGTCGGCAAACCTTGCTTTATATAGGAAAGGCTATAACAACCATACCCTTAACCTTCACCTAATAGCATTTATGTCCTTAGCCTAATAAAATAAAACTCAACAATCTTCTTTTGACTTTGACACAATAAAATAAAATAGTTAGACTTTGCTGGTTTAAAAATAATATAATACCACCATAAAATAAAATGCATACAATACACAAATACGTACAAATACGTACTCAAGACGCCGAGTCTTCAAGTGAGTCTCCGAACCACAAGCTCGGTGCGGTCGGGATGGTGCGGCGTCGGCTCCGAGTGGTGGGTCCGGTAGTGGGCCCGGTGTCCCCACCACACATCCTTTATGCCAAAGATCAAGTCGACTCAAGATATACATCGAGTCGACTCATTTCTACTTGGACAGGGCAGGACGTGACCCACTTAAGTTGTGACGACCCAGAGCTCCGGATACCGATATACCGATACCAAGAACTGGGGAAGCCACCCAAGAGGCTGATGAGGCCCCTGAAGGGTTAAAGGAGTTTGCAGAGGAGTTGCATAACGAATTGGGACCGCAAGCACGCAATATTAATTAGGACAGCAATTAATAAATAAGTGTGGAAGCAATTAAAATATCAGAGTGGTAGAATAAATACAATAGTCCAGATTTTTCAATAAAAAGAGGTCCACTGTACAACTACACGGGGCATACCCCGGCACAACAGAACAAAAGACAAACCAACACAGCTGGCACTCTAACGACGCTCGGCACAACCACGAGAAGGACCGGCAGACGACTCGGGCGGCTCACCTGAAAGAAGGAAGGGTGAGTCACAGTCAGACTCAGTAGGGGTCACGCGGATCCCTTCCCCAAACTAAACAGACAAGCAGGCAAACATAAAAGCAATTAGGGCATGCATTTAAATAATAAAACAGATGCATAATTTAATAAATAAATAACAACAGGAATTAAATCTACCAATAGAATAAACCACTGCTAACCAAATGAAGTGAGAGACGGAACAACCCACTAGAAGAACAAGACCAGACGCGTCCCCTGACGACTTACACTGCGTCTCGGCAACTCGCAAGTCTGGCTCACGACAAGCGAGAGGCGTAACAGGACCAAACCAAGTACTAGTCAGAGCGACACTCGTCAGTGCCTGTCCAAGTCTCCGACCACGTGTGCACACACTGACTCCTGCCTAGAGCCAGACCTCTAGCTAGTTCCCCCCCCCCGTTGGACGCAACGGTAACCGCAGGGGCCCGTGGCAACTAGCTTACAAACCGTTCATTGGGAACACCCCTCCACCTCTCCCGGGTGGGACGACACGCTCGGTCGCTGGGCTACGACTAGTGGTTCCATCACAAGGAAAGAGAAAGCAATTCCATCGGGATCTACTAATAAGCCATCGGTCACAAAACAACCTAAACATGGCATATATACAACATGGAATGCATTAGAAATTGACCATGCATGCTATTAAAACCCAAAGGAATGTAACGGTCTAGGGCTGCCACGTCACAGGGTGTGACGGCCGAGGGAAGGAGCGTCACAAGGGCTGTGACGGTCGAGGACAGGGGCGTTACAAGGGCTGTAATGGTCGAGGATGGGGGCGTCACAAGGGCTGTAACCTGCCAGGGCAGGGGCGTTATACGGACGTAACACGCCTCCCCGGGACCGTTACACCCGCCTGAGGCTAAAAGTAAAACCACAGCGTTCTAACAGAACGTAACGCGCTCCCAGAGGCGCGTTACAACGCCCTGACGGCCGCCCGACAGGCCGTTAGGCCAACCGCCATACGAAGTCAATGGTCAAACCGGTCAAGTAACGGTCATGTGACGGTCTAGCAGATGATCGCCACACCAAGTGTGACGCCCCTACAGTGGGCCGTCACACACCCGTAACACACCCCACAAGGGCCGTTACAGTGTGACGGCCTCTGGAAGAACCGTCACACCAGCTGGGAGCTTAAACCGAAACGGTCAAAACCAAACCCCCTCCCGGTCGAGCCGGATCGACGGGGAAACGTGGAAAAACTGTAAAACCTGCCAAACCACAACATTCTATAACTAATCCATACATCAAAACATAAAAACAATGCCCATGGAGTGATTTTCAAGAATTTAGCCTAAATTACACTAACATGGAATTTTGCATGGAAATTGAAGAAAACGACGTCGGATGGACGTGCATGCTATGCCAATGCGATCCTAGCGAGGCAAGGATTCCATCCCCCTACCTTAATCGCGACGTAAATCGGATTTGGGCCGCATGCAAGCAACGGGTCACCGCGGCTCCTCTCGCCCCGTCTCACCTCCACGTCCCACGAACCACGACGAGGTCAGCGTGTACGCGTTCCTCACGACGAGCCGGTTCCAACAACACCTCCCGCGCCTCGATCCGCGGCCGTCCGGACCAAGACCGAGAGAGTGGGGGCGGAGAGATCGTGAGAGGGAGAGAGAGAAAGAGGGAGAACGAGTGAGGAGGGAGAAATCGATGGGGAGAGAGAGAGAGAGAGAGAGAGAGAGATATATATATATATATATATATATATATATATATATATATATTAAATTTAAAATTATTATTTTAAAAACTTAACCCTAATTACCATTAACCTTAAACAAATTCCGATAAATGCCAAACGAACGCCTAAAAATCCATAAAAATAGCCAAAACGATCAGGACAAAGCCTAGATCCGAACTGCTAAGAATCCGCTAAGGCACGAGCGCTACAGTCCCTCCCTCCTTAAAGAAATTTCATCCCTGAAATTTAAACAGAAGGTGAAAGGAGGCAACTGCAAAATTAAAGCATACCTTGGAAATAAAAGGTTGGCTTCCCATGTGGTATAAAATAGACGCGCTTGTATCTGCAGTCCACCACGGCCCTATACAATTCCAGCCAGTCCATGCCTAGAATAGCGTCATATTCGGCCAACTTCAATGCATAAAGTTTCACAGGCATCGGCCGATTGCTGACGATAATAGGGGAATCTTCCAGGCACATCGGAGTGGACATGAAATCTCCAGAGGGTAACTCCACGAGCAAGTTACAGAACACTTCGGTGATCGGCTCCTCGATGCGAGCAAGAAAATCCTCGGACACAAAAGAATGAGTTGCACCAGAATCGAAAAGAACATGAGCTGGACGACCGAAAATCAAAACCGTACCTTCTACCAGATTAGCTACCACAGCTTTTGCACGAGTGATGTGAGTGACCCTGCCTCTCGGAGGGCGACTGGCTGCAGAAGACTGCTGGGAAAGAACTGGAGCAGGTAGGTAAGACGACTGAGGTTGAGGCGGTGGAGGAAGACGAAACTGAGGCCGCTGCGGCTGGGTAAACTGTGAAAACTGTACCGGCGTCGACTTCAGCGGACAGTCTCGAACCACATGACCCGGCTGATCACAGTGATAACAGACGATCGGCAAGGAACACGGCACGCCTGGATGACTGCCACCACACCTCAAACACGGACGCTGCTGACCATTGGAAAAATCTTGACGCGGTCGAACAGAAGGAACGGACAGCTGACTCGGATCGGAAGGTGCCGAATGCTCAAACTTCCTCTTCGACTTCTTATTCTTGAATTGCCGGAAATGGGAGTCGGAAAAAGAAGAAACATCGCTGACAGCAGGAACGGCAGAAGGAACTCCTGGGACAGACGGCTGGTAAGTCGGCTGAAACTGCACAGTCGGCTGCACCATTCTTGCCTGAGAAAGCTCTTGAGTCCTCGCCATTTCCATCTCCACTGCAACAGCTGCCTGGTACGCTGAATCCAACTCAGACACTCGGGTAGCGAACAACGGCAGGCTCAATTTCGCTTTCAGTCCGCATAAAAACTGCCGAGTCTTCATAACTTCATCAACAAAAATATGGGGCGCGTACCTGCCCAACTCGATGAACTTATCTCGGTACTGCAACACAGTCATGCCACCTTGCGTCAGCTCCAGAAACTGGTACATCTTCGCTAACTTGAGACAGGCTGGAGTGTAAGCACGCTCGAAAGCAGCAACGAACTCAGCCCAGGTGATTTGCCGAAGCGGACGGGACCGGAAGGCAACCTCCCACTCTGCAGTCCACCACGTGCGTGCGGTACCTTGAAGCTGATAAGTAGCCAACATGACTCGCTCATCATCCGCGCACTCCATCGACTGGAACACGTACACAGTGGCATCAAGCCACGATCTAGCTGCTTCCGGATCTGATTGACCCTCGAAAGTCGGTGGGTGGAACAGCAGAAATTCCTTCAACACTCTACCACGGCCACCAGACACTTCTTCAAGCGGAACAGGGTTAACAGAAGTTGGCACAGCTGGGGCAGAGGAAGTGCCACTCTCCTCCCGAGGAGCCCGAGCTTTCTTCCATCCACGAGGCAACATCTTGTGATGCGGGACGGACTGAGGAGACGACGCTATATGCGACGGGCACGACTCAACCTGCAACGACACGACTACTAGAGCGACCTCGGCTCGACACTAAGAGCTCCTATAGGCTACACGTCGCTAACAGAAGTGCAAACTCACTCGTCGTCCCAAGCGAGGGAAAGCGTGGATCGTGCGCGGTTAGGGAACCGGCAGAGTTCAAGGTAGTCTGACTCAACTTCCGGACTCGGACCGAGTCGCAGGACGGGTCACTCTCACACTCACAGCGGCGACATGGACACACGGGCTAGAATCCTACACTCTCGCAGCGGCATAAGACCGTATACTAGCTAAGCAAAGTAACGCCAAGAAGTGTAGACCGTTACCTCCACGCACCCGGCGTGGCGAAGATAACCCCGGCCGATTTACAGACTCCCGATTAAAGAATTTTACAGCGGTACAAATATTTGACCCACTCCACGCAGGGGAGGTAAAAGGTCACATGTGGGGCCCGGGAATCACGTGAATCGGGTTGACAGGCAGCATCTTGATGTCGCCCGGCGGTGCCGAACTCCGCGTTTTCGTGCTGTCCGGACGGCGCGATCTACGGGTCCGTGGGGCCCACGGATGGCGCTATCCTCTCGGCCTGCTGGAGTGGGGCCCAATGTGATGGAGACCCCTGGTGGCACGCCTCCTCGGACGGCGGTCGGCTGGAAACACCGATCGGTGGCCGATCGGCCCCGATCTCCAACTCTTGGAGTTGCGGACCACGGATTTTCACTTCTGTTTTCTGGCGCGCGCTCCGGCGAGAACGGCCGCTACGATCAATCCCGATGTCGGATCGGGGCACATGAGCTATCGTTGGAACGCTCTCTTGAAATCCTCTAATCTAGGGCCAGAGGGATTTGTTGGATCTGCTCGGCTCTGGGCCTTGTTGAATTTTGAAGTTCCTGTTGCACAGTACCCGAACCCTCAGATCAACAGGGGACTTGTCTGAGAACTGCCGTTGACCGCGAGGTAGACGTCCGATTCAGCTCCTGAGCTCTTCATCAAAGTTGTAGAAAATTGAACAAGGAAAATGGCAATAATTTTTGTGAAGGGATTGGAGGAGGCTACGAATTGTTATGAATTTTTCACTGGAAGGTGGTCGGATCTGGACAGAGGTGGGCAGAACTGTAGCTGGCTCTAAAAACGATTTTTGAAAAAAATAGATGGAGGGCTGATCAAAAATCAGAAAAATTGTGGGTGGAGGGGTTGATGGACAGAACTCCCAGTAAAATTGGGAGCCCCTGGAAAAATCACAAAAGGGGTCGAAGATGGGAAGCTCAGGAAAGGTGGAAATCAGATCTGAAAACTGGAAGAACTGAAATTGAAAGTGGACGAAAATGGAAAATTGGAAAACGTGAACTAGAAGGCCAACCGTGTTTTGTAGAGCATGGGGACGGCCTCTGGAACACCCCTCAAAATCCCAGATCAAAAGGAGCTCGTGGCTTATTGCAGTAATTTGTGGAAGTTGCTGCTACGGGTGGATGGCAGAACTCCGACGAACGCGATGGCGGTGCGGTGGCGGCTCGTGGCGGCGGCGATGATGACCGGAACTGATAGGGGAGGCGTCACACCTCAGAATAGCAACCGTCTCAGCTGCAAGGGGGGAGAGGGAGGAGAGAGGAGGGGGGTGCACCAGCCCTTGCTCAAGAATTTTTCTGATTTCAAATGGCATTAATTCTCCAAAATGGGAAAATACAAGGTTTTATAGGTCACATATCTAATCCATTATCCACCGTTGGATCTAGGGATGGGGAATGGATGGCTTGGATTAGATGTGACCAACACACAAAAATTAAATAAAATATACAAGGGGGGCGGCCTATTGACCAAGGGGGGGACATGGTAGAATGGTAGGTAGCCTACCTTGGACTTTGAAGTCCAATTGTCTACCCATGTGGCATTTACCATTCAACTCTTCTAGATGCCTCCATTTGACATGTTGACTAACCCCACATGGGGCCCTAGGCTGAGGTGGATTAATGGGAGGGGTCTGGGGGGCCCGTGGGACCCGGGGGTCCCATTTTGCAAATAAACCCCTCTTACAATCAAAATTACAAACCGAATAAAATGAAACAAACACACATTACACACAAATAAAGTCTAAACAAATATGATAAATGTCGAGACTCAGGGAGGAGTCTCCAGGCTGTCTCTGAGCCAGATGGACGCTGAAGTGGCTCGAGTCGTGCTCCGCGTGCGGTACCGGTGGCTCGGTGTAACTGCTCGGGTGTCCACATCAATTCTCCCTAGGTGGGAGAAACTCGACCCTGTCGAGTAAGGGTCTGCATTGCTCCGGTATCACTCCAGAAGATCCGGATCAATCCGCTGCAGCTCTCCATGCGTGATCCATGTGTCCTCGATAGCGGGCCGTCCGCTCCATCGCACTATGTAGCGCGGGTAGGATCCACTCCTGGTAACTGTCACCTGCTCATCCAGTATATGATCTATATGCTCACGCTGTCGTGACAAAGGGGCTGGAGGTGGACACTCAAGTGTGGGATCGCTCTCAAGGTGAGGAGATGGCTCGAAAGGCTCACTAGGGATCACCGCTGGGTCCCTATATGCAACTAGATCCGAAATATTAAAAGTAGAGCTTATACCGTATTCCTCGAGCAGGTCCACAACATACGCATTGGATCCAACGTGTTTCAACACTCTAAATGGACCAGCTCCGCGAGCTTGCAACTTCTTAACGGTTCTTGAGGGAAACCGTTCAGGTTTTACCCTGATCATGACATATTCGCCCTCTTGGAACTCTCGGTGGTGTCGGTGGGCATCGGCTAGCTCTTTGTAACGTGCATTGCTGGACTCAATGTGACGACGGATGTCGTCATGCAGACTCCTAACATGCCTAGCAAACGACTCGACCGACTCCGACACACGTGCATCGATAGGCATGGAGACAAGATCCACTGGCTTCCTAGGCCGACGACCTATGACAATCTTGAATGGACTCATGCCGGTAGACCTATTCACCGAATCATTATATGCAAACTCTGCCATGGGTAGAATGAGATCCCAATCCCCAATGCGGTCCCTAACAAGACACCTCAAAAGGTCACCCAGACTCCTATTGACCACCTCGGTCTGACCATCTGTCTGGGGATGATATACAGTGGAAAACTTGAGGTGAGTACCCATCATATGCCAAAGTGTCTTCCAAAAATAGGAGGTCAATCTCACATCACGGTCAGACACTATAGTGCGAGGCAACCCGAACTTGCACACCACATGCGTAAGGAAAATGCGGGCTACCCTCGAAGCATCCGAAGTCTTCGAGCAAGGAATGAAAAGGGCCATTTTTGAGAAACGGTCAACCACCACATAGACTGAATCATGCTTCCTAGAGGTACGTGGTAATCCCAAAACAAAGTCCATGCTAACATCCTGCCACGGGGCATCAGGCACGGGAAGAGGCGTATAAAGGCCCGAGCTTTACTTCTTCATCTTGGCCGTAGCACATGTATGGCACTGAGCCACGATGTGAGCCACATCGCGCTTCAAGCTCGGCCAGTAAAATCTATGCTCAACTGCCTCGATAGTCTTGTTCTGACCAAAGTGGCCGGCTAGACCTCCCGCATGTAGTTCCCAGACTAAAAAGTCTCGAACCGAAGTTTGGGGAACACAAAGCCTACCTCCACGAAAGAGGTAACCATCCTGGAGCACATAGTCATCAAGGTCTCTCGAGGGTCCGGCCTGGAGAGTGGTATAAATCTGACCGAAGTCAGGACAATCAACATAGGCCTCTCTCATCTTTTCCAACCCTATGACCTCGACACTCATGGTGGTAAGCAGACATGCTCGCCGACTCAAGGCATCGGCCACCTTGTTCTCCACTCCAGCCTTATGTTTAAGCATAAATGTGAACTGCTGGAGATACTCGACCCAACGACTGTGACGCGAGTTAAGCTTCTTTTGGGAATAGAGGTACCTCAATGCCTCATGATCGGAGTATAAGACAAACTCCTGATGTAAAAGATAGTGCCTCCAATGCCTAAGAGCCTGAACAACTGCGTAAAATTCCTTATCATATGTGGAGTATCGCAGTTTCGCGTCATTCAGCTTCTTGCTGAAATATGCGACCGGGTGGGACTCCTGACTCAACACACCTCCTATCCCAACACCCGACGCATCACAAGAGACCTCAAACACCTTCGTGAAATCAGGCAATCGAAGGATAGGTGTCTGGGTCATGCGCTCCTTGATGTCCTTGAAGGCGGCAGTTGCGGCCTTTGTCCATACAAAGGTGCCCTTCCGGATACAATCCGTGATCGGGGCAGTGACGGAGGTAAATCCGCGGATGAAGCGACGATAGAACGTCGCAAGGCCATGAAAGCTGCGAACATCATGAACCGTACGGGGTTCCGGCCACTCAACAATGGCCTGGACCTTCTCCGGATCGGCGGAGACCCCAGTACTAGACACAATGAAACCCAAGAAGGTAAGCTGAGATGTCATGAAGGCGCACTTCTGTGGGTTTGCAAACAACTGCTCTTGCCGAAGAAGAAGACAGACCTGCTGAAGGTGGTCTAAGTGGTCCCCTGTGGTGCGACTATAGATAAGGATATCGTCAAAGTACATGACCACAAAGACTCCAATGAAAGGTCGAAGGACCTGTGTCATGAGTCGCATGAATGTGCTAGGGGCATTGGTCAACCCAAAAGGCATGACCAACTACTCATATAGACCGTCCTTGGTCTTAAAGGCAGTCTTCCACTCATCACCTGGCCTAATCCGCACCTGATGGCCACTCTTAAGATCAATCTTCGAAAAGATAGTGGCACCAGCCATCATGTCTAGCATGTCATCCAGGCGGGGAATAGGGAACCTGTACTTCATGGTGATTTTGTTGATGGCACGGTTATCAATGCACATTCTCCACGTGCCATCCTTCTTCGGGGCGAGTAAAGCAGGAAGAGCATATGGACTCATGCTATCCCGAACAGACCCTCTCTGCATCAACTCATCGACCTGTTGTTTAAGCTCGGCATGCTCCGTGGGACTCATGCGATAATGTGGAAGATTGGGCAATGAGGAGCCCGGGATAAGGTCGATGGCATGCTGAATATCCCGCATAGGTGGGAGTCCCTCAGGAAGCTCATCGGGAAAGATATCAGCAAACTCCTGCAGAATAGGAATGACCTCGGGTGGGAGTTCACCCTCAGAGTCTCTCTCTACCTCTAGGACCGTAATGGCAAACACAGGGCAGCCCCGACTAGCCACCTGCTCCATCTCCTGGGAGCTAATCAACATCAATCTCCTCGTCGAGGGCTCGCCTAGGCCAGATGTAATGGTCATAGCCCGAGCTGGGGATGGGGTACTGGGCCCGGGGATGGAAGGCTCCGGAGCACTAGGGCCAGTACGACCCCTACCTGATGGGCTCTTGGGTCGATGGGGTTCGAGAGTAATCCGTTGGCCCTCATGGTCGAAGGTACAGGTGTTCGACCGGCCATGGAGTGTGGCATCCCGATCAAATAACCACGGCCTACCCAAAATAATGTTACCCACCTCCATGGGTAGGACATCACACCAAACCTCGTCACGGTAGGCATAGAACTGCAGTGGGACCAAGCACTGCAGCCTGATCGGAATGGAAGTAGAATCCACCCATGATACACGATAGGGGCTAGGGTGATCCACGGGTGTAAGACCAAGATGGGAGACAGCACCCATGGAGATTGCATTGATGCAACTCCCGCTATCGATGATCACTTTACATGCATGCTTGCCCAGCCTACAGAAGGTATGAAAAATAGTGGTCCGACGCCAGTCATCACTGGCCTGTGGCTGGGTAAGAATACACCTGACGACCCCCACTTGGGTATCATCGGGATGCGGGGCCTCCTGGTCGTCACCTTCGATCTCATAGTACTCATCAGCTAGCTCCCGATCGGCCACATAGGTGACTAACTCGAGACCCGCAGGGGTGGTATCCTCGGCCTGTGTGTCCCCAATGATGAGAGATGGGCGGGTGGGACACTGGTTGGCGAAATGGCCAAACCCATTGCAGCGAAAACACTGCTGCCGTGATCCACTAGGCTCCCCAGTCATAGGTCCTTTACCTTTATCCTCCCGACGGATAGGAGGCGTAGGCAACAAAGACGTGCAGGTGGTGCGGGTGCCGGTGGACGGGCTGTGGGTGGGGCCGTAAGATGCTGGGGATGAGGAAGGTCCCTCGGGGGTGGAGGACGAGGCCTAGGAGCAAAGGGCTCGGGGCGAGCGGGCTCCTGAGGTCGAGCCATGGGGGCCCTCGGATACGTGCCAGATGAGCCACGGGGCTCGACACTACGAAGGGGAAAGGAGCCCAACCGATGGGGTGACTCAAACTCGGCCTCGAGTTGCTCCAATTTGAGAGCTATCTGATATGCCTGCTCCAAAGTGGTTGCATTGCGGCGAAAGAGTTCATATTGATAATTGGGCCGCAAACCTCTTCGAAAGCGGGATATAGTCATGGTGCTCTCCTCCGTGACTCCACACCGTAGGTAATACTCATCGAACTCGGCGGTGTATTCGGTCGCGGATCGGTTCCCTTGGGAGATGCTTTGCCATTTGTCTATGAGACGTTGGCGATATGAGGCAGGAAGGTATTTCTCCCTCAACTTAGTTTTCATATCATCCCAAGTACCGATTTGGGGTTGACGTCGCTGGTTGAGCAGGCTCTCCACATTGGTCCAATAAGTTTGGGCCTGCCCTTGCAGCTTCATCTTTGCGTATCGGACTCTTCGGTGGTCCGTCATCTCAAACCACTCGAAGTACCGGTCCATGCCGGCCTCCCAATCTAAATACACCCTAGGGTCCAAGGACTCGCTAAAAGTGGGAGGGTCCGCATGCACGCCCCTAAGAATGCGGTCGTCATCCTCGTCATCATGATTCCGTCGTTGATTACGACGACCGTTACCCCCTTGATCATTATCAGATGCATAATCATCCACCACATGCACCTGTTGTCCCCCAACATTCTCCGCCTGAGCCCTTGGTGCAGCAGGTTGCTGAACCGGCTCTTGTTGGCCGTTCGTCGGCGCGGGTTGCGCCGCTACTGGGCCCTTCTTGAGGACGGCAATTCTCCCAACTATGCCCTGGATGGACTGATCCGAATTCTCGGCCCGATCCTCGAGGACTTTCATCCGCCCTTCTAGACGCATTCCTATGCCATCCATACGCGTACTAAGACCATCCATACGTGTGTCAAGACGTTCCATAATGGCTCGGAACATCTCGGCCGTCGAGGACTCATCGGAGCTACGGGCCCGAGAATCCGCCATAGGTGGTGGTGGCAAGTATTGGGTACCTCGATGGGTGGGCATGCAACTGACACACGACCTAGAAGACACAAAACTGATGCTAACACCGACTAATGCACCTAGACCTAAACTAATATCCGGTACGTGGCGGAGTTAATCGATCCCAAGATCACTCCCGCAAGTGTGCGACCTCCCGATAGGCGTAGCCTAACGTTCGCACAACACCTTTTAAGATACCGAATTATCAGGATGAAATATAATTTTAAAACATATTTTTTTTATTTTGAAAATAATGATGATCCTAGACTCGACTTAGACCATGCAAAGACTTTTGCAATGACTACCCTAGACTCGACTCGCTCTGATACCAAACTGATGCGGGACGGACTGAGGAGACGACGCTATATGCGACGGGCACGACTCGACCAGCAACGACACGACTACTAGAGCGACCTCGGCTCGACACTAAGAGCTCCTATAAGCTACACGTCGCTAACAGAAGTGCAAACTCACTCGCCGTCCCAAGCGAGGGAAAGCGTGGATCGTGGGCGGTTAGGGAATCGGCAGAGTTCCAGGTAGTCTGACTCAACTTCCGGACTCGGATCGAGTCACGGGACGGGTCACTCTCACACTCACAGCGGCGACATGGACACACGGGCTAGAATCCTACACTCTCGCAGCGGCATAAGACCGTATACTAGCTAAGCAAAGTAACGCCAAGAAGTGTAGACCGTTACCTCCACGCACCCGGCGTGGCGAAGACAACCCCGGCCGATTTACGGACTCCCGGTTAAACAATTTTACAGCGGTACAAATATTTGACCCACTCCACGCAGGGAGATAAAAGGTCACATGTGGGGCCCGGGAATCACGTGAATCGGGTTGATAGGCAGCATCTTGATGTCGCCCGGCGGTGCCGAACTCCGCATTTTCGTGCTGTCCGGACGACGGGATCTACGGGTCTGTGGGGCCCACGGATGGCGCTGTCCTCTCGGCCTGCTGGACTGGGGCCCAATGTGATGGAGACCCCTGGTGGCGCGCCTCCTCAGACGGCAGTCGGCCGGAAACGCCGATCGGTGGCCGATCGGCACCGATCTCCAACTCTTGGAGTTGCGGCCCACGGATTTTCACTTCTGTTTTCCGGTGCGCGCTCCGGCGAGAACGGCCGCTGCGATCAGTCCCGATGTCGGATCGGGGCACATGAGCTATCGTTAGAAAGCTCTCTTGAAATCCTCCAATCTAGGGCCAGAGGGATTTGTTGGATCTGCTCAGATCTGGGCCTTGTTGAATTTTGAAGTTCCTGTTGCACAGTACTCGAACCCTCAGATCAGCAGGGGACTTGTCTGAGAACTACCGTTGACCGTGAGGTAGACGTCCGATTCAGCTCCTGAGCTCTTCATCAAAGTTGTAGGAAATTGAACAAGGAAAATGGCAATAATTTTTGTGAAGGGATTGGAGGAGGAAACAAATTGTTATGAATTTTTCACTGGAAGGTGGCCGGATTTGGACAGAGGTGGGCAGAACTGTAGCTGGCTCTGAAAACTATTTTTGAAAAAAATAGATGGAGGGCTGACCAAAAATCAAGAAAAATTGTGGGTGGAGGGGTTGATGGTCAGAACTCCCAGTAAAATTGGGAGCCCCTGAAAAAATCACAAAAGGGTCGAAGGCGGGAAACTCATGAAAGGTGGAAATCATATCTGAAAACTGGCAGAACTGAAATTGAAAGTGGACAAAAATGGAAAATTAGAAAACGTGAACTAGAAGGCCAACCGATTTTTGTAGAGCATGGGGACGGCCTCTGGAACACCCCTTCAAAATCCCAGATCAAAAGGAGCTCGTGGCTGATTGCAGTAATTCGTG
Organism: Amorphophallus konjac; assembly: GCA_022559845.1. Classification (NCBI taxonomy): domain Eukaryota; kingdom Viridiplantae; phylum Streptophyta; class Magnoliopsida; order Alismatales; family Araceae; genus Amorphophallus; species Amorphophallus konjac. Next base: position 265,218,634 of record CM040125.1, read on the forward strand.
GAAGTTGCTGCTACGGGTGGATGGCAGAACTCCGACGAACGCGATGGCGGTGCGGTGGCGGCTCGTGGCGGCGGCGATGATGACCGGAACTGATAGGGGAGGCGTCACACCTCAGAATAGCAACCGTCTCAGCTGCAAGGGGGGAGAGGGAGGAGAGAGGAGGGGGGCGCACCAGCCCTTGCTCAAGAATTTTTCTGATTTCAAATGGCATTAATTCTCCAAAATGGGAAAATACAAGGTTTTATAGGTCACATCTCTAATCCATTATCCACCGTTGGATCTAGGGATGGGGAATGGATGACTTGGATTAGATGTGATCAACACACAAAAATTAAATAAAATATACAAGGGGGGCGGCCTATTGACCAAGGGGGGGACATGGTAGAATGGTAGGTAGCTTACCTTGGACTTTGAAGTCCAATTGTCTACCCATGTGGCATTTACCATTCAACTCTTCTAGATGCCTCCATTTGACATGTTGACTGACCCCACATGGGGCCCTAGGCTGAGGTGGATCAATGGGAGGGGTCTGGGGGGGGCTGTGGGACCCAGGGGTCCCATTTTGCAAATAAACCCCTCTTACAATCAAAATTACAAACCGAATAAAATGAAACAAACACACATTACACATAAATAAAGTCTAAACAAATATGATAAATGTCGAGACTCAGGGAGGAGTCTCCAGGCTGTCTCCGAGCCAGATGGACGTTGAAGTGGCTCGAGTCGTGCTCCGCATGCGGTACCGGTGGCTCGGTGTAACTGCTCGGGTGTCCGCACCATCTTGGACCTAGGAAACACATGATAACGGAAAGCCATCAGTAATCACGAGAAACATCCTAAGCCAGCAACAGACAACACAGTGGACTAGCTCTGTGGTGAGGACACCAGAGCTAGTCGTCGATATCAAACACGCAGCACGACTCGAGCGACGTCGACCTCCTTGTGGCTGGGTGATAGCATGGAGTCCCCACCTGGGTATTGAGTTTTTTTTATATGTATTATGAGTGTCTTGGTGTGTATTGGAGTATTTATGAGTGTAATGGGTCAAGTTTGTAATATGGGCTATAATTCATGTAAGGGGTCCAATTTCTACATTGGGCCTCAAGACCATTAAGAGCCCAATTGGACCTTTTAGAAGATTTGGACAATTGTGCCAAGGAGACAAAGGTAGAGGATTCTCCCACTTTGTCCCCCATGCTTGTCCCCCACCTACCCTTAATGGGGGGTGTCCCCCCCTTGTTCCCCATGCTTGTCCCCCATCTACCATTGACCAATATTAGTGGATGTCCTTTGGTGTTAGTGGATGTCCTTTGGTCTAGATCTAGGGTGTGGCTATTTATAGTCTCTTGTATCAATTGTGGAAGAAACTAATGAAGAAATATTTTGGCATAATGCTTGGTGCACACCCCTCTCCCTCTTGAGTGTTCTTGGTGTTCTTCCTCCTCCCACTCCCAACTCTCTCTAGACCCATCCCAAATCTTCGATCTCTCTCAAATTTCTTCTACTTCTCTTCTTCCTCTATCTATTGTGAACGTTCACTGCTGCCACCGCCGCCGTTCGTGCCGCCGGTGAGCCACCACAAGCCGGTCTTCATCCGGCTGCCCCAAATTCGGAGTTACAGGACAGCAGCTCGGTGAAAGAGCTAGTACGGGAGATCCGACCGTTGGATCGTCGCGAAACTTTTAGGGTAGGTTCATCCATCAGAGTCCTTTCCCAGTTAAATTTTTAGGTCGATCAGAGCTCGTTTTCCCCTGTTCCCAGCCACCTGTTCATCTTCCCTAAAGTCTGCCTGTGTGCAGATCTACGAGATAGATCTTGGCATCCGAATTTTCTCACCCCTCAAATGTTATCCAAATTTCACAAAAGATGTATGTGCGTCTTTGTAACCCTCCCCTCTACCCACCATAAAAAATTCATGTCCTAATTCTTCCATTAGATCCTCATTCAAAGCCCTTGATCAGGGAGGTTAGGTTCTGTCCAACATGTTATGTATTTTGGGATAGTGTGCTCAGTCCACTTGCAGTCATTTTAATTTTAAATCCAGCCGTTGGATGAGTTTGGCCTTCCAGTATGTCGTAGAATTTTGAGTCCTCTTTCCAACGGTATCTTTTGTGCCCCGATCCAACGTCGGAGTTGAGCGTGCCAGCCGATCTCGTCGGAGCGCGCAGATCTGGACAAAAACACAGCCGCGGGACAGCATTGGGAGATAATTCCCAAGAAATCACCCGCCTCCACTCCGGTGACCGCCGCTCCCGGGGATCGACCCGGGACACTCCAGGAGCGTCCCCATCAGTCGTTGCAGCCAGGAGCCACCCCCGACGCCACCGTACCAGCAGCGGGTCCCACGTACCATCCGACGGGCCCGAGTGAAGGGAGCTGAACCGGCCGACTGCGTCCACCCGAGCGCCATCGACTGCTGGCCGCCAACCCGAGATTGGTGCTCCCGGACCCCACGTGTCGCCTGTTACCTCCCTGCGTGGAGTGGGCTTTAGCATCATTTCTGTAATTATTAATTATTGTTGTACCGGGAGTTTCGGATCTCGGCCGGGAAGTCTTCCCCACGCCCCGAGCGTGGAGGTACACTCGTCACCCCTCTTTAGTTGCTTGCTTTCCTAGTATAGGCTCTTGATGCCGTCGCTCGTGAGCATGTTAGGCCCCTAGATCGTTCAAATTAGTCACCGCTGTGAGTTGTGAGTGCGAGACCCGTCCCGTGGCTCGATCCGAGCATGAGAGTGAGCTGACCACCCGAGACTCATTACCGGTTTCTCAACCGTGCCGATCGACTCGTTTCCCTCGCCAGGAACGACCGTGAGTGAATGCTTCTTGTTTGGGCACAGTCGCCTCTTCAGGAGCCACATTAGGTGCCAAGTTGTTTGTGTTGTTGCTGGTCGCGTCGTCCAACAAGTCACACCATCTAGTAGACGTCCAAGGATCGCACCAACAACATCAAGTCTCATTGTCGTCCCGCATCACTCTGGACTAGCGCAAGTTCCAATTCCTAATACAAATCCCCAACACAGCTCTGATACCAACTGTGACGACCCAGAGCTCCGGATACCGATATACCGATACCAAGAACTGGGGAAGCCACCCAAGAGGCTGATGAGGCCCCTGAAGGGTTAAAGGAGTTTGCTGAGGACTTGCACAACGAATTGGGACCGCAGGCGCGCAATATTAATTAGGACAGCAATTAATAAATAAGTGCGGAAGCAATTAAAATATCAGAGTGGTAGAATAAATATAATAGTCCAGATTTGTCAATAAAAAGAGGTCCACTGTACAACTACACGGGGCATACCCCGGCACAACAGAACAAAAGACAAACCAACACAGCTGGCACTCTAACGACGCTCGGCACAACCACGAGAAGGACCGGCGGACGACTGGGGCGGCTCACCTGAAAGAAGGAAGGGTGAGTCACAGCCAGACTCAGTAGGGGTCACGCGGATCCCTACCCCAAACTAAACAGACAAGCAGGCAAACATAAAAGTAATTAGGGCATGCATTTAAATAATAAGGTAGATGCACAATTTAATAAATAAATAACAACAGGAATTAAATCTACCAATAGAATAAACCACTGCTAACCAAGTGAAGTGAGAGACGGAACAACCCACTAGAAGAACAAGACCAGACGCGTCCCCTGACGACTTACACTGCGTCTCGGTAACTCGCAAGTCTGGCTCACGACAAGCGAGAGGCGTAACAGGACCAAACCAAGTACTAGTCAGAGCGACACTCGTCAGTGCCTGTCCAAGTCTCCGACCACGTGTGCACACACTGACTCCTGCCTAGAGCTAGGCCTCTAGCTAGTTCCCCCCCCCCCCCCCCGTTGGACGCAACGGTATTCACAGGGGCCCACGGTAACTAACTTACAAACCGTTCATTGGGAACACCCCTCCACCTCTCCCAGGTGGGACGACACGCTCGGTCGCCGGGCTACGACTAGTGGTTCCATCACAAGGAAAGAGAGAGCAATTCTATCGGGATCTACTAATAATCCATCGGTCACAAAACAACCTAAACATGGCATATATACAACATGTAATGCATTAGAAATTGACCATGCATGCTATTAAAACCCAAAGGAATGTAACGGTCTAGGGCTGCCGCGTCACAGGATGTGACGGCCAAGGGAAGGAGCGTCACAAGGGCTGTGACGGTCGAGGACGGGGGCGTTACAAGGGCTGTAACGGTCGAGGATGGGGGCGTCACAAGGGCTGTAACGCGCCAGGGCAGGGGCGTTATACGGACGTAACGCGCCTCCCCGGGACCGTTACACCCGCCCGAGGCTAAAAGTAAAACCACAGCGTTCTAACAGAACGTAACGCGCTCCCGGAGGCGCGTTACAACACCTTGACGGCCGCCCGACAGGCCGTTAGGCCAACCGCCATACGAAGTCAACGGTCAAACCGGTCAAGTAACGGTCATGTGACGGTCTAGCAGATGACCGCCACACCAAGTGTGACGCCCCTACAGTGGGCTGTCACACAGCCGTAACGCACCCCACAAGGGCCGTTATAGTGTGACGGCCTCTGGAAGAACCGTCACACCAGCTGGGAGCTTAAACCGAAACGGTCAAAACCAAACCCCCTCCCGGTCGAGCCGGATCGACGGGGAAACGTGGAAAAACTGTAAAACCTGCCAAACCACAACATTCTATAACTAATCCATGCATCAAAACATAAAAATAATGCCCATGGAGTGATTTTTAAGAATTTAGCCTAAATTACACTAACATGGAATTTTGCATGGAAGTTAAAGAAAACGACGTCGGATGGACGTGCATGCTATGCCAATGCGATCCTAGCGAGGCAAGGATTCCATCCCCCTACCTTAATCGCGACGAAAACCGGATTTGGGCCGCATGCAAGCAACGGGTCACCGCGGCTCCTCCCGTCCCGTCTCACCTCCACGTCCCACGAACCGCGATGAGGTCAGCGTCTACGCGTTCCTCGCGACGAGCCAGTTCCAACAACACCTCCCGGGCCTCGATCCGCGGCCGTCCGGACCAAGACCGAGAGAGTGGGGGCGGAGAGATCGTGAGAGGGAGAGAGAGAAAGAGGGAGAACGAGTGAGGGAGAGAGAAATCGATGGGGGGAGAGAGAGAGAGAGAGAGAGATATATATATATATATATATATATATATATATATATATATATATATATATATATTATTATTATTATTTTAAAAACTTAACCCTAGTTACCATTAACCTTAAACAAATTCTGATAAATGCCAAACGAATGCTTAAAAATCCACAAAAATAGCCAAAACGATCAGGACAAAGCCTAGATCCGAACTGCTAAGAATCCTCTAAGGCACGAGCGCTACATAAGTTACCACGTGGATTCAAACTCCAATGATTGGCACATGATCGAAGACACGTGCCTTGGGATCTGGAATGTTCCTGGAAGAGAATATTCTCCCATGACACGTGGACCAACAAGAGATTAGCTCGATTTCTCATATTATCTAGAAAATCATCAATTTTCTACTCTATATAACATGCACAGGTCCTTGTGAAGAAGTGTTGCTGCTGCGGCTGCCAAGGGGCTGTGAAAAAGGAAATAGAGATACATCTGAGCAGAAGTAGTTTCGAAGGGAGATCAGAGAACGAGAAGAAAGTGAGAAGAGAAAAGCAGACTACATGAGCCTGCAAAGTGAGAAAGAGTAGAAAGAGAGAGCCAAAGAAGAAGGGTTTAGAAGGATTCAAAGAGGAAGAAAGAAGAGTGCCCTCCTGAGAAAAGCAGAGTGTATTTGAATCATTCAAAATGTTTCAGCGGAAGCTACATTTCTTTTGTTTCTCTTCTTGTGTTTTTCATTTTTTCTTCTATCGAATCTATTAAAGTGTGTCGAAGCTGTGAATCAGCAGTGAGGACAATGTCCTCTTAACAAGTTGTGTGTCAGCGGTGAGGACTTCATCCTCGTGTATGTGGAAGCTGTGTATCAGGAGAGTGTGTTGGGGTGTATCCCTGAATTGTTGCCGTTGCAGCTAATGGTCCTCACTCAATTGAGTGAGGGGTGAATGTAAGTGAGCACACAAGTGCTACTGAACCACATAAAAATTCCGGTGTTTCTAATTGTACGATTGTTTCTTTTTCACCTTCCCATGATACCAGCTAATTCGCTAAGTGTTCACAATCGCGTATTCATCCCAATCACACGTGCACTTCAGTTATTCGATGTGTGTTCGGTTACTCTGTCTTAAGACAATTGTAGCATTTGCGGTATCATTTTTTTTTTGGGGGGGGAGGGGACATATCTATTCAACCCCCCCCTTCTATATCTGCCGACTTGATCCTACATAGGAGGCCGTTGCTGCGAGACCCGCATATTGGGGCATAGTAGATCTCTTAGTTCGAGTGATCAGGTACTTCGACTCGATAAATCATTTTTAAACTTATTTATTTTAATTATTTTTATTAATTTCAGCAATATAACTCCAACAAAATTAAATTTTAAGAATCATTGAACTCTCACACTTCATCGTCGCATTTCGAAGAGTTTTTACTTAACCGGATCACATGTGATGCAGCACGTCTCACGTGTCATGTGGATGTAGCAAGTAAATCTCACCGGAATCACGAACCCTCCCGTTTAAGACATTACGATGGGATCAGAAAACGGGTCCATCCGCCGTACTCGTTGTTAGCTTGCCGGGTTTAACGATACGCCCAAAAAAAAAAAAAACAAAACAAAACAAAAGGGCATCGCCCCTTGGATTCTCTCGCCACATGATTGAGTGCGGATATTCATTATTCGTCCTTTATTTATTTCACACGGCGACCGCACCAACCAACCCGGCGACCGTACGTCACTGTGCGGTGGCTCCGCCGACGCCCCCCACGGGCCCTCTTCGTAAACCACACGGGCATCCATTTGTCTCCCCAAACACCGGCGTGTAAAGAAAGAATCATCGCCCACGCCACTTCAGACAAAATGGTAAGGGTGGGGCTGGACTTCCCCATACGCCGCAGTGCACTGCACCTGACTCATGGAAGAAGGTATGGCGAAAGTCTAATTTGACGTGTTGAAATGATTCAAGTTGACCTATAATTAAAGAGTGAGCTAAGGTTTGAAGATCGTATTCATTTATTTAGATCAGGTCATTTTTAACTCATTTTTTTCACCACATATGATTAAAAGTATTTGATCCTATCTTAATCTGACTTGACCGATATTTTTTTTTTACCTTGATCTCTTTTTTCTCTAACTTTGGTGGCAAAAAAAAAAACATTTCATCAAGTTTTACTTGTCGTAGAACCGGGCGTAGTGCTCACCTGTCGGCGGCGGGGCCTTGCTCCATGGCGCATAGAAGAATCTCATCTGGGCCTCGCACAACGCAGAGAAAGAGACGCTGGAACAGTCAAACAGGGTCATGCTTTATCGCTAGCTGTAGCTGGACCTCGCTTACAAGACGTTCTTATGTAATAGGTGATCCCCACAATTGGGCAGTGTGCAGTGGACGGCCAGCAGTAAAAAAAAAAAAGAAGGAAGAAAAGATAGACGGACAGTGGGAAAGCTTTCAGGGGCGGAGAAGGTGGTGAGAGAAAGGTGGGGGATGCTAGGGGGGCTCTTTCTAACCCTCCTTGCCAGTGAACTCATCCCAGTGCGAAGCTGCAGCCAGATCCCCAGAATGCAGAGTTCCGGAGGGCGTTCCTTCTACGGCCACGGTATCTCTCATCCTCATCATGCGCAGAGGTTCCTGGTTTCTTCAGTCACATCTGTTCCCCTACCCTCTGGAAGAGGAGATTTTTATCTGTCCACTGGTCTTGGATCCTCTGATGTAGCATGCGTGATTGTGTGCTTCTTGCATTTGGTTTTTAAAATCATTTTCTAGTACGTTTCGCTCTTTCTGACGTTCATTTACCTTGAGTGAAGGAGTTGCAACTTGATATCTGTTGTGGATTCCGAGGTAGGGGACCGTGATCATCCCTTTTACAAAATGTGTTACGTATGGTTTCAGTACTAGTGCTTTTCCTCGACATGGGGTACTCCTGGTGGTTGATTTTCTTTTATGGATGTCTGTTGATCGTTGTTTATTTTATGTGGTTAGCTAGGAAATTGGTGTATGAAACTGACACTGTAGGCTTTAACCTTTTCCCTTTTCCTGGAGTACTTGTACAAATACTGATATTGCAGTGAGGAAATTGTTTTACCAATCTCCTAATTGATGGTTCTGGCTGCATGCTTCTAATTCTTTTTGAAGATGTTGGCAGTCTGGGTGGTTGGTGTTGAGTGCAGACCATGAACGCGAGAGCTGATGATGTTTTTTTCCAACTTCATGTATAGAATCCTTTGGAACTTCATGAAATTGCTTCATCAAATGAAAATAAGATGACATGGTGGTTAACAAATTAGTCCAATTGACGAGTAGAACCCAGGTGAGTCCATTGATTCCAAACAACTAGGAAACACACGATGCATTAGAGATAAGGTTTTGGAAAATAGTTCAAAGGCACGTAGCTCGGCAAATATTATATATATATATATATATATATATATATATAGAGAGAGAGAGAGAGAGAGAGAGAGAGAGAGAGAGAGAGGTAAGGCTCTCGGGAGGGACTCACTCACTGAGGAGAACACTCGCAGGAAGGGAACACACAACGTGTTACTAGAAAATGATCGACTTTTGATGTCCAAAGTCGCTGTGATGTTCTTTATTTATAACTGTTTGTTTACGCAACAAGACGAGATAACATCTTTAGAGATGTAAACATTAGATTCTTCTTGAAAAAGATAAGTAAGCATCTTTGTACCGGAAAAGTAGATCCTTGCTTTAGTAGATGCTTGTGGGAGAAAGGCGGAAAGAAGATGCTTCTTCTAGAAACATTACAAGTGGTTGTCAAAGCATTTGTACAAGTGAAAAGTTTTTGAAAAAGTAGATTCTTCCTTATCCTTTGAGCATCTTTTGTAGGGCATCTATATGTAGCAGATAAAAGCATGTTGTCTTCTTTCGGCAATCGTGACATTCTTCAATGATGGTGCTTAGCTATGTAAGGGACATGGCAAATGACACATCGTCTTCTATGGTTTCGACTACTAACTCTTCATATAAATAATGTTACACAACTTTAAGTTCTGAAAAGTTAATTCGTTGAAAGTACTGACATAAGTTTTGCTCCCATTCTAATGTTGAAAAAATTGTTTGAAAGAGGCTTCGAGAGGCCGAGTTTGGGTAAAGCTACCTTCGAATAAGAAGAATATCATCAAGAACTTCCTTTTCGATTAGCCTCTCTAGTATTTTAGCTTTAATGTTGGTCCATTTTAGGTTGTTAATTATGCAACTTATCCTCCCTGTTGAGGTTATGAAGAAGTCAAGATTTGGATAATCTCCTTGGATGGAACTCCCATAAGAAAATAAGGTTCAGGCATCTTGACAAAATTGTAGTCTTTGTTGTGGAGTTCGCAAAGATAACCGCTTCCATGAAAGATTTTGGCTCCTTAACATTTTTAGTTGGAGCGTTTTTAATTCTCTGGTGAGAGCATCGGACAAATGGTGGTCTTTTACTAGAATTCGTTCTATAGTAAATTGATATTGCGAGAGAATGAACTGTTATCATGCATATCTTATTAATTTGACATTGTTAGAGAGCTTTCTCTTGATAAAGGCTTCTAGTGTAGTGGAGTCTATTATGAAAATAAAATTTCTCTAATAAGATATGTATGAAATTTTTGAACACCTTTGACTGTTGCTAAGAGTTCTTTTTCTACTGACCATTAATTAAGTTCATATTTTTTGAATTGGCCGCTTTGGTAGGCACAAATCTTTTCATCTTGTGTATCTTTATGAATGAGAACTGCAAACCACGTGTCTCCTGACACGTCTGGGGCCAAGATGTAGGGTCCTTTGTATGCAGATTGTAATGGAGGGAGATTCTTACATTCTTCTTATAATTGAATGACTTCTTGGGTTGTTGTTTCTGTCCAAGTGAATGGTTTTGACCTCATTGATTTGTGAATATTTCTTATCTTTGTTGATAATTTGGGGATAAATGATCGTAGATAATTGACATAGCCCATAATTTTTTGACATTACAATAATAATTGACTGAGCTTTTCAAGTGGATGTGCTTGCATATAAATCTATTGGTTTTTAATAGTGCTCCCCAAAAATTCGACTTTATCAACTGCAATTTGGAATTTATCATGTGATGCAGATAAACCAATATCATGAGCGATAATGATTTCCATAAAAGTCTGTAACTGTAAAAGATGTTTCTGTATGTTGTTAGAGAACACAAAAATCATCAATGTAATTGGCTATAAAATGAACATAGGGTTTGAATGTTTCATCCATTCTTCGCTGAAATTGAGAAGGAGCATTTTTTAGGCCAAAAGGAAGGACCAACCATTCATATAATCCAAAAGGGGATGAAAAGGCAGTCGTGTGTATGTCCTCTTCAGTAATCTTTATTTGATGATATCTAGATTTACAATCAAACTTAAAAAATATATATTTATGTGTTACTCTTTGAATAGGTTCCTCTTTGTTGGGGAGTGGCCATTTGATATTAACTATAATAGCATTTAATGTCCTATACTCTGTTGAGTGGTGATAGGCAGATCTAGAGGGGAGGGGTGAATAGATCAGCCCCTTTTTGCTCTTCTTTACGGAAATAAAAAATAAATCTAACACAACTGATAATGAGACATATATTAGTCAATAGCTAAGAAGCTAGATACACACATGATATCCAGAAACGGCCTTCTCAAGCTTCTACCGTTGGAACAAGAGAGAAAGTAAACCACAAGACAAGATCTTTAAGGTGGTTCGGTCTCAATCTAGAGACCTACGTCCACCCCTCACACAACACGGTGAGGCTTCAATGGTTCCAACGCATAATCATTGATTCATAGCTTCTAACAAAGAGATATACTCTCACACTCCCCTGCCACACAGCTTGTGGGATCACAACCCAAAACACACAGACCGGTGTCCACACCGTCTGTCTTCCTACACGTAGGTAGGGAATGAGTGATATGGAGTTTGTTTTTTAAGAAAAGTAAACTGAAAAAGAACAAGCCAGACAAAGTATCGTAAGAAGCACAATGAGAAAGAAGTCTCCTGTCTGGAAAAGAGCTTGAGGGGTCCTTGGCTTTCTTCTTCTTCTTCCTGAATCTTCACCACAACCCTTGAGAAAGAAAGACGATCAGCTTTAAGCTTTCAAGGGTTCTGGACGGAGCTTTACGAAACCTTTCTGCTTGCAAAACGATCTCTCGTCGTGAGGAAGAGGATCGTCTTCTTCTTGTTGCACTCACACACGCAGCATCAAGAAGGAGTGTAGCTTCATCAGCAAGTCTTCCAGCTTTTCATTTTCCTCTTGCTTGCTTGGATACCCTATCTTTCGAACTGGAGCCATGCTCCTCATATATTGGTGTCCTGGGGCGACACCAACGTTGTCCACTTATCAAGCAACACCCAGAATGTCATATCCACATTATTTGATTTGCTTCCATTTGCATAGTTGACTCCTTTTCTGTCAAGTCTGCATATATGTGGGTAGGTAGGAGACCATAGCAGCAAAGGTACGATCTTCTTCAGAGGATATCTCTGCCAAGACATAGTCCTCTAACAAGGTAGTACTTTGACGGCTCTTTCCAGAGCAAACGGATCCTCTAGGTTAAGTTTCAGATCTTGAAGACAGCTTCCGTCGGAATCAGATCCGTTCTGGTCGAACCAAATGTGTCGACACTTTCCTCTCAGTGTGTCGAGACATCCCATTGAAAACCTTGAAGACAGTTTCTGCCAGTTTCAAAATCGTTCTGGTTGAACGTTGATGTGTCGACACTTTACACCCAGTGTGTCGGGACATCTAGTGAATGTCTTGAAGACCCAAGGCAGATGTGTCGAGACATCCATAGTGCTGTGCCGGGACATATGTGCTTGGCTCCGCGATGACACCATGACTGTGTCGAGACAACACCAAAGGGTGTTGAGACATGTGAGCCATGTACAGAATTGTCGCATGAAGGTGTCGACACAGGAGCGCCATGTGCAGAGATTATCACATGAATGTGTTGACACTTTTCACTCAGTGTGTCGAGACATCGGTGAGTCCAGAGGCGAGACAGAACGACTTCAGCTTGATTTCTTCTGGAGGTGTCGATACATGGGTCAGATGTGTCGACACATTCTTTTTATGCCGGAGCTCAAACGTTGGAGATTCAATACATTTTCTTCTAGATGTGTCGGGACATCATTAGGCCGTGTCGAGACATCACTTAGAGAACTTTTCCTGCACTAGTTTAGTCAATTCATCAAGCCAAAATATGTTAGATATTCCTCAATTATCTATTAATGATTTATGATCTGTTATCATCAAAACCAGGGGACACAACATACTCAATGTCCATTCGAGCTTTACCCTTTTTTTGTTTGGCATGATTTCTGTAACGACCCGAAATCCGAACACCAGGAAGGCCCGATAGTTGGAATCTCAAACCGTCACCCACGAGCCCGAAGACTCGGAAGGGTTGAAAGGATGGTGTGGAGATACACAAGAATCTAAAATAATTACAGAGATACGCAGATTAAATGAATTAAGCAGGAAGCAATAATAACATTAATTAAATTACATGGTCCACAGAATAACATCAGTCTAAAAAGATAGTAGTCTACAACTAGTACAGTCCAAAGAAAAGTACAACTACACAGGGCATACCCCAGAACTGGCAACTAACCCTGGGCACCTGAACCATGTGGAGCCTCTGAAGTGCTCCCCTGAAGTCTCGTCTCACCTGAAACACGGTGAAAACACGCAGGGAATGAGCCTCAAAACACAAGGCTCAATAGGGATCATCCGGTCCCCACCTCGCAAATCGAGAAACTGCGCGAAAAGTAACTACAAGCTACTACGACGGCTAGTACCGAACACATGGCATGAAAATCGAGACAACTCATCAAAAGCCAAAGAAAACCCAATGAGTCACTACCAGACAAAGACAGGAGTACCAACCCACTAGAAGCAAGGCCGGATGCGTCCACTGACAACTTAAACCGTGCCTCGGGTGTCCCCCTCGACCCCCGGTGGAACGGGGACACCGTACTAGTAACCACAGAACAAGTGACTAGCTGGGGTCGCACTCGTCAGCGCGGGTCCAACCGCCCCCAACCACGTGTGCACACACAGACCGTGCGTCTCTGGTCTGGCCCTCTGACTGATTTTCCCCTCAGCCGGACTCTGGCTGGTAGATGTGGGGCCCGACGGAAATCAGTCTAAAACCGTCTCTCAGGGTAGCCTCGCCACCACTCCCTGGTGGGACCACTCGCGTGTCGGAAGGCTACGACTAGTGGAGGGTCACTGAAGGAGTAGACTCTCTAGTCAACAGAAAACAACGTCTAAATCGGACAAAGTACAAGGGTCGCTCCTCGTACCAACACCGACTCACGGTGACACAAGCCGAGAACAGCAACTCCCGGGATCCCACGACACCCTCACGTGTGGCCCCCACATGATGCCCAGCATCAGTCAGACCACGGGTAAGCACGCGGATCGAGATTCACTCACCCGGGACTCGAATCGGCAAAACATAACTCCGATCAGACATAGATCTCTGGCGGTCCACCTTTGGGCCGCCACAGAGTCTGGCGGTCCAACATTGGGCCACCATAGGGACTATAGCGGTCTAACAATGGGCTGCCACACCCTGGGTTGCGAAGGAAATGGCGGTCCTATATAGGGCCGCCACAGGGATGTGGCGGGCATACCTTCGGCCGCCACACACCCAAAATTTCCCAACGGTCGAAAACCAACGGTCAGAAATCAATGATCAATTCACCCTCTGGCGGTCTGACCCTCGACCGCCACATCTTCTGGCGATCTATCGTGCAGCCGCCAGAAGACATGGGGACCTGCCGACAAAATAGTGCCCTATGGCGCACCCACCTTGGGCCGCCACAGGCTCTGGCGCACCTACCCTGGGCCGCTAAAGGCTCTGGCGGTCTCTAGAAGGACCGCCAAATCGTCCCGAGAACGGGCCGACGGGAACAAACCCAAAAACTCGTTCCACGCCCCGATCATCCATGGATGAGGGGGAAAACAAGGGGGAAGCTCCCCTATAGCCCCTAGCATGCATCTACGCCCTCGAATCGGTCCGAAATGTGACGAAACGGTAGATCGGCACACAACCCCCAAAATATGGATTTTGCCCTACCCTGCTCAAAAATGCCCCTCTCGACCTCTCCTCGGCCTACAAATCACGGGGGACGACGGGATGAGCATGGGGATCCGTCTTCCTACCTCAATGGAGCTAAAGCTCCGCTGAAACGCCGCCGAACGCAAAGAAGAAGCTTTTAGAACCCTCGTTCCTTCACGAAATCTCACGAGCCACACGCCGCCACGATCGCCTCACCGCCGCCACGCCGTCACCTCACTGCCATCTGCAGCAGGGGAGGGGCGCCGCCACGGTCATGCCGGACGAAGAGAGAGGAATGGGGTGGTCGCTCACGGGAGGAAGAAGGAAGAGGAAGAAAGAAGAAGAAAGGGAAAAAGAAAAAGAAAATAGGGGTTTATATAGAAAATCCAAAAAATCCGAAAATACCAAAAAATAGGAAAATATACCGTCGCGATCGTTGGAACGCGCTGATTGCTGTGGTACCATTCTTGAGTAAGTGAACGACCCGGTTCACCCACTACGGGGTTCCATAGGTCCTGTCAGGGAAAAACACGGGAAACCGCAGAACACGTTCCGGGACCTCCGAAACTGATCCGAAATGCACGGATTCGAACCCGAAAGATGTCCGAAAGATAACCCCGGGCAAAATTGAGAACAAAATCTCCAAGAAAATAGATCCGAGACCTAAGAAGAAGGATCTGAAGGGTCCGGGGTATTACAGCCCTCCCCCCTTAAATAAATTTCATCCTCGAAATTTAAAACAAAGCACAGGGGTACTCACTCGAACAAAAAGGGGAACTGCTGACGCATCTCGTCCTCCCGCTCCCAAGAAGCCTCACCACCAGAGTGCCGCTGCCACACCACCTTAACCAACGAGATAACCTTGTTCCGTAGGTGCTGCTCTCGTCGATCCTCAATACGAATAGGGAACTCTGGTAGGGATAGATCGGGAGTCACCTCGGGCCAAACTGAGTCCTCCAACACATGAGAAATATCGGGCAAATACTTCCTCAACATCGAGACATGGAACACGTCATGCACCGCTGCAAACTCAGGAGATAACTATAACCGATAAGCAACCTCGTCGATGCGCTCCACGATGAGGAAAGGACCAACATAGCGGGGACTCAACTTCCCACACTGTCCAAATCGCATCACTTCCTTCATGGGAGAAACCCTAAAAAATACACGGTCACCGACTGCAAAATAGAGTGACTGCCTTCTCCGATCGGCATAACTCTTCTGCCGACTCTACGCCGCCAACATGTTCTGACGGACCAGATGCACCACATCAATGCACTGCTGCACCAGCTCCGGTCCCGTCACAACACGCTCACCAACCTCTGACCAATCGAGTGGAGTCTGACACGGTCACCCGTACAATGCCTCATAAGGAGCCATCCCAATGCTCGAATGATAGCCGTTGTTGTAGGAAAACTCCACCAATGGTAGATGGTGAATCCAACTCTCTTGCCATTCCAGGCAACATGATCTTAACATATCCTCTAGCGTCTGAATGGTCCTCTCTGACTGACCATCTGATACGCTGAGCTAAATGCTAACTCCGTGCCAAGGGCTCGCTGGAAACTCCTCTAGAATCCAGAAGTGAAATGCGGATCTCGATCGGACACAATGGAAATGGGAATCCCATGCAAAGGTACGATCCGCTCCACATAAAGACGAGCCAACTTGGACACACTCCAGCTGACTTTGATCGGTAAAAATCGAGCCACTTTCGTCAGCCTATCCACCAGCAACCAAATACTATCCTGCTCACTCAGAGTCCTCGACAATCCCACCACAAAATCTGTGGTCACGTGGTCCCATTTCCACGCGGGAACATCCAAGGGCTGAAGAGTACCTCCTGGTTGATGATGCTCCGCCTTCACCTGCTGACAGGTCAGGCATCGGGCCACATACTCGGCAATATCTCTCTTCATGCCAGGCCACCAGAACTGTCTCTTTAAGTTCCGATACATATTCGTCGCGCCCGGGTGCACAGTGTAACGACTCCCATGTGCCTCCCGTAACACCACACGCCTCACCTGCTCCTCGGCTGGGACGTACAGCCTACCACGGAATCTCACAGCTCCATCTTCGCCGTAGTCCACATCAGCCAAAACCAAAATCTGGGGCAACTCAGGGTCTGCACGCTGAGCATCTGTCACCTGGCGACGAATCACAGGCGTGACAGTCAAGCTCGCAAGAACAGCTGCCCCCGGCTCTTGGGGAACCTTAAGCCTAAATGTCACGGTCGGCACCTGTTCCCAGAGCCTCCACTTCCTCACCATCATGGTGTTGACAACGACCTTCCTACTCAAGGCATCGGCAACGACGTTCATCCTGCCCGGCTGATAAGACAGGGTGAAGTCATAATCCTTCATATACTCCATCCATCGCCTCTGCCTGAGGTTGAGGTCCTTCTGAGTGAACACATACCTCAAACTTTGATGGTCTGTGAACACCTCGAACTTCTCACCATACAGATAATGCCTCCAAATCTTCAATGTAAAGATCACAGCCGCCAACTCAAGGTCATGGGTACGGTAGTTCTCCTCATGGGGCTTTAGCTGTCGAGATGCATAAGCCACCACTCTGCCGTGCTGCATCAACACAGCACCCAACCCAATCCCGGAAGCATCTCTACACATCACAAAACCTCCCGATCCAGAAGGCAACACCAATACTGGTGCTGAGGTGAGCAACCGCCTAAGCTCCATAAAGCTCTGATCACACTTACCAGTCCAAACGAATGGCACATCCTTCCTCGTAAGCCTGGTCATCGGGGCTGCAACACGAGAAAAATCCTGAATGAGCCTCCTATAATAGCCTGCAAGTCCCAAGAAACTCCGAATCTCCGTCACAGACCTTGGCCTCAGCCACTGCATCACTGCCTCGACCTTGGCTGGATCCACGGAAATACCATCACCAGAAATCACGTGCCCCAAAAAGTACACCTCGTGAAGCCAAAACTCACACTTGCTGAGCTTAGCATACAACTGGTGATCTCGAAAAGTCTACAACACAACCCTCAAATGATACACATGCTCATCTGCAGACTGCGAATACACAAGAATGTCGTCCACAAACACGACCACGAACTGGTCCAAGTAGGGATGGAGCACCCTCTGCATCAAATCCATAAACGCTGCGGGGGCATTGGTGAGCCCAAACGGCATCACCAAAAACTCATAATGCCCGTATCTCGAGCTGAACGCAGTCTTCTCCATGTCAGACTCTCGAATCCACAACTGATAATAACCAGACCGCAAATCAATCTGTGAGAACACTCGAGCAGACTGAAGCTGGTCGAACAAGTCATCAATCCGCGACCATGGATACTTGTTCTTAACGGTCATCTCATTCAACTGCCGGTAGTCAACGCACAGCCTCAGACTACTATCCTTCTTCTTCACAAACAACACTGGCGCACCCCAAGGGGAAAAGATAGGACGAATATACCCCTTTGCCAGCAACTCCTGCAACTGCGCCCTCAACTCTCTCAACTCAACAGGAGCCATACGGTAAGGAGCCTTCGACAAAGGTCCCGTACTAGGCACAATCTCGATCACAAAATCAATCTCCTGCTGGGAAGGTAATCCAGGTAGGTCCTCGGGAAAAATATCGGGAAACTCACACACCACCGGAATGTTCTCCACATCCTGTTGGGTTAGATGGACATAGTCTATCTCCATTAAGTGTGGATCTAGAGGGGGGTGAATAGATCAACTTGCCTAATTTAAAACTACTGTAAGTTCTAAAGCGGAATTTAGGCAAACATCAGTTAAGCTAAACGAAGAATGCTAAGAAAAAGGTCGACCCATGAAAGCCATTCACCATATCTATATATCGAAAGCTAGACATGAGCATAAGCGATGCAACCAAATAAGCTAAGCAAGAATTCCCATCGCACATAGATCACACAAAAGCACAAACACACT
This sequence comes from Amorphophallus konjac, assembly GCA_022559845.1. Lineage (NCBI taxonomy): Eukaryota > Viridiplantae > Streptophyta > Magnoliopsida > Alismatales > Araceae > Amorphophallus > Amorphophallus konjac. The sequence goes on from CM040125.1 coordinate 265,236,700, forward strand.
ACACACACAATTTTTAGGTGATTCGGTCAACGACCTACGTCCACCCCACACTCAACCGAGTATGGCTTCCTGCTGCGCAGCACAGCTTGCGTCTGTTGGGCTTTACAACTTGGCCAAACAACCCGCTGATACACAGCTTCGCTGGGCACTACAGCTTGCCGACCAGAGGATCTAATCCTCTGCAACCGCTGGGGAAATACAGCTTAACCCGTCCAGTGGAGACTACCACTGCAAGACCGCTGACACACAGCTTGAGGAAACAATATTCAGAATTGAAAAGACAGAATCAAAACGAAAAAGCAAAACCCAAAAACAATGTAGCTCTAAAGAGCAAAGCTCAGCTCTGGTTTTGAACCACGAGACTGAGATACAAACTCTCTCACTCTCACTCTCAATCAGCTCTCTCTCAATCTCAATCTCTCTCGATCTCTTCCTCTCTCTTTTTCTTCTTCTTCTCTATTTCTTCTTCTTCTCTATTTCTTCTTCTTCTTCTCTGTATCTTCTTCTTCTCTCTTTTCTCTCTGTGGATCGAAGGAGCCTTGCTGTGGCTGTATAGACTTTCTCCCTTCTATCTTCGATCTCCCTTCTTCTGTAGAAGAAGGGCCATATATATATATAGCAGCAACAGTAGCAGCAGGCGTGTGCTCTCCACGTTTCCCGCCTAACCATTTGGACCACGTGGCAGCATCCAATGGAATGTCAGAACACGTGTCCTCATCTGGATACCTTATTCTTCTCGGATCACGAGCCAGGTACCTCGGATCACGCGCCCTTCATTTGTCTCTGCATTCCCTGTCAGACAGACAAGAACATATTCAGTTTAATTGTAAACCCTGTACAGGCTTTGCAACCACGAATGCAATGCAAAGTATGCACAACGCAGTGTATAGACTCAATGATCGTAAAGGCTTCATGAGAAGGAAAGCAGTGTATAGACTTAGTAAATATAAAGGCTTCATAAGAAGGAAAACCAGTGTACAGACTTGCCCAAAGTATAGACTTTATATGAAGAGGCAACGGCTGTACATACTTCCTATATGAAGCAGCCACTGTACATACTCAAGGTGAAGACCGATGCCAATGTATAGACTTTACTGAAGACAACGGACTCGAGTGTAGTGTACAGACTTGACTATGCTCACTCAAAACCAATGTATATACATGATGCTCAAAGAGTGGCTGTACATACTTGATAACGATGCAGAGCGAACGGATGTACAGACTTCATGTGAAAACCCAATGTACAGACATTGAAGAACAAGCAGCTACAGTCCAATGTGTGGACTTGTCGTTCACTGGTGAGTGTACAGACTTCGAATGAAAACCAATGTGTAGGCTTACCACCGACCATTGTGTAGACTTGAGGAATGTGAGACGATGGCTAAGACACTATACAATCGGATGTATAGACTTTACTTAACACAGTCCGATGTACAGACTTGGAATTTCAACTGAAGGGTGTATAGACTTGACCAAACAGTCCAGTGAATAGACTTGAATAGCTGAGGCCAGTGTACAGACTTGCCACCGACCAATGTGTAGACTCGATCAGCATAAGACACAGTATAGACATCAACTCTGCACATCGAATGTATAGACTTCAAGTGTGAAGACCATTGTATAGACTTTGGATTCGAAGACCAATGTGCAGACTTTGGATTTGAAGACCAATGTGCAGACATTAGATTTGAAGACCAATGTGCAGACTTCAAGTTTCACTGTAAATGTACAGACTTTAGGAAATCAAGCGATGTGTAGACTTGAAGCTCCACGATGGATGTATAGACTTCAAATATCACTGTGGATGTATAGACTTGAAAGATCAAGACGCTAAGGAAGACGGACAATGTACAGACTTGCTGTAACAGTCTGATGTACAGACTTCATGAAACTCTAGACACTGAATGCTGTACAGACTTAGCCCAATGCCTGAGACGCTAACAAAGACGGACGATGTTCAGACTTGCTGAAAGACCGATGTACAGACTTTGCTCAAATGCATGAGACGCTAACTAAGACGCTGGACTCTCTACAGACTTTGAGCGATGTATGGGCTTCAAAGAAGTTGGCGATTCAATGTACAGACTTGATGAAGCGAAGCCATTGTACAGACTTGAGTGTAGCTAAAGCCTTGATCGTAGGAATAGGCTGGACTGTATAGACTTTAAGCTTCAGAAACGAATGTACAGACTTCACTTAAGAAACGTAGGAGAAGACCCCAGTGTATAGACTTTACCTTGAGCAAAAGGTAAGTGATGAATGTATAGACTTTCACGATGTGTAGACTTTGATACGTGAAAGCTATAGTGAAGGAATGTACACACTTGACCAATTCAAAGGCGAATCAAGTGTACAGACTTAGTGCGTTAACGCTGTAACATGAGCCAGTGAAATGCGTTGACGCTGTACACACTGAGCCTAAGACGCTGTATAGACTTTATCTAACATGCACAGTGTATAGACTCAATCGATTGAAGAGTTTCCAGTGTATAGACTCAATCTAAACAAGTCTTCTAAAGGTGTCGACCTATGACAGTGAGAAATGCAAACAGTAGTGTATTAAATGCAAAGAACACATAGTCAATCTGATAGAGCAATTTCATCAAATCAATACAGTTGCCAATCAATCAAAACAATGATGTTGCCAATGAAATAAAGCAAGTGTCAACATCATCAACATAGAGGGGTCACAACAATCTCCCCCTTTTTGATGATGGCAACCCCATATGAAGTAGAATAGCACCATCCTGCCATATAGATAAATGTTTGATGAAAGACATGATGTATTATGCATATTGACATGCAGATGCTATGACTGCATGCAACTCACTACCTCAAACTCTCCCTTATCATTATGCATATACACTCCCACTCCCCCTTTGAATGAATTCAGAATTTAGACAGATATGTATTCTCCCCCTAGACATACCCTAGATAATAGTCTCCCCCTTTGCCATCAACAAAGAGGAGGGAAAAATTAAATACAAGGGAGGAAGCAAGAGAAGAACTGACTGGCATTCTGAACAGGTAGTTCATGAATAAGCATTCTAAAGCATAGAGTCTTCAGTCATATGAATTTAGAAATTACTGTCAGAAAGAGTTCTGGTTTAAGGATAATAAAATTTGGAGTTCATGCACTACAAGCAATAGATAAGTTCACTGTGCATCATAAAACAATAAACCAAAATCATATTTGCATGAAAGATTCAGTTTCATAATATCTTACTTTCATAGTCTCATAAAAAATATTGAGAGAAACCAAGTCATGTATTGAAACTAGACAAATTGACACTCATGAATTTTTCTTTTGAAGGAGCAGCATTATCAATATTAGACCATTTAGAGCATTCAGGTACCATAAGTCTTTCTGCGTAAGGGTATACGTTTATAAGACGCCAATACCCCTAGATACTCAACAAGATGGACCATTCTGCCTATGATCAAATTCAACAGAACTGAGTTACACCTTTTTGTGTGAGGGTACACGTTTATCAGACGCCAGTTACCCCCAGGTACTCAGTGAAACCAGTCTGCTGTTTTGAACATTTTAAATAGAGATAGCTGATACACTTCATGACATGAGTGTTGTCCACTTCTTTGATGGATCACTCAGTTTCTCAGTGATTTACCAGTCATTGCTCTGCCAATATTAATTTTCAATGATTTTCAATATTTTTCAATATCTTTCTTAGCTGTCCTTTTTATGTTTCAGAATGACTTGTTTAAGAACAATACATATACTTAACCTCTCTAACATGATTTCAGATGAGTTTTCAGATTTCAGATATGATTAGCTTTGTCTGACATGAAATAAGAAAGAGGTTGAGAGTTTTATCAATTTTCAACTTACTTATATACTGATTGCAATCTTTAAACTCCAACCATTATAAGATTTAAACCATTACATCAGTCTTTGAACAATTCAAATTCTTATAAATGAAGAAGTCCATTTTCTACTGCTTAGAAATCAGAACTGACCAATAGATTACCATAATGTCAGAGACAAGTATTCAGAGTTAAAGGTTGAATGACTTCAAGAAAGTTGAAACCACTCTGAATTTCTAGCAATACTCCCCCTGTCTATATGCATGCAATTTGCTAATGAAAGGCAAGAATTAATTGAGAGAGAGCTTATGCATAGGTCATGAATGAATGATATGCAAAGACATGCAAATACTCGACAAGCTCCCCCTGAATATATGCAATGTTTTCTTTGAACACTGAACAAAGTATTTTGAAATTCATGCTCATTCAGACTCCCCTATCAATCAATATAACCCATGGTACTTAGGCGGAGAACCTGGTCTCAAGGACCATCTCACACATAGTAAGAACCTCCAGACAGATTTCCCTGCCCTTTAGTAGCCTACTATTTAATATACCACGGTTATGTAGAGAAATGCAATGCAGGACAGTTCTACATGCATGTTCAGTAATGACTATGAGTCTGTTTCAATATTCACATCCATATGAATTATCCAAGCAATCAAATGCAAGTCCACGTCAGAAATTTTATTCACAACAGTTAAACAATCATTCATCATGCTGAAATTTACATAAGCCAAGTTCTCTTCTAAGAAACTTAAAATTTTCATTCCCAAGAGGCTTAGTAAAAATATAAGCAATTTGTTTTTCAGTTTCTATGAAATTCATTTCAATCTCATTTTTATTTACAGCATCTCTAAGAAAATGATGTTTTATCTCTATATGCTTAGTCCTAGAATAGTGAACAGGATTTTTAGCAAGGCATATAGCACTAGTATTATCACATAAAAGTGGAATGCATCCCAGATTTATCTGATAATCAGCCAGTTGGTGCTTAATCCAAAGTACTTGGGCTGCACAATTACATACTGCAACATACTCAGCTTCAGCTGTGGATAATGCTACAGTGTGTTGCTTCTTAGATGCCCAAGACACTAGACAGCCACCAAGGAATTGACAGTAGCCACTGGTGCTTTTTCTATCTACTCGACACCCAGCATAGTCTGCATCAGTGTAAGCTAGAAGCTCTAACTCACACTTAGCAGGATACCAGAGACCTAGTTCTTGGGTGCCTAGTAAATACCTAAAAATCTTTTTTACAACTTTAAAGTGAGTTTCTTTAGGACTGGCCTGAAATCTAGAGTATAAACACACAGCAAATTGTATATCAGGCCTAGATGCTGTAAGATAGAGAAGAGATCCGATCATACCTCTGTATAGCCTTTGGTCCACATGTTTACCTTTAGAATCTTCATCCAAACTGGTTGAGGTACACATTGGAGTAGCTATTTCCTTGAGATTGTCCATTTTGTACTTCTTCAATAAGTTCTTTACATACTTGGACTGAGAGATGAAGGTGCCATCTTCTGTTTGTGTAACCTGCAGTCCAAGGAATAGTTTGAGCTCACCCATTGAGCTCATTTCAAATTCATCAGTCATTATTTGAGAGAATTCCTCACATAATTTGGGGTTAGTTGACCCAAACACAATGTCATCCACATAAATCTGAATGATAAGAATATCTGGATGGCTTACCTTGGTAAACAATGTTTGATCAACTATATCTCTTGTGAAGTTCTTGTCGGTGAGGAATTTGCTCAACCTGTCATACCAAGCTCTAAGAGCTTGCTTTAAACCATAGAGAGCTTTATTGAGCTTGTAAACATGATTAGGGAAATCTAAACATTCAAACCCAGGAGGCTGTCTCACATATACATCCTCATTAATTTCCCCATTTAGAAAAGCATATTTCACATCCATCTGCTGAAGATTTATTCCTAGGGAACATGCATAAGCCAATAAAATTCTTATTGCTTCTAACCTAACTACAGGGGCAAAAGACTCTTCAAAGTCTATTCCAAATTCCTGATTGTACCCCTGAGCTACAAGTCTGGCTTTATTTTTAGTAACATTACCTGCTTCATCAGTTTTGTTTCTAAATACCCATTTAGTCCCTATGACTGTTTCATGATCAGGAGGTGGAACCAAAAACCACACCTTATTCCTGTCAAATTGATTGAGCTCCTCATGCATGGCATTAATCCAATGCACATCTTGGAGAGCACAGTCAATGGACTTGGGTTCTGTGTTTGATACAAAAGCATAAGCATTCAGTTCATGTTGAATTCTTAAGTGGCCTCTAGTCCTAGGAGGGTCATGCAGATTTCCAATAACATTATCTACAGGATGATCCTTGAGACATCTAATATTTACAATTGGACTATCATGAACTTGATTTACCTCCCGCTGAACTGTAGGCTCCTCTTCATTAAGCTCTTTATGTCCTTCTTCATCCTCGGATTTGTCTGCAGGATCTCCTTCCTTCAGAATTTCACCATTGTTTTCATTCCTGCATTGACCAACATTAGAATTTACCAAGGATTCATCAAAAACTATGTGTGGAGATTCTTCAACAGTCTTAGAGTTCATATTGTACACTCTGTATGCTCGGGTGTTTTCAGAATAGCCAAGAAAAATTCCTGGTTCTCCTTTAGGTTCAAATTTATCAAGGTCCTTCTTATCATTTATGTGAATGAAACATTTACAACCAAAGACCTTTAAGTGAGTAATAGAAGGTTTCTTACCTTTTAAGATCTCATATGGTGTTTGTTGGGTAGAAGGTCTTACCATGGCTCTGTTAATTACATAACAGACAGTGCTCACTGCTTCAGCCCAAAATTTTCTTGGTAGACCACCTTCGACACGGAGTGTACGACCCATTTCCACTAGGGTTCTGTTCCTTCTCTCCACAACTCCATTCTGCTCAGGTGTCCTTGGTGAGGAGTACCTGTGGTTGATTCCATTTGACCTGTAGAATTCATCAAATTGTGAGTTTTCAAACTCACCTCCATGATCAGACAAAATGTTTTCAATTTTCTGATTTGTTTTATCATCAAACTCTTGAAATTCAGAGAAAGCATCACTCTTATTAGATAAGAAATAAACCCAAGTATACCTAGAAAAGTCATCTACCATGACAAACCCATACCTCCTCCCTGATAGGCTGACAGATCTAGTTGGCCCAAAAAGGTCCATATGTATCAGCTCATAGGGTTTGGAAGTCAGATTTTCAGTTCTAGACTTAAATGACTTTCTAGTTATCTTTGATTGAGTGCATGTATCACAGATTTTATTTTCTTTCTTGAATGAGACTTCAGGAAGTCCTCTAACCATGCCATGCTTATTTAATTTGTGCAAAACAGTGTAGCTAGCATGACCTAACCTACGATGCCATAAAAATGCTATGTCTTCTCTACTGGCAGTAAGGCAAAGGTTAGTGTGTTGAATTTCATCTAAATTTATCATGTAAGTATTATTTATTCTTTTTCCAGAAAATTTGACAATATCAGAATCAAGTTCAAAAACCTTGCAGCATTGAGAATTAAATAAAACATTGTAACCTTTATCACATAACTGGCTGATGCTAAGTAGATTATAGGCTAACCCTTCAACCAGCATAACATCATCAATGCAGCAGGTAGTACTGTCACGTCCCGAGCGCGGAAGCCTGCCCGCGGTGCGACAGTGCTTTATATAGAACCAAAGCAAGCTAGAGATTCTAAGGGCTTCTACCTTAGACAAGTAAAAGAGCGCGCAAGCTAAACCTTTAATTTGATAATTTCGATGATTCTACAAATACAAGGATCAATTCATACCCTTTATTGATCTAACTCATACATACCGACATAGTTCAGATTACAACATTGACCAAACATAATGAAATTACAATAATAGGGGCAATTCTAATTCTACACTTATCACTCAGACTCATCCCCTCCTGGAATCGGGTCGTCCTCCAAATCACCTGAAATGGTTAGATAACAACTGGATGAGCGAATCGCTCAGTAGGAATTACATCTCAAATCTTAACAGGCTTTAAGTGATTAATATTTCAATTCATGCATGCAGACAGTAGAGATCAAGGAATTTATAAAAATTGATAACGTAGGATGAGAGCAAGGAAAGCATATACATTCAATCTAACAGTAAGTGATACAAGACTGAACAAATAATGAACGACTGTAATTTGAAATCAGTAAGCAAGGTGAAACATATACAGTAGGAATTGGCTATTTATATAACAATTCACTCAATGACATTTCAAGTCTAGTATTACCCCTTTTGGGGCCACGCAAGTATTGCCCTGTCCGGGCCAAGCAAGTGTTGATGGAATGTCTCAATTTAGCAAGTATTAGGACGCAATGCTAGACGCCCTCAAGCAAGAGATCTCTTCCCTTTGGTTTCGGGTGCTCCTCCCAGGACCGGACCGAGCCCTTTTGCCAGCATTTAAGTCATATTTTTGACATCCATTTCATTTATAGCCAATAAAGAATTTCAAGGCTAGGCTTGACCAGTAGGAAAATAAGGTGGAGTTGGAACGGAGTCCAAGGTGTATAATGACGAGTAATCCACGGATAACTGTGCGAGATTAGTACCTCCACTTTTATTGAATTTATCTCATTTTTCCTACTTTTTTTTTTAAAGCATTCTCTCCATTAGAATAAAAATAACAAATTTAAGCATTTTCCCCATTTTTACCAAAAATATAATAATAATAATAATAACAGATTTAAGTATTTCCCCCCATTTTTACCCAAAATGTAATAACAATAAAAATAACAGGTTTAAGTCCATGTTGTTTTCCTACTCCATGTCATTTTTCATACCCCTCACTTGGCCAAAGGAAACAGCAACGATCTTGAGATAACCTCCCATTTTCAAGACATTTCTAGCTCAGATTGGGAAGAAGCCTATTCAGATTTACTTGATACATATGAAAGAATAAGAAGGGAAAATAAAAGTTTGAAGAAGAAGGTTAATCAATTCAATAATGACAGCAACTCAATTGCCAACAGAATTGAACTAGAATTGGAGATCACCACCTTGCAAAATAAACTGAATCAACGCGAGATAGATGAAGAAAACGTAAAAGGGCTATTAGAAGAAAATGAAGTACTGAAAAACACAATTGACGAGTTAAAATTAAAGACTCAAGAATATGAACAGGAAACTAAGCTAACTCAAGAAAGAAACAACTCACTCAAGGAAAAAAAATAGTCAACTTCTGAAAGAAATAGAAAGAATCCAAAGTGAACTGAAAAACAAACAGGAAACATTGAAAAAAAATGACTAAGGGTCAAGAAAACTTGAACGCTGTGTTGGGAATAAAAGTAAATTTTCAGAAAGAGGGGTTAGGGTACAACCCAACGGCTAAAAAGAATTCCAAATAAAAACTTTAAATAAAATAGCTGACTCTAAAGGAAAAGGCCCCTTGATAAACTTATATCAAAACAAACAAAAGGATATAGCTGAAAGCTCCTCTAAACAGATTAATGTCACCTTGGAAGAGAGGAATTCTAAAGGAAAAATGGATAATCCACATCAGTTTAAAAACAACAGTCATATCAGACGAGAAGTTCGAATTCACAGAAGTAACCAGACAAACAAAGCATTAAATCATGTTAACAAACACAAACCTGTAAAACAAGGTGTCTGGAAACAAGCTGGTCGACAACAGACCCCTCCTCTGTCGACCAGAGGCTCAACCAGAACAGACTGGAAACAAGCTGGTCGACAACAGACTTACCAGATGTCGACCATGACCAGACACGCAAATAGAACCCACAAACTTTCTCAGCTGAAACAGATAATTTGTGATGCAGGAATGTCTGGCAGCCAAAAAGGACTTGTTGGTGCTAGGAATTGAACCCTGGACCTCAGATTTGGGATGTGCTACTTAACCACTAGGCCATGTTACTTCCTTAAGTAATAAATACATCAATAAATATAGGGATTAAGATTTTGACTTATAACGTCAGAAATCTTTATTTATTTTATACTCAGGGTGCTACACTAAGTTTAACGGGTTAGATGAGTCTCCAATATATTAAATGATATTTTAACAGACAATTACTGTCATATGAATAGTAAAAGTGAATAGTGTTACGTTTTATTTTAAAGGAATTTTATGAAAATAATTATATAAAAAAATAGATGAAAATGAAAAATATATATCCCTCAAATTTCACATCAAGACCACTCCAAATAAAAAAAATAAAAATCCTCAAAGATCATTACTCTTAACTTAACATAAAACATAACTGTTTACGGTTTCCACAGGTACTCAGTTTAATAGGTTTCACTATACTAAGTACTAAGTGATAGTTTAACAAGTTGAATACTCCCATATTAACTACTGATTATCTGACAAGTTTAATGTCATGGCATCTAACAGTTACTTAACAAGTTAATGCATTTAAATAATACCTTAATTAACTATGGGTTTTGTTAAAAAGTGAGAAAACCTACTAACACATATTAATTATAGCTAATTCCTGCTAATTATTTCTAATATATGTTAATCCTTTCACTAATCTTTTTGATTTAAGTGGGTACAGGCTATTTACTAGGCTGACATATGCTATGCAACAATAAATCACATGGAGATGCACTGCTTAGACACTAATTAACTAGTAGTTTAGTTAAAATTGAGAACACCTACCTGTTTGGATGGTAATTAGCGAAGGAAGAAGCTTCCCCAGCAACCTCCTCTCCTCCTAGTACGCAGCACAGAACCTCCCAGTCTAGGCTCGTATCTCGAAGCTCTAACTAACACAATGGGAGAGCTAGGCCTATATTTAATCCCCTCTACTAGACAAGCTTAGGGGGGCAAGATCCGAAATTTCAGGATCTGGGATATGAGATATTGACATGTGTTGGGGATAATGGAGGATAAGTGGCTTGGGAAATTTTGAATTTTTCCCCTTTTTCTTGGTGTCTAAGATGGCCACGTCGCCCCCTTAAATTGGGTTAAATTGAGACTTGGCAAAAGAATGTTGATGGGGTGTGTAGAACCCTAGTCTTTGGGTTAAAGGCAAGACACTTAACCACTACACTAGGAGGTCATGTTGTTAAGTGGATTCCCTTTACATTTGATAACCATGAGTTCCTATTTCTTTCATAAGTTTAATATATCATAAACTTAATCATAATTGTTATTTTTTTTCCATAAACATTATTGTTATTATTAGTATTTGAAAATATTATTTATTTAATGTTTTTATTTATTTATTTATTTATTTATTTATTTATTTTTTGTACACGGGTGCTACAAGAACACTTACCTACCTTACCTGATCCGATAATCCTACCCTTTGTGTTGCTTCCAAAGGTGACAAGGCCTTCTACTTTCTCAGTTAGCATGCAAAATTTGGCCTTATCTCCTGTCATATGCCTGGAGCAGCCGCTATCCATGTACCACAAGTTGTTCTTGGCTGCCAGGCATACCTGCATACACAATTAGGTAGAGAAGTTTGGAACCCAAGACTGATTGGGCTCCAATGTAAATGAACTAGAAGCAAAGCAGGGAAGCAGATGTTTCAGAATCCACATTTGTTTAAATGAACTTTGTTCAGTGGATCCTATAGACTTTCTTCTGTTGTTGTCCCTTTTCTTTTTATTGTTCTTTTTCTTGTTGGCAGTAGCATGATTATTGACAGTATTGTTATTTCTGTGCCAGTGCCTTGGCCAGGGTGTGTTCACAAAATTTTGGCCATAGTAGTTCCTGGGCTGGCTATGAAAATATTGATTTCTAGATGTCCAGTAACCATACCCATTGACCCAATTTCCACTGTAAGGTCTTTGATATTGAGCACCCTGGTGTGCAAAACCTGTAAACCTACCCTGAGTTCTAGACCAATCTGACCTATTGAAGTAGGTTGGCTGTGCATTGTAGTGGGTCTGAGCTCTGGGTTGATAAAAATAATTGGGTTGACTCCTAGCAGCACTCTGTCTCCCCTGTACTTTGGACCCTGCTGACCTATACACAGGTTTGTATTGGGTCTTCTTCAGAGGTGGAGTTGATGGTGGAGACTTGGTTACCTTGACCTGGGGTTTACTGGACTGTGTAGGTTGACCCCTAACCTGAGTCTGAGCCCTAGGATTCTGCTTGGATGTGCTGGCTCTACTAGGCTCATTAACCTTTCGTTTGCCCTTCTCCTCAGCACTGGGCTTTTTCAGATTAGCATTTTTGTTCATCAAATTTGTTGAGTTCATGCTAATTAGAGGTCCCTTTTCCTTTTGAGCAACAAATGAAATTGTTCTCATTTCAAATGTTTTTGTTACACTAGAACTAAATCCTAGGCCCTCTTTTCTGAAATTAACCTTTGACCCTAACAAAGCATTTAAGTTATCTGTTCCTTGGGTCATTTTCTCAATGGTTTTCATTTTATCCTCATTATCTTTCTGAAATTCATCAATAGACTTTTTCAGCTCATTGTTGACATTGAGGACATCTTCATATTTTTCAGAGATGATTTTTACTTCACTTTCACATTTTTGAATCTTCAGCTTCCGTTCATCAATTTCATTTTCAAGCCTTAGATTCTCTTCCCTAGAAACCTTTAACTCAATTTTGATGTCCTCTACTTCAGAGCATGTGAGTTTCAGTTTATCATTTTCAGATTCCAAACATGTAATTTTATCAGATAGAGTTTTATCATTTTGCATGGAATTGATTTTTCTTCTAAGATGCCTATTCTCTTTTCTAATATCATCAGCTCGATCAGCTATGTCATGATAAGCATCTACCCAATCAGCAATTGTGAAGTTTTCAAATCTAGTGATTACCTCATCTGTGTCCTCCTCTCTATCTTCGGAGCTTGTTGCCATAAGGCAAATGGGCTGTTCAGATTCGGCTTCACTATCTGAGCTGCTGCTGAAAGAGCCGTCATCTTTATCACTCCATGTGCTGATCATAGCTCTTCCCTTCTTGATTTTCTTCTTTGACCTGTCCTTATGTTTCTGATTGTCTAGACAGTCAGCTTTCAGATGCCCTGGTTTCCTGCATTGATAACAGACATTAGCTTCATTTTTCTTTACAGATTTAGATTTATACCTTTTGTCCTTTCGGCCACCATTGTATTTCTTCTGGCCGAACCGTCCTGCTCCCTTTCTGAGAAATCGTCTGAACTCTCTAGTCATCATGGCTATCTCAGATCGAGTCACATCTTCTTCTTCATTTAGGCTCTCCTCTGATGATGAAGAGCTGCTGGAGCTGGATTTTGTTGATTTGCTGGAACTAGCCTTCAACGCTATCGGCTTCTTCTTCCTCTCGGCTTCATCTGTCCTTGGCATGTTTATCTCATATGCCATTAGTGAGCCAATCAGCTCATCAGCTTTAGTATTACGCAAGTCCCTTGACTCCTCCATCACTGTTACTTTGGTGTGCCAAATGGGAGTCAGGGAGCGCAGAATTTTCCTCACTACATCATACTCTGTATGAGGTTTCCCAAAACCTCTGAGGCCATTGGTTATGACAGTCAGCCGAGCGTACATTTCACTGATGGACTCGTTCTGCTTCATCTTGAAGGCTTCATACTCAGATACAAGAAGATTGGCCTTCTGCTCTCTTACTTGAGATGTACCTTCATGAATTACTTCCAGCGCATCCTACATCTCCTTAGCTGATTTGCAAGCAGACACACGGGAGAATTCTGTAGGATGCAGAGCGCACTGGATAGCATTTATAGCACTCCAATTCAGCGTGGACCTTCTGATCTCCTCCTTGGTCCATACATCTTCATTCGGGGACAGCTCATAAGGTCCCTTGCTGACAATCTTCCAAATCTCATAATCCTTAGCCCTGAGGAACACTTGCATACGGTTCTTCCAGTATGCGTAGTTTGATCCATCAAAGAATGGGGGCTTTGTTGTTGAGTGACCTTCGGCAATCATCCCTCGAGCATCCATCTCTGCCTATTCTCTTCGGGCGATGAGTCCCTACAGAAGAGTTAGGCTCTGATACCAAGTGTTGGGTTAGATGGACGCAGTCTATCTCCACTAAGTGTGGATCTAGAGGGGGGGTGAATAGATCAACTTGCCTAATTTAAAACTACTGTAAGTTCTAAAGCGGAATTTAGGCAAACATCAGTTAAGCTAAATGAAGAATGCTAAGCAAAAGGTCGACCCATGAAAGCCATTCACCATAGCTATATATCGAAAGCTAGACATGAGCATAAGCGATGCAACCAAATAAGCTAAGCAAGAATTCCCATCGCACACAGATCACACAAAAGCACAAACACACTGCACACATAATTTTTAGGTGGTTCGGTCAACGACCTACGTCCACCCCACACTCAACCGAGTATGGCTTCCTGCTGCGCAGCACAGCTTGCGTCCGCTGGGCTTTACAGCTTGGCCAAACAACCCGCTGATACACAGCTTCGCTGGGCACTACAGCTTGCCGACCAGAGGATTTGATCCTCTGCAACTACTGGGGAAATACAGCTTAACCCGTCCAGTGGAGACTACCACTGCAAGACCGCTGACACACAGCTTGAGGAAACAATATTCGGAATTGAAAAGACAGAATCAAAATGAAAAAGCAAAACCCAAAAACAATGTAGCTCTAAAGAGCAAAGCTCAACTCTGGTTTTGAACCACGAGACTGAGATACAAACTCTCTCACTCTCACTCTCAATCAGCTCTCTCTCAATCTCAATCTCTCTCGATCTCTTCCTCTCTCTTTTTCTTCTTCTTCTCTATTTCTTCTTCTTCTTCTATGTATCTTCTTCTTCTCTCTTTTCTCTCTGTGGATCGAAGGAGCCTTGCTGTGACTGTATAGACTTTCTCCCTTCTGTCTTCGATCTCCCTTCTTCTGTAGAAGAAGGGCCATATATATATAGCAGCAACAGCAGCAGCAGGCGTGTGCTCTCCACGTTTCCCGCCTAACCATTTGGACCACGTGGCAGCATCCAATGGAATGTCAGAACATGTGTCCTCATCTGGATACCTTGTTCTTCTCGGATCACGAGCCAGGTACCTCGGATCACGCGCCCTTCATTTGTCTCTGCATTCCCTGTCAGATAGACAAGAACATATTCAGTTTAACTGTAAACCCTGTACAGGCTTTGCAACCACGAATGCAATGCAAAGTATGCACAACGCAGTGTATAGACTCAATGATCGTAAAGGCTTCATGAGAAGGAAAGCAGTGTATAGACTTAGTAAATATAAAGGCTTCATAAGAAGGAAAACCAGTGTACAGACTTGCCCAAAGTATAGACTTTATATGAAGAGGCAACGGCTGTACATACTTCCTATATGAAGCAGCCACTGTACATACTCAAGGTGAAGACCGATGCCAATGTATAGACTTTACTGAAGACAACAGACTCGAGTGCAGTGTACAGACTTGACTATGCTCACTCAAAACCAATGTATAGACATGATGCTCAAAGAGTGGCTGTACATACTTGATAACGATGCAGAGCGAACGGATGTACAGACTTCATGTGAAAACCCAATGTACAGACATTGAAGAACAAGCAGCTACAGTCCAATGTGTGGACTTGTCATTCACTGGTGAGTGTTCAGACTTCGAATGAAAACCAATGTGTAGGCTTACCACCGACCATTGTGTAGACTTGAGGAATGTGAGACGATGGCTAAGACACTGTACAATCATATGTATAGACTTTACTTAACATAGTCCGATGTACGGACTTGGAATTTCAACTGAAGGGTGTATAGACTTGACCAAATAGTCCAGTGAATAGACTTGAATAGCTGAGGCCAGTGTACAGACTTGCCACCGACCAATGTGTAGACTCGATCAGCATAAGACACAGTATAGACATTAACTCTGCACATCGAATGTATAGACTTCAAGTGTGAAGACCATTGTATAGACTTTGGATTCGAAGACCAATGTGCAGACTTTGGATTTGAAGACCAATGTGTAGACTTTGGATTTGAAGACCAATGTGCAGACTTCAAGTTTCACTGTAAATGTACAGACTTTAGGAAATCAAGCGATGTGTAGACTTGAAGCTCCACGATGGATGTATAGACTTCAAATATCACTGTGGATGTATAGACTTGAAAGATCAAGACGCTAAGGAAGACGGACAATGTACAGACTTGCTGTAACAGTCTGATGTACAGACTTCATGAAACTCTAGACACTGAATGCTGTACAGACTTAGCCCAATGCCTGAGACGCTAACAAAGACGGACGATGTTCAGACTTGCTGAAAGACCGATGTACAGACTTTGCTCAAATGCATGAGACGCTAACTAAGACGCTGGACTCTCTACAGACTTTGAGCGATGTATGGGCTTCAAAGAAGTTGGCGATTCAATGTACAGACTTGATGAAGCGAAGCCATTGTACAGACTTGAGTGTAGCTAAAGCCTTGATCGTAGGAATAGGCTGGACTGTATAGACTTTAAGCTTCAGAAACGAATGTACAGACTTCACTTAAGAAACGTAGGAGAAGACCCCAGTGTATAGACTTTGCCTTGAGCGAAAGGTAAGTGATGAATGTATAGACTTTCACGATGTGCAGACTTTGATACGTGAAAGCTACAGTGAAGGAATGTACACACTTGACCAATTCAAAGGCGAATCAAGTGTACATACTTAGTGCGTTGACGCTGTAACTTGAGCCAGTGAAATGCGTTGACGCTGTACACACTGAGCCTAAGACGCTGTATAGACTTTATCTAACATGCACAGTGTATAGACTCAATCGATTGAAGAGTTTCCAGTGTATAGACTCAATCTAAACAAGTCTTCTAAAGGAGTCGACCCATGACAGTGAGAAATGCAAACAGTAGTGTATTAAATGCAAAGAACACATAGTCAATCTGATAGAGCAATTTCATCGAATCAATACAGTTGCCAATCAATCAAAACAATGATGTTGCCAATGAAATAAAGCAAGTGTCAACATCATCAACATAGAGGGGTCACAACACATCCGACTCCGACTGGTCCGCTGCGACCACAGAAACGAGAAAACCCTGACAACCCGCATCAAGCAAACGACGAGCCCTAATAGCCGAAATAAGAAAGCGGGAAGAGGAAGACCTAATACCTTCGAAATAGAAGGTGGGTCCACGAAGCGGCCGGAAATAAACCCTCTTCGAGCTATAATCCAGCAAAGCATGATGTGTCTCGAGCCAATCCATGTCAAAAATCACATCAAAGTCCTGAAGTGGCAACGCATAAAGCATGGCCGACAAACTCCGCCCTTCAACCCATACAGGAACCTCATCAAAATAATACAGAGTGATCATAAAATCACCAGAAGGCAACTCCACTACCGAATCACAGGACAACTGGGTCACCGGCTCCTCAATACTCAGCGCGAAATCTTCCGAAATAAACGAATGAGACGCGCCAGAATCAAACAAAACTCGAGCCGCTAAAACCCAAAATTCGAACGGTACCTTCCACGAGCTGTGACGCCACTACCTCTGCCCTGGTCATGTGTGTAATCTGGACTCGGGATCTCTGCTTGCCTCCCACACTCACTGACCTGGGTAGCGGCGGATACTGCCCCTGCTACTACTGCTGCTGCTGAGGGTACTGCTGCTGCGGAGGAAACTACTGCTGCTGCGGCCTCTGAGGACAGTCACGCGCCATATGCCCTGGCTGGTCACACCTGAAATAAATCACCGGCGTCGTGCACTGCCTGCCTGGATGCGACTCGCCACACTGGAGACACAATCCCCGCGATCCACTCACTGATCCCTGATGTTGAAAAGGGACCGGCTACTGCACACTACCCGAAGACGCCTGCCTCTGATCCTTACGCTTCTTCTGGAAACTCTTCTTGAGAAACTTCTTGACCTTGGAGCCAAAAGACGCAGATCCTGTCACTGACGCTGCCGGTGTCGGCGCTCCCGAACTACCCATAGCGTGCTGGAAAGTACTCTACTGTTGGGTAGCCGTGTGCTGACTATGGCCTGACTGGGACTGCCCCTGGCCTCCCGGTCCTCAGACCTTCTGCATATCCAACTCCAAAGATGCCGCCACACGAGACGCTGTCTCCAAATCGGTAGCAGCGTTCGCCATCAGAAGGTGCCTCAGCTCATGCCTCAAACCCTAAACGAACTGCTCCATCTTCACTCCCTCATGCTCCATGATATGGGGAGCATAACGGCCTAACTCCATAAACCGAGCCCTGTACTGCAACACTGACATGTCGCCCTGAACCAGCTCCAAAAATTGACGCATCCTCTGCGTACCAACATAGGATGGGCAGAAAGTATGCTCGAAGACCGTAACGAAGTCCTTCCACGCGATCTCCTGAAGCGGACGAGAACGAAAGGACATCTTCCACTCTGAAGACCACCAATCTCGAGCCGTACCCTGCAACTGGTTACAAGCCAACATCACCATGTCCTCCACAGCACAGTGCATGGAACTGAACACTCTTACCATCTCATCAAGCTATTGCCTGACCACATCAGGATCTGGCTGGCCCTCGTAATAGGGTGGGTGAAACTGCAAGAAGTCCCTCACACACGACTGGGTCCACCCCTAGCCGACGAGCCCTCGCCAGCATCACCGCAAAACTGCTGAGCCATGGCCTGAAACATACTCCGAAAGAAATCTTCGGCCCTCGGAACTCTCGCTACATCCCCTGCCTGGGTGGTAACTGGTGGCACTATGCTCTGCTCCTCCTACTCCTCTATCGACTGTCCCTACTGAGAGCGAGTCCTCCGCCTCGGAGCCATACTGGCCTACTGCAAACAGACAGAAGACACGAGAAACGGTGAAATCAATAAAACACACGGTGCCCTAAGCCAGTGCCGATTGTATATCATCATTGTGGACTAGTGGACCACTATAACTATTTACGATTCTCATATATATCCACAACCGTGCTCTGATACCAGCTGTAACGACCCGAAATCCGAACACCGGGAAGGCCCGATAGCCCGAATCTCGAACCGCCACCCACGAGCCCGAAGACTCGGAAGGGTTGAAAGGATGGTGTGGAGATACACAAGAATCAAAAACAATTGCAGAGCTACGCAGATTAAATGAATTAAGCAGGAATCAATAATAACATTAATTAAATTACATGGTCCACAGAATAACAGCAGTCTAAAAAGATAGTAGTCCACAACTTTTACAGTCCAACAAAAAGTACAACTACACGGGACATACCCCGGAACTGGCAACTGGTAACTAACCCTGGGCACCTGAACCACGTGGAGCCTCTGAAGCGCTCCCCTGAAGCCTCGTCTCACCTGAAACACGGTGAAAACATGCAGGGAATGAGCCTCAAAACACATGGCTCAGTAGGGATCATTCGGTCCCCACCTCACAAACCGAGAAACT
The DNA here is from genome assembly GCA_022559845.1 of Amorphophallus konjac. Classification (NCBI taxonomy): domain Eukaryota; kingdom Viridiplantae; phylum Streptophyta; class Magnoliopsida; order Alismatales; family Araceae; genus Amorphophallus; species Amorphophallus konjac. Next base: position 265,255,826 of record CM040125.1, read on the forward strand.
ACGCGGAAAGTAACTACAAGCTACTACGACGACTAGTACCGAACACACGACACAAAAATCGAGACAATTTGTCAAAAGCCAAAGAAAACCCAATGAGTCACAACCAGACAAAGACTGGAGTACCAACCCACTAGAAACAAGGCCGGATGCGTCCACTGATGACTTAAACCGCGCCTCGGGTCTCCCCCTCGACCCCTGGTGGAACAGGGACACCGTACTAGTAACCACAGAACAAGTGACTAGCTGGGGTCACGCTCGTTAGCGCTGGTCCAACCGCCCCCAACCACGTGTGCACACACAGGCCGTGCGTTTCTGGTCTGACCCTTTGACTGATTTTTCCCTCAGCCGGACTCTGGCTGGTAGACGTGGGGCCCGATGGAAATCAGTCTAAAACCATCTCTCAGGATAGCCTCGCCACCACTCCCTAGTGGGACCACTCGCGTGTCGGAAGACTACGACTAGTGGAGGGTCACTGAAGGAGTAGACTCTCTAGTCAATGGAAAACAACGTCTAAATCGGATAAAGTACAAGGGCCGCTCCTCGTACCAACACCGACTCACAGTGACACAAGCCGAGAACACCAACTCCCGGGATCCCACGGCACCCTCACCTGTAGCCCCCACATGATGTCCAGCATCAGTCAGACAACGGGTAAGCACGTGGATCGAGATTCACTCACCCAGGACTCGAATCGGCAAAATATAACTCCAGTCGGACATAGATCTCTGGCGGTCCACCTTTGGGCCGCCACAGAGTCGGGCAGTCCAACATTGGGCCGCCACAGGGACTGTAGCAGTCCAACAATGGGCCGCCACACCCTGGGTTGCGAAGGAAATGGCGGTCCTATATAGGGCCGCCACAGGGATGTGGCGGGCGTACCTTCGGCCGCCACACACCCAAAATTTCCCAACGGTCGAAAACCAACGGTCGGAAATCAACGGTCAACTGGCCCTCTGGTGGTCTTACCCTCAGCCGCCACATCTTCTGGTGGTCTATCGTGCAGCCGCCAGAAGACATGGGGACCTGCCGACAAAACAGTGCCCTGTGGCGCACCCACCTTGGGCGGCCACAGGCTCTGGTGCACCTACCCTGGGCGGCGAAAGGCTCTGGCAGTCTCTGGAAGGACCGCCAAATCGTCCCGAGAATAGGCCGATGGGAACAAACCCAAAAACTCGTTCCACGCCCCGATCATCCACGAATGAGGGGGAAAACAAGGGGGAAGCTCCCCTATACCCCTAGCATGCATCTACGCCCTCGAATCAGTCCGAAACGCGACGAAACGATAGATCGGCACACAACCCCCAAAACATGGATTTTGCCCTACTCGACTCAAAAACGCCCCTCTCGACCTCTCCTCGGCCTACAAATCACGGGAGACGACGGGATGAGTATGGGGATCCGTCTCCCTACCTCAATGGAGCTAAAGCTCCGCCGAAACGCCGCCGAACGTGAAGAAGAAGCTTTTAGAACCCTCGTTCCTTCACGAAATCCCACGAGCCACAAGCCGCCACGATCGCCTCGCCGCCGTCGTCACCTCACTACCGTCTGCAGTCGGGGAGGGGCGCCACCGCGGTCACGCCGGACGAAGAGAGAGAGGAAGGGGGTGGTCCCTCACGGGAGGAAGAAGGAAGAGGAAGAAAGAAGAAGAAAGGGAAAAAGAAAAAGAAAATAGGGATTTATATAGAAAATCTGGAAATTTTTAAAAATACCAAAAAATAGGAAAATATACCGCCACGATCGTTGGAACGTGCTGATCGCTGTGATACCATTCCTGAGTAGGAGAACGACTCAGTTCACTAGCTACGGGGTTCCGTAGGTCCTGTCAGGGAAAAACACGGGAAACCACGGAATACGTTCCGGGACCTCCGAAACTGATCCGAAACGCACGGATTCGAACCCGAAATATGTCCGAAAGATAACCCCTGGTAAAATTGAGAATAAAATCTCCGAGAAAATAGATCCGAGACCCAAGAAGAAGGATCCTAAGGGTCCGAGATATTACAATTTCTAACAATAAAAGCATAGCAAGAATAGTTAGAAGATGAAGGTCTCATTAATTGTTTTGAAGATAATTCTTGTATTTGACTTTTGAGCTCTTCTTCATCTTCTAGTGAATGCCTTATAGGTTTGCCTTGGACGGGTGTTGAACCCATGATTTATCTCGAACAAATTGAGACAAATAAGATTAAATTCGTCGAATGATGGCCAAAAAAAGGGTGAAAAACCATGGCCGTCATGTTATGGGGTCAAATACGGGCCCCTCGGAACCCCTGTAGGAAAAATGATATGAAACAAAATACTTTCGTAGCAAGCGGGTGCTCGAAGAAAATTATTGTGACTCACCAGGTGTACAAGCTCGAGTGGGAAGAAATCCTTCAAGGACGTAATTTCCTCACGCAAATGGCACAAGAAACCAAAGTACAAAGCACAAATCTCGGAGACATTGCTTCTCTCCCATATGGAAGCACAAAAAAAAGAGGAAAGAATAAAAAATGGGGTTCTATTTTTCACGCCCCGAGCCTTTATTACAGCGGAAGACTAACTCGGGGAGCGCGAACAGCCGGCATGGTAAGCCTCTTGCAAGCAAGAACGATCAGAGCGCAAGACAATCACACACATAAATGCAATTGTACAATATTACTCAAACTCCAACTTTATTTCAAAATATTCAAGTACAACCACTAATTCAATTTCCATTATGCACTAGACTCAAGAAATAGGAAAATTACATAGACTCAATCTAAACAATATAGACTTTCCTAAGTCTTCACTCTCATCTTGACAATACTTTCATTCGCTCTCGAACCCGCTACTTGTATAACTCGAATCCGAATTCGAATCACTTCCATCTCCTGAAAAGATTGGAAATAGGTAATGAGCACACTTGCCCAGTAGGTATCTTCGCATCAACATGAAGGCACTATTAAAGTAATTAACAATTTAGCTCTAAAGAATGATGTAAAAATCATGCGAATGCGATCAATCATGCGATTAAACCAAAGTAACAACATGATCAAGTAAGTTAGAATGAGAGCAAGTACGAACTAGCAAGAATGTAACAAGAACATGATATTGGCCTTTCATGAACAAGAATGTATCGAGAATGTACTAGCAAGCCACATAATCATCACTCCAGTATCGTTTGCTTATGAGCAAGTACTTCGTGAATTTCTGTGGAATATCAAGCAAGAAAGTCATGTACAAGAATGTCATGTCATGCCGTGGATTTTCACTTATTTATAGAGAAAGTACTCCCAGCGCAATGCGACGCCAGTAGCATCATACCCCATGGTTTATAAAATAGTATGTTTCCGACAATCAGCCGAGGGGACTAGCATAGAGCCCTTGAACACAATCAGTGCTCGATCGCATCTTCGAGTATAAATCAAGTTACTTCCACGCATGTTAACAATAAAATATGGCCAAGAATATAATGAGTTCAAATAAGCTCATGATAACAATAATTCAATGAATGAATGCTTCAATAAAAATCATGAAAAATCAAGAATGACATAAGCAAGGTTATACTTAAGGAAATAAATCGGCAGCATAACGATACGTTCTTTATCTTCCATTCATTATATTAGGTTTCTTGATCAACATGATAAGTTCTAGATCATCAAGAGTCTATCTAGAACCTTGGAATATCAACCCTTGGTCAATCCTTGGGTTAAAATACTCAAGTAGTGTGACGGTCGTGTACTGGGCCGTTACATGATGTGACGCTCCAGTATTGGGCCGTTACATTAGTCTGAATCCAGAACCAAGAAATCGGACTCAGTGGAATGTGACGGTCGTATATTGGGCCGTTACTTGTGCCTGACGGTCCAACATAGAGCCGTTACATTACTGATAACCAAAATCATCGATAGTGTAATCTAATCAATGGGCTTTAATGGTACAACCAACTCGGCGTCCTAGTGGGAATCCCAGGCTCGCGGAGAATTACGGATGTCTTGAAACAAGCTTTCCTAGTCCATTAGAAGGAATATCCAATAGAGAGGTCCTCATGTCCAAGAATAGTGTTCCTATAGTGCAAAGTGAACTAATGGACAACATACCGGAATATGTGCCATATACTTAAAGAAATGACTCTATAGATAGGAAAGAATGTGTAACATTATGAACCTTTGAAAAATCATGATTTAGAATACAAAACTATAGAGTTTTAGCCAATGAAATTAGCATAACTTAAAATAACCTAAGACACATTAATCATGCAATTTGATTATGAATCAGAAACTAAACTCAAAGTCATGATAATAGGTCCAAACTTAGCTATCTAAGCTTATTTATAAGTAAACTTAACTGGTTATTATTCTGCCTTGGGCTGACAGAACACAGGTGTCTGACGGTCTAGGATAGGCACGGTCCAGTGTGTGACGGTTTATCACGCTCCTGCTAGGGTGCGTCAGAGATAATAGAACAAATAAAAGCATAACAGGATGTGACGGTCTATCGTAAGGCCGTTACATGCATGTGACGGTCTCACATTAGTGCGTCATAGAACCTGCTGGCAGTAATCTAAAGTGAAGGTTTATGAAAACATAACATGCCTGAAAATCAACATATTACCACTGTCCTAGTCATGAAAACGAAGTATAGGCCAACTATATGCATAGGTTTAGTGAATAGACAGGATAATATCTTTTAAATTTCCATTTAGGGCTAAGAGATGCATGAATGTATAAAACTATAAAATCATGAAATTCTTAGTCTATAATGCATGAAATCAAGCACAATCAGAGGGCTTTTATTTCTAACAAGTTATTTTTGCCAATCATGAGATAACCTACCTCTTCTAGAACCTTAAAACTTCGAATTTGATGCTAGGTGTTATCCTTAGTCCCTTGTACTTCTTGTGATAAATCAGCAACTTCAATCTATTTTATTTCCTCAGCCTCTTGACCTAAGGATGTGAAATTTTGAGAGTAAGAAGATGAAACCATTGGGAACAAAAAGTCCTAAAGGATCATACTCTAATTACGTCGTTTAGTCATTCTAATCTCTGGATCTTCAGGGAACTTGCGTTCAGATTCCTAGGTTGCTAAGGTTGAATCAGCAACTTTGGAAGCTTCTATCTCCTTGGTTGCTTGATCTCCTAGCATGAAATTTGGAGAGCAATTAGTCTAAAGTATACTAAACAAAAGCTTCTAAAGAACTTACCCAAATTTATGACTCCTTATCTTGATTCTTCACGAGCCAAAAGTAAGGGTCACTCAGTTCAGAACTAGGTCCTATTTATAGGGTTTTGGTTAGGATTTGAAGATTAGATCGATTCTAGAGTCCTTAATTTGTCAAAACCTAATCCCTAAGAGTCCTTAGCAATGTTATAATCTATCCCAAATCGATCTCTTATAGATAGGATTTCAAGGTTCCAATCTTTTTGCAATTTCCTCACCTTACGGAATCTGCAGGATGTAACGGTCGTGTCAAGGTGCGTTACAGGGCTGTGGCGGTCGCCCGATAGACCGTTACATGTAATGTATATAGAGTTTCAATTTGATAAAACTGTTTTATTCGTTTATCCATATAATTATCTTATATAATTAGTATTTATCCTTAAAATACGTGAATGAGCCAATTACCCTTCTAGAATATGGGCCAAACTTAATGGGCTTGGTCCATTAACCTGTTGGATAATAATTAGATAGGCTAGGTTAACTAATTAGCCTAATTGAGCCTTATAATGACTTATTAATCCAATAATCCTTCATTAATTTATTTAGGCCTTTATAATTTTCAGAAAACTTTTTTATAATTAAAAAATTATATATATAAATTCTGGGGTATTACACCCTCCCCCACTTAGAAGAATTTGGTCCCCAAATTTAATATATGGATTTTGGAGAGTGTACTTACAGTTAAATAATTCTGGAAATCTTTTTCGCATGGCTGCTTCGGTTTCTCAAGTTGCTTCATATGGCCATGTTTTCTTCCATTGAATCTTGACCATAGGAATAACTTTATTTCGTAGTTGACGCACTTCTCGTTCCATAATCTTTATTGGCGTTTGCTCGAACGTCATATCCATTTGAATCTCCAGATTGTCATAAGTGATAATATGGTCAGGATCATATACATACTTCTTCAGCATAGAGACGTGAAATACGTCATGAACTCTTGCTAATTGTGGAGGTAAAGCCAGTTTGTAAGCCACTTCACCAATCCGTTCAAGAGTTTCAAACGGGCCTATGAATCTTGGAGTTAGCTTTCCTTTAATGCCAAATCTTCGAATACCACAACCTGGAGAAACCTTTAAATATATATGATGTCCTACCTGAAACTCCAAGTCACGTCTTCGATTGTCAGCATAAGACTTTTGCCTATCTTGTGCCATCTTCAATCTTTCTTGAATGAGCTTGATCTTCTCGGTAGAATCCCTTATAAGGTCGGGGCCTAGAAATTGCTTTTCCCCTATTTCATTCCAGCATATTGGTGATCGACAGCTTTTTTCATATAAAGCTTCGAAAGGTGTCATTTGTATGCTAGCCTGACAGCTATTGTTATATGCAAACTCTACTAGAGGCAAGTGATCATGCCAACTACCTCCAAAGTCGATAGCACAAGCCCTGAGCATATCTTCTACTACCTGATTCGTTCTTTCTGTTTGACCATCTGTTTGTGGATGAAAAGCTATGCTGAAATTCAATCTAGTCCCTAGTGAATGTTGTAGACCCTTCCAGAATTGTGATGTGAATCGAGGATCTCTATCAGATATAATAGTGACAGGGACACCATGTAGTTTAACAATCTCCTTTATGTATAATGCTGCTAGGATATCCACAGATCATCGACTCTTTATTGGTATGAAGTGTGCGAATTTAGTCAATCGATCTATGATTACCCATATTCCATCGTGTCCACCTCTGGTCTGGGGTAAACCCATAATAAAGTCCATCCCTATACTCTCCCATTTCTATTCGAGAATACTCAAGAGGTGTAATTTACCTGCGAGTCTAAAATCCTCTGCCTTTACTTGTTGGCAGGTGAGACAGCGAGATACGAAATCAACTATTTCTCTCTTCATATTGGGCCACCAGAAATTTCTTTTGAGATCTTGATACATCTTTGTTCCTCTTGGATGAATTGTGTATTTGGAATTATGCGCTTCATCTAGGATTTGTTTCTTCGTAGCCTCATGATCTGGTACACATATTCGGCCCTTAAATAACAATCTTCCGTCATTGGAAATAGAAAAATCCGGCCTTTGTTCCATATTGGCTTTAATTTCCAGTAATATAGGATCATCATTTTACAGCTTGACCAGATCTTCTATCAATGTAGGTTGAGCTCGGATATTAGCCATGAAACAATCTTCTTCATTTATGTCAATATCTAAGTTCAACTGGGCAAATTGAAGAACAAGGTTAGTTACACTTATCATAAGACTTGATAGCATACCCATTGATTTTCTGCTGAGTGCATCTGCTACAGCATTAGCCTTGCCAGGATGATATTGAATAGCAAAATCAAAGTCTTTGAGATATTCTAACCACCTCCTCTGTCTCATGTTAAGCTCCTTTTGAGAGAATAAATATTTCAAACTTTTATGGTCCGAGTAGACCGTGAACTTTTCTCCATAAAGATAATGACACCAAATTTTCAAGGCGAAAATAACCGCTGCTAATTCCAGATCATGTACGGGATAATTTTCCTCGTGACGTTTCAATTGTCTTGAAGAATAACAGACTACTTTTTCATTCTGCATGAGAACGCATCCTAAGCCAATGCCAGATGCATCCGTATACACTTCGAATCCACCACCCTCCATTGGTAGTGATAAAATAGGAGCTGTTGTAAGATGATTCTTAAGAGTTTGGAAACTCTTCTCACATTCCTCTGACCAGACAAAAGGATTTTCTTTTCTTGTAAGTCTAGTTAAAAGAACCGCAATTTTTGAGAAGTCCTTAATGAATCTTCTATAATAACCAGCTTTATATTCTTTTGAAATAATGTGGCCTAGGAATGAGACTTCCTCGAGCCAGAATTCACACTTATTGAGTTTGGCTTAAAGCTTGTGCTCTCTAAGTGTTTGTAAAGCTATTTTCAAATGTTGTTCATGTTCCTCTTTCGTCTTGGAATATATTAAGATGTCATCAATGAAGACGACGATGAATTGGTCTAGATATGGCTGGAAGACGTTGTTCATAAGTTGCATGAATGCTGCTGGGGCATTAGTTAACCCAAACGGCATCACTACGAATTCATAGTGGCCATAACGACTTCGAAAAGCCGATTTATAAATGTCCTCTTCTTTAATTCTAAGCTGATGATAACATGATCTGAGGTCAATCTTAGAAAAATATTCTGCTCCTGAAAGCTGATCGAAGAGCTCATCAATACGCGGCAACGGATACTTATTTTTAATTGTGAGTTGATTCAGTCACCGGTAATCGATGCATAGCCTGAGAGAACCATCATTCTTCTTGACAAATAGAACCGACACACCCCAAGGGGATGTGCTAGGTCTGATGAAACCCTTGTCCAGAAGTTCCTGCAACTGCTTCTTCAATTCCTTGAGTTCTGTGGGGGACATCCTATAAGGGGCTATAGAAACAGGTGCTGCTCCTGGAATGAGTTCAATGGTGAAGTTCACTTCCCTCTCGGGTGGTAAACTGGGTAGTTCTGATGGAAACACGTCTGGGAAGTCAATTACAATAGGGATGTCTGCTATGTTAATTTCTTTGGATTCGGTGATAATGATAGAAGCAAGAAAAGCTTTACATCCTCGCGAGATAAGTTTGCAAGCGTGAAGTGAGGATATGATAGTAGGATGCTTCTTGTACTTGATGCCAAGAAAAGAGAATCTTGGAAGACTGGGCTTTCGAAAGGATATAATCCTATTTCGGCAATTGATATAAGCATCATGATCTACAAGCCAATGTACCCCTAAAATGGCATCATAACCTTTCATGTCAAGGCATACTAGGTTTACGGAGAGATTATGACCTTCTACTATCACTTCGCTATCAGGATAATAGTCGGTAAGCTTTGTTCCAGAACCTAAGGGTGTGGAAATAGCAAGATCTGAAGGTAAGGGAACTGATGCGATTGGTAATGTTTTAGCATAAGTAGTGGAGATAAAAGAATGAGAGGCACCCGTATCAAATAGCACAAATGTAGGACGAGAACAAATTTGAAGAGTACCTTCCATAAGCCCATCATCCCTGGGCGCTTCCTCTTCTTCTAGAACAGTATTGAGGCGAGTCTGCCACCTGCGTCCTCCACCAGATGCCTGGTCCTTCATAAGGGGGCATTCCGGCATGCGATGCTCCCTGCTTCCACAACGTAAACAAGCGCCGAGACGCTTTCAACACTCCTCAGCCGAATGGCCGAATTTTTCATAAAATGTGCAAGCCGTGGCGACCTGCTCCTTCTCCTCCTTGACTTTATTTTGCTTATGGGAACTTCCACCATTCCCATTCCTGGATCTCTTCTTACTATCACAGCTTTTGTAAGGTTCTGTGATGCTGAATTTCTCTTTCTTATAACGCCGATCTGAGCGTCGGCTTGATTCTTCTCCTTTCCCTTTCAATTTTTTGACCTTCTCTAAGGTCCTTTCACATAGGTACGCCCGCTGAACCATCTCCGCATAAGTACGGATGTTTTGGGTCCCGAGCTGCTGAATGAAATCGAGTCGTAACCCGTCCATAAACCGATTTACCTTGAGTAGATCGGTGCTGATAAGATGCGGTGCGTAAGGTGCAAGCCTTGAGAATTGCAGTTCATATTCGGCAACCGTCATCATTCCTTGCCGAAGAGCGACGAACTCCATAGCCTTTCGTTCCTTTACGTGCTCAGAAAAGTACTTGGCACAGAACAGGGTAAGAAAACCATCCCATGTATGAGGTGCATTGGCCGGAGGTGCCGAAACCGACTTCCACCATGTGCGAGCATCTTTGTTGAGTTGAAAGGTTGCGAGACGCACCTTTTCCTGATCGGTGCATTGGATGACATCAAATATACGATTCATTTCATCTATCCAGTTCTCCACCTCATCGGGATTAGACGAACCATAGAATCGTGGAGGATTTAAACTCCAGAAATTGCGATGTAGGTCACTAGCCCTTGCCCCTGCGCCACCTTGCGCTATGGTTTGCAATGCCTGAGTAAGGCCGGCTACTGTTTGTTGCATACCATCCCAATCTACACAATGAGCCATTTGTAAAATGAGGTACCTGAGAGAAAAATAACAACTTGTTATTTCTCATGAAATTGGAATGAAAAATCCATCTTAAGGCAAATTAATTATCTTATCCCGGGCTCTACCCAATTCTCACACGGGTATGGAATTTCTTCCTTAGTTCATAGGTAGGGGTCCTTAAACCTTGGACTTATCCTATGACATGATTCTTCTTCCTAAGTCCTGAGACTTAGGCTTTGATATCAACTTAACTGTCACGTCCCGAGCCTTTATTACAGCGGAAGACTAAATCGGGGAGCGCGAATAGCTGGCATGGTAAGCCTCTTGCAAGCAAGAACGATCAGAGCGCAAGACAATCACACACATAAATGCAATTACACAATATTACTCAAACTCCAACTTTATTTCAAAATAATCAAGTACAACCACTAATTCAATTTCCATTATGCACTAGACTCAAGAAATAGGAAAATTACATAGACTCAATCTAAACAATATAGACTTTCCTAAGTCTTCACTCTCATCTTGACAATACTTTCATTCGCTCTCGGACCCGCTACTTGTATAACCCGAATCCGAATTCGAATCACTTCCATCTCCTGAAAAGATTGGAAATAGGTAATGAGCACACTTGCCCAGTAGGTATCTTCGCATCAACATGAAGGCACTATTAAAGTAATTAACAATTTAGCTCTAAAGAATGAGGTAAAAATCATGTGAATGTGATCAATCATGCGATTAAACCAAAGTAACAAGATGATCAAGTAAGTTAGAATGAGAGCAAGTACGAACTAACAAAAATGTAACAAGAACATGATATTGGCCTTTCATGAACAAGAATGTATCGAGAATGTACTAGCAAGCCACATAATCATCACTCCAGTATCTTTTTCTTATGAGCAAGTACTTCATGAATTTCTGTGGAATATCAAGTAAGAAAGTCATGTATAAGATTGTCATGTCGTGCTGTGGATTTTCACTTATTTATAGAGAAAGTACTCCCAGCGCAATGCGACGCCAGTAGCATCATACCCCATGGTTTATAAAATATTATGTTTCGACAATCAGCTGAGGGGACTAGCATAGAGCCCTTGAACATAATCAGTGCTCGATCGCATCTTCGAGTATAAATCAAGTTACTTCCACGCATGTTAACAATAAAATATGGCCAAGAATATAATGAGTTCAAATAAGCTCATGATAATAATAATTCAATGAATGAATGCTTCAATAAGAATCATGAAAAATCAAGAATGACTTAAGCAAGGTTATGCTTATGGAAATAAATCGGCAGCATAACGATACGTTCTTTATCTTCCATTCATTATATTAGGTTTCTTGATCAACATGATAAGTTCTAGATCATCAAGAGTCTATCTAGAACCTTGGAATATCAACCCTTGGTCAATCCTTGAGTTAAAATACTCAAGTAGTGTGACGGTCGTGTACTGTGCCGTTACATGATGTGACGCTCCAGTATTGGGCCGTTACATTAGTCTGAATCCAGAACCAAGAAATCGGACTCAGTGGAATGTGACGGTCGTATATTGGGCCGTTACTTGTGCCTGACGGTCCAACATAGAGCCGTTACATTACTGATAACCAAAATCATCGATAGTGTAATCTAATCAATGGGCTTTAATGGTACAACCAACTCGACGTCCTAGTGAGAATCCCAGGCTCACGGAGAATTACGGAGGCCTTGAAACAAGATTTCCTAGTCCATTGGAGGGAATATCCAATAGAGAGGTCCTCATGTCCAAGAATAGTGTTCCTATAGTGCAAAGTGAACTAATGGACAACATACCGGAATATGTGCCATATACTTAAAGAAATGACTCTATAGATAGGAAAGAATGTGTAACATTATGAAACCAAGATAAAACTCTGTCAATACAACTTTAGAAAATCATGATTTAGAATACAAAACTATAGAGTTTTAGCCAATGAAATTAGCATAACTTAAAATAACCTAAGACACATTAATCATGCAATTTGATTATGAATCAGAAACTAAACTCAAAGTAATGATAATAGGTCCAAACTTAGCTATCTAAGCTTATTTATAGGTAAACTTAACTGGTTATTATTCTGCCTTGGGTTGACAGAACACAGGTGTCTGACGGTCAAGGATAGACGCGTTACAGTGTGTGACTGTTTATCGAGGGGTCGTTACAGTAGTGTAACGCTCCTACTAGGGTGCGTCAGAGACAATAGAACAAATAAAAGCATAACAGGATGTGACGGTCTATCGTAAGGCCGTTACATGCATGTGACGGTCTCACGTTAGTGCGTCAGAGAACCTGCTGGCAGTAAACTAAAGTGAAGGTTTATGAAAACATAACATGCCTGGAAATCAACATATTACCACTGTCCTAGTCATGAAAACAAAGTATAGGCCAACTATATGCATAGGTTTAGTGAATAGACAGGATAATATCTTTTAAATTTCCATTTAGGGCTAAGAGATGTATGAATGTATAAAACTATGAAATCATGAAATTCTTAGTCTATAATGCATGAAATCAAGCACAATCAGAGGGCTTTTATTTCTAACAAGTTATTTTTGCCAATCATGGGATAACCTACCTCTTCTAGAACCTTAAAACTTCGAATTTGATGCTAGGTGCTACCCTTAGTCCCTTGTACTTCTTGTGATAAATTAGCAACTTCAATCTGCTCTATTTCCTCAGCCTCTTGACCTAAGGATGTGAAATTTTGAGGGTAAGAAGATGAAACTATTGGGAACAAAAAGTTCTAAAGGATCATACTCTAATTACCTCGTTTAGTCGTCCTAATCTCTGGATCTTCAGGGAACTTGTGTTCAGATTCCTGGGTTGCTAAGGTTGAATCAGCAACTTTGGAAGCTTCTATCTCCTTGGTTGCTTGATCTCCTAGCACGAAATTTGGAGAGCCATTAGTCTAAAGTATATTAAACAAAAGCTTCTAAAGAACTTACCCGAATTTATGACTCCTTACCTTGATTCTTCACGAGCCAAAAGTAAGAGTCGCTCAGTTCAGAACTAGGTCCTATTTATAGGGTTTTGACTAGGGTTTGAAGATTAGATCGATTCTAGAGTCCTTAATTTGTCAGAACCTAATCCCTAAGAGTCTTTAGTAATGTTATAAGCTTTCCTAAGTCGATCTCTTGTAGATAGGATTTCAAGGTTCCAATCTTTTTGCAATTTCCTCACCTTACGAATCTACAGGATGTAACGGTCGTGTCTAGGTGCGTTGCAGGGCTGTGGCGGTCGCCCGATAGACCGTTACATGTAACGTATATAGAGTTTCAATTTGATAAAACTCTTTTATTCGTTTATCCATATAATTATCTTATATAATTTGTATTTATCCTTAAAATATGTGAATAAGCCAATTACCCTTCTAGAATATGGGTCAAACTTAATGGGCTTGGTCTATTAACCTGTTGGATAATAATTAGATAGGCTAGGTTAACTAATTAGCCTAATTGAGCCTTATAATGACTTATTAATCTAATAATCCTTCATTAATTTATTTAGGCCTTTATAATTTTCAAAAAACTATTTTATAATTTGATAATTATATATATAAATTCTGGGGTATTACACTATTTATAGGCCGTCCCTCTAGTTTCCCTCAAATGGGTCACTCGGCCCGAGTAAGCTCCCTACAAGAGCCTACCAGAATCGGGTAAGGCTCTGTGGGAGCCAACCTAGATTGGACAAGCCTTTCGGGCCAGATGGGCTCCTCTCAGAAGCCTACTCGATCGGGTGAGGGTCCACGGGAGCCAACCTAGAAAAGACAAGCCTTGCAGGCTTGTCTGGGCCATATGGGCTCCCCCCAGGAGCCTACCCGGTATGGGTAAGGCTCCCTGGGAGATGCTTGTTCGGTCTGGACAATTCAATCACAACTGGCTCGGTCTAGGTGGGTCTCGCGGTGGCTTGTCCAGTTGGGAGTGTTGTGTCTCCTGATTTGATGATGTCTGGAGAAGAATGGTCTAACTCCTCTGAACATAATTTCTGTTAGGAGTCTGTGTGTTTTGAATGATTGGCATCAGTTTAGTTGACTTTGTGTTGACCCCTGTAGTACTTCCTATTTTGATGAAATTGTTTTAGTAAGAATGATTGCCAAGACATTTTATGCATTTGTGTTAGTTAAAGCATTCTGCATGCAAGATCTATCATGTTAATATAGAATAGGTCGATGCTAGTCTATGCTAGTATCGCATTGCTTAGCTGGAGTCGGTGCATGTGTAGCATAGTCGGTGCACATATGTCTCAGTCTTCATACAGGGCAGTGCATACTTTGAATCGTACATAACAGAGGTCGGTGCAGGTTTTCTACATGTGTGGGCAGGTCGATGCACATTCTGTCCTGTGCAAAATGAAGTCGGTGCATAGTAAGTCTTAGGCCATACAAGGTCATAGCATATCCCGTTCAAAGTTTGTGCATGTTTGCATATTTAAGCAAATGAGGTCGGTGCATGTTTTGAATTGGTCTAATATTAGTCGGTGCACATTTAGTGTTAGCCTAGTTACGTCCGTGCACATCACTGTAGGATGCATACACTATGTCTGTGCACAAATCATTAGAGTCGGTGCTAGTATCACGAAGGTCAATGCTAGTTGCACTTTCTGCAGACCTGAGGTCGGTGCAGGTTCCTATGGAATTACATGAATAGTCTGTGCATATATGCTCACGAAGTTTGTACATGTTACTGTTCAGGTCTGTGCACGACTCATCAAGGTCGGTGCTAGTTGCACCTTCTGTAGACCCAAGGTCGGTGCTAGTTGCACCTTCAGCAGACCGAAAGTCGGTGCAAGTTTGCCTGTCTTCAAATAGCATCCGTGTACATTTGGTAATAGCCTTGTCAGCGTCGGTGCACATTTGGTGATAGGCTTGTTAGCGTCGATGCACATTCACTTCAGGCTCATTGGGAAGTCCGAGCACATTTGCTAGCAATAGCAGCTGAGGTCCGTGCACTTTTCACATAGGCATATAACGTCGATGCACTTTTACCTTAGGCATACTATGAAGTCTGAGCACATTGTGTAGTCCAAGCTTATATAGGTCTGCGCACGTTTTGAAGTCCACACACAACATAGGTCTGTGCATGTGGAATGTCTGCTATATGCACATTAAGGTCTGTGCATTCTCTCCTACATGCACATTAAAGTCTATGCACATTTGCCCACTGCACTACCAAGTTTGTGCATCTTGTTGTTTTGACTATACTCTGACTATGACTTAAGATTACATAGTGTTTGAAAAAATGCTTTCTTTTTGCAGGGACTTAATTAAAACGAACAAGGCACATTTCGTCTCCTGCTCGTAAAAGATAAGCTGGGCACGTGATCCAAGACATTTCTCTACTGGAGATCTTGACACGTGGAAAGTGAAGGTGCTAAGATCACAACACGTGGACAAGTTCTGATCAGATCTTGATTGATAATTGAGCGGGAAATGTGGCGACCACGCGCCCATCTCCTGGAGGATATAAAAGAAGGGGCGAACACTCAGTTCGAGATGTGAAGCAGAGAAGAAAGGTGAGCATCCAGCAAGAAGATTCCTGAGTGAGGTAGATAGGTTCGAAGGAGAAAGGATTGAATTGAGGAAGAGTAGTGCGTTAGAGTTCAGTGAGTGAATGTGTTTTATGTTCCTGGTTCTTGGTTCAAAACCAGAACTAGTCTGCTCGATTTAGAGTTACATTCGCTCAGTTCAGAGCTACATTCTCTTGTCTTCTTAGTTTTCTTCAATTGCTTTTACAAACCTTTGTTTACTCATGCTGTATGTCAGCGAATTGTTAAAGCTGTATGTCAGCGGTTGGCTAAGCTGTATTGCCCAGCAGCAGAGGAAGAATCCTCTGGTCGGCTCAAACTGTAAAGCTCAGCGTCTGTAGGGAACTTGTTCCCCAAAGCTGTGGATCAGCGGTAGCAAGCTGTAAAGCTCAGCAGTGAAGCCTTACTCATTTGAGTAAGGGGTGGACGTAGATCTCTGAAGGAGATCGAACCACCTAAAATCTCTTGTGTCTGTGGTTGTGTTTGTATGTGTGATTGCTGCTTCATTCTGTTTAGTTGTATGAATTAATTGCTGCATCTCTTGCTCATTTGAGAGCTAGGAGAAGGTATATAAAAAGACGCCACACAAAAGGTAGGCCAAGCTTACCTGGAAGGTGGACGATCTAGCGTGAGGAGTCTCCTAGAGTGGAACCTCCGCTAGGTACCTCTTCTGGTTCACTGATGTGCAATAGATCAATCAGCCATTAAGTCAGTCATCATATATACTGATATCTCTGCTTACTGATATTGATTTCTGAGTTGATAGTTATGTAATCTCTTTGACTGGTGAGATTAAGTAATTTTGTATTCCGCTTCTATCATTTAATCTTGTTATTTTTAGGGGAAAAGATCTATTCACCCCCCTCTAGATCTACTACACTTGGTATTAGATCCTAACTCTCTGTTAAGGGCTTCACATCCTAGAGAGGTTAGATATGGATTCTAGTGGGTTAACTGCTTAGGGTCACTCGACCACCAAGCCACCATACTTTGATGGCTCGAACTATCCTTATTAGAAAAGTAGAATGCAGGTTTTTCTGAGAGCCAAGGACTATGAGATATGGAAGATTGTTAGTAAAGGTCCTTTTGAACTTCCCCTTGATGAGGAAGTCTGGACTAAGGAGTAGATCCGTAGGTGCACCTTGAATTGGAGCACTGTAAATGCCATGCAGTGTGCTCTTCATCCCACCGAGTTTTCCAGAGTATCTTCTTGCACTATCGCTAAGGAAATGTGGATAAATTAGAGGTTATTTACGAGGGAACGTCTCAGGTTAGAGAAACTAAGGTCAATATGCTAATGACTGAGTACGAAGCCTTCAAAATGAAGCATGATGAGTCCATCTCTGAAATGTTTGCTCGGTTGATGGTAATCATTAACAGCTTAAGGAGTTTGGGTAAGACTTACACTGAATATGAGCTTGTCAGGAAAGTCCTTAGGTCCTTGACACCTATCTGGCACACTAAGGCCACTGTCATGGAGGAGTTCAGGAACCTTGCTGCTACTATCGTGGATGAACTTATAGGCTCTCTCATGGCATATGAGATAAATCTGAAAAATATTGAGGAGCCCGAGAAGAAAAGAAAACCCCTGGCTCTTAAGGTTACTTCAAATAACAAGGAGTCATCCAGTGAGAATACTTCCAGCAGCTGTGGAGATGATCAAGATCTTTTTGCTATGCTGACCAGGAGTTTTAGAAGAATTCTTAGACAGGAAAGGAAAGGGAATAGAAGAAGACATTATTTAGGAAAGAAACAGTCAAAACATAAATCTGATTCGGCTAAGAAATATGATGGAATTGTTTGTTATAATTGCAGGAAGGCAGGACATCTCAAGGTAGAATGTCCTGAGCTGAAAGAAAAAATTCATAGAAAAAAGAGCAACAAAGCGAAGGCCATGGTGAGTATCTAGAGCGACGAGGAGGAAGAAAATAAAAGTAGCTCCTCTGAAAGTGAGAAGGAAGACAAGTTGTGTCTCATGGCCAAAAGTGACGAAGAAAATGATGAGGTAATCTCTCCTTCCGATAATTTCTCTCACAGTGATTGGGAAGATGCATATACTGAACTGCTTGATAAATATGATGAAGTACGTAAAGAAAATAGGCATCTGAAAAGGAAAATTACTTCATTAGCTCAAGATACTACTCTAAGTGATAAAATTTCATGTTTGGAAATGGAAAATCTCAAACTGAAAAACTCTCTTGATGAAACTGAAAAAGATAAAATTCTTTTGAATGATCTGAACACTGAAAATGAAGAACTGAAAAACTTCATTGATGAGCTCAAAATAAAGTTGCAAGAATGTAGAGACCAAAATGGAATAATCACTGAAAAATATGAGGCTGTCAATGGAGTGAATTCGGATCTGAAAAAGGTCATCGAAAATTTGGAAAATGAAAACCAAGATAAACAGAAAACCCTAGGAAAAATGAAACAGGGTTCAGAAAATCATAATGCTATCTTGGGAACTAGAGTTAATTTTAGGAAGGAAGGATTGGGCTTTAATCCATCTAATCAGAAAAGTTTTGATGTCAGAACCATCTCTTTTGTGGCTGAAAAGAGAACATCACAGCCCTTAATAAAGATGACATCTGAACAAATCCAGAAAGAAAAATAGATTATAAATGTTAAGAAAACTAAGTCAAGTGTAAAGGACAAGGGAAAAGAGAAGATAAAGATGTCTAAGGAATCATGTTCATACACCACCATACCTCAGACCAGAGCTCAGATTAGGGGTCAAGGAGCTGAAACAAAAACTCAGAGAAGCCCCAAGGCCAAAGTAGCTCAGTTTCAACAGAAAGGTCAAGGAAATTTCAAACCTGCACCCACCTTTATGCATTCTGGGTTCAATGTTTTTGGCACTTATAGTATTAGAAGAGGAAACTCAGATGAAAGTTCCTATCATAATGGATCACCCCATTTCTTATTTCAAAACTCTTATCACCACTACACTGATAGGAAAGACCAAAGAAATTTATATACTAGATCAAGGTATAGAACTCATTCTTTGAATTCTTATGTGCATCCCTGGCACAAAACTCCTAGAAGCCAGAGCTTTCATGGCCTTGCCAAATTCATGCCCAATCAGTCCAGAGTTCCCTATGTACATGCTACTTCCAATGCCCATTGGATTGGTAACTGGCAAAGACAATTCCAGAATGAGCTTAAAAAGAAAAGTGGAACACCTCAAACCCAATTTCATAAAATTACAGATAACAAGAAAAAATAGACCAAGATGAATATCAAGAGCTCTACACCTGCTGTGAAGAAACAAAATCAAGTGTGGTTACCAAAACAACTTATATCATGTTTGCATGAGATGAATGCTTATTTGGGGCCCAAACAGACCGGGTTCCAAAATTTTCTGCTTGATTCTGCTTGTAGGTATGCTTGGTAGCCAGACAAAATAAGTGGTATCTTGATAGTGGCTGCTCGAGGCACATGACCGGGGACAAGGAAAAATTCTGCATGCTAGCTGAAACGAATGGTGGTCATGTTACTTTTGGAGGTAATACCAAGGGCAGAATTATTGGAACAGGTAAAGTAGGTAAGAACTCTTCTTGCTGCATTGAGGAAGTTTTATTAATTGAAGGACTTGCCTATAACCTTCTTAGTATTAGCCAGCTGTGTGATAAAGGACATAAGGTTGTATTTGATTCTCTTGCATGTACAATTTTTGAACCAAATTCTAAAACAGTTAAATTCATTGGTAAGAGGGTTAATAATATCTACATGGTAGATTTAGATAATGAAGCACATTCAAGTCTATGTCTCACAGTTAGCAAGGATGACACAGCCAGTCTTTGGCACCGCAGGCTAGGTCATGCTAGCTATACTATGCTGCACAAACTGAATAAACACAGCATGGTTAAAGGCCTCCCTGAAAATACATTTAAGAAAAATGACAAAATCTGTGAAGTGTGTACTCAAGGCAAGCAAACTAGGAAGTCATTTAAACTCAGAACTGAAAGCATGTCCTCAAAACCATTTGAGCTGGTTCATATGGATTTATTTAGACTATCTAGATCAGCCAGCTTATGTAGTAAGAGATATGGCTATGTGTTGATGGATGACTTCTCTAGGTTTATATGGGTATTCTTCTTAGCACATAAACATGATGCATTTGCTGAATTTGAAGAGTTTTACTATAAAATAAATCAGGGTGGTGAGCACTCAATTCTGAATATATTGTCTGACCATGGTGGTGAGTTTGAAAACTCACAATTTGATGATTTCTGCAGGAACAATGGAATCAACCACAAGTTCTCTTCTCCAAGGACTCCAGAGCAAAATGGAGTAGTAGAAAGGAGAAACGGAACTTTGGTTGAAATGGCAAGGACAATGCTGGCAGAAGGTAATCTACCTAGAAGGTTTTGGGCCGAGGTAGTGAACACACCATGTTATATCATCAACAGGGCCATGGTAAGACCTTCTACTCACAAAACTCCTTATGAAAATTTAAAAGGTAAGAAACCTTCAATAGCACATCTTAAAGTTTTTGGTTGCAAGTATTTTATTCATGCAAATTCCAAGAGAGATCTTGACAAATTCGAACCTAAAAGTGAACCTGGGATATTTCTAGGTTACTCTGAGAAATCTAGAGCTTATAGAATTTATAATCTGAACTCTAAAATTGTTGAAGAATCACCACATGTTGTCTTTGATGAATTTTTAAATAATTCTGAAACTGGTTTTTGCAGGGACAAATTTGATGATAATATTCTAGAGAATACAGTAAGAGAAAATCCTGAACCAACAGAAGGAGGTGAGACAAGTGGGTCTAGAGGTCAGGGGGAGGTAAATGCAGAAACAGGTAATCATCTTACCAATATTAGAGTTCTTAGAGATCACCCTCTTGAAGATATTATTGGTAATTTGAATGATCCCCCTAGAACTAGATCACACTTTAGAATAGACAATGAATTAAATTCTTTTGCTCTAGTCTCACAGATAGAACCCAAGGACATAAATAGTACATTAAAAGATGAACATTGGATAAATACCATGCATGAGGAACTGAACCAATTTGAAAGGAACAAGGTATGGCACCTTGTTCCAAAACCTACTCATGGCTCAATTATAGGCACTAAATGGGTTTTCAGAAATAAAATAGATGAGCAGGGAAAGATAGTTAGAAATAAATCTAGGCTAGTTGCACAGGGGTACAACCAGGAGTATGGGGTAGACTTTGAGGAGTCTTTTGCTCTTGTCGCCAGGTTATAAGCTGTCATAATTCTTCTAGCCTTTGCTTGTAGTCTAGGAATAAAATTGCAGCAGATGGATGTTAAATCTACTTTTCTGAATGGTCTAATAAAGGAGGATGTGTTTGTTAAACAACCTCCAGGCTTTGAATGTCTTGATTTCCCAGATCATGTGTATAAGTTAGACAAGGCATTATATGGGCTGAAACAAGCACCCAGGGCCTGGTATGACAGGCTGAGCTCCTTCCTCTGGTAAGGGTTTTTCTAGAGGTGAAGTTGACCAGACATTATTCACAAAGGTGAGAAACAAAGATATTCTTTTTGCACAAATTTATGTAGATGATATAGTATTTGGTTCAACTAAACCAACCATGTGTGAGGAATTCTCTACTTTAATGACAAATGAATTTGAGATGAGCTTAATGGGTGAATTGAAATTCTTTTTAGGTATGTAGGTTATTCAGACATCTGAAGGAAGCTTCATCAATCAGTCAAAGTACATAAAGGACCTGCTGAAAAAGCATCAAATGGAAAATCTCAAGGCAATAGCTGCACCCATGGGCACCTCAACCAGCCTTGATGGTGACCCAGAAGGTAAATCAGTAGATCAAAAGTTATACAGAGGTATGATCGGATCCCTTCTTTACCTCACAGCATCTAGGCCTGATATTCAGTTCTCAGTGTGTTTATGTGCTAGGTTTCAGGCTAGTCCTAAAGAGTCACATCTGAGTGCTGTTAAGATGATTTTTAGATATCTATCAGGCACCCTAGAACTAGGACTTTGGTATCTTGCTAAGTGTGAGCTAGATCTCATAGCCTACTGTGAGACACGGAAAAAATCTAAATCGACTTTTATCGTAGATAAAAGGTAGATTTTCGTTCTTTTTGAAAAGAAACATCCCCCCCATCTGAGTAGAGGGTGATTCCGTGTGTGCGCGTCGTATCAGACGATTTGGGTTCAAGTGCTAGACCTTTCCCGACTGACCGGAGTCAGTGTTGATTTACATCGACCTGACGTCCGAACACCTTTGTTTAACTGTCAAAGAAATCTCAAAAGTCTTCTATGGGGTTCTGATATTGGGGGCAAACTCTCTTGGAGGGCTCACAATGTCCACTCACTCACCACCGACCAACAAAAATAATGACTAAGTTAGGGTTTTAACTGAGACCATATTTGGGCAAAACCCTAGGATTTGGGAATATGAAGATGATATGGGGGGAAGCCATAGGCATAATTGAAGTCACGGGAGGTTTTATGGACCCCGAGGGTATTTTGGTAATTTTACCAACCCAAGGGTATTTTGGTAATTTTCCTAGGCCAAGGGCACTCTGGTAATTTTTGGGCTGGAACGGAGGTAGGACCAGGTTCCTGACTCCCCAAGACGTTGAGGCTCTTTCTGGAGGGTTTTAGGGGTTGCTAGGCCATTTCTAGGTCACAGGGGTATTTTGATAATTTTACCGAATCCTAGGTGGATCCAAGCTGAGGTGGCACCCAGGTGTCGGACTGAGCTGACAACACTCTTGGACCGAAAGAATGACAAGGGGCATCATAGAAGGCGCGCATTTGTCAACTTAGCCGAAGGAGGGGTATAAATACAATTTTTGGAAAGCCGGGGGTTTTCTTATAATTTCCCCCCAAGGAGATGCCCGATGTATGCTGGGTGCTTTTATAATTCCAGTGAGTACAAGAGTTGTCGGTGAATTGTCGACTGTACAAACGTCTGCGTTGGAGCGGGAGATAGGGGCATAGCCCCAATTACAAAAGTTGCAGGGTATAACTACAAATTACAGGACCTTGGTCTTTTACGGTCCCGGGGAGGACGTTTTTGTAATTCCGCCATCGTAAGGACAGAACCACCTGACTTAGTCGTCCCGGGACGTAAAGACTTACAAAACATGGCCCGCTGAGGGGCATAATTACAAACATGGCCCACTGAGGGGTGTAAATGTAAATATACCCCGTAGGGGCATAAATACAAGACCCAGGGACTTACCCCACACGGGTCGAAACCAACGAACAAACTCCAAACGTGGGATGCTCCGAGTGCGAGAAGTGCTCCGTACGTACGTAGGTTGATCCCCCATCTCCCCCTGGACCCTTAGGGTCTATTTATAGAAGGCGGGAGGGCCCAGAGGGGTCAAACGAACAAATTTGCCCCAATTCTGTCAAGGTGGGGTGGCAAAAAGCCATTTTGACCTCTCTGGCCACCAAAAAAGGCCAATGACCCCTCTGAGGGGGTTAAAAATCCATTTTTTTTTTGTTTGTTTTTGAAACCCGGACCCCGGAGGGGGGCGGACCCAGGCGGGGTCGTGCGGCCCCGAGACGGGAGCGACCCGGCGGGGTCGCGGCCTCCCTTTTGACCCGGGAGGGGTCGTTTGACCCCCGGGCGTGCTTCTTGGCTCCTCTTCGTGCCGTTTCGCTCCATTTTCATCGTCCCGGGTTGGAGAAGAGCCGTGGTGGAGCTATATATCTCGGGGAGATCGCTCCTTCGCCGCGTGGCAGCATCGTGTCCGCAGAGGGAGCATTGTTTGTTTGTCTGGTCATTCGTCGCCGCATAGGGAAGAACCTTTGCGCCCGTCTGTGCCGTGTGATACACTTGCTCGGCTACCCTGACCGGTATACGCATGAATCTTCCTCGCCAATCTTCTTGCTGTGACGTCGACCATAATATTGTCTGGTCGAGAGACCTTGAATTATGGAGATACTCCGTAGTCCGACGGTGTCAACGATACGTCGTGCTTCTCGTCAAATGTTGCATAGCACCAATTCTTTGATTTAATTCAAGATAATTTTCGGGTGCAACAAATGCCCCCCACGGGACGTCCGTCACGGCCGGAGGCGGGGGCGGATGGCCCGTGCCCTTTGAAGGGATTGAGCAATGTCGGCGTAGCCATTGCATATTTTAGCCTGTCGCTTTCTCCACTTTTTTTATTTCTCCTCTTTGTGCTTTCAGCCATGGCTCGCAGCAGTGGGAGTGGGAGTCGGTCGAGGAGGTCCCGTGCTAGGGGAGCTGACTACTGCGGGGTAGAGCGCACGGACCGGCGGATGCCGCCTTTCCCTCCTCGTACCATTGATGATGGCAATGTCAACCAACTAGACCTTGGGTACTTGTGGGTCGCTGAAGGCCTAACAGAGAGTGCTGGAGCAGCTGAAGATCTTGTGGACGTGTCTCGGATCGCGAGGCAAGGCGGTCTTTACACATATGACCGCACCGAGGCTACTCGCGTCACTATCCCCTGGACCGTCACCTTTACAGTTTTCTCCAGAGGTTCGCTCCAGTCGACATGGGGGCCGACGATCTGTCACTTCCAGAGGAGAGGCGTCGCCTCGAGAGGGTGATACTAGTGGGGAGAGACGGCATGCAGGGACTGTGCTCCCTGACTTATCCGAGTTACCTGGAGGGCTTTACTCGGCAGCGGTAGTACCCGGATAGGCAGAGTCTAGGCTCTTTTCAGCGACATGAGAGTTTCACCATCTGGGCTACACCGATGTCTCCAGCGGCTTGGTATTTGCATGGGTAGCACAAAGCTGTGGACCAGATTATAGATGGCCTCTTTCTGGCACCCACCGGAGTTGGCTTCGTACAGGAGGAGTACATCCATGATTGCATGTTGGAGAGGGTTTTGGCTTTGAAGACTCCTAGCTGGTATGGGAAGTGGTCCATCATTCCCTCTCATAGTTATCACCGGGGCGCGACAGAGTGGCTCTGGGGCATTCTGCTAGTTTACCGGTCTTTGTTGGATATGGTGGGGATTCGTCATGCAGTGACTGCCGCCCTGTACTCCTATCCTTGTCACACTGGCCTGCTACAGGCTCTGGTAGAAAGGTTCAGCCGCCGGTGGAACACTTTTGTCACAGCTGGCGGGGAGACTTCCCTGGATCTCTGGGCCTTCCAGAGAATTTCTGGTCTTCCGATCTGCGGGAGGCCTTACGAGGAGCTATCGCCTGATGACATGCACCTCAGCTCCACTGACGGGGTAGGACACTATACTCTACCTTATTGCTTCAGGTTCTTGATGAAGACCTGGAGGGACTTAGCCCGAGTAGGCACAGATCGGCTGCCACGCACACCGCGAGTGACACTGAATGCGTGGGTGAGCCACTTTTATAGCGGCCCTTATTGTTTCCATGAGGAATTTGCACAGTTCGGCACCACCTGGGATGAGTACCGAGAGGTCAGAGTGGACGTTCCTCCACATCCTCGCCACCTGCCTGCGTCGACACAAGGATGGAATTCACGGGGGCTACATCATGTTACTTATCTGGCGGCTTATCTGGCGTACTGGCTCTCCAGCTTTGTAGTTCCTCATGGAGAGGAGGGGGTCCTGCGGGTGGAGGTGATCTATCCAGCCTGCATGCTAGCCAGTGGACAGAGACTCGCCATCGCACCAGCAGCCTTGGCGAATATTTTCCATTCGCTTGGGGCTTTGTCTTCCCACTCCTCGCCACGGGAGAAAGGCATATTACTGCCCACTCATTATTTGAGTGCTTGGACAGGGCTACTATTTCCAGAGTTGTCCAGGAGGACTCCGGTTAAGAATCTAGCAGCACCGTTGATTTTCTGGTTTACCGGGCAGCCATCCCAAGACTCAGTTGCACAGTTAGTAGGGGCCAGGCGGGCCTTATCTTTTGTTTCGGTGAAGAGGGGAGAGGGCATAGCCCTTGACTACTTCTCCAACCTTCACCGCCCTTTTGCCAGACAGGAGGGAGACGCTGTCGTCAGCCGGGTTTCCACCCATGCTTTACCTTCCCTACTGGGTTTAGCAGAGTGGGTCGTCAGCATCTGACCCAGTGTTCTTGTCTATCGACGCTCCAGCACGGCGATACTTGAGCCTTACTACCCACATCAGTTCGCCAAGAACTTTGGGTATGATCAGGCTATCCCCTCTAGTGGAGAGTTTTCTTTGCCCCTCCGGCTATACAGGCACAGGGACATACACTTGGTCGCGGCAGCTTCGCAGGACTTCCTTTGCCGCGAGGCGGGGCCGGGTTACCCGGTCCCAGAGCAGGAGCGCAGAGGTTACTTCGATATTTATTATGCTCGCTGGTGGTTCAAAGCCAGCAACCTCTTCCGGGAGCGCCGAGATGCCATTCGTACCGCTGAGGAGCAGTGTTTGGAGCGGGAGGATCTGCCTCCTTTGTGTGTCGATCCAGCTTTCCTCAGGTCTCATTTTTCGGGGATCGCCCGAATTATGAGTGACATTGAAGAGCGATGGCGAGCAAAAGGCTGGACACCCACTGTTGATAGGAGCTAGTATAATGGGGCTTTGAAGCCCTTGAAGAGCCAGACGACATCGGCTCTCGGAGTCCCTTCTTCCTCCACCACATGCGTAGCCTCAAGCCCCTCAAAGGCCTATTCTTGGTGGGAGGATTTGCAGGCATCTTGCGGGGTGAGGAAAAAGTCCCAGTTGTCCCAGCCGATACCTGACGGAGCACTGGGAGGCAGTACCTTTGCTGAGTGGAGGGCCCATGTGATCAACGCAGTGGGCTGTGCAGGTCCCCTGGAGTACCTTTCTGACCTTGAGCTGACGACGACTCCACTTGCCATTTATAATGTTGTAAAGGTAGTTGCACGCGCCCTCCGAGTGAAGCCGGAGCAGATAGTATTAAGGCCGATAGAGCCCATAGCGGCTACAGGTAATCCCTGTCCTCACTGGATTTAATATACACGTGTCTTTATATTCTGGGACATGCATTTATATATTCCCGTGACACTTGAAGGTGGGGCTATTATGGTAGCCGGTGCCATGCCACTGAGGGCTCCTCCGGATGCTGAGATTGGGAGGGGTTCTACTGTCACCAAGAGACCCCAGACCGAGGTTTCTGAGGAGGGGGATGTGAGGTCAGCCTCCCGTTCTCGGCTTGAGGTTGAAACCCCTGCAATTGAGGCTGTGTCCAGTAAGTAGCTCTCCCAGATACTGGTCATTTCTGAGCATATATATATAGTACTATAAACACATGTTTGCTTCATTAAATGCAGCTCCCCCAGAAGCTAGGGCTGATATGAGCTTCTCTCCCCCTCCAGCGGGAGATGACATGACGCTGGATGAGTCCGTGCTAGACGTTACTTTCAGCTTCAAAGAGCTGATGTCTCTCTTAGACGATTATATGCCGGTGACGGCTAACTCTCCCTCGCCTCTTACAGTGGGGACCCTAGGAGGTCAGGATCCAGGTAGCATGCTCAGCCTTGTTTTCTCCATTGATACGTGAAGATTTGAGCAGCAATAACCCCTTAGTGTTTTGTTGGCTGTGCAGGGTTTCATGAGGTTATTCCACCTGGCCCGTCAGCAGGAGGTGATGTCGGCTCTTCCTCCGGGGCCGGATCCGCTTCTGGGAGTAGATCCACTACTAAGAGTGGGAGTTCTGTGGCCACAGACTCTCTCCCTGATGGGAGCTCGAACCCTACTTCTAGCGCTACGACCTCCAGCTCTTCATCCAGTGAGAGTGACTCTCGAGAAGAAGAAGAGTTAAAAGATACCGGAGGTGAATGCAACGACATACATTCTGTTTAATTGAGTCCTTCTTATAAAGATTTGCTTGACTCATATAATTGCTTGTCCCACAAGAGTGGACTTGGCCAGGTCCATGGAGGAGTTCTCCTAACTTTTGGAATCTGGCTCATTTGTGGACCTTCTGACGGGCGGCAGTGCCTCGACAGGCACAAAGGCCATGGAGGTGGCAGGTGTTGACACCACAGCACCGGGAGATCCTACGCCAGTGGGCTCCTCCAATGTTGATATTGGTGAGGATAGCATAGCTGAGGATGGCATAGCTGATCCTTCAGGTAAGAGATGTTAGAGGCTAATGATAGACCTCTTTACCATTTTGCATCTACTTTTGCTAAGCTGATTAATGCATCTGCTATGTGGGCAGCATCAGGCTAGGCCATTGAAGAAAGCACATCCCACCCTGGTGAGATAGCTCCAGCAAGGGAAGCTTCTCAGGGCGCACCAGAGGGCCTACCGACTCCAGGGGAGAGTGCCTCACCAGTAGACACCCATGCTACATGTACTGCTCATTTCTGACAACGAACACAGCAAATGATATATGCATTCTGTTTGTGGCACTGACCCCTCTCCTGCTTTTGCCATGTAGCTTCTCTTTCTGCGGAGCCGATGGTTGAGGCCTCCTCGCGAGAGGGGGTTCAGGCGACAGGGCTGACTTCTGAGATCGAGCAATCTTGCTCCCAAAGGGCTCCTGGTACAGAGTCTACCTTTCCCAGTATAGCTGAAGAAGGGGCTGCTATTGAGACAGGTATATAGCTATCCTCTGAACTTTGACATCTTGTGCGTGCCACTTTATAGATAAGCACTTACATGCTATTGCTTAACCGTAGAGGGTGGGGACACAAACGTCCTGCCTGGCGGACCAGGCTCAGCTTCTGTCACTGATTCTTCCTCAGCTGTTGAGAAAGGGCAGGAGTCTGCGGCAGCATCAGGTATATGACCGTGTTGTGCCTTTTTATAGTGATTTGTGCATATCCATTTGGCTATGAACAAGCACTCATTCCACCTCCTTCTTTCTTTACAGCTTCTGAGGAGGGAGCCCCAAGGGTACCAGTAGACTTCCCAGCTCTTGGAGTTGAGTGGCCTGACGCCCCTACACTTGGGACGGCGTTGCATGCTGCTATGGCTGACCAGCTTCTGCAGGGTCTTGATCAGTTGATCCAGGTTGATCCACTGCCGACCGTGGAGACATTGAGGGCCGACCTGGTAGTATTTACCAGGTGCTACCATGGGTTGTCTTTCCCGGGATGCATGGGCCAGGAAGCTAGAAGGCTTGTGGAGTGAGTTTGCCCGCCTCCATCTTGCACAGGAGCGGAGGCAGAAGACCCAGCAGCAGATCCAGTGAGAGGAGGAGGAGCTACGTGGACTTCGAGAGGCCCAGGCGGAGACTGACCTCCACCTTGCGAGTGTCGAGGGGCGTAGCCAGAGGACCTCTCTCCGAGTGGAGGAGCTACAGAGAGAGCTTCAGGAGGCTGCCGATGAGCATCGTGTTGTCCAGGCGGAGGTGGAGACCTGTCGTCGCCGATCTGATGAGCTTCGGGAGGAGATCTTCCAGAGGGAGACTCGCCTTGCAGAGTTGCGAAGGGATAAGCATAGTGGTTGACGAGCTCTAGCACTTCCTTGTACATAGGGCTCTTATGTCCCATTTTTGTTTGAGTTACTCCCGAGGGCTTGTCTCGGGCTCCATTGATGACATCAGTGAATAAAGGACAGAGCTTAGCATAGCTATTTTTTCTTCCATCCTCTTGCACGTATGTCTCTTTTTTTTGCATATATATATATATATATATATATATATATATATATATATATATATATATAATCACTTTACCAGCCCTACCGTCCTTTCGGGTTTTCGCCAGGACTGGCCCCCTTTAGCTTTTTCCAGTGCGCCCTTTCGGGTTTTCACACTGAGGGGTACCCATTTTTGCCTAAGGTGCCCTTTCAAGTTTTCACCTTAGCCGGGTTAAAGCCTTTTTGCCCTTGGTTGCTCCCCTAACGGAAACAACCAAGTCCGCTGGGACATCAATATTTTTAACCCCATTTTTTTTTGGCCCTATAGTGCCAAAAGGTAAGGAGAAAGTGGCACTCCCGTGGGGATGTATGTGCCGCAGAGGTGGAACAAGTGGGTAGATTTGATTGTACGGGTGGGACGAATGAATCAAATCTGTGAGCCGAAAGGCGGAACGGGTTGGTAGCCTGAGAGGGCGTACTGAGACCGAACCCAAGAGGATAGAAACGAGCTGAAAGGCGTAATGGGTTGGTAGCCCGAGAGAGCATACTGAGGCCGAACCCAGTGGGATAGAAAGGAGCCGAAAGGCATAGTGGGTTGGTAGCCCGAGAGAGCATACTGAGGCCGAAGCCGGTGTGACAAGATGGGTGGATTCGACTGTCCTAGTGGGACACAATTAGCCAAATCCAAAACCAAATGTTGACCGGGTTAGCAACCCGAAAAGGGTGTGCATATGCCAAGCCCGATTGGAACAGCAAAGGAGTTGGTTTTATAGTCCGAAATGGACATGAGGGTTAAACCTGGAGGTCGATAGGCGGGATGGGTTGGCAGCCCGAGAGGGCATACATAAGCCAGACCCGAAGCGATGAAAGGAGGGGATTTGACAGCCCGGGTGGGACGTGCGAGTCAAATCCGTGAGCCGATAGGTAAATAGGGTTGGCAACCCAAGAGAGCATACTGAGGCCATTCCCGATGGGACAAAGACAGGTTTGACAGCCCTAGTGGGACGTGAGAGTCAAACCCGAAAGCCGATAGGTGAGATGGGTTGGCAGCCCTAGAGAGCATACTGAGGCCAGACCCGGTGGGACATGGGCCAGAAGGCATGATGGATTGGCAGCCCAGAGGGCGTACTGAGGCCAATCCCAAGAAAGTAAACAGAGCTGAAAGGCATGATGGGTTGGCAGCCCGAGAGGGCATACTGAGACCAATCCCAGAAGGGAAAAGTGAGCCAAAAGGCATGATGGGTTGGCAGCCCGAGAGGGCATACTGAGACCAATCCCAGGAGAGAAAAGTGAGCCAAAAGGCATGATGGGTTGGCAGCCCGAGAAGGCATACTGAGACCAATCCCAGGAGGGAAAAGTGAGCCAAAAGGCATGATAGGTTGGCAGCCCGAGAGGGCATACTGAGACCAATCCCAGGAGGAAAAACGAGCCGAAAGGCATGATGGGTTGGCAGCCCGAGAGGGCATACTGAGACCAATCCCAAGAAGGTTAGATGAGCCGAAAGGCAAGATAGGTTGGTAGCCCGAGAGGGCATACTGAGGCCAAACCCTAGAAGGTAAAATGAGCCGAAAGGCATGATGAGCTGGCAGCCTGAGAGAGCATAGTGAGGCCAATCCCAGTGGGACAAAAGAGTAAGTGGGTTTAACTGCTCGGAAGAGACACATGAGCTAAACCCGGAAGCCGATAGGCGGAATGGGTCGGCAGCCCGAAAGGGGCATGCATAGGCCGAGCCCGATGGGACAAAGTATGACAATACCAAAATGTTAGTGGGACTAGCTGTCATGGGATGACATATAAGGCGTAGCCATGGTATCAATATGATGTTTTGGAGAGATGGGGTGAGGTCATGGACTTAGAGCCACCCATCGAATAAGAAAAGAGAGAATATTTTTTCTTCTTTTTTTTATTTTTTTTTAACCAACCTCACCGCCCTTTCGGGTTTTCACCGAGGCTGGCCCCCTTTAGCTTTTTTCGGTGTGCCCTTTCGGGTTTTCACACCGAGGGGTTGCCCATTTTTACCCGAGGCGCCCTTTCAGGTTTTCACCTCGACCGGGTCTGTGGCCTTTTTACCCTCAGCCAATCGTTGAAGGCCGACTGAGTCCGCCGGGGTATCAGTATTTTTAACCCCCCTATTTTTTTTTTGAACCTTCACTGAGGAGAGGTACTGTCCTGCGAGGACTACTGTAGAAACTCATGTGGTGGCGCATGGTAGAGCTTCATATGCTTGCCGTTGAGAGGAGAGAAGGGATTGTCCCCCTTGTGGTCAAGGACCGTATAGGCCCCTCCTTCGTAGACCTTCTGAATGACGTAAGGCCCACTCCAATTAGGCTGGAGTTTGCCGCTGGATATTCCCGCGAGAACCTCCTTTTCTTTGACCATGACGAGGTCACCTTTCTTGAATGCCCTTTGTTTGACCAACTTATCATAGGCACGTGTCATACGGGCTTGATACACTTGTAAGTGTTTGTAGGCTTTGAGTCTTCGACCTTCAAGACTGGACAACTCTTCAAGTCTCCTTATTATCTCGGACTGGTCTTGGCCTGGCAATCTGGCGTGCACAGCAACGCGGTAAGATGCTAGCTCGATCTCCACAGGGACCACCGCTTCAGCTCCATAGACCAGGGAGAATGGGGAGCATCCCGTAGGGGTTTTGTAAATGGTCCGGTAGGCCCATAGGGCTTCATGGACCTTCTCGCCCTGATCCCGTTTGCGACCGCCTACTATCTTGGACAGCAGCTTGCAGAGGGTTTTGTTGAAGGCCTCGGCTAACCCATTGGCCTGGGGATTGTAGACTGACGATGCTCTCTAGTCAATATGGAACTTGGCCGCCAGAGCATAAACAGTCTTGTTCTTGAACGGCGTGCCATTATCGGATATAATCCGACTGGGGGTGCCGAATCTGTATATGATATAGTGCTGCACAAAACGGGCAACTATTTCCCCTATTACTTCCCGTAGTGGAATGGCTTCCGCCCATCTGGAGAAGTAATCGGTGGCATCAAGTATAAACTTGTGGCCTTGGGATGATGGTGGGAATGGTCCCACAATATCCATGCCCCACTCTGCAAATGGCCAAGTAGGCGCTGTTGGATGGAGCGGGTTAGGTGACCGCAGAGGCACTGGACCAAATGATTGGCATTGGTGACATGTACGAGCGTATTGATTGCAATCTTCGTACATGGTGGGCCAGTAGAACCCTTTGAGCTTGATGCTATTCTTCATCTTAGCTCCTGCCTGGTGAGCTCCACACAATCCGAAGTGGACCTCGTGCATGACGGTCTTCACTTCCTTGGACAAAAGGCACCGCAGGATGACCGATCGGTCTTTTTCATGGACGAGCCTAAAGAGCAGATCGTCAATCAGCTGGTAGGATGTCGCCCTGCGTAGCAGTTGCACCCTCTGAGCCCGATCAGGAG
Organism: Amorphophallus konjac; assembly: GCA_022559845.1. Taxonomy (NCBI): domain Eukaryota; kingdom Viridiplantae; phylum Streptophyta; class Magnoliopsida; order Alismatales; family Araceae; genus Amorphophallus; species Amorphophallus konjac. The sequence continues at coordinate 265,288,368 of CM040125.1, forward strand.
GGAGCTAGCCATTCTTTATTTTTATAATTGGCTCGCGCCAATCTTCTTCTTCGGGAGCATTCTCCTCTTGAATGTTGTCGACCTCATAAATAGTGAGGCCGGATTCTTCGTCGAGCACACTTGGCATGAGCCTTCGGTGTCTGACAGTGATATTTAACTCTCCTTCAGGCGGGAGTTTTAAGGCCGCTGCCAATTTTGCAAGAGCATCAGCATGGGAGTTGCTGCCTCTGGGGACATGGCCTATTTCAAATAGATAAAAAATTTTCTTGAGCCTCATGACGGCTGCATGGTAGGGGATGAGCTCTTTCTTCCGGACGTCGTAGACACCCAGGACCTGTCGAATGATGAGTTGAGAATCCCCGTAGACTTTGATGCACTTGATGTCCATCTCTAGTGCCAGTTGAAGCCCAATGATCAATGCTTCATATTCGGCCTCATTATTGGTTAGCGACTTCATGAGAGCGCAAGAGTTGTGAAGAATGCTGCCTTGTGGAGATACAAAAATGATCCCCGCGCCTGAGACATAGTCTGTGAGACAGCCGGCCCTTTTGATTGTCCGAGAGGCACCATCAAAATATAACTCCCAATGTGGGAGATCAAGGGTGAGGACGCCTGGCTCCATTTGTGGTGGGACTTTTACAGAATGCTCCCCGGCTTCTTGAGAAGGCACTAACACCTCTTCGTCGGGCAGCTCAAAGTTGAGTGGCGAATCTTCTGGCACAGGGTGCGCTGCTAAGAACTCCGCCATCCCTTATCCCTTGATCGCCTTGCGTGGGACGAAGGTGATGTCAAACTCCATGAGGATAAGTGCCCATTTACCAAGCCTACCAGAAAAGACATGCTGGCTGAGCAGAAATTTGAGTGGATCAGATTTTGAGATGAGATCCACCCGGTGGGCTAGGAGATAGTGCCTTAGCTTCTTGACAGCAAACACCAGAGCTAGGCACACCTTTTCCATAGGGGCATACCGATGCTTAGGCCCGATCAGCTTTCGGCTGAGGTAATACAGCGGCTGCTCCTTGCCCTCTTCATTGATCTGGGCTAGCAGAGCCCTGTTGGCACCTAAAATATGATCATTGGCAACCAAGCCAATAAAGACGAAGGACCCGGCACACCGAAACACGAAAGCCGATGCAGATCAACATATTGAAGACTTCTCAAGCTGTCAGAGCCTCGGGTCACTCCGTATGGATACGGGGACTTCACCTCAGGAGAGCCGAGACAAACTCGTCAACCAACCGGCAGTGCGACCAAGCCTGCCCAATGAACCGGCATCGACTTTGTCGTGCTGCATCCACTACACCCGTTGTCCGACCAAGGTCGACGGTCTACCCTGTGGCTACCCACCTCATGAAAGGCTCTCCCGAGGATAAAGGAGTCCCCCCGACTTCCCGAAATGGAGAACCGAAAGATCTGACGGCGGAAGATCCCGATCGCCCGGCATGGGCACGGCTTCCCGTCAAGATGGGCCCATTAGTGGCCGAACGATCACCCGGCTCAGGCGGAACTATCTCCCGGCTATCTAACCTCCTAGAAAGCTCTGAGTACGAGCCAGGCCGGACCAACAGCATGGAGCGTAGAGCCGAAGGCCGTGCCAGTAGAAAGCCCGTACGATCAAGATAAAGCTATCCAGAACCTCGAGAATGGCCGTACGCCGATCTAGGAGCTTCGACAGATCATATCGCCGAAGCCTTAGTAAGCAGTGGCAGAGTACATGTTCACGATGGCCCCCAGAATTATCCCCGAGTTCATTGCCTGGCTTGAAGCGTACAAGAAGCATTAGCCCGGCGCGCCTTAAACCGGCGCGCCCCCCACTCAATACCCTTAAAGTGGCGCCCCCTTTCCTTCAGCCCTTAGCCCGGCGCGCCCCTTACCTCCAGCCCTTATCCCGGCGCGCCCCCTACCTTCCGCCCTCTTCCCGGCACGCCAGTTACCCTATCGAATGGCGCCTTAAATCGGCACGATAAGCTGATGAAGACTTCCCCGGCGCGCCAAAAGCTCACGCCAGATGAAGAGCCTCCAACCTGTTATATATAGGGGCGAGGTTCGATTGAAAAGTAGGCTAGAAGGCTGGAAGGCTGGGAAGGCTCTGAGCTCTCAGAGAAAGAGAAAAAAGAAAAGGGTGAGGCAACTGCGAAACGAGAGAGTCTTCTTCCTTTCTCGGGATACACAGAGAGGGAGGGTTTTTCTTCTCTGAAGGGGCGACCGTCGGCCTGCATCGACGATACTCTATTTTTTTGAGGAACAGGTGGGCAGGGGCCGTTCCTATTCCTGCTTTCCGCGTTTCTTTTCCTTTTCCTCTAAGCTTCTACCTATCGAATGTAAGCGATGGAGGGGAGGGGCGATGATGATATGAGTCGATTCCCCTTTCCCCCCCTTTTGCGATTTCGTCTGCCATCTTCTCTCTGTTATCGTGACCTGGGCATCCTCTGCTTCTAAATAGCGCTAAACGGCAACCAAACAATGGTGCCAGAATTGTAATCTCGCCGTGCGAATGTCAAATCTTCCCTGTCTTAGGGATGGTGATCTGTATGTATGCCTGTGGATGCTTGAATCAATAAATTGGAGGAACGATCTCCCCTTTCTCTATCTTTATTTATACTGATACGTGTGTCAGGATTCTTCTCTGCATAGGGCCGCTTCCGGTTTCCTCGAGATGCATATTATGCCCCGAATCACCACGGGCTACAGAAACACCCCTCCCCGGGGGCTCTCTTGCGTTTCATTTCTTTCATGTTTAGTTCAAGGGCTTTGCATCCCTTTCTCCTCTCGGATGGAGCCGTGCCTCTGCATGCGCCTTTGTCCCCTCGAGTATTGTTTTCTAACTGTTCGAGCATATGTCCCTGCCGGGGGTCTGTCTAACTTAGGCCGTTATTACATGTTCTTCGTGGCCATCTACATCGTTACGAGGTTTCCCCGTCACTTCAATCACCCGGGGAGGGGGACATTCGCCTTTTAGTTCCTGCAGTTGCCGGGCGACCGAGAGCCCTACCTCTTCATGGTGGGCGTCTTCTCGAAGCCATGGCCAATAATGAAGGGGGCCTGGGTCAACGAACTCAACCCCGACAGACCAAGGCCCGATCGAGACCAGGGGGTGTGCGATCCTTGTAGGCTAGTCCTCGGAGTTCCACTCTCCCAATGGTCAGTCCCTTCATGGAACGAATCACTGACCACGAGCCCTTCACCCCTCGTAGGCTAGCCCTCGGGGTGTCGTCCTCATCATCAGTGACTTCGCCCTTCTATTTCTCCCCCCATGGAGCTTTGGTGCCCCTAGCAGGCTTGTCCTCGGGGTATCCTATCCAGTGGGGTATGCTGGCCGCCTTTGGGCAGATCGGTGATTTAGGGGCTTGCTCCATTAGTGAGTATGACCCCGATCCTCGCCTGCAACTCTGTTTGTTCAGGGGAGATGCTGTCAAATTTTCGACAGACTCTAGATAATTATATCAATAAAATGATCGCTCCAAATCGAATCTATTCAGTGCTCGAGTATGAACCTCGCACTGACCTCCCCATCATTTCCAGAAGGCCATGGACTCCAAACAAACAATCGTTTGGCCCGAACAACTTAAGAAAGGGTCCCATGAAGTCTAACAAACTTAAAAAGTTCATAATTCAACAAAACAGGTTTAATACGGCGCGGTCTTAACCGGCGCGGTACCCCCCCGCGCCGGATTAACCCCACACTCATTTCCTTAAAAAATTTCCTTGCGACTTTCCGACGCGCCCTAAATCGGCGCGCCCCAACTCTCTTGCGCGCCGTCTCAACTGCATGAAGACCGCGCCGTATTAGCCACTATGCCTATGCTTTATCGCGCCGTATAAGTTTTCTTACATAGTCACGCCGGTTTTGAAACCTTGTGCCGCTCTAATGGTCTATTTACCCCGGGGCAAGCCTTGCCTCTCGGGGGCAATGTCGACAAGCCGTAGTAGGCATTGAATTGAATAAAGGAGGGTCAAGTGAGCCCGAGTCATGCCGTCATCATACTCACCATCATAATCCGTTAGCATTTCGCTTTCGCTAGCATACTTGTGTTGCTCTCCCTCTTCTCGACGAGGGGTAATAAATATGGGTGATCGTCACCGTCTTCATAACGCTATCTTCATGTTCAATATAATCATGAATGTCTTGTGTGCATGCATGCATAGATCTCCTGGTATATCAAATGGCGTCGGCTAAAAGCCGGATCATGTCTGGCCGGAAGCCCTCGTCACGCGCGATGGTGGTCTTCGGACCTGCGTCCTCCGCCACGTACCTAGGATCCATTTTCCCATTTAACTACACATCTTTCGCATGATTAATGCTACATCCTGCCTGTCATTGCTATAATCATCATGTAGCTCTTTTAACCCGGCTTCGACAGCCCGATATCTCGGCAATTATTCAAAGGTGTTCCCTCCTCGTGGGGGATGTAATTAACGCCATAACCTTTATGGTATGGCGGACTGCTGGTCCCGACCGAACCTCACATTCGCCCGACATGGGTCAGAATGAGCGCACAATAGAATTGTCACTCATGTGACTGGCACGCCCGCGTCGTCAATCAGTCAGTTGACTGCCAGTTAGCCAAATGGTTGATCGACACACGAACGAAAAGAAACGAACGAAAAGGACGAAAGAAAGAAAAGGTCGCAAACAAGTCTGGCACGCCCGGTGGGACCAGTGTCACCTTTCATCTCTTTGCCGAGATACTCGGGCTTCGAAGCCCTCTCAAAGACTACTGATTATCGCCTTGTTTGATATTTCAGTGCAAACAATGACGACTCACGGGATAACCGGCGTCGGCTTCAGTCCTGCGATCGTCGCCAGACACGCGCAAGGGTACCTGGCGGTGCCCATGGAATTTGGTAGCTTTCCTCCTGCTGTGGGCTTCCCCAACTTCTTGGGGTTGGCCTTTGTCGACATGCTGGAAGTCGAAGCCACGGAACCTGTCGAGGAAACCGTGAAGGAAGTGGAGCCTCTGAAGGCTCCCTGCTGCTATGGGTCGCTCAAGAATCCGGCCCCGGTCGCTAGCTGCCTGGTGCACCACGTTGTACGTGGGACGTACCCCACTGTCATCAACAGACGCTCTGGAGGACGTCAGCGTCGCCAGGACCGCAAGAACACTGCTGTGATCACCGAAACTGTCTCTCAGTCCGGGAAGTCAATGCTGGTTGGAGGCATGCGTGTCTTCCTCAACGGGCACACGACGCGGATGACCCCAGACCGAGTCATCCCCAACGTCCCTGTCCACAACGCCTATCAAGCCCTCGCTGGAAGGAAGGCAGAAAGAGAAGAAGCCGGCCCCTATGGCCAAGGAAGCTCGGCACTCAAGCCGAAAAAGTTCAAACAGGTGTGGGTTCCCAAGCAGACCCGCCTGCCTACCATCTGACACCCATCCGCCGCCGTCCTATGAACGACGAGGCGGGAGCGAAAAGAGAAAGGGGCTTGTCCCCGACGAATGAAGAAGAAGTGGTTGCGGATCCCCCGCGTCGCAGAAGTTTCCGGGCTGCTGCCCGCCAAGCCAACGTCCCAGTCACAGGACGAAGATTCCAACAGCCGGCCGACAGAGCTCGGCTGGCCTATATCCCTCCTACTGGAGGTCGACAACTATCCCCCGTACTCTATCAAGAGCGGGGTCAAGAGGAGGTAACCTGTCTGATCAGGAACTACTTTCGAGGGCTGGGCAACCCCTCGCTGGGTCAGCAGCGACTGATGCAGACAGTCGCCACTGACGAAGACTACTTCCCATCAGTGGCGGATGAAGAAGATATGGAATATGGAATGATGGTGTCGTCGGTCGACGACAATAGATACGATGACGGCTTTGAGATCGAAGCCGATGAAGACTTCCCCAAGCGAAAAGAAAGAAGAAGGGTCTCTGTGTTCGAGAGGCTGACCTTTCCGCAACAAGCCAGGCGGAGGGTCCATCGACAAAGAAGAAGGATGCAGGTTTTCACTTGCAACATGGCTGGCGTGTCCAGCCGATATGGGGAGCTCCCTGAAGACCCCCAAGAACTGGCTCAATTGGCCGTACGGCCGGGGCCGAATACCCGCAGGACAGAAGTAGCAAGAGGGCTTCTGACAATGATGAAAGAGAAGCAGCCCCAGGTCTACCTCCACTGGGATGATAAAGCCCCCGTCTTGACCGCTAATGTGGTGACGACGGAAGAAGAAGACGACGTACTCCTCGACATCCTGCCTGAGGGTACATCCGGGGAGACAACAGAAGGTGTCCCCACCACTATAGATCCATCAGTCTTGATGCTGCTGTAAAAATATCAACGGGAAATAAATTCCCTGTAGAAACAGCTGATGGAGAAAACTGAACACTCATCGGCCTCTAAACCACCCGAAGTCCAAGGTGAATCATCCCGGGGAGTGGCTCGTCGAGACGACCCTCCACCGCTCTATACACTACCACAGCCGTCAGAACCAACTGTGACGATAGCACAACAGCGGCCGCTACAGCCTCAGCCGCTGCTACCTCCGGTGCTTCCTCAGGTGCACCCAACACCCCCACTGTTGCATCCTCCACAGGCGACCACTCTGGTCACCCCATACCTGCAGCCAGCACACTTCTATCCGGAGCCAGTCGACCCCACGGTCGTGAACCGGATGATGGTGGAAAGGATGATCGAGCTAAAGCTCGCAGAGAAGAGCGAAGGCGACTACGTCGCATTCGATGCCTATCGGGTGCCCTACCTGCAACACCATGCGGCTAAACGACTTCCCCCGGGAGTCAACAAGCCGCCCAAATTTGACAAATTCAACGGGAAAGGTTCCCCAAAAGAGCATATTGCATATTATATGACCGTTATGGGTGATCTGGCCACCGACGAGTCATATCTGCTAAAATTCTTCGGGTCCTCGCTGACGGGGCTCGCTTTCGAATGGTATTCCAGTCTCTCGGCCGGGTCAATTAATGACTGGTCAGATATGCAAAGGAAGTTCAGAGAAAGATTCCATGTCACAGAGAGGGAGGTCACAGTGGCCGAGCTCTATTCAACAAAACAAAGGGCAGATGAGACAGCCCTTGATTACATCAAGAGGTGGAGGAACCTTAGAATGAGATGTAAGCGCCCCCCGCATCAGGAGGACGCTGTGCAAATATGTAAGCAAAATCTCAGGAGGGAGGTCCTGGAAAAGATGATTGGCATGGAAATACGGTCGTTCGATCGGCTGAATAATGTGGTGGCTGAGGTGGAAGCTTTTCTAGCCAAGCCTGTCCCGACGTCAACTGCCAGCATAGCCCAGAAAGGCAAGGCTGCGGAACGGCGCCCCGTACCTAAAGAAGCGAATGCGCTTGATATCAAGGCGTTCGAACAACAGAAGGAGAAAGGCAAGAAAGCGGCTCCCCCGCAACCTGCAAAAACTCCAGATGACAAAGAAGGTCCTTCGTTGAGGGACAAAATGAAGAAGGCTTATTCCTTTCCTAAGGATAAGACCCGGATCCTGTTTGACTGGGTAACAGAATACAGTATGGTCACTCTGCCTGAGCCAAGAAGACCAGAAGACCTCAAAAGAAGAGACAGTCCAAGATTCTGCCCCTACCACCAGATGTTGGGACATTCAATCGAAGACTGTTATGTTTTCAAAGACATCATTGAAGGAATGGTGAAGAAGAATGAAATAGAGCTGGGAGAGTACAAAGTAGACCCTCCTCAGCCACATGAAGCTCCTCCCAGAAGAGCAGCAGTCAACATGGTCTCCCTCTACCAGGCATTACCTGAGGAGATCTCTGAAGCAAGCACACGGAGCACCTACGAAATCCATTTCCTGGAGCCCGTGAAAGAACAACAGGGGTGGCAGCAAATCCCTGTGAAGCACAAGAAGAAGAGGGCACCCCGCCCAAAAGAGGGGGCACATATCCGTGGCATTACACCCCGGCCTGCTCCGCCAGTGGTAGCACCCGTATGGGTCACTCCACCTACAGCTGTCAGAATACATACGCCTAACAGGAGAAGACAAACTCCGCTGCCAGTAATCAAGGAAACCAATCCCGGGGTCCTTCGACTGCAACACTTAATTGAAGGGTTAGATGAATATGTACAACCCGAACTGAAACCTCTGCTGGTACGGGACCACGTCCCATGGCAAAAGCTGGAGCAACTCTCACTCAAGCAAAGGGAGGAAGCTGAAGCAGCACCACCTCAAGAGAGCAACCTGTTCTGGGGGCAAGCACCTGCAGAAACCAAAAAGAAGAGAAAGCAAAAGAAAAAGAAAAGAAAGGCCACTGGGGCCCATAAAATACAGGTCGTCTCCTGCAATACCCTGTCAGCACTCTTCAACCTACCCGGAGAAGAGGAAGAAGAAGAAATCTGCTTTACACCCCATGCTGGGGGAGGCAAGGCCGAGGCCGCAACTGCTGCACATGCCACTCGGTCAGGCCGGAAATGGGGGCGCCAGCCGCCACCCAATCACAACATTATGTTCAGGGGGGAGCAACCCTACAAGACACCTTCGCCGGAAGTTAAGGGAGTCCAAATCCCTCCTCCGTCAGGTCTATACAGCAAGACTGGGGGCAAGACAGTCCCTTCATTCCTTGAATTCATGAAGATGTCAAAGAGGAAGCAGCCTTGTCAGGAGGCTAACCTTACGCCCGGGGTCATTCACCCGCAGCCAGCGCAATCTACTGAGGATGCAAATGCAGATGGGGCTTGCCCTACAGCAGCTAATAAAGAAGACCCGACAGCCGATGCCAGTCAAGAGGGTGCCGAGTCTGAGGAAGGCGAAGCAGGTCCGTCAGGGCCCGCGAATCAAAGCCTTTCCAAGCCGAGATGGGCTGAAGAAATGAAGCTCTCCAATGTCCGGGCTGGAAGCCGAATAATGAAGTTGCTCAAGAAGCTCCCTGCTCGATTTACGATATGGGAAATTCTCTCTTTGAGTGAAGAGACTCGACAGGCGATCATCACTGCTCTGCAGACGCCTGCTCATTTTGAAGCCTGCATAGCTGAGGCTATACCAGAAGCCAGTATGACCTTCTCTCCAGAAGACATGCTACTACCTACTGCCAGTCACAACAGGCCGCTATATATGAAAGGGCACCTGAACGGAAGAGAACTGAACCGGAGTCTGGTTGATCCTGGTGCAGCAGTCAACATCCTGCCATACAGAATATACGAGAGGTACCACTGTAATGTGCATCTCGAGAAAGTCGGGGATATGCGTATCGCTGGCTTCAACCAAAAGTGTGAAGTATCTATGGGAGTGGCAGAGTTCACACTGACCCTGGAAGATTTCACTACAACGGTGCAGTTTCATATCATTGACTCTGGCACCTCTTACAAAGCACTGCTCGGCCGCCCATGGCTGCATGAAAATATGGTGGTGCCCTCCACGCTCCACCAATGTATCAAATACAGCCTCCAGGGCAAGGAGGAGAGGATATTTGCTGACATCCACCCATTCGAGGTGTTTGAGTGTCACTTGGCGGACGCCAACCTATATACGGGATCTCCCCGGAAGGTTTCTGAAGATGGAGCCCCCGTAGGGGCATCGAAGAATAAATCGGGTGACGGTGGGTATCCACCACCGCCGCGCGGATATGTCAAGCCGAGGGTGGTTTCCCACATCACGGCTTCTGGAAATGTCGGCAGGGTGACACCCCCAGCATTATACCCCAAAGCTAAGGAAGTGCATGTTGATCGACAGCACGACCGCATCGGAGTCCCGGCCGGCCTCACCAAGCCAGTCTCCGGCCTTAATGATCCCACTGTCGAACCTTTCAAAGCCTGGGAGGTGACACAAGAAGATGGGCCCAGCAGCTTGTTCTATACAGCTGAGGAGCATCCCACTCGGGAGGATACAGACTGCAGCCTCCCTGAGGATCTAGCCAACCCGTGGGTTCCTGTTCAGGGCCTGGCATTTACCACTGATCGGACGGCCAGGATGTTTCAAAAGCAACACATCCCTCCCGATCAACCTCAAAAACGCAAAGAAGCTTTCCAGAAGATGTGGTATCCTGTAAATCTAGATAAAGAAATGAGACGTGTCTCTCAACATCCAGGTCTGGGCTTCACCCTGGAAGACTACTATTACAGTGGGCGGTATGAGGTGGATACCATCTCCACCTTCTATCCAACTGAAGATAGCCCTCTGGGAGCAACCTTTGATGAATATCCGGCGGAAGCTGAACATGCCGAATTGGCTCTACCCAGGAATCAACAAATGGAGACCTTGATCTCCTGCCGATGCTGGGAGCAGGTCCATCCTGAGGAAGCGGCCTTTCAAGCCGAATTTGATACGGCTAGCAGCAGCGAAGCCGAAGATACTCAAGAAGCAGAAGTCTCTCCCCCCGCAGGGGTCATACTAATGGCGACTTCAACATCCTTTCTGCCAGTCAACGAAGCCTCGGTTTACTCCAATCAAGGGGAGCCGGCTACCAGAAAAGATAAAGCCACTTCTGCGAGAGATTCAACTGTCCCAGAAGGCGAGACTCCCTCAACTTCTGCTACAAATCCAATATGCTGTCTGAGTCCGACGGCAAACAACTACTGGCCTGTCATGGCTGTAACCTCATCTACAAGCACTGAAGCTGTTCTCTCACCCTCGGGAGCTGCAACGGCAATGGATATGTCAATAGATCCATCCACACAGTTGCTAGCACGAGAAGCAAGAGGACCCCATGAAGCTCTGGCAGTGTCTGACGAGGAAGTCGAAGTACTCAACCCTCAAGATGGTATTCCAGACTTCGTTGACCTCCAGCCGGCACCTCCGGAGATAGAAGACGGAGGCCAAGCCACAGTCGATGAACTAATAGAAGTCAACTTGGGAGATGAGGAGGACCCTAGGCCCACCTTCCTCAGTGCCCAACTATCCCCAGAAGAACGGGAGCTGTACATCCAACTGCTGCTAGAATACCGGGATTGCTTCGCCTGGACTTATAAAGAGATGCCAGGTCTAAACCCTGCTGTCTCACAACACGAGCTAACAATCAACCCCGAAGCCGAGCCGGTGAAGCAGCCGCCGCGGCGTATGAGGCCGGAGCTCATCACCCGAATCTGTGCTGAAGTTGACAAGCTCATTGATTTGGGATTTGTTGAAGAAAATCAGTACACCACATGGCTGGCGAATATCGTCCCTGTGAAAAAGAAGAATGGACAGATCCGGATTTGTGTTGACTTCTGAGATCTAAATAAAGCCTGCCCTAAAGATGATTTCCCGGTACCAATAACCGAGGTCATGATCGATGCTACAACCGGCCATGAAGCCCTGTCGTTCATGGATGGGTCCTCCGGCTACAATCAGATTTGGATTGCGGAGCATGACCGGGTCCATACTGCTTTCCGAACTCCTAAAGGCATTTATCATTACAAAAGAATGCCATTTGGACTGAAGAATGCTGGCGCAACCTATCAGCGCGCAATGACCAAAATTTTTGATGAATTGCTCTACCACAAGGTCGAGTGCTACATAGATGACCTGGTGGTCAAGACCAGAAGAAAAGAAGATCACCTACAAGACCTCCGGATTATTTTTCAGAGGCTGAGGCAGCATGAACTAAAAATGAATCCTATGAAATGTGCGTTCGGAGTGTCGAGCGGAAAATTCTTGGGCTTCATCGTACGATATCGGGGAATCGAGATAGACCCCGCAAAGATCAAGGCGATTCAGGAGTTACCTCCACCTAGGAACATCTCCGAGCTGAGGTCGCTACAAGGCCACCTGGCTTATATCCGGCGGTTCATTTCCAATTTGTCAGGGCGATGCCAACCTTTTCACAAGTTGATGATGAAAGATGTTCCCTTTTATTGGGATGAAGATTGCCAGATAGCCTTTGACAAGCTAAAAGACTATCTGAAGACTCCTCCAGTATTGGGCGCACCGGTGAAAGGACGGCCGTTGATACTGTATATAGCAGCCACACACAATTCTCTAGGGGCAATGCTGGCCTAGAATAATGAAGAAGGGAAAGAACAAGCCCTCTATTACCTCAGTCGGAGACTGGTCAGAACTGAAGAAAAATATACTTATATTGAGAAGATCTGCCTGGCACTAGTCTTCGCAGTCAAAAAGCTCCGGCATTATATGTTGTCGCATGAAATCAGCTTGGTATCCAAGGAGGATCCCCTAAAATATATTATGTCCCAGCCGACACTCAAAGGCCGCCTAGGCAAATGGGCGGTAATCCTTATGGAGTTTGATGTCTCCTACGTACCGCGCAAAGCCATCAAAGGTCAAGCTATTGCAGACTTCTTTGCTGAACATCCGATACCCGGGGAAAGCCCGTGGGAACCGGAACTTCTCGAGGATGAAACCCTAAAAGCCGCCCAAGTACAGCCCTCCTCATGGCAGCTATACTTTGATGGCGCTTCCAGGATTGACACCTCTGCTACCGGGTCATCCAGGGTCAGAGCAAGGGTAGGTATAGTCCTGAAATCTCCGGAAGGAGAAGTGGTGCACACTTCCTGCTCCATAAACAAACAATGCACAAACAATGAAGCGGAATATGAAGCCCTGATAATCGGGTTGCAGATTGCTCTGTCCATGGGAATTCAGATGCTGGAAGCATTCGGAGACTCCATGCTAGTTATAAAACAGCTGGAAGGAGAGTTCGAGGTGCGAAAGCAAGAGCTCTTCCCCTACCACCAGTTGGCAACTCGCCTGATGTCAAGATTTTACTTCATCAGCATCAAGCATATCAATCGAGGCCGGAATGCTCAGGCGGACGCCCTCGCTAAGTTGGCTAGTTCATTGGCAGTCCCGCCAGACACAAGCCTGAATATAACAGTAATCAACCGCCGACAAGTCTCCAGCGTAATTGAGGTCCCGATCGACGAACAAGAGATGGAAGTAGCAGTCATCGAAGGGGTTCAGCAGCCCGACTGGCGAGAGCATCTCCTACGCTGGTTTCAACACCAGCAACTTCCAAAAGAAAAGGAACAGAGAATGAAGCTCCTGAGGATCAAGGATTCTTACGAGATGAGAAGCGGGACCTTGTTCCGAATTATGGTAGATGCCCGAAGGAAAGTCCTACTCCGTTGCTTGTCTTCAGTAGAGGCGGGACAGGTGATGCAAGAAGTTCATGCAGGATTAGCTGGAGCACACCAGGCTGGCCCGAAAATGAAAATTGAGATAAAGAAGTTGGGTTATTATTGGCCCACTATATTTGATGATTGCTGCAAGTTTGCCAAAGCTTGTCAGAAATGTCAAGAACACGCGAATGTGGCGAGGAAACCTCCAGTGCCACTGCATCCCACTCTACCAAGTTGGCCGTTTGCTCAGTGGGGCACGGACGTGGTGGGGCCACTATCAGCATCTTCATCAGGGTGCAAATACATCTTAGCAGCTACAGACTACTTCTCCAGATGGGCGGAGGTAGTAGCACTAAGAGATGTGACCGGAGAACTAGTTGCAAGATTCTTCCAGTAGAATGTAATATTCTGGTTCGGGATCCCCAGCCGAATCATCTCTGATAACGGCAGCCATTTCAGAAATCAGAAGGTTTATCGACTGGCCGACAAATACAAAATTGACTGGAGGACATCGTCCTCCTACAACCCTCAAGCCAATGGACTAGCAGAGGCCTTTAACAAGACCTTGTGCACGTTACTGGCAAAGACTGTCAAGTCTAACAAAAAGGATTGGGAAGAAAGGATGTACGAAGCACTTTGGGCTTATCATACTGTCTACAAGACCCCAACCGGCTGTTCACCTTTCTCCCTTGTCTATGGGTCGGAAGCTGTAGTGCCGATTGAACTTGAAGTTCCTTCATTGCGAGTTGCCATCCAGCACGGATTAGTCAGTGATGAGCAGACCAATGCAAACAGAAGATTGGAAGAGCTCGCTGAGCTCGAAGGAAAACGCCTCCGAGCGTAACAAAACATCCAACTCTACCAAGCTTGCATGGCCCGCGCTTTTGACAAGTTGGTCAAGGGTCGAGAGTTCAAGAAAGGAGACCTGGTGATGGTCAAAAGAAGAGAAGTGATGGCCTCTAACCCCAAAGGGAAGCTGGTCGAAAACTGGGTCGGACCGTATGTCGTCCGCCGAGTATATGAAGGGGGTGCCTACGTCCTTGTAGACCACAAAGGAGTCATCCAGTTCTCTCCCCTCAACGGAAAACACATTAAGCTGTATCATGCGGCGCAGCCGACACACCCCGAGTGATCGGTCGGAACACCCTTTCCTTGGCTAGTGGCACTCCGCCCTAACCGAGCTACCTTTCCCTTGGTCTAGTGGCACTCCGCCCTAACCAAGCTACCCTTTCCTTGGCTAGTGGCACTCCGCCCTAACCGAGCTACCTTCCCCTTGGTTAGTGGCACTCCGCCCTAACCGAGCTACCTTTCCCTTGGTTAGCGGCACTCCGCCCTAACCGAGCTACCTTTCCCTTGGTCTAGTGGCACTCCGCCCTAACCAAGCTACCCTTTCCTTGGCTAGTGGCACTCCGCCCTAACCGAGCTACCTTCCCCTTGGTTAGTGGCACTCCGCCCTAACCGAGCTACCCTTCCCTTGGCTAGTGGCACTCCGCCCTAACCAAGCTACCCTTCCCTTGGCTAGTGGCACTCCGCCCTAACCGAGCTACCTTCTCCTTGGTTAGCGTCACTCCGCCTTAACCGAGCTACCCTTTCCTTGGCTAGTGGCACTCCGCCCTAACCAAGCTACCTTCCCCTTGGTTAGCGGCACTCCGCCCTAACCAAGCTACCTTCTCCTTGGTTTAATGGCACTCCGCCTGAACCGAGCTACCTTCTCCCTTGGTTAGCGGCATTCCGCCCTAATCAAGCTACTTTTTCTTGGTTAGCAGCATTCCGCCCTAATCAAGCTACTTTTCCTTGGCTAGCGGCTCTCCGCCCTAATCAAGCTACCTTTCCTTGGTTAACGGCATTTCGCCCCGATCAAGCTACCCTCTCTCGGTTCGCATTCCGAATAAAGAAAGAGGAAGAAAAGAAAGAAGTCAAAATAAAAATGGGGTTAAAAATAGAGATACCCCGCCGGACTTGCTCCCATATCGGGACAAGTGCAAAAATGGCTATAACCCGGCTGTGGAGAAAACCCGAAAGGGCGTCGCAGGCAAAATCGGGTACCCCGTCACGTGAAAACCCGAAAGGGCGCGTGGGCAAAAGCAAGAGGGGGTTGGCTTCGGTGAAAACCCGAAAGGGCGCCTGAGTTGGTAAAGTGGTAATTTCCCAAATGCCTCTCCTATCCTCCACCCAATAAAACTCTGAAAGGGATGATCATCAAAGTCTCGCCGGAAATCCTTTAACACATCATTTTCGACCCTCGTCATCATCGGTGAGATCGGTCGACCTCTACCCTCAACTTGGACCCTACGTCCCTGTTGACAACCCCATCCTTGTTTCGGCAGTGATATATGCCGACGAATAAATCCTTTTCGACCCCCGTCATCCTCGACGAGATCGGTCGATCTCTACCCTCAACTTGGACCTTACATCCCTGTTGACAACCCCATCCTTGTTTCGGCAGTAGCATACGCCGACGAATAAATCCTTTTTGACTCTCGCCATCATCGGCGAGAACGGTCGATCTCTACTCTCGAACTTGGATCCTACACCCTTGTTAATAAGCCACGTCCTTGCTTCGACATTTAACCAGTGTCGACGAGATAAACCTAAGACCAACCCTTGTCCTCATCGACAAGGACGGTCAGCGTTCCCGCGGTCCAGTTCTTCTGAATCTCGAATTCAAAAATAAAAAAAAGAAGAAAAAGAAGGAAAAGAAATTGGGGTTAAAAATAAAGATACCCCGCCAGACTTGCTCCTATATCAGGTCAAGTGCAAAAATGGCTATAACCCAGCTGTGGCGAAAACCCGAAAGGGCGTCGCAGGCAAAATCGGGTACCCCGCCGCGTGAAAACCCGAAAGGGCGCGTGGGCAAAAGTAAGAGGGGGCTGGCTTCGGTGAAAACCCGAAAGGGCGCTTAGGTCAGTAATGTGAATAAAAATGAATGCTGAATAGTGATGATTCATTTTCTGTCCGGAAGACCCCTTTTCGAGGTCGTGGCGGAGTCTTCATCCGATATCCCGGCAATATACATCTATTATCACCCCTTTCGACCCTTGTCACCATCGGCAAGATCGGTCGCTACCTATCCGGTTTTTGTCACCATCGGCAATACCGTCTACCCCTTTCGACCCTTGTCACCATCGGCAAGATCGATCGCTACCTATCCAGTTTTTGTCACCATCGGCAATACCGTCTACCCCTTTCGACCCTTGTCACCATCGACAAGATCGGTCGCTACCTATCCGATTTTTGTCACCATCGGCAATACCGTCTACCCCTTTCGACCCTTGTCACCATCGGCAAGATCGGTCGCTACCCTATCCGGTTTTTGTCACCATCGGCAATACCGTCTACCCCTTTCGACCCTTGTCACCATCGGCAAGATCGGTCGCTACCTATCCGATTTTTGTCACCATCGGCAATACCGTCTACCCCTTTCGACCCTTGTCACCATCGGCAAGATCGGTCGCTACCTATCCGGTTTTTGTCACCATCGGCAATACTGTCTACCCCTTTCGACCCTTGTCACCATCGGCAAGATCGGTCGCTACCCTATCCGGTTTTTGTCACCATCGACAATACCGTCTACCCCTTTCGACCCGTGTCACCATCGGCAGGATCGGTCGCTACCCTATCCGGTTTTTGTCACCATCGGCAATACCGTCTACCCCATTCGACCCTTGTCACCATCGGCAAGATCGGTCGCTACCCTATCCAGTTTTTGTCACCGTCGGCAATACCGTCTACCCCTTTCGACCCTTGTCACCATCGGCAGGATCGGTCGCTACCCTATCCAGTTTCTGTCATCATAGGCAAGACCGTCTACCCTTTTTCGACCCTTGTCACCATCGGCAAGACCGGTCGCTACCCGTTCTCGGTTCTGACCGTTCTCGGCAGGACCGTGTATCCATCAGTTTCACTATGCCCTCCTGAGTCCCCCGAACCCTCGGCCGGCATAGGCCGTTTCTAGTCTCGAGAAAAGTCGCGGCGCGGTGGAGTGAACACCTCACCCCTTCCCTGAAGGCGTGAGCGCTCTCCTGCCCTAGTGACTCATACACTCGGACTAGAATCAACGGGCAAATGAAAGGAAAAAATGACAAGATGGAGTCTTCATTCAAAATCAGGACGGAGATTTTTCATTACTATGAAGTAAAAAGCACATGATTACATGGGCCATGCCCTGAAATACATAGGGTGCATTAAAAGGGAGCACCTAAAGAAAAGAGACTACGGCAAAGGGCGTCGGAAGATGTCCTCCAGCACAGGAATACCCAGGGAGGGATGACGGATCAGTTCTTGCAACCTGAACTCGGTGGCCTCCAGCTCGGATAGCTTCATCTCCAGGGAAGCAGCTTGTCCTTCAGCCATCTCAGCATCCTCAACCTTTTGGACCCCCAGGCGATCTACTTCTTCAAGTTCAGCCTCTATCCTGGAAAGTTTGGCCCGCAATGCCGTCATCCGGGCCGTCAGGGAGCTACGGCGTTGTAAAGAGGCGTTGGCTTCGTCCCTCACCCTCGCCGCGGTCTCTTGCAGAGAAATAAGGGCCTTCTTGTTTTCAGCCCGCTCCAATGATATGGCCGCCAGCTGGTCAGCTGCCTCCCGGCCCAAGAACTCCCTCCAGTTCACATACTTCAGGAGCAAGATTACCCGCGGAGTCCAGTCGTCCATGGGACAACCGAGGGCCAGCAGCGAGCGGGACAGATGCTCTATCAAGCCCCTCAGCTGAATATAAGTTAAATCGCTACTGGCTGTTACGGTCTGCTGGAGGGTCCCCAGGAACTGCCACACGACATCACTCGAGAACTGAAGACCAAGTGGCGACGTCTCGGGCAGTTCGAACTCTACTCTGCCATCCACGGTAGCCCATATATCATCAGCCATCCCGGAGGATGACGACGGCATAAGCTGCAGCCCACTACCACTGGGAACAACCACACCGGCAGATGCGGTGGCTAGATCCTTAACAACAACAATCTCTTTGCCGGTCCCCTGGGGTGGGAGTCCAACAAGAACCTCGAGCACCGAGGACGTCTGTCCCTCAATAATCTCCCCGGCTTCTATCTCAGCAGAGCCACCCTTCTCCAGAACTGACTGCTGTGCAGCCTCCCTTGGCGGAGAATCTCCGGCTACTGCCGAACTATCAACTTCCACGAGCGCTCCGGGACCAACTGGAACCATCGCTGCTGCATGATCCTTTGGGTACCGCAATGCGATGGGCCGCAGGACGGATGGGAAAGTCGCCTGGCCTGTTCCCAGGGCCGGGAGTGGTATCTGCACCGTCATAGTTGGCAGCGCCACCTCAGTCTGCATCGGAGATATATATACAGTTAAAACTTGGCTAGAAGAAGGAGAAAAGAAGCATGGTAAGCATCGGTCCTGGATAGGTCCTTACTGATGGAGGCATCACCCACGACTCCCTTTGGCTCGGGTCCACTTCTTCACATTCGGGAGCTAGTTGAGTTTGGGCCTCACTCTATTAAGGCCCCTTATCCATTTTGTAGTTTTCCTTTGAGTCATTTTGATGTATTTCCATTTTATTTGAGTCATTTCCCTAAGTCTAGCACTTATTTTCCTATGTTTGGTATCATCATGATGTCTAATGTAAGCTATTGGGCCCCATTCGTTGGACTAGGCCCATTAGCACTCCCAACCCCCTTGGTTATTTGTAGTTGTTTATTTTTTCATGGACTTATTGTAAAGAGTGGGTTGCCTATATATAGGACCCCACTCCCCTCATTTGAAGTTAATGAATGATTACATCCTTTTGAGTTAAACTTGCCATTTGAGTTCAAATTGGAGTGATTCCTCTAGTTTTTGGGTGAGAGACCCTAGGGGAGAGATTCCCCACCCATTTCCCTCTTAATCTCTCTATTTCACCCCTCTTTCTCTCTCCTCCAACCCCAAATCCGAATTTCCTTCTCTCTCCTCCCTCCTCCCATCCACTTCCAACCTCCAACCACCTCCTTTAATGCCCTCCACTTCCCCATGGCCTCCATTACTCCACTCCCTAGTTCCTAGGTAGAAGTCTCCCCATTCCAACACCTTCCTCCACCTTCCAACCAAATCTACCCCATTCCAATGCAAGCACTCCACTTCCCAACATAATCACCCACCTTCCAAGACCTTTTGAATTTGAAATCCACCCTTCCCTCCACTCACTTGTGCCCCCCTCACCTTCTCCTCTCACCCACCTTCCCCAAATTCGTAGCTCTTCCTCCTCCACCTGCTAGCACTTGCTTCCAGCCATTCTCCACCCCATTCCCCATCACCATTAGCTCCCTTCTCCACCCCACAAGAGCCCCCACTCTCCCTTAGGTCATTCCTACCATTTCCCTCCACCAAAGAAGCCACATCTCCCTCTCATTTCTTCTAGTAGGTTGGAGCTGTGCAGATCTGTAGAACAGCCCTTGTTGCAGCGTCAACCACGGATTCATCCTAGTTCTTCAGAAGGCGTGGCCTACCTTTCTGGAAAGGCCTTCCAGTCTACTTCACAGGCGAGGTGGAATCAACACGATCGGAGCTCGGAGCTGCTAGATAGAGCCATTCTCCCAACAGTGCTAAGAGAGGTCTTCATCCTGGACCAGAGCGTGGAAGATCCTTCTGCCACGACAAATCCCAGAGGATTCAGGCTGAAGCCCCTTCATCAAAGTTCTTCCTCTACCGTTCATCTTTCAAGATCAAGAAACAGAACCCCGTTTGGCCACCGGAGGAAGAAGTTACGAATTTTCTACCCCGATCTATCTAGTTCTGTTTTCTGCTGTCTACTCCGACCAGTACCCACTCTTCTGGGTGCCCCGGCCATCCTCGACCTCTGAATGCATCTCCGTCACCTCCTGCTGAAAGCTACCTCGACCACGAAGATGATGCCGCTGATTTCGTGCTGATCGGAGCTCGGGAGAGCACTCAGTCACTTCTGCAACTTGCTGTTACAGTCCAGACAGTACCTGCGGCCAGACAGAGGAGGCTACTTCCTGTTGCTGGTGCAGCCACCTCCGACCGTCTGAGCTTCCCCAAAAATTATGGAGTCCACCTCATCCAGTCAGGAAGCTTCAAGAGCTGGTTTCGATCAATTTGGAGTCCGGACAAACCCGGCATAGCCATCACAGCGACCCCCTGTCCAGAATTCCAGATTGAAGCTGCAACTTCCCTAGTTCTCATTTCTCTTCGTTTCGGTCCACCAACCCCTCCCCGCTTGGCCGGCTGAAGGCCCCACCCTGCGTGGTGGTAGTGTTTGAATGTATCATATTAACCCCTACCCCAAGGTCCCCCCTCCTGCGAGAGGAGTAGTTTTGTAAGTGGTTTGGCAGGTCAAGCGACACCGCCGCGGCGTGTGGGGAACCACCGCCTCCCCGCTCGCCCTCGTCTCCGACCGAGACCGGTTTCTTCAAACCGGTCGAGTAAGTGTCTCTTCCTTGCTCACCTAGTGTAGCTCTCTCAATATTTGATTCATGCATCGCTGAATTCGTGAGGAGCGCCCGATCCTCAAGTCCATGACTTAGAGTGATCGCCGTGGGTTAGTGTGACCCGGTGCCCGAGTGCACTTTGTCGGCCCCAATCGAATTGGGCAACCAACCTTGGGGAATCAATTCTTGGCCTTGCTGGCCCTCTACCAGCAAGGGTCCATTCCCATAAGTCACCCTTGGTATCACATAGTCACCCCTGGGAATAGAGTGCAACGAAGAGAGCGGTGGCCCATTAAGGCCCATTTGGATGCTTAGATGTGCTTGTTTGACTAAGTCCGAGGTTGTGTCACATCAAGTGGTATCAGAGCAAGTTCACAACTTGTCTCTATCAAGTTGGTCCTAGGCCATTTTTATGCATTTAGAGTCCTCAGTTGCATCTCCCATGTCCACTAGAATGGCCGCTTCATACCCGTCATATCCATCCCCATCAACTTTCCCAAGAAGCCCAAATCCTCATGGAAGTTCCATTACCAACAAAGTGGGTAGCAACACCTCTATCATAGAAGCCCTACCTAATGTCCTTAATCGGCTTGAAGATATCATGTCTCGACTCGACCGACTTGAAGGAAATAGCCGTGCACCAAGAGTAAATGAGAGTGACCTTTGGGGAAATCTAGAAACCATATTTTTAGAACACTTGAAAATTAAACCCCCCCCTTTGATGGATCCAATAGCCCAAGTCTTTACCTAGATTGGGAGATTTCTCTCGACCAATTCTTTAAAAGTTTCCCCTTGAACGAAGAAAGGAGAATGAGGCTAGCCAAGGCACACCTCTCCAAACAAGCTAAAACTCATTGGTTAGTTGTGGAAGGTTTGAGAATGATCCGTAGGGAGGCTCCAATTAGCACTTGGGATGAGATGAAGACCGAGCTTAGAAAACCCTACACTCTCCAACCCTCTCCCTCCTACTCAAATCACCAAAGTCCAAGGAGCACTTCAACTCCATCATCCCCACCCGGTCAATCCAAGACCCTAATCGACCCAATCCCCTCCATGATGACCACCACTCAACCAACCCTCACCATTCAAAACCAAGTGGACACCGTGTCCACCCCTCCACCTAGGCCCATGATTGTCACCACCCTCCAATCCAGAAGCTCCCACCAAACCCCTACCCCACAAAACCCCTTGGTCCCCACCACCACCCCTCCCTTGTCCCCGAAAATGGACATTCCCCCCAAAACCAATCAACCCAAGCCACCCCAACCAACCCATCTCCCACTCCCTACCCCAAAAGTCCAAAGTCCTAGGCTTCCACTACTTCCCCTCCCTATCCAAGCCAAAGTTTCCCATCACCCACCACCCCGGGTACACCATGCACCAACCATCATCACCCCACCCCCAATAGACCTTCCCATTCCCTTGAGAAAGGAGACCACAACCATCCACATGGGAGTAGATGAACCCATCCCCATCATTGAGGAAACCCAAGTTCATATCCGTGGTAAGGAAGAATCACAAATGTCCCCTAGCTTGGACCCCCAAGAGCCACAAGCCTTCACAAATAGCACCATAATCATAGATGGGCCCCTAGCTAGATGGCTAAAGGAGAGACCACTTCACCCCATCGTGTCCTATGTTTACCCACCCATGGAGAAAAACATTCCCATTGCACCCATTAACTCCTATCACACCATAATCCAAACATCCTACCAAGTGGAAACCTTAGAGAATCTTCTTAAGGGCGTAGCATGGCAAATTGAGTTCACTAGCATGTTGACCCCTATGGCCAAACCACCTAAGAGCCTTGGCCTCCTACACCTATGCATAGGGTCTATCACCTCGATTTGCACCATTGGTTGCTACACTAGTGACCTCCTTCTATTCCTCCCTACACCCGATGAGCCAACCTTCTCCTCGATTTAGAGCTTCTTATCTCGGGTAGAAAGCCTAGTCCTCCATTCATGGCCGACCATCCCACCAAAAACTTTGGCCCGATCACTTTACTAGAGGAGGAGAATCCACCATCAAGGGGTTGTGAGGACCAAAAGGACCTAGGGTTCCTCTCCTTAGGTGACCCTTACCATGACCCCTTCGATCCCTTCCTATACCCACCCATTAAGATCCCAAACACTTTGTTCGGCCAACCCACTAGAAAACTTGGCCCACTTACCTTGGAGGAGGATGACTCACAATTTGGGAACCTTGAAGACATAGAGTGCCTCCCTCTAGGAAGACCTTTCTACGACCCCTTTGATCCCTTCCTATGGGAGTCTAGTTCCCCATGTAACCCAACCATCTTACCCACCACCCACCCTTTCCTACTCTCACCTATCATATTGGGCCAAACCAATCTCATCCATGACCCGGGTTACACCTTGGGAGCCAAGACCTTGGGCCACATATCCCTAGGTAATAAAGTTGTGCCCCACCCCATGATGACCACCTTCTTAGATCCATTCGATCCGTTCCAATGGGAATTCAAAGGTTGTCCCACCCCTATACACATGGAAGTCACTTTTTGGAAAAGTATGCATGTGTCTAGGCTTTCCACACCCCTTGGCATGAACACTATGTTGGGTCCATTCATTCATATCACCCACATGTCAAGTAGAAAGCATGAGTGGTCCAAATTTGGATGTAGTGGTCCACCTTCATTCATCATGGGTCTTAAGCATATCAAAGGCATCTACGGATGTCCGGGTCCCCCGACATGCATCACCACTTTACATGATAGATTCACATATGGTTGCCCCGGTCCACCTAAGCCCACCAAAGTCTACATGACAACATTGCATGATAAGTCCACATATGGTTGCCCCGGCCCACCAAGGCTCATCAAGGTCCATATGGCATCATGGCATAAATGGTCTATATATGGTTGTCCAGGTCCACCCATAACCACTAGAAGGTCAGCACTCACAAAATTGCATGAGGAAATCCGCAAGCACATTAGCATAAAAAATGAGGCTTATAAAAGGTTGGCTGACTCTCACCGGCGTCACTTAGAGTTCCAAGAGGGTGACTTTGTGATGGTAAGGACGGAGAGGCTCTCCCCAGGAGCCAACTCCAAGTTGAGACCCCGTGGGACTGGGCCCTTCCAAGTCTTGAGGCGTATTGGTGCGAATGCTTATGAATTAGATCTCCCCGAGGATTATGAGGTAAGTCCTACATTCAATGTCGCCGACTTAGTGTCTTACAAGGGCCCCACGGTGAGACCTAGTGAGGAGATCGAGCCCACTCCCTCCTTTGAGAGAGCACCCACCCGAGAGGAGAGTCCACTAGCCAAAAGAGCTCAGCGTGATCGCATTGAACAAATATTGGATGAGCAGGTCACTACCACCCGGAGCAAGGTCTATGAGCGCTATCTCGTCAGGTGGAAGGATCGGCCTCCGTTGGAAGACTCATGGGTAAGTCGGGAGGACCTACAGCGATTGGATCCAGATCTCCTCGAGCGGTACCTTAGCCGGATGGACCCTTACTCGACGGAGTCGAGCTCTTTGCGGCCCAGGGGATTTGATGGAGGCATCACCCACGACTCCCTTTGGCTCGGGTCCACTTCTTCACATTCGGGAGCTAGTTGAGTTTGGGCCTCACTCTATTAAGGCCCCTTATCCATTTTGTAGTTTTCCTTTGAGTCATTTTGATGTATTTCCATTTTATTTGAGTCATTTCCCTAAGTCTAGCACTTATTTTCCTATGTTTGGTATCATCATGATGTCTAATGTAAGCTATTGGGCCCCATTCGTTGGACTAGGCCCATTAGCACTCCCAACCCCCTTGGTTATTTGTAGTTGTTTATTTTGTCAGGGACTTATTGTAAAGAGTGGGTTGCCTATATATAGGACCCCACTCCCCTCATTTGAAGTTAATGAATGATTACATCCTTTTGAGTTAAACTTGCCATTTGAGTTCAAATTGGAGTGATTCCTCTAGTTTTTGGGTGAGAGACCCTAGGGGAGAGATTCCCCACCCATTCCCCTCTTAATCTCTCTATTTCACCCCTCTTTCTCTCTCCTCCAACCCCAAATCCGAATTTCCTTCTCTCTCCTCCCTCCTCCCATCCACTTCCAACCTCCAACCACCTCCTTTAATGCCCTCCACTTCCCCATGGCCTCCATTACTCCACTCCCTAGTTCCTAGGTAGAAGTCTCCCCATTCCAACACCTTCCTCCACCTTCCAACCAAATCTACCCCATTCCAATGCAAGCACTCCACTTCCCAACATAATCACCCACCTTCCAAGACCTTTTGAATTTGAAATCCACCCTTCCCTCCACTCACTTGTGCCCCCCTGTTGGCACTCAAAATATGATCCTCTGGCAACCAAGCCGCAAGGATGAATGATACGGCCCACTGAAGCACAGAAGCCGATAAAAATCAACTTATCAAGAGGACCCCTCAAGCTGACAAAGCCCCGAGCCACCTCAAAGGGAACGTCGGGGACTTTACCTCAGGAGAGCCGAAGTAAACCCGCAACCAACCGGCAGCGCGATCAAGCCTGCCCAATGATCCGGCATCGACCTCGTCATGCCGCTACCCCACATCCGTCGCCCGACCAAGGACGACGGTCTACCCAATGACTCTCCTAAGGAGGAAGAATGTCCTCGGCCGTCCGTGACAAGGGGCCGAAGATCCTGTCAGCAGAAGACCCCGATTATCCGGAACGGATTCGGCTTCTTGCCATAGTGGGCCTGCTAGTGGCCGATTGATCACCGATTCAAGGTGGAACTGTCCGGGATGTAACATCATCCTGCAAGGAAGCTTCGAGCCCGAGTTCGTCTCAGCCAGAAGCCCAAATCACAGTGCCGAGGACTATGTCAGTAGGACACCCGTGTGCTCGGACCGGACACACACGAAGCCTTATTTAAGGCCATTCGTCCTATCAAGAGCTTCGTGAACACCCCGTCAGGGCCCTTTAATGGCCGGGGTGAGATGGACAGTGGACGGAAGCTTCCGGAATCATCTCCGGGTCCGCCGGACTACACACCAAGTGAGCAAGTTAAAACGGCGCCATCAAACCGGCACGTCAAGATCAAATGGGGGCCTTCCCCGGCGCCGTCTATCCGGCGCGCAAAGACCAAATGGGGGCCTTCCCCGGCGCCGTCTATCCGGCGCGCAAAGAGCAAATAGGGCCCTTCCCCGGCGCCGTCAACCCGGCGCGCTTCTTCCTGGGGCGCCGTTTTAACCCAAGGCTATATATAGCCTGTCGAGAAGAAGATGAAGGGAGATCCGATCGGGAGAAGAGGCGGATTTGAAAGAAAAAAAAAGAGAGAATTAGAAAGAAAGAGGAGGAGTCCAGAGAGAAGGGTTGGAGGGTTTTCGTCTATCTGCAGAAGCTCCCGTCCGAACCTCTCGGCGGCCGCCACCCTGCTCCATCCGAGCTCCCCGAAGTCGAAGGAGGCCACCTGTTTTCTCATTTGCTTAGGTGGGTTGCCCCGCGATTTCTCCCGGCGACCCTCTTCTTTTCTCTTTTGGATTTTCCCTGATAGAATGTAAGTGAGACGGGGGGAGGGGCGATGATACGAGCCTTTCCTCCCCCTTCTCCCACCGTTATTTCTGCCCCTTTCTCTTCGTTCGGAATGAGCTTCCTCTGTTAATGTAAAACGGCGACCGTGCGACAACGCCGGCGTCGGAATATGCTTGTATGCATTTTGTCTGTTTACCGTGGAATGAATGAATGTTTATGTCAGTGGGTTAAAGAGTCTAATGGCCTTACTCTACCTCTGCATCGCTGCCTCCTCTTCCTCCTTGAATTTGTTTTCTGTGGCCATTGATACGGCGCCGTGGAGGGTGATGTGCGCATGTGCACATCTCTCCGATGATCTGTGCACCAAACGGATGGATGTGAGCATGCCCGGCGTCGGGGTTATCTCTCCCATCTGCTTCCTTTACTCTCTGTTTACATGTTTACCTGTTTCATGGCGCGAACGAACTCCGTACCCGTCTTCTCCGATGCCGGATACGCCCTGGTACATCATGGGCTACAGTAATTTCCCCTCTCCCTGGGGCTTTTCCTTTCATGGAATGTCGAAGGTTTCTCCGTCAGAGATATGCGCATGTATGTCTTACTGGTCGACCCTGGGCCTGTCCGTTTGCCCCTCCCTCCTGTTTTTGATCATAAACAGAAGGAGGTAAGGCTGTCCCTATAAGCTTGATGTTTGGTTTCTCCGCATCGTTGTTCTCCGAGCGTTAGCTCGGTGATCGCTCTGTTAACTTGCTAATCCCTCTATGCACATATATATATATATATATATATAGCTGTACGTATCATGATCAGTTTGCCAACTGAGTGTGAGTTGCTCCGCGTAGTGTTACCGTCCTTTTAAGGAGATTCGGTGACTGGGGAGAGGGGAACATCCCCCTTGATTCTTTTATCTTGACTTCCCGGCTCGAGGGATCTATTTGGCAGTAATGGATCTCCGAGGGCCAGTGAGCACACAGAAATTGGGGGTAATCCCAACACCATAAATCCACAGTCCTTAATGGACTTTGTGGTGGCCGTGAGACGCGTGTGCCCCTCGTAGGCTGGCCCTCGGGGTTCCCTTCTCTACTCGGTCGTCCCGTTTCGAGTGTTGTGGTGGCTCGGGTCGCGTACCCCTCGTAGGCTAGCCCTCGGGGTTTTCGCTCCCACATCGAGTCACTTCATTCACTCACCATTACCCACGGACTCGGTACCCCTAGCAGGCTAGCCCTCGGGGTCTTCCTATCCGTTCGGGTCTGCCGGCCGCCGTTGTGCCACTCGGCTCTTTAGGGGTTTACTCCGCCACGTGAGTACTCCCTGCGTCTCCCCGACCATCCATTGGGATGGGGAGATGCTGCCGAAATTTCGGCTCGAACGAGTTAAGCTCGGAACAATCGCCTCACGCGAGCCCATGACTCGGCACCGATTCCGATGAATAATCAACTTAATAAAATTCTCAAAACCATCCAAAATCTTAATAAATCTATGAATAAACCAACGAGGCACCTGCCTCCTTGAAATCGGGTTAATTCGGCGCGTTCGTGCGCGATCACGCTTTAAACGGCGCGCCCTTCCCGGCGCGGCCTTCCCGGCGCGCTCTTCCCGGCGCGCCCTTTCCGGCGCGCCCTTCCCGGCGCGCCCCAGCTCCCCACGCCGTTTTAACGGCCTTCCCCCTTTACCTACGGTTCTGGCGCCGTTTTAAACCTTTTACCTACGTTTCAGGGCGCCGTTTCAAGCGTTTTGATCCCCGTCTTCGCACGCACTGCACCGGTTTCGTTCCGAATCGTGTCGTCGCATCGTTCTAACCCCTTTCCCACTCATGGGATGATTTCTTACGCTAATCACAGAGGGATGCAAGTCCCTCAACTAATAATCATCATGTAGTTCCCTTTTCCGGCTTCGACAGCCCGATATCTCGGCAATTAATCAAAGGTGTTCCCTCCTCGTGGGGGGATGTAATTAACGTCATAACCTTTATGGTATGGCGGACTGCTGGTCCCGACCGAACCTCACATTCGCCCTACATGGGTCAGGATGAGCGCACAATTGAATCGTCACGCATGTGACTGGCACGCCCGCGTCGTCAATCAGTCAGTTGACTACAAGTTAGTTAATTGGTCGATCGATGCGCGAACGAAAAGGCAAAACAAAAAGAGAAAGAAAAACAATAAAATGTGGGAAACATAGTCTGGCACGCCCGGTGGGACCAGTGTCACCTTTCATCTCTTTGCCGAGATAATGGGCTTCGAGGCCCTCCCAGAAGCTACTGATTATCGCCGTGTTGTCTTTTTAGGTAAACAATGACAACTCACGGAATCACCGGCGTTGGCTTCGGTCCTTCGATCGTCGCCGGACACGCGCAAGGGTACCTGGCGGTGCCCATGGAATTTGGTAGCTTTCCTTCTGCTGTGGGCTTCCCCAACTTCTTGGGGTTGGCCTTTGTCGACATGCTGGAAGTCGAGGCCATGGAACCCGTCAAGGAAGATGTGAAGGAAATGGAGCCTCTGAAGGCCCTCTGCCGCGGTGATTCGCTCAAGAACCCGGTTCCGGCCGCTAGCTGCCTGGTGCACCACCTTGTACGGGTGATGCATCCCACTGATATCAACAAGCCCCCTGGAGGACGTCAGCGTCCCAGGCTCGCAAGAACACTGCCGTGATCACCGGAACTGTCTCTCAGTCCGGAAAATCAATGCTGGTGGGAGGTATGCGTGTCTTCCTCAACGGGCGCACGGCACGGGTGACCCCAGATCGCGTCATCCCAAACGTCCCTGTCTACAACAACTATCAAGCTCTCGCTGGAAGGAGGGCAGAAATAGAAGAAGCCGGCCACCATGGCCAAAGAGACCCGGCGTTCAAGCCGAAGAGATTTAGACAAGTGTGGGTTCCCAAGCGACCCGACCTGCTTACCAATCTACACTCATCTGCCGCCGTCTTGTCGACGAAGTGGCAGAAGTAAGAAGAAACAGGGGTCTGCCCCCGAAGGAAGAAGAGGAGGTGGTTGCGGATCCTCCGCGCCACGGAAATTTCCGGGCTGCGGCCCGTCAAGCCAACGTCCCTGCTGCGGGACGCAAATTCCAATATCCAGCCGACAGAGCTCGACTGGCCTATGTCCCTCCTGCTGGAGGTCGACCACTCTCCCCCGTGCTACATCAAGAACGGGGTCAAGAAGAAATGGCCTGCCTGGTCAGAAGCTATTTCTGAGGATTGGGTAACACCTCACTCGGACAGCAGCGGCTGATGCAGACAGTCGCCACTGAAGAAAATTACTGCCCATCAACGGCAGATGAAGAAGAAATGGAGGATATAATGAGGATGTCGTCGGTCGATGACAACGGACACAATGACGGCTCTGAGATCAAAGCCGATGAAGCCTTCCCCGAGCGGGAAGAAAGAAGAAGAATTTCTGTGTTCGAGAGGCTGACCTTCCCGCAACAAGCAAGGCGGAGGGTCCATCGACAAAGAAGGAGGATGCAGGTTTTCACTTGCAACATGGCTGGCGTGTCCAGCCGATATGGGAAGCTTCCTGAAGACTCCCAAGAACTGGCTCAGTTGGCCGTACGGCCGGGACCAGCTACCCGCAGGACAGAAGCAGCAAGAGGGCTTCTGACGGCGATGAAAGAGAAACAGCCCCAGTCATACCTCCACTGGGATGACAAAGCCCCCGTCTTGACCGCTAATGTGGTAACGACGGAAGAAGAAGACGACGTACTCCTCGATACCCTGCCCGAGGGTACGTCCGGGGAAACGACAGAAGGTGTACCCACCGCTATAGACCCATCAGTCTTGATGCTGCTGCAAAGATATCAACGGGAAATAGACTCCCTGAAGAAACAACTGATGGAGAAAACTGAACACTCATCAGCCTCCAAACCACCCGAAGTCCAAGGTGAATCATCCCGGGGAGCGGCTCGTCGAGACGACCCTCCACCGCCCTATACACTACCTCAGCCGTCAGAGCCAACTGTGACGACAGCACAACAGCGGCCGCCACAGCCTCAGCCGCTGCTACCTCCGGTGCTTCCCCAGGTGCACCCAACACCCCCACTGCTACGTCCTCCACAGGCGACCACCCTGGTCACCCCCTACCTGCAGCCAGCACACTTCTATCCGGAGCCAGTCGACCCCATGGTCGTGAACCAGATGATGGTGGAAAGGATGATCGAGCTGAAGCTCGCAGAGAAAAGTGAAGGCGACTATGTCGCATTCGATGCCTATCGGGTGCCCTACCCGCAACATCATGCAGCCAGACGACTTCCCCCGGGAGTCAACAAGCCGCCCAAATTTGACAAATTCAACGGGAAAGGTTCCCCTAAAGAACATATTGCATATTATATGACCGTCATGGGTGATCTTGCCGCCGACGAGTCATATCTGCTGAAATTCTTCGGGTCCTCGCTGACGGGACTCGCATTTGAATGGTACTCCAGCCTCTCGGCCGGGTCAATTAATGACTGGTCAGATATGCAGAGGAAGTTCAGAGAAAGATTTCATGTCACAGAGAGGGAGGTCACAGTGGCCGAACTCTACTCGACAAAACAGAGGGCAGATGAGACAGCCCTTGACTATATTACGAGGTGGAGGAACCTCGGAATGAGATGCAAGCGGCCCCCGCATCAGGAGGACGCTGTACAAATATGCAAACAAAATCTCAGGAGAGAGGTCCTTGAGAAGATGATTGGGATGGAAATACGGTCGTTTGACCGGCTGAATAATGTGGTGGCCGAGGTGGAGGCTTTCCTAGCCAAACCTGCCCCGCATCAGCTGCCAGCACAGCCCAGAAAGGCAAGACTGCGGAGCGGCGCCCCACACCCAAAGAAGCGAATGCGCTTGATATCAAGGCATTCGAACAACAAAAGGAGAAAGGCAAGAAAGCGGCTCCCCCGCAACCTGCAAAAGCTCCAGATGACAAAGAAGGTCCTTCGCTGAGGGACAAAATGAAGAAGGTTTATTCCTTTCCTAAGGATAAAACTCGCATCCTGTTCGACTGGGTAACGGAATATGACATGGTCACTCTGCCCGAGCCAAGGAGACCAGAAGACCTGAAAAGAAAAGACAGTCCGAGATTCTGCCCCTACCACCAAATGTTGGGACATTCAATCGAAGACTGCTATGTTTTCAAAGACGTCATCGAGGGGATGGTGAAGAAGAATGAAATAGAGCTGGGAGGATACAAAGTAGACCCTCCTCAGCCACATGAAGCTCCTCCCAGAAGGGCGACAGTCAACATGGTCTCCCTCTACCAGGCACTACCTGAGGAGATCTCTGAAGCAAGCACACGGAGCACCTACGAAATCCATTTCCTGGAGTCCGTGAAAGAACAGCAAGGGTGGCAGCCCGTCCCTGTGAAGCACAATAAGAAGAGGGCACCCTGCCCGAAAGAGGGGGCACATATCCGTGGCGTCACGCCCCGGCCTGCTCCGCCAGTGATAGCGCCTACGTGGATTACTCCATCTGCAGCTATCAGAATACATGCACCCAACAGAAGGAGACAGACTCCCCTGCCAGTGGTCAAGGAAACCAACCCCGGGGTCCTTCGACTGCAACACCTGATTGAAGGGCTAGATGAATATGTACAGCCCGAATTGAAACCCCTGCTCGTACGGGGCTACATCCCATGGCAGGAGCTGGAGCAACTCTCACTCAAGCAGACGGAGGAAGCTGAAGCAGCACCCCCTGAAGCGAGCAGTCTATTCTGGGGGCAGGTGCCCGCAGAAGCAAAAAGGAAAAAGAAGCAAAAGAAGAAGAAAAGAAAGGCCGTTGGCGCCAATAAAGCACAGGTTGTCTCCTGTAATACACTATCAGCCCTCTTCAACCTACCCGGGGAAGAGGAAGAAGAAGAAATATGCTTTACACCCCACACTGGGGAAAGCAAGATCGAGGCCGCCACTGCTGCACATGCCACGCGGTCAGGCCGAAAATGGGGGCACCAACCCCCACCAAACCACAATATTGTGTTCAGAAGGGAACAACCCTACAAGACACCTCCGCCAAAGGTCAAGGGAGTTCAAATCCCTCCTCCGTCCGGTCTATACAACAAGAGCGGGGGCAAGGCTGTCCCCTCATTTCTTGAATTTATGAAGATGTCAAAGGGGAAACAGCCCTGTCAAGAGGCTAACCCTACACCCGGGTCCATCCACTTGCAGCTAGTGCAATCCCCTGGGGATGCAAATGCAGATGGAACTTACCCCGTGGCAACAAATAAAGAAGGCCCAGAGGCCGGTACCAGCCAGAAGGGTGCCGAGTCCGAGGAAGATGAAGCAGGTCCGTCTGGACCCACAAATCAAAACCTACCGAAGCATCGGTGGATTGAGGAGATGAAGCTCTCCAATGTCCGAGCCGGGAGCCGAATAATGAAGCTGCTCAAGAAGCTCCCCGCTCGATTTACAATCTGGGAAATTCTTTCCTTGAGTGAAGAAACCCGACAGGCAATCATTACTGCTCTGCAGACGCCAGCTCATTTTGAAGCCTGCATAGCTGAAGCCGTGCCTGAAGCCAGTATGACCTTCTCTCCCGAAGACATGCTGCTACCCACTGCTAGCCACAACAGGCCACTGTACCTAAAGGGGCACCTGAATGGGAGAGAGCTGAACCGGATCCTGGTCGACCCAGGTGCAGCAGTCAACATTCTGCCCTACAGAATATATGAGAGGCACCACTTCAATGTGCATCTCGAAAAGGTCGGGGATATGCGTATCGCTGGCTTCAACCAAAAATGTGAAGTGTCTATGGGAGTGGCAGAGTTCACGCTAACCTTGGCAGATTTCACTACAACGGTGCAGTTTCACGTCATCGACTCTCGCACCTCCTATAAAGCACTACTCGGCCGTCCATGGCTGCATGAAAATATGGTGGTGCCCTCCACGCTCCATCAATGTATCAAATACAGTCTCCAAGGGAAGGAGGAGAGGATATTTGCCGATCTCCACCCATTTGAGGTATTTGAATGCCACTTGGCAGACGCCAACTTGTACACGGGGTCTCCCCGAAAGGTTTCGGAAGCCAAGATATCCGCAGAAACATCAAGGAACAAATCGCGTGACGGTTGGTATCCACCACTGCCACGCGGATATGTCAAGCCGAAGACGGTCTCCCACATCACAGCTTCTGGAAATGTCGGAAGGGCGACACCCCCAGCATTATATCCCAAAGTTAAAGAAGTGTTGATTAGTCAACAGCACAAGTGTGTCGGAGTCCCAGCTGGCCTCACCAAACCAGTCCTCGGCCTCGACGACACTACTGTCGAACCTTTCAAAATCTGGGAGGTGACACAAGAAGATGGACCTAGCAGCCTGTTCTATACAGCCAAGGAACATCCTACCCGGGAAGACACAGACTGCAGCCTCCCCGAAGACATAAGCAACCTGCCGGTCCCTGTCCAAGGTCTGGCATTTACAACTGATAGGATGGCAAGAATGTTCCAAAAGCAACACATCCCTCCTGATCAGCCTCAGAAGCGCAAAGAAGCTTTCCAGAAAATGTGG
This sequence comes from Amorphophallus konjac, assembly GCA_022559845.1. NCBI lineage: Eukaryota > Viridiplantae > Streptophyta > Magnoliopsida > Alismatales > Araceae > Amorphophallus > Amorphophallus konjac. The sequence continues at coordinate 265,321,655 of CM040125.1, forward strand.
TATCCTGCAAATCTGGACAAAGAAATGAGACGTGTCTCTCAACATCCAGGACTGGGCTTCACCCTGGAGGAATACTATTATAGCGGGCGGTATGAGGTGGATACTATCTCCGCCTTTTGTCCCACCGAAGATAGCCCTTTGGGGGCAACCTTTGATGAATATCCGGTGGAAGCCGAGCATGCTGAATTGGCTTCATCCAGGAATCAACCAATGGAGGCCCTGGTTCCCTGTCGGTGCTGGGAGCAGGTCCATCCTGAAGAAGCAGCCCTTCAAGCCAAATTTGATACGGCTAGCAGCAGCGAAGCCGAAGACATTCAAGAAGCAGGAGTCTCTCCCTCTACAGGGGCTCCACTAATCACAATTTCAACATCCTTTCTGCCAGTCAATAGAGCCTCGGTTTACTCCAATCAAGGGGAGCCGGCTACCAGAAAAGAAAAAGCCACTTCTGTGGAAGATACAACTATCCCAGAAGGCGAGACTCCCTCAACTTCTGCTACAGATCTAATATGCTGTCCGAGCCCGGCGGCAAACAACTACTGGCCTGTCATGGCTGCAACCTCATCTACGAGCACTGAAGCTGCTCCCTCACCCTCAGGAGCTGCAACGGCAATGGAAGTATCAATGGATCAATCCACACAGTCGCTGGCACAAAAGACCAAGAGACCCCGTGAAGCTCTGGCGGTGTCTGACGAGGAAGTCGAAGTACTCGACCCTCAAGATGGTATTCCAGACTTCGTCGACCTCCAACCGGCACCTCCGGAAATAGAAGACGGAGGCCAAGCCACAGTCGATGAACTAATAGAAGTCAACTTGGGAGATGAGGAGGACCCTAGGCCCACCTTCCTCAGTGCCCAACTATCTCCAGAAGAACGGGAGCTGTACATCCAACTGCTGCTAGAATATCGGGATTGCTTCGCCTGGACTTATAAAGAGATGCCGGGTCTAAGTCCCGCCGTCTCACAACATGAGCTGGCAATCAACCCTGAAGCCGAGCCGGTGAAGCAACCGCCGCGGCGTATGAGGCCGGAGCTCATCACCCGAATCTGTGCTGAAGTTGACAAGCTTATCGATGTGGGATTTGTTGAAGAAAATCAGTACACCACATGGCTGGCGAATATCGTCCCTGTGAAAAAGAAGAATGGACAGATACGGATTTGTGTTGACTTCCGGGATCTAAATAAAGCTTGCCCTAAGGATGACTTTCCAGTGCCAATAACCGAGGTCATGATCGATGCTACAACCGGCCATGAGGCCCTGTCATTCATGGATGGGTCGTCGGCTACAATCAGATTTGGATTGCGGAGCATGACCGGGTCCATACTGCTTTCCGAACTCCTAAAGGCATTTACCATTACAAGAGAATGCCATTCGGACTGAAGAATGCTGGCGCAACCTATCAGCGCGCAATGACCAAAATCTTTGATGAATTGCTCTACCACAAGGTCGAGTGCTACATAGATGACCTGGTGGTCAAAACCAGAAGAAACGAAGATCACCTGCAAGACCTCCGGATTGTTTTTCAGAGGCTGAGGCAGCATGAGCTAAAAATGAATCCTATGAAATGTGCGTTCGGAGTGTCGAGCGAAAAATTCTTGGGCTTCGTCGTCCGATATCGGGGGATTGAGATAGACCCCGCAAAGATCAAGGCAATCCAGGGTTACCTCCACCAAGGAACATCTCCGAGCTGAGATCACTACAGGGCCGCTTGGCTTACATCCGGCGGTTCATTTCCAATTTATCGGGGCGATGCCAGCCGTTTCACAAGTTGATGATGAAAGATGTTCCCTTTTATTGGGATGAAGATTGCCAGACAGCCTTTGACAAGCTAAAAGACTATCTGAAGACTCCTCCAGTATTGGGTGCACCGGTGAAAGGACGGCCATTGATACTGTATATAGCAGCTACACATGATTCTCTGGGGGCAATGCTGGCCCAGAATAATGAAGAAGGAAAAGAGCAAGCCCTCTACTATCTCAGTCGGAGACTGATCAGAACTGAAGAGAAATATACTTACATTGAGAAGATTTGCTTGGCACTAGTCTTCGCAGTTAAGAAACTCCGACACTATATGTTGTCGCATGAAATCAGCTTGGTATCCAAGGAGGATCCCCTGAAATATATCATGTCCCAGCCAGCACTCAGAGGCCGTCTGGGCAAATGGGCGGTGATCCTTATGGAGTTTGATATCTCCTACGTCCCGCGCAAGGCCATTAAAGGTCAAGCTATCGCGGACTTCTTTGCTGCGCATCCGGTACCCGGAAACTGCCCGTGGGAACCAGAACTCCCCGAAGATGAAACTTTGGAAGCCGCTCAAGTACAGCCGTCCCCGTGGCAGCTATATTTTGATGGCGCTTCTAGAATTGACACCTCTGCCACTGGATCGGTCAGAGTCAGAGCAGGGGCAGGCATAGTCCTGAAATCCCCAGAAGGAGAAGTGGTGCATACATCCTGCTCCATAAATAAACCATGCACCAACAATGAAGCAGAATATGAAGCCCTGATAATCAGGTTACAAATTGCTCTGTCCATGGGAATTCAGATGCTGGAAGCATTTGGAGACTCCATGCTAGTTATAAAATAGCTGGAAGGAGAGTTTGAAGTGCGAAAACAAGAACTCATCCCCTATCACCAGTTGGCAACTTGCCTGATGTCAAGATTTTACTTCATCAGCATCAAGCACATCAAGCGAGGTCAAAATGCTCAGGCGGACGCCCTCGCTAAGCTGGCTAGTTCGTTGGCAGTCCCGCCAGACATAAGCCTGAATATAACAGTAATCAACCGCCGATAGGTCCCCAGTGTAACAGAGGATCTGGCCGACGAACGGGAGATAGAGGTAGCAGTCGCTGAAAGGGTCCAGCAACCCGATTGGCGGGGACATCTTCTACGCTGGTTTCAACACCAGCAACTTCCAAAAGAAAAAGAACAGAGAATGAAGCTCCTAAGGATCAAGGATTCTTACGAGATGAGAAGCGGAACTTTGTTCCGGATTATGGCAGACGCCCGAAGGAAAATCCTACTCCGTTGCTTGTCGTCAGCAGAAGCGGAACAAGTAATGCAAGAAGTTCATGCAGGATCGGCTGGAGCACACCAGGCCGGTCCGAAAATGAAGATAGAAATAAAGAAATTGGGCTATTATTGGCCCACTATATTCAATGACTGCTGCAGGTTTGCCAAAGCCTGTCAGAAATGTCAAGAACATGCCAATATGGCGAGGAGACCTCCAGTGCCGCTGCATCCCACTCTACCAAGTTGGCCGTTTGCTCAGTGGGGCACGGACGTGGTGGGGCCACTACCAGCATCTTCATCAGGGTGCAAATACATCTTAGCAGCTACAGACTACTTTTCCAGATGGGCAGAGGCAGTAGCACTAAGAGATGTGACGGGAGAACTAGTTGCAAGGTTCTTCCGACAAAATGTAATATTCCGGTTCGGGATTCCCAGCCGAATCATCTCTGATAATGGCAGCCATTTCAGAAATCAGAAGATTTATCGGCTAGCCGACAAATACAAAATTGACTAGAGGACATCGTCCCCCTACAACCCTCAAGCCAATGGATTAGCAGAAGCCTTTAACAAGACTTTATGCACGTTGCTGGCAAAGACTGTCAAGTCTAATAAGAAAGATTGGGAAGAAAGGATGTACGAGGCACTTTGGGCCTATCGTACCGTCTATAAAACCCCAACCGGCTGTTCACCTTTCTCCCTCGTCTATGGGTCGGAAGCTGTGGTGCCGATCGAACTTGAGGTGCCCTCATTGCGAGTTGCCATCCAGCACGGACTAGTCAGTGGTGAGCAAGACAATGCAGAAAGAAGACTGGAAGAGCTCGCTGAGCTCGAAGGAAAACGCCTCCTGGCGCAACAAAACATCCAACTCTATCAAGCTCGCATGGCCCGCGCTTTTGACAAGTTAGTCAAGGGTCGAGAGTTCAAGAAAGGAGACCTGGTAATGGTCAAAAGAAGAGAAGTAATGGCCTCTAACCCCAAAGGGAAGTTGGTCGAAAACTGGGTCGGACCGTATATCGTCCGCCGAGTATATGAAGGAGGAGCCTACGTCCTAGTGGACCACAAAGGAGTCATCCAGTTCTCTCCCCTCAATGGAAAACATATTAAGCTGTATCACGCAGCGCAACCAACCCTCCCCGAGTGATCGGACGGAGCTACATTTTTCCTTGATTAGCGGCATTCCGCCCTAATCAAGCTACCCTGTCTCGGTCAGTGGCATTCCGCCCTAATCGAGCTACCTTTCCTTGGTTAACGGCATTCCACCTTAATCAAGCTACCTTTCCTCGGTTAGCGGCACTCCGCCCTAATCGAGCTACACTTTATCTTGGTTAGTGCCACTCCGCCCTAATCAAGCTACCCTGTCTCGGTCAGTGGCATTCCGCCCTAATCGAGCTACCCTTTATCTTGGTTAGCGGCACTCCGCCCTAATCGAGCTACCTCATCTTGGTTAGTGGCATTCCGCCCTAACAGAGCTACCCTTTCCTTGAGTAGCGGCATTCCGCCCTGATCAAGCTACCTTTCCTTGGTTAACGGCATTCCGCCTTAATCAAGCTACCTTTCCTCGGTTAGCGGCACTCCGCCCTAAGCGAGCTACACTTTTCCTTGGTTAGTGGCACTCCGCCCTAATCGAGCTACCCTATCTTGGGTAGTGGCATTCCGCTCTAATCAAGCTACCCTTCTTTATCTTGGTTAGTGGCATTCCGCCCTAATCAAGCTATCCCTGCCCTTGGTCAGCAGCATTCCGTCCTGATCGAGCTACGTTTTCCTTGGTTAGCGACACTCCGTCCTGATCAAGCTATCCTTCTTTGGCTCTCATTCCGAATGAAAAAAAATAAAAAAATAATAAAAATAAATAAATAAATAAATAATAAAAAAATAATAATAAATAAAATAAAAATGGGGTTAAAAAAAATAGAGATACCCCGCCAGACTTGCTCCTCTATCGGGACGAGTGCAAAAATGGCTATAACCCAGCTGTGGCGAAAACCCGAAAGGGCGTCGCAGGCAAAATCGGGTACCCCGTCACGTGAAAACCCGAAAGGGCGCGTGGGCAAAAGCAAGAGGGGGCTGACTTCGGCGAAAACCCGAAAGGGCGCTTGAGTCGGTAAAGTGGTAATTTCCAAATCCCTCTCCTATTCTCCACCTAACAAACCCCGAGAGGGACAATCATCAAAGTCTCTCCGGTAATCCGTGAACAAACCATTTTCGACCCTCGTCATCATCGGCGAGATCGGTCGATCTCTACCCTCAACTTGGACCCTACGTCCCTGTTGACAACCCCATCCTTGTTTTGGCAATATCTCATGTCGACGAACAAACCCGTGGTCGACCCTCGTCATCATCGGCAAGATCGGTCACTACCCTATCCGGTTTTTGTCACCATCGGCAAGACCGTCTACCCTTTCGACCCTTGTCACCATCGGCAAGATCGGTCACTACCCTATCCGGTTTTTGTCACCATCGGCAAGACCGTCTACCCTTTCGACCCTTGTCACCATCGGCAAGATCGGTCACTACCCTATCCGGTTTTTGTCACCATCGGCAAGACCGTCTACCCTTTCGACCCTTGTCACCATCGGCAAGATCGGTCACTACCCTATCCGGTTTTTGTCACCATCGGCAAGACCGTCTACCCTTTCGACCCTTGTCACCATCGGCAAGATCGGTCACTACCCTATCCGGTTCTTGTCACCATCGGCAAGACCGTCTACCCCTTTCGACCCTTGTCACCATCGGCAAGATCGGTCGCTGCCTATAACGGTTTTTGCCATCATCGGCAAGACCGTCTACCCTTTTCGACCCTTGTCATCATCGGCAAGATCGGTCGCTACCTACCCGGTTCTTGTCACCATCGGCAAGACCATCTACCCTTTTCGACCCTTGTCATCATCGGCAAGATCGGTCGCTACCCTCCTGGTTTTTGTCATCATCGGCAAGACCATCTACCCTTTTCGACCCTTGCCACCATCGGCAAGATCGGTCGCTTTCCCCCCAAACCTGGCAAAGGCCCTGTCCCAGGAACGGCTACACCGCGGTGGAGCGAACACCTCATCCCTTCCCTGAAGGCGTGAGCGCTCTCCTGCATTATTGACACTCGTTCCCGGGTTCAGGTGATTAGCCGAAAGAAAGAAAAGACGAAAAGAAGTCGTGGTCAAGACTACAAAAAGAAACGCTTCCATTTAATGAAAGTGGAGAATACATTCTTTTGCCCAGGGCATCCCCCAGGGTACATAAACTCCAAAGACAAAAAAAAAAGGGAACAGAGCTTCCAAAAGGAAAGGAAACAAAAAGCAAAGGGAAACCAAGACTACGGCAGAGGACGCCGGAAGATGTCCCCTAGTTCCAAAAGGCCCAGCGAGGGGTACTGGGTCAATTCCTCCAGACGAGTCTCGGTGGCTGTCAGCTGCAATAACCTCTCGTCGAGTGAAGCAAGTCGTCCTTCAGCCAGGTCGGCCTCCTCTGTCGTCTGGACTTCTAGGCGCTCGCCTTCCCGCAGCTCGGCCTCGGCCTTAGCTAGTTCCGCACGCAATTCATCTATCCGTGCCCTGAGGAGCAGCTGACGTTCCGAGATATTCTCAGCGGCGTCCCTCAGCTGTCCCACCGTCACCTTCAGTGAACTGACGGTAGTGCGGCAATCTGCCCTCTCCAACTTCACAGCAGCGAGCTGATCGGAAACCTCCCGATTCAGGAAATCCCGCCTGTTGGCGTGCTTCAGCAGCATTACAACCCGCGGAGTCCAATCATCCATGGGGCAGCCGAATGCTAAAAGCGGTCGGGAGAGATGGTCCACCAAGCTCCTCAGCTGCACATAGGTCAGGTCCGGAGAAGCTAACATGGCTCGCTGGAGATTATCCAGAGACTGCCATACCATGTCACCAGAAAATTGTAGGCCTAATGGCGAAGTCTCGGGGAGCTGAAAGTCTACCCTGCTATCTATCTCGGCCCAAATGTCATCGGCCACCCCGAGGGACGACGACGGCATAGTCTGCACGACGCCTACACCCGGCCCGATTATTGCAGCAGTAGCAGCTAAAGGGGCCTCCATGGTGACAATTTCCTTGCCCGCCCATCTGGGTGAGGCTACAGCACCTGCATCGGCAACGGAAGGCGCTTGCTCCTCTTGAGTAGTCTTACCGGCCGCCGAAGGAGGAGAGCCCTCTACGACCGACAAGGTCTGAATAACATCGGCCTCGTCTGTAATAATTTCTCCTGCTTCTATATCCGGAGGACCACTTGGCAACGGCAATGATTCTGCACCGGTCGCCAAGGTTTGAACCCTTGCAACCTCGGTCGGAGCGCTAACTTCGACGGTCACGCCAGGCTCCTGTGAGACCGCTGCAGCAGCATAGGTCCGTGGAAGCCGCAGGGCAATGGGCCGTACAATAGGCGGGAAGGCTGACTGACCCACATCCGTGCCAGGAAGGGGTATGCGGATCATTATAGCTGGCGGTATCACCTCAACCTGCATTCCATGTATATACATCAGCCACCTGGCTTGAAAATTAAAAGAAGTGCTGCAAATGGGAATCAGAAAGCTCCATACCTCGACTGGCACTATATTTAGGCCTCCCAAGGTGGCCTCTGAAGATTCAGGCCCCTCTCCTGCAATCGGGTATGATGGCCCGTGCTCGGCTCCCAATAGCCTCGGAGGGCTAAACGTCGGCAGGTCGCTCTCATAAGTTGATGAAGCCCCGGCGTCCTCAGTCTCGGTGTCAACCATGGGGAACCCCTCGTCATCGGCCGAGCCGCCGCCATAATCAACCTGTTCAGAAGAGGATGACTCCTCTGCTTGTTCTCGAACCTCAAGTACCTGAGCGGGAACTAGGCTGCCAGGGGAGGGCCCTCTATCCAGAGCCTCCTCAGCGATCTCTGTCTCGGGAGCACCCGTTGGCGGAATATCTAGGGGCTGGTCCCTTGGAAGCCCTTGCTCTCCAATGACGACCTCTACCAAGGCGCCAACCTCAGGGAGCAGTGTGGGCCGAATGTCGACTGGAGTCAAAGGACAATAAACAGTCAAGACTTGACTAAAAATACAACATGTCACTGAGCTCTATAGGCGAGCTGCAAATTACCTTCTGTTTCTCGATGAGGTGTCGGTGAAGGCAAGTCGCCCTCAACAGAGGTCAAGGGGACTTCCCTCTCTCTCTCTCCAGCAGCAGCTCCGGTTGCCGCCTCCAACCCAACAACGGCAGGGACAGTGCCGGCAGCTACTGAAAAGAAAGATGGTCAGCCCAGGCGGCCGAAACAAGCAAATAAGCCATGCAAGAATAAGAAGTCACCTTCGCCTTCAGGCCCTTGTGTCCGGGCAGCTTCAAATTCAGAAAATGACGGAACTCGTGGAAGGGGAGCCGTGGACTCTTCCTCAGCGGCCTTCCTCCGACGTGCCCGAGTAGCACGGGAGTCTGCCCTCTTGGCTTTCTTAGCCCTGCTAATGGCCTCCCTGACCTGAGACCTGGTCCGCTTCCGCGAGTCCCCAGGGGGTAATGGCGTCGTGGTCGGAGCCGGCTCTGGAATGTTGAAATATGAAGGCTTCTCCGCCTTAGATATCAGCTCCCTACAGTGTCGAGTCGCTCCCGCAGAAAGGCGGGCTGCCAAAAAAAACACATGAGTAAGAAGATGCACACTGAATATAGGGGAAGCAACTCCAGGGCTGAAGAAGAAAACAAGCATTACCTGGCATCCCCGTATATCGAGGACTGAGTGGCCAGTAAAGCAATACTGGCGCCTTGTCCCGGGAAGCCGCCTCGCGGATCAGCCAGCATACGTCACCAATTGTTTCACTTTTCTCCGTCAGTTGGGCCAAATCTTCATGGCCGCAGGAGGACAAGTGATGATATAAGCTCAAGTGGTCGAATCCCCAGCCGTCGACATACTTGAAGGATATTTGAAGCTGATGGTTCCGAATGGCTTCTAACGGACTGTCAACTGAAAGCCCATGAGAATGAAGTAGGGCGAATATCCAGGGGGTGGTGGTGTACAAGTCAGCCCGCCTGTTTTCCCTCCCGATGAAGGTCCGATAAGGATGAAAATGGTCGACTTCCGGGCGCCAGCTCGCCGTACTGGGAAGAGGTTCTTCCACCGGAAGGGGGATCGTCTGGAGAGCAACCCTCTCACTGCTAACCCGGCACAGCCCCCAGAGAGTCTTAATATAATCATCCCTCTGGATCTCTGGCATCTTCGGGTCGGCTCGGGACGACTTGCCCTTCGCAGCTTTCCTGGCTTCTACATATGCCGCCACCTCAGCATTGGACCAAGATTTCAGCCTCTTCAAGTAGGCTGGATCAACATCCAGAATGGGCTCCTGCTGGGAGTCTAAAAAACGGCGTTCGGCAGCATGCCAACAATCCTTCCGGAAATTCCGATAAAAGCCCGTTCGTGCATTCCACCACTTGATGAAGTCTGGAGTCACTCGGGGCAGGCGAGCCGGGGTTGGCACCCTGAAGGATACATCCTCTCGGCGATGGAAGTAGTCCCACCATCCACGGGCTTCATCAGTAGCCGTCTGACCAGCCCTGTGTCTATTCGGCAGATTGAACTGGGTTGAAGAAGAAGGAATTTGCTGGTCATACCCAAAATTCCGACTGAAGCGGAAAGGATAATACGGTTCCAGCCACAGCAAGCCACTTTTCCTGAAGACTAGTACACTGGGGCGAATAGACAACGCCCATTCCACCAGTTCCGGCTCCAAGATTGGTCTTGTGCTCTTCGACCCGGTCAGCTGATGAATAAATTCCTCTGTCTCAAATAATCGGCATTGCCGCATCCTGTTGACAAGAGGGCTGGAGCTGGCAGCCAAACTCCAGAAATGCAGAACGCCAGGGGAATCTGTTGGAACTGTCGTCAACTTCCCCCGAATGGCGAAAAGCTGGTCCGCCAGTGAAGACGGTTCAGCACTGGCAAATTCGATCATCCGTGGCAAAGGACGATCCGATTGCATTGACCGGGGAGCTGCTTCCGGAAATAGGGTGCAGACCCAAGCATTGAAAAAGTGGAGGGGACCAACTGTCCGTGAATTCCTGGGGATGCGCGACTTGTGCAAATCCCCCAACATTTTGTATATAAGGCATAAAGCCACAGGGCACAGGGACAGCTTCGTCCCCCAAGCCATCAAACAGGCAGGGTAAATCGCCTCCGGCCTAATCACCGTCTCATCTCCTTGGGGAAGGGCGAATGAACAAAGCCAATATGTCAAATACGCAGCACAATGTGTAACTGCGTCAACTCCCGTGGGATTCGGGCCGGCCTGTCGCCCTCTCCCTGAGATAGCAGGATATGTTGCTTGGCGCCGAGCCCTCTTCTTCCGCACCACCACTGTCGGAACCACTGTGGGGAAGTCCTCATAGTGCTGTTCCCCACCAAAGAAATATTGAAGCCACGTGCCCATCCGCACGCGCCTCTTTTCGCCGGGCTTTCGCGCTTCCCGCGAGTCAAGTGTCAGGCGCAGCAGGGTGCGATACGCCTTCATCAGATAACGATAGGCGAAGCCCGTGAAGTAGTTGCCTTCACCATCTGTCTGGTCCTTCAGCCAATCTGCGAAGCAAACTTCTTCATACGGCTCTCCATCTATCGGCAGGCCGCTCAGCTGAGAAAGGCTCCATAAATCCAATGAAGTTTCACCTTCTGCGGTGTAGAAAGTATTGTACTCTGGGCAGAAGACTTCAATCATCCCGCAGCATAGGCCTCGGGAGATCGGGTATCTATACCGGGAAGCGTATACACTCTGATAAATTCCGGCGTGCACCAAGATGGGGGCGTATTGCCGCAACACAAAGTCAGTGAATTCAACCGCTCCCGGTCTGAAGGCGTGAGCATCGGTGGCTTTGAGCTCTCCAAACCACCCCACTGAAATTTGATGTTTGAACCGGACCGCCAAGCAGTCCAAAAGAAAAGGCTCGTCTCGATATCCCCAATGGAGCGGTGCGAGGAATAGACCATATATGGGTTTCTCCCTGTCAACATGGCCGGCGGTCTCATTCCAGCGAGCTGGTGTGTATTGCGGCGCCCTCGTCAGCATCCCGGCTTCGGGAGATAATTCCTGCACTCCGAGCACGGCCCCCCATTTCCTGGGTTCCCCGGGGATGTACATGGGCATACCATATGTGACTGACTCAGTCAGGCTGTCCCGCTCCGCCAGCAGCGCTCCTTCAGCTCGGCGGACCAGGATTAAATCACGCTTCCCACCGAGGTTGAAGCGCTCGAGAAACGCCATCAGGTGCTTGTCTTTGGGGTGATCCCGTCTGATGTTGTCCCCTCGGTCATATCTGAATTGGTTGCCGTCGAGGATCAACAAATGGCCGGTGTCGACTGTGTCGGTTTCTGAGTCCGAAGACTCAGCCACCACGGCTACACGTCGGAGCCCCCGATCAAGGGAATGGACGTTCCCCCATGTCACGGCGACCCGAGATACAGAGGAAGAAGAGCCGGAAGCCATGTTATCTGCAAAACAGCACCCGGAAAAGAACAAACAAAAGTCAGAAATTAGTGGATCGAAACAATATTTCTGACGAAATTTCGGCAGCATCTCCTCAGCTCGAGGGTTTGCCAAAAAGAGAGCGGAAGCCGTCCACGAAGGGAGCAGCCCCTAAAAGCAGCCATAGGCATTAAGCCAGGGCCGAATGGGACACCCGAGGGATCTAGCTCCGAGGACAAGTCCTACGAGAAGCCTCCCGGGGCCCGAAGAATGGGTTCAAAACCCAAAGAACAGCAACACTCAACTCACCCGCTCACAGGCGAAATCGCCCGAACCCGGGACTCACTCGGTGCCGCGGTGGAAAAGGGGATGAAGAGAGAGGAAAAATCCTTGCAAATGAGAAGTGAAGAAGATAAAAAACGAAGAAGAGGCCTTATATAGGCCCCCCTCCCATGTCGTTAAAACGGCGCGCCCCGGAGCGCGCCGTTTTAAGCAAATGGCGCGCCGGGAACCCCGCGCCGTTTTAACTCCAAAAAAAGGGGGGGGGGGGCGAGCGCGCCGTTTTAAGCGGTTTGCGCGCCGGGAACCCCGCGCCGTTTTAACCTGCAAAAGCTCCAGGCGCGCCGGGTTTGGCCGCGCCGTTTTAACGATCACGCCGTTTTTAAACGGCGCCATGTAGGCCTCCTGCCTCGCCGGATTAACGTCCGAAGCCGGAATCAGCCAAACGAAGCTCATCCGCAGGCCTTGCCGCATTCCTGCCTCACTTGCACCGCCTACGTCTGGGGGGCATTTGTTGGCACTCAAAATATGATCCTCTGGCAACCAAGCCGCAAGGATGAATGATACGGCCCACTGAAGCACAGAAGCCGATAAAAATCAACTTATCAAGAGGACCCCTCAAGCTGACAAAGCCCCGAGCCACCTCAAAGGGAACGTCGGGGACTTTACCTCAGGAGAGCCGAAGTAAACCCGCAACCAACCGGCAGCGCGATCAAGCCTGCCCAATGATCCGGCATCGACCTCGTCATGCCGCTACCCCACATCCGTCGCCCGACCAAGGACGACGGTCTACCCAATGACTCTCCTAAGGAGGAAGAATGTCCTCGGCCGTCCGTGACAAGGGGCCGAAGATCCTGTCAGCAGAAGACCCCGATTATCCGGAACGGATTCGGCTTCTTGCCATAGTGGGCCTGCTAGTGGCCGATTGATCACCGATTCAAGGTGGAACTGTCCGGGATGTAACATCATCCTGCAAGGAAGCTTCGAGCCCGAGTTCGTCTCAGCCAGAAGCCCAAATCACAGTGCCGAGGACTATGTCAGTAGGACACCCGTGTGCTCGGACCGGACACACACGAAGCCTTATTTAAGGCCATTCGTCCTATCAAGAGCTTCGTGAACACCCCGTCAGGGCCCTTTAATGGCCGGGGTGAGATGGACAGTGGACGGAAGCTTCCGGAATCATCTCCGGGTCCGCCGGACTACACACCAAGTGAGCAAGTTAAAACGGCGCCATCAAACCGGCACGTCAAGATCAAATGGGGGCCTTCCCCGGCGCCGTCTATCCGGCGCGCAAAGACCAAATGGGGGCCTTCCCCGGCGCCGTCTATCCGGCGCGCAAAGAGCAAATAGGGCCCTTCCCCGACGCCGTCAACCCGGCGCGCTTCTTCCTGGGGCGCCGTTTTAACCCAAGGCTATATATAGCCTGTCGAGAAGAAGATGAAGGGAGATCCGATCGGGAGAAGAGGCGGATTTGAAAGAAAAAAAAAGAGAGAATTAGAAAGAAAGAGGAGGAGTCCAGAGAGAAGGGTTGGAGGGTTTTCGTCTATCTGCAGAAGCTCCCGTCCGAACCTCTCGGCGGCCGCCACCCTGCTCCATCCGAGCTCCCCGAAGTCGAAGGAGGCCACCTGTTTTCTCATTTGCTTAGGTGGGTTGCCCCGCGATTTCTCCCGGCGACCCTCTTCTTTTCTCTTTTGGATTTTCCCTGATAGAATGTAAGTGAGACGGGGGGAGGGGCGATGATACGAGCCTTTCCTCCCCCTTCTCCCACCGTTATTTCTGCCCCTTTCTCTTCGTTCGGAATGAGCTTCCTCTGTTAATGTAAAACGGCGACCGTGCGACAACGCCGGCGTCGGAATATGCTTGTATGCATTTTGTCTGTTTACCGTGGAATGAATGAATGTTTATGTCAGTGGGTTAAAGAGTCTAATGGCCTTACTCTACCTCTGCATCGCTGCCTCCTCTTCCTCCTTGAATTTGTTTTCTGTGGCCATTGATACGGCGCCGTGGAGGGTGATGTGCGCATGTGCACATCTCTCCGATGATCTGTGCACCAAACGGATGGATGTGAGCATGCCCGGCGTCGGGGTTATCTCTCCCATCTGCTTCCTTTACTCTCTGTTTACATGTTTACCTGTTTCATGGCGCGAACGAACTCCGTACCCGTCTTCTCCGATGCCGGATACGCCCTGGTACATCATGGGCTACAGTAATTTCCCCTCTCCCTGGGGCTTTTCCTTTCATGGAATGTCGAAGGTTTCTCCGTCAGAGATATGCGCATGTATGTCTTACTGGTCGACCCTGGGCCTGTCCGTTTGCCCCTCCCTCCTGTTTTTGATCATAAACAGAAGGAGGTAAGGCTGTCCCTATAAGCTTGATGTTTGGTTTCTCCGCATCGTTGTTCTCCGAGCGTTAGCTCGGTGATCGCTCTGTTAACTTGCTAATCCCTCTATGCACATATAGATATATATATATATATATATATATATATATATATATAGCTGTACGTATCATGATCAGTTTGCCAACTGAGTGTGAGTTGCTCCGCGTAGTGTTACCGTCCTTTTAAGGAGATTCGGTGACTGGGGAGAGGGGAACATCCCCCTTGATTCTTTTATCTTGACCTCCCGGCTCGAGGGATCTATTTGGCAGTAATGGATCTCCGAGGGCCAGTGAGCACACAGAAATTGGGGGTAATCCCAACACCATAAATCCACAGTCCTTAATGGACTTTGTGGTGGCCGTGAGACGCGTGTGCCCCTCGTAGGCTGGCCCTCGGGGTTCCCTTCTCTACTCGGTCGTCCCGTTTCGAGTGTTGTGGTGGCTCGGGTCGCGTACCCCTCGTAGGCTAGCCCTCGGGGTTTTCGCTCCCACATCGAGTCACTTCATTCACTCACCGTTACCCACGGACTCGGTACCCCTAGCAGGCTAGCCCTCGGGGTCTTCCTATCCGTTCGGGTCTGCCGGCCGCCGTTGTGCCACCCGGCTCTTTAGGGGTTTACTCCGCCACGTGAGTACTCCCTGCGTCTCCCCGACCATCCATTGGGATGGGGAGATGCTGCCGAAATTTCGGCTCGAACGAGTTAAGCTCGGAACAATCGCCTCACGCGAGCCCATGACTCGGCACCGATTCCGATGAATAATCAACTTAATAAAATTCTCAAAACCATCCAAAATCTTAATAAATCTATGAATAAACCAACGAGGCACCTGCCTCCTTGAAATCGGGTTAATTCGGCGCGTTCGTGCGCGATCACGCTTTAAACGGCGCGCCCTTCCCGGCGCGGCCTTCCCGGCGCGCTCTTCCCGGCGCGCCCTTTCCGGCGCGCCCTTCCCGGCGCGCCCCAGCTCCCCACGCCGTTTTAACGGCCTGCCCCCTTTACCTACGGTTCTGGCGCCGTTTTAAACCTTTTACCTACGTTTCAGGGCGCCGTTTCAAGCGTTTTGATCCCCGTCTTCGCACGCACTGCACCGGTTTCGTTCCGAATCGTGTCGTCGCATCGTTCTAACCCCTTTCCCACTCATGGGATGATTTCTTACGCTAATCACAGAGGGATGCAAGTCCCTCAACTAATAATCATCATGTAGTTCCCTTTTCCGGCTTCGACAGCCCGATATCTCGGCAATTAATCAAAGGTGTTCCCTCCTCGTGGGGGGATGTAATTAACGTCATAACCTTTATGGTATGGCGGACTGCTGGTCCCGACCGAACCTCACATTCGCCCTACATGGGTCAGGATGAGCGCACAATTGAATCGTCACGCATGTGACTGGCACGCCCGCGTCGTCAATCAGTCAGTTGACTACAAGTTAGTTAATTGGTCGATCGATGCGCGAACGAAAAGGCAAAACAAAAAGAGAAAGAAAAACAATAAAATGTGCGAAACACCCCCTCACCTTCTCCTCTCACCCACCTTCCCCAAATTCGTAGCTCTTCCTCCTCCACCTGCTAGCACTTGCTTCCAGCCATTCTCCACCCCATTCCCCATCACCATTAGCTCCCTTCTCCACCCCACAAGAGCCCCCACTCTCCCTTAGGTCATTCCTACCATTTCCCTCCACCAAAGAAGCCACATCTCCCTCTCATTTCTTCTAGTAGGTTGGAGCTGTGCAGATCTGCAGAACAGCCCTTGTTGCAGCGTCAACCACGGATTCATCCTAGTTCTTCAGAAGGCGTGGCCTACCTTTCTGGAAAGGCCTTCCAGTCTACTTCACAGGCGAGGTGGAATCAACACGATCGGAGCTCGGAGCTGCCAGATAGAGCCATTCTCCCAACAGTGCGCAGAGAGGTCTTCATCCTGGACCAGAGCGTGGAAGATCCTTCTGCCACGACAAACCCCAGCGGATTCAGGCTGAAGCCCCTTCATCAAAGTTCTTCCTCTACCGGTCATCTTTCAAGATCAAGAAACAGAACCCCGTTCGGCCACCGGAGGAAGAAGTTACGAATTTTCTCCCCCGATCTATCTAGTTCTGTTTTCTGCTGTCTACTCCGACCAGTACCCACTCTTCTGGGTGCCCCGGCCATCCTCGACCTCTGAATGCATCTCCGTCACCTCCTGCTGAAAGCTACCTCGACCACGAAGATGATGCCGCTGGTTTCGTGCTGATCGGAGCTCGGGAGAGCACTCAGTCACTTCTGCAACTTGCTGTTACAGTCCAGATAGTACCTGCGGCCAGATAGAGGAGGCTACTTCCTGTTGCTGGTGCAGCCACCTCCGACCGTCTGAGCTTCCCCAAAAATTCTGGAGTCCACCTCATCCAGTCAGGAAGCTTCAGGAGCTGGTTTCGATCAATTTGGAGTCCGGACAAACCCAGAATAGCCATCACAACGACCCCCTGTCCAGAATTCCAGATTGAAGCTGCAACTTCCCTAGTTCTCATTTCTCTTCGTTTCGGTCCACCAACCCCTCCCCGCTTGGCCGGCTGAAGGCCCCACCCTGCGTGGTGGTAGTGTTTGAATGTATCATATTAACCCCTACCCCAAGGTCCCCCCTCCTGCGAGAGGAGTAGTTTTGTAAGTGGTTTGGCAGGTCAAGCGACACCGCCGCGGCGTGTGGGGAACCACCGCCTCCCCGCTCGCCCTCGTCTCCGACCGGGACCGGTTTCTTCAAACCGGTCGAGTAAGTGTCTCTTCCTTGCTCACCTAGTGTAGCTCTCTCAATATTTGATTCATGCATCGCTGAATTTGTGAGGAGCGCCCGATCCTCAAGTCCATGACTTAGAGTGATCGCCGTGGGTTAGTGTGACCCGGTGCCCGAGTGCACTTTGTCGGCCCCAATCGAATTGGGCAACCAACCTTGGGGAATCAATTCTTGGCCTTGCTGGCCCTCTACCAGCAAGGGTCCATTCCCATAAGTCACCCTTGGTATCACATAGTCACCCCGGGAATAGAGCGCAACGAAGAGAGCGGTGGCCCATTAAGGCCCATTTGGATGCTTAGATGTGCTTGTTTGACTAAGTCCGAGGTTGTGTCACATCACTTACCTCGGCCGGGACTAAGCTCAAATCTTTAAGAGCAGCTCCCCCAGCGCCAGCCTCCTCACCCGTAAGCGATACTGACGGCATAGGACCGCCCCATGATAACCGGGCCGGGCTGAAAGTCGGATAGTCTCTCATAGGCCGAGGACACCCCAGCATCGTCGGTCTCAAAATCAAGCGGTGATGGCTCCTCGTCACTGGAGCCGCCACCATAATCTACATGCTCAGAGGAGGAAGACCCCTCTGCTCTCTCAGGACGCTCCGCCGTCGAAGCAGGAGCCTCGCCAGCAGGGGCATCACCCTCGGCGGAAGCTTTCCCGGTGCTCTCCACACCGAGGGCAGCAATAGATGATACCTCGGGGGCGGGCTCTCCCTGCCCCGAGGGGACCACCTCCTCTGTGCTCTCCGAGCCCGGAAACAATGGTGGTTGTATATCGACTATAATTCACAGCAAAAAAAAGGGGTCAAGGCGGCTGAAGATACGAAGAGTTGCGTTGCTATCGCAACTAAACTATAGATTACCTTCCATCTCCCGCCAGGGTGTTGGAGAGGGCAGATCCCTTTCTACGGGAGCAGTGGGGACTTCCTCTGCCCCGTCCCTAGCCGCTACATCTACCGTCGCCTCCGATCCAACGACCGCGGCAGCTGTATCGGCAACTGTCAGCATGGGCCACCCCAAGCAGTCGAAACAAGCTAATGCACTCTGAAGAAAAGAAGAGCCTACCTTCGGCCTCTAGCCCTTGTGCGCGAGAAGCCTCAAATTCTTCAAGAGATACAACAGGAGGAAGGACGGTTGCCGATTCCTTCTCTGCGGCTTTCTTCCGGCGCGCCCGTGTCACTCGGGTCACCGCCGCTTTCGCCTTCCCGACGGCCTCCCGTAGTTGGGACCTAGTCCTCTTCCTCGAATCCCCAGGAGGTAGTGGCGTCGTGGTCGGGGCCGGCTCAGGAACTTCAAAATATGCCGGCTTTTTGGCTTTTATGATCAGCTCCCTGAAGTGCCGGGTCTCCTCCGAAGTCGGTCGGACTGCATACGCACAAGGGTGAGGATGACACAACCACAATGAAAAGAAGAAGTTGGCCGAAGGGGCTGAAGGAAAAGATAGAACTTACTTGCCGGTCCCGTGTAAAAGGGGAAGAGAGGCCAATAAAATAGCGATGGCGTCTTGTCCCTCGAAGCCGCCTCGCGAATGAGCCAGCATAGATCCCCGATCTTTTCGCTCGGCTCAGCCAGCAACGCCAGGTCCTCGTGTCCATGGGAGGACAACAGATAATACAGGCTCAGATGGTCCAATCCCCACCTGTCTGCATATTTGAAGGAGATCTGAAGAGGATGGTCCAGTATGGCTTCACTGGGGCTACCCACCGAGAGGCCATGAGACCGAAGGAGTGCGAACAGCCAGGGGGTGTTGGCATATAAGTCAGCCCGCCTGTCCTCTTTGCGAATGAAAGCCCGGTAGGGATACAACCTGTCCACCTCGGGACGCCAGTCGGCCACCGCGCGATGGGCTCCTCTACTGGCAAAGGGAGTTGCTGGAGAATCACCCTCTCACTGCTTACCCGGCATAAACCCCGAAGGGTCTTCACATAATCATCCTTGTTGATCGGGGGCAACTTCAGCTCAACTTTCATCTTGCGGCCTTTTACGAGCTTGCGGGCCTCTAGATAGGCCTTCACATCCGTATTAGTCCAAGATTTCAACTTCTTCAAATAAGAAGCGTCAATATCAAGAACTGGCTCCGGCTGGGAAGCTAAGAACCTGTGCTCCGCCACGGCCCAGCACTCTCTCCGGGAGGTCCTGTAAAATCCCGTCCGCGTGTTCCACCACTTGACGTATTCAGGTGTGACGCGAGGGAACCGTGCGGGGGCGGGCACCCGGAAAGAAACATCTTCGGGACGATGGAAAAGTCCCACCATATCCGGGCGTCATCATTGGACGTTTGCCCGGCCCTGTGCCTGTTGGGCAATGCAAATTGCGAAGAGGAATGTGGAATCTGCTGGTCGTAGCCAAAGTTCCGACTGAAACGGAACGGGTAATACGGCTCCAGCCACAGAATGCCGCTCTTGCGAAATACGAGGACACTAGGCCTGATGGCCAGTGCCCAATCAACCAACTCCGGCTCCAGAATAGGCCTGGTATAATTGGCCTGGGAAATCGGATGGATGTACTCCTCAGTTTCAAAGAGCTTGCATTGCCTCGTCCTGTTCGTCAACGGGCTCGAGTGAGCAGCTAAGCTCCAGAAATGAAGAACCCCCGGCGAGTCCACGGGAAGACGGGTCAATTTACCCCGAATGGCATAGAGTTGCTCCGCTAGCGATGATGGCTCGGCACTTGCAAACTCTATCATGCGCGGGACCAGAGGAACTGCTTGTAACGCCCGAGGAGCTGCCTCCGGGAACAGGGTGCAGACCCAAGCATTAAAGAAATGTAACGGACCAACCGTCCGAAGGCTTCTGGGGAGGCGCGTCTTGTGCAAGTCTCCCAACATCTTGTAAGTAAGGCACAGGGCCACTGGGCAAAGAGACAGCTTGGTACCCCAAGCCATAAGACAGGCTGGATATATGGCTTCCGCCCTGATCACGCTCTCGTCACCCTGAGGGAGAGCAAAGGAACAAAGCCAATAAACCAATTACGCAGCACAGTGAGTCACTACATCAACACCAGTAGGGTTTGGGTTTTCCCCCTGCCTTCCTCTCGAAGAAGATGACGAAGCGGCCTGGCGTCGTATCCTCTTCTTCCGCTTCTGGGCCACCGGTGCTATCGGAGGAAAATCTTCATACTTGTTCTTCCCCTGGAAGAAATATTGAAGCCAAACGCCCATCCGCACTCTTCGTTTCTCGCCCGGCTTTCGAGCTTCTCTCGTGTCTTGCGACGAACGGAAGAGGGTGCGATACGCCTTCATTAGATATCGATAGGCGTAGCCCGCCATATACCGACCGTCACCGTCGGTCTGGTCCTTCAACCAGTCGGGCCAACAAACTTCTTCATACGGCTCTCCATCAATGGGCAGGCCGCTGAGCTCAGATAGACTCCACAAGTCTAAGGAGGTCTCCCCCTCTGAAGTATAGAAGGTGTTGTATTCAGGGCAAAACACCTCGATCATGCCACAGCACAAGCCTCGGGAAATCGGGTACCGATATCTTGAAGCGTACACGCTGTGATATACACCAGCTCTGGTCAAAAGAGGAGCATAATGATGCAGCACATAGTCTGTGAATTCCACTGCTCCGGGCCTGAATGCGTGGGCGTCTGTAACTTTCAACTCAGCAAACCACCCCACGGAGATCTGGTGCTTGAAGCGAATCGCCAAGCAATCCAGCAAGAATGACTCATCTCTATATCCCCATCTCAACGGGGCAAGCAATAAACCAAAGATCGGCTTCTCCCGATCTACTCTGCCCGTGGAGTCATTCCACCGAGCAGGTACAAATTCGGGAGCTCTGGTCAACAGTCCGTCTGCCGGAGCCAGGTCTTGTAGCCCCAGCACAACGCTCCACTTCCTGACCTCCCCAGGGAGATAGATGGGTCTTCTCCGCATTACGCATTCGGCCAAGCTATCTCTCTCCACCAGCAGAGCCTGCTCGACCTTCCGGACGGCGAACACATCCCGCTTCCCCTGAAGGTTGAAGCGCCGAAGAAGGGACATCAGGTGCTTGTCCTTGGGATAATCCTTCCTGGTCACGCCTTCTCTATTATAATGAAAGGAGTCGCCCCGGAGAATAAGGAGACGACCGGTGTCTATAGTGTCCGTCTCCGAATCCGAAGACTCTGCAACTATGGCCACCTGGCCGTGCCCCCAGTCGAGAGAATTAACATTCTCCCATGTCACCACGGCACGAGAGGAAGAGTTGGATGCCATGACAGCTGCAAAAAGAGCATATCAAACAAAAAAAAAACGTCAGGAAATGGCTAATCAAAGGCGAACTTCTGACAAAATTTCGGCAGAGTCTCCCTAGCACAGGGAATTGCCGAAGAAAAGCGGGAACGCATCCACTGAGGAACGATCCCTAAAAAAGCAGCCATCAGCATTACACCGAGGCCAGAGGAACACCCGGGGAAATAGCTCCGAGGGCAAGCCCTGCTAGAAGCCTCCCGGGACCCAAAGAAAGGGTTTTGAAACCCAAATTGACGGCACCTCTACTCACCCGAAGGAGGAAACCGCCGCTCTCGACGCCAGAAGGAGAGAAGAAAAAAGGGAAGAGAGAGAAAAATTTTATGCAAATGAAGGATGAAGAAGAAAAAACAAAGGCGAAAGCCTTATATGGAGGGCCCCCCTTCCGTTAAACCGGCGTGCTATTTAGCGCGCCGGATTAACGGCCCTCTAAGCAAAAGGCGTGCCGGGTCAAAGCAAAATGCCTGAGACCACGCCGGATTAAAACCACAAAGGGTAAGGGCGCGCCGTATTAACGTCTGAACGGTGCCGGGTCAACGCTCGTGCCGAATTAAAGGCCATCCCAGGTGCCCGCCAATCAAGGAAGGGGTCAGCCCGGGTGAAATACATCCGTCGGCCCTGCTACACTCGTGCCTTGCTCGCAACACCCACGTCTGGGGGGCATTTGTTGGCACCTAAAATATGATCATTGGCAACCAAGCCAATAAAGATGAATGACCCAACACACCGAAGCACGGAAGCCGATGCAGATCAACATATTGAAGACTTCTCAAGCTGTCAGAGCCTCGGGTCACTCCGTATGGATACGGGGACTTCACCTCAGGAGAGCCGAGACAAACTCGTCAACCAACCGGCAGTGCGACCAAGCCTGCCCAATGAACCGGCATCGACTTTGTCGTGCTGCATCCACTACACCCGTTGTCCGACCAAGGTCGACGGTCTACCCGATGGCTTCCCACCTCATGAAAGGCTCTCCCGAGGATAAAGGAGTCCCCCCGGCTTCCCGAAACGGAGAACCGAAAGATCTGACGGCGGAAGATCCCGATCGCCCGGCATGGGCACGGCTTCCCGTCAAGATGGGCCCATTAGTGGCCGAATGATCGCCCGGCTCAGGCAGAACTATCTCCCAGCTATCTAACCTCCTAGAAAGCTCTGAGTACGAGCCAGGCCGGACCAACAGCATGGAGCGTAGAGCCGAAGGCCGTGCCGGTAGAAAGCCCGTACGATCAAGATAAAGCTATCCAGAACCTCGAGAATGGCCGTACGCCGATCTAGGAGCTTCGACAGATCATATCGCCGAAGCCTTAGTAAGCAGTGGCAGAGTACATGTTCACGATGGCCCCCGGAATTATCCCCGAGTTCATTGCCTGGCTTGAAGCGTACAAGAAGCATTAGCCCGGCGCGCCTTAAACCGGCGCGCCCCCCACTCAATACCCTTAAACCGGCGCCCCCTTTCCTTCAGCCCTTAGCCCGGCGCGCCCCTTACCTCCAGCCCTTATCCCGGCGCGTCCCCTACCTTTCGCCCTCTTCCCGGGGCGCCAGTTACCCTATCGAATGGCGCCTTAAACCGGCGCGATAAGCTGATGAAGACTTCCCCGGCGCGCCAAAAGCTCACGCCGGATGAAGAGCCTCCAACCTGTTATATATAGGGGCGAGGTTCGATTGAAAAATAGGCTAGAAGGCTGGAAGGCTGGAAGGCTGGGAAGGCTCTGGGCTCTCAGAGAAAGAGAAAAAAGAAAAGGGTGAGGCAACTGCGAAACGAGAGAGTCTTCTTCCTTTCTCGGGATACACAGAGAGGGAGGGTTTTTCTTCTCTGAAGGGGCGACCGTCGGCCTGCATCGACGATACTCTATTTTTTTGAGGAACAGGTGGGCAGGGGCCATTCCTATTCCTGCTTTCCGCGTTTCTTTTCCTTTTCCTCTAAGCTTCTACCTATCGAATGTAAGGGATGGAGGGGAGGGGCGATGATGATATGAGTCGATTCCCCTTTCCCCCCCTTTTGCGATTTCGTCTGCCATCTTCTCTCTGTTATCGTGACCTGGGCGTCCTCTGCTTCTAAATAGCGTTAAACGGCAACCAAACAATGGTGCCGGAATTGTAATCTCGCCGTGCGAATGTCAAATCCTCCCTGTCTTAGGGATGGTGATCTGTATGCATGCCTGTGGATGCTTGAATCAATAAATTGGAGGAACGATCTCCCCTTTCTCTATCTTTATTTATACTGATACGTGTGTCAGGATTCTTCTCTGCATAGGGCCGCTTCCGGTTTCCTCGAGATGCATATTATGCCCCGAATCACCACGGGCTACAGAAACACCCCTCCCCGGGGGCTCTCTTGCGTTTCATTTCTTTCATGTTTAGTTCAAGGGCTTTGCATCCCTTTCTCCTCTCGGATGGAGCCGTGCCTCTGCATGCGCCTTTGTCCCCTCGAGTATTATTTTCTAACTGTTCGAGCATATGTCCCTGCCGGGGGTCTGTCTAACTTAGGCCGTTATTACATGTTCTTCGTGGCCATCTGCATCGTTCCGAGGTTTCCCCGTCACTTTAATCACCCGGGGAGGGGGACATTCCCCTTTTAGTTCCTGCAGTTGCCGGGTGACCGAGAGCCCAACCTCTTCATGGTGGGCGTCTTCTCGAAGCCATGGCCAATAATGAAGGGGGCCTGGGTCAACGAACTCAACCCCGACAGACCAAGGCCCGATCGAGACCAGGGGGTGTGCGCTCCTTGTAGGCTAGTCCTCGGAGTTCCACTCTCCCAATGGTCAGTCCCTTCATGGAACGAATCACTGACCACGAGCCCTTCACCCCTCGTAGGCTAGCCCTCGGGGTGTCATCCTCATCATCAGTGACTTCGCCCTTCTATTTCTTCCCCCATGGAGCTTTGGTGCCCATAGCATGCTTGTCCTCGGGGTATCCTATCCAGTGGGGTATGCTGGCCGCCTTTGGGCAGACCGGTGATTTAGGGGCTTGCTCCATTAGTGAGTATGACCCTGATCCTCCCCTGCAACTCTGTTTGTTCAGGGGAGATGCTGTCAAATTTTCGACAGACTCTAGATAATTATGTCAATAAAATGATCGCACCAAATCGAATCAATTCAGTGCTCGAGTATGAACCTCACACTGACCTCCCCATCATTTCCAGAAGGCCATGGACTCCAAACAAACAATCGTTTGGCCCAAACAACTTAAGAAAGGGTCCCATGAAGTCTAACAAACTTAAAAAGTTCATAATTCAACAAAACAGGTTTAATACGGCGCGGTCTTAACCGGCGCGCCCTAAACCGGCGCGGTACCCCCCCGCGTCGGATTAACCCCACACTCATTTCCTTAAAAAATTTCCTTCCGACTTTCCGGCGCGCCCTAAACCGGCGCGCCCCAACTCTCTTGCGCGCCGTCTCAACTGCATGAAGACCGCGCCGTATTAGCCGCTATGCCTACGCTTTATCGCGCCGTATAAGTTTTCTTACATAGTCACGCCGGTTTTGAAACCTTGTGCCGCTCTAATGGTCTATTTACCCCGGGGCAAGCCTCGCCTCTCGGGGGCAATGTCGACAAGCCGTAGCAGGCATTGAATTGAATAAAGGAGGGTCAAGCGAGCCCGAGTCATGCCGTCATCATACTCACCATCATAATCCGTTAGCATTTCGCTTTCGCTAGCATACTTGTGTTGCTCTCCCTCTTCTCGACGAGGGGTAATAAATATGGGTGATCGTCACCGTCTTCATAACGCTATCTTCATGTTCAATATAATCATGAATGTCTTGTGTGCATGCATGCATAGATCTCCTGGTATATCAAATGGCGTCGGCTAAAAGCCGGATCATGTCTGGCCGGAAGCCCTCGTCACGCGCGATGGTGGTCTTCGGACCTGCGTCCTCCGCCACGTACCTAGGATCCATTTTCCCATTTAACTACGCATCTTTCGCATGATTAATGCTGCATCTTGCCTGTCATTGCTATAATCATCATGTAGCTCTTTTAACCCGGCTTCGACAGCCCGATATCTCGGCAATTATTCAAAGGTGTTCCCTCCTCGTGGGGGATGTAATTAACGCCATAACCTTTATGGTATGGCGGACTGCTGGTCCCGACCGAACCTCACATTCGCCCGACATGGGTCAGAATGAGCGCACAATAGAATTGTCACTCATGTGACTGGCACGCCCGCGTCGTCAATCAGTCAGTTGACTACCAGTTAGCCAAATGGTTGATCGACACACGAACGAAAAGAAACGAACGAAAAGGACGAAAGAAAGAAAAGGTCGCAAACAAGCCCCTAAAGAGGCATCCATGGCGACAATGTAGAGAATAAGGGGTTTCCCTCCGACAGGTGCCCCTAAGACAAGAGGAGTCAGTAAATACTCCTTGATTTGCTCGAAGGCTTTCTGACAGTCTTCGTCCCATACGAAGGGTGCTCCTTTCTTCATCAATTTGCCGAAAGGGAGGCATATTCTGGAAATGTTAGAAATAAACCGCCTAATATAGGTGAGTCTTCCTTGAAGAGATCTGAGCTCTGTCAAGTTCTTGGGCAGAGGCAGTCCTCTTATGGCCTTGATTTTGTCGAGGTCGATTTCTATGCCTCGGTACCTAACGATGAAGCCAAGGAATTTGCCGCTGGAGACGCCGAAGGCGCACTTCATTGGGTTCATCTTGAGCTGGCATTGTCGCAGCCTTTCAAAGACGCGACGCAGGTCAGCTAAGTGATCCTCCCGCTTCTTTGTCTTGACGACCAAATCATCGACATAGCATTCGACAAGGTCATGTAGCATCTCGTCAAAGATCTTGGTCATTGCCCTTTGGTAGGTTGCGCCGGCATTCTTCAGACCGAACGACATCCTTTTGTAGTTGAAGATCCCCTTATACGGCCATGCGGATTTGATTATAGCCCGACAACCCGTCCATAAAAGACAAGGCTTCGTGAGCGGTGGTCATATCAACCATTGTCTCAGTGATTGGGACAGGGAAGTCATCCTTTAGGCATGCTTTGTTCAAATCCCTGAAGTCGATGCAGACTCGGACTTGGCCGCTCTTCTTCTTGACAGGGACTATATTGGCGAGCCATACATGGTACATGCAAGGTTCTATGAAGTCCACGTTGAGCATCTTGTCAACCTCAGCATTGACCTTTAGCTCCAGCTCATGGTGCATATGCCTTTGAGCTTGCTTGATTGGCTTGACTGTTGAAAGTATTGCTAGCTCATGTTCAGTCACAGAAGGGTCGAGCCCGGGCATTTCTTTATAAGTCCAGGCGAAACAATCCCTAAACTCTTCTAAAAGCTATCGATACGACTGCCTTTCTTCCTCACTGAGGAGGGCACTTATGAAGGTGGGACGATAGTCACTTTTGCTTCCGAGATTTAATTCAATCAACTCATCCACAGTTGCTTGACCACCGTCTTCAAGCTCTGGTGGAGCTAGTTGGAGGTCGATGAAGTCTTCCTCATCATCAGTGTTGGCTTCATAGACATCAAATTCTTCGAAGCACTCTTGCTCGTGGCTTGAAGCCGAAGAGCTTGCTTTGTCTCGCCGATGGTTAGCAGGCTGGGCTGCTCCTTCCTCTGAGGGGTGGTCGCTGTTGACTCCTAATGAAGGTGATGGTGTGGCAGACACATCACCGGACGCCCTTACCGAGTCATCAATCTTAGGCTCAGCTTCTGCTTGCCCGTGATGGAGAGGTAGCAGTCCTATGGAGTTGACTGCAAAGTGAACCTCGAAGTCCGTCTCCTAGTCATAACCAAGGCCCCTTGTATCTTTGCGGGAGAAGGGAGGTTGCCCACGGACCTGCGGAGAGTTCCACAATTGATGGAAATACGCCGCTCGTGCAGGGTCCAGAGTTTACGGGATGTGCTGCTTTTTGCACATTTCCCTGATGTATTTCGGCATATCGTCCATCTCCTGGACTGGCTCTGGCACCACATCGGCGGGAGTATCCCAGCCGAAATTATCTTCAGGAGGGCACGGTGGGACTAAATCACTTTTGTAAAAGATGATCGGCTTGTCCCTCTTGCCTTTGTTGCGTCTCCTTCTCCGTTGATAGGAGACTATAAAGGTCTTCATCTATTCCACTTCATGTTCTTCCCATTGGGACGAGAGTTGAAGGCACTTAGGCGGTAAGGAGATACTCCCGTCAATGACCCGGCTGATGAGGTTGGCTTCAAAGTCAACACTTCACCTTTCTGGTTGAGTTGGCTTGGAGGCGGCACTGAGGCTCAGCCTGTGCAGCTTTACCATGTCTTGGTTGACAGTGAAGAGCTGCCCTTCCTCGACTTCGTGGTCCACTTTTTGCTTCCCTTTGTCCTTTATAGGCTCAGGGATTGTCAGAGTGGGTTTCCCAAAATATAAGGAGACATCGGCCAAATGGCACTCATTCGGATGGAAGGGAGATTGATCTGCAAAGACCGTATGTTGCTCCCCTCCCTTGGCATATTTAATGCACTGGTGCAGAGTTGAAGGGACGACCCAATTCTCATGAAGCCAGGGTCTTCCAAGCAGCATCTTGTAAGATGTGTCGGAGTTGATGATATAAAATGTCGCTTGGGTGACAAAATCGCCCAAAGCTAGCTTGACCACAACCCGACCAAGCACCTCCTCGGAACCCTGATTGAATCCCGAGATCTTGACATCGCTCACCTTTTGCAAATAAGGCGCCAAGTATAGGGACTTGAAAGTCTTCAGAGGCATGATGTTGACGACTGCTTCGGCATCCACCAGGATGCGATTCACATCATGTCCATTGATCGTTCCCCGCATATATAAGAGATGATTATGGCACGGAGAGGACAACAACATGTCTTTTTCCGTGAAGGAAATGTTGGCTGTGAGTGTCTCGTATGCCTGAGCCTGCAGTTCAGCAACATGGGCTTCATAGGCCTCTGGATCTTGGAGTATCTTAACAAGAGCCTCCCTGAGGTCCTTGCTCATGGCAATGGCTTCCCAAATAGTGACATTGGTTGGGAACCGCTTCATATGATGGATGATTTTGCGGTCTGCCCTGGCACGGGTCTTATCAAATGGCGCGATGATCTCCGCCAGAGTCTTCGGCGCCTGGCGAGGCTTCTCCCGCTTAGAAGGGCGCTCCTCCGCATTCTGGCCTTCCGCATCTTCTTGGAACAGCAGTGCCAAGGCTTCCTCCGGAGGTGGCAAAGGCTCATCATGGTGGTCTTCATTAGAAGGACCGGCCTGGCTCGCGGGCTCGACCCTGTTAGAGGGGCCGTCCTGCTCTGACGCCTCCTCGCACTTTGGTGATTTGGTTGGATCCTCTTCTTCATCGGAGGAGGTGATGGTAAAAGGAACGCCACCCGGCTTAGCCGTTAAGGTGGGGCCTGAACCCTCTGAGGGGCTGAGGATGTAACGGATTCCCCGAACTTGAGTTTCTGGGACAGGACCCGACTTCTCCCCTCTGAATATTATGACCCGGTCGAGGGCCAGGGGGCCTTCACGTCCACATCCTCGGCCACGACCTCGTCCATGTCCCCTGCCATTTCTTGCCGAGCGACGCTGATATGTTGCCATAGGAGCCTTGCCTCCAGTGCTATCAACCGTGGGACAGTAAATGTTGTCAGGCAGCAAGTAGTATTCAACTTAAATCGGCGTATGGTCTTCTCATCCTGTCTGTTATTGGCCATGGTATGTGGAACATTTGGAGAGCAAGGAATGAGGTCAGATATGAGGGTAAAACAATAGCAAATAACAGTGTTCTTCATCAAACTCTCACTCACGTGAAGCAAATGTGTTCTGCTGCAAAGTTTAAGGAAAATATTTTCAGATACAAGATGATTCTGGACAGCTTGGGCATTCCACTTCCTATCTTTAATGACGCTCAACTGAAAATCATCAAATGGAAAAGCCCTCCGTGGCCCTTTCTTAAGCTAAACTCAGATGGAGCTTGCAAGTCAAACGGAGAAACTGGAGGAGGAGGTGTTATCAGATATTATAGAGGGAATGTCATTTTAGCCTACTCTCATTATTATGGGATATCCAACAATCTTGTAGCAGAAGCAAGGGCCCTGAATGATGGCATTAAGTACCTTCACACTATTTCCACTCAACCTGCCTATATAGAATGCGACTCTCAAATTCTGATTCGGATTATCAAAAAAGAATATCATTGTCCTTGGTCCATCCTTCAGCATGTCAGAGAGATATGGAGATCAATCACTCAACATGACAAAGTTGATCACATATACAGAGAAGGAAATAAAGTTGCGGATTCTTTGGCCTCCATTGCTTGCTCATCTAAATGTAATGTTTTTTTCTTTTCTAATGAGCTCCCCTCAATTATAAAGGGAGAGGCCTATATGGATAAACTGGGAATGCCCAGCTTAAGACTGATGTAACCTTTCCTTCACTTTTGCAATAAAATTTACCTCCTAGAGACTCGGTGGTGGAATGGCCAGTCCTTTACCTCTGGCAAAGGGCGCATTCTCCCACTCGTCCCTAGGTAGGGTTTCTTAAAAAAAAATGTTGTCAGGCAGCGGGATCGCCACCATGTTGTAGGAGAGCTCTTGCAGCATTTCCTCGAGCATCTCGAGAGTGAGCTCCTCATCTTTGTAGAATAAGGAGAGCTCCTCCGGGATTGGGAAGTCTTCACATTCTTCAAGACGGTGAACCATTTCTCGGAGCCATTGCAGAAGATGGGTTTTGTGCCCAAGCTTGTCCCAAGGAATATATTCGTCTAGAGTGACGACCCTGGTGGGATGAGGGGGAGTGTACTCCTCCAGCTCATCTATTAGCTTTTGAAGTCTTTGTAGAGGAGTTGGCTCCTTATGAGCCTCCATAGTAGCTGCTTGCTCGGCTTGCTTCTTCAATCTCCTCTTCAAATTCTTCATACGGTTCTTCTCTTGCTTCTTTTGGTGTGCTACCTCTTGAGAAGAGAGAGGAGTTTGCTTCGGCAGTGGGACTCGCTTGCCCCCAGAATTTTGCTTCTTACCTCGGGCTGGCTCCTTAGGAACCTTAGTGCCACGACTTTTTTTGGGGGCAACCTTGATCCAATTAACCTCCTCCGGCTGAGCTTGGAAGGTGGCATTGATTGCTTGAGCAATTATTTCAGGAGGTAACTCCTGGAACTCTGCCAGTCCACAGTGGGGCCCCTGGGGGCTTTACGGTTCCACCGACTTTGCTTGGGCTGGTGGCTGGGCTTGCTTGAGCTGCTGAGGCCTTTCTACAATTGGCGGCCTCGCTGGGCTGACAGAGGCCTTAATTGGGGTCTTCGCGGGCTCAAGAGGTTGAGTCCTCTCCACGAATAACGGCCTTGCTGACTTGGCAGGAACTTTGGCTGAAGGCTCTGACGCCTTGGCCTTGCCTTTGTTGTCTGGCCGAGAGTTCTCTCTTATGACGATGCCAGGCTGACTCGACCTGGGACAGACCCTGGGACTCTCTCCCACGGCTTGGCATTCTGGGTTCTGGACCTTAGGCCCTTTATAGGTGGCCTTGCCTTTAGTGAGTAGTGGGAATTCATCATTTTCCACAAGCTCACTTGGTCGGGCTAATCGGGAGAAAGCCTTAGTTTCTCGCCGAACTTGCTGGAGAGTCTCCCTGGCGGCGTCTGCAAGATGTAACCTTGTCATGGAGTTCCCCTGAGTATCGACAACCCCTCTTTGGATGAGGGCTTTAATGAAGTCCTGAACCTCTGGGCATTGCCGAGTAGGGTGAGACACCCTTGCATGATACTTACAATAGCGGGGGTGACTCTTGGCCGTCTCATTGTAATAAGACGGCGGGTCATGTGTCAGAACCTAGCCATCCTCCAGAAGTTTGTCAAAAATCTTCTCAGTGTCCTCCTTGGGGAAAGAACACTGGTGAGAGGGTCGCCACCCAGGATACCAGAGTGTGGATTTAGGAGACTGGGAACTGGCTCCCTGGGAACTAGCTCCCTCCTCCTACTGCTCAGGGAACTGGAAGGCTGCTGCAGCATGGATAACATTGACGGAGAAATGAAGGGTCCTCCGTGCATGCGGCTGTGGTGGGTTGACCAAGGATGCCCCCATATTGATCTTCCCTCGCCTGATTAAGTCTTCAACAATGTCCTTAAACGGCTCACATTTGTGGATGATATGGCCAACAACTTCATGATACGGGCAATAGCCTGATGAAAAGCAGCACCTGGTGTCTGCTCCATGGGTGACAGGCTTATCAGTCCCGCCCGTTGGCATGCGAAGAAGATGTTTGGAGTCTTCTCGCAAGGGAATGAATATAACTTCTCTGGCAGCTCGACTTGAAGTGGAGCCTCCTCGCCTTCCGGTGAGTCCTCCTCGTCTTCGGATGAATATGAGGACTCTTCAAAGAGCCAACCCTTGAGCGGAGTCCGGCCAGTGGGTGATACACCCGCCTCCCGTATGTGGGTCGGAGCTAACCCCCTAGCAAATGGGCCAAAGGGGAAAGTGGACAGTTACTGATCAATGCTCTCCAGGAACTGCAGCAGGTGCCTCTGTTCTAGTTGTAATTGCCGAATTTCCCTCGGATTTTCTGAATGGTTCTCCGC
Source organism: Amorphophallus konjac (assembly GCA_022559845.1). Taxonomy (NCBI): domain Eukaryota; kingdom Viridiplantae; phylum Streptophyta; class Magnoliopsida; order Alismatales; family Araceae; genus Amorphophallus; species Amorphophallus konjac. The sequence goes on from CM040125.1 coordinate 265,353,192, forward strand.
AGTGCTAGACATTCGGGGAATGAAGAAGGGGCTCTGGGACTAGTGTGGGACTGCTGATTTGAAGGCCCGGCCTCGGAGGCGTTGGAGCTCGAAACCATCGCCACCATGTGGACGACGTTAGCCGACCGATTCGATCGACCCCAAGCATGCGGCTGTGGTGGGTCGACTGCATGGCCCAGCATGTTTATCAAACCTTTTTGAATGAGCTCTTTTGATATGTTTTTGAAGACATAGCAATCCCCGATGGTATGACCCAACCTCCGGTGATACACACAATAGGTAGGATCACCAGTTTTATCCACCTCTGCGGGCTTCCGCGGATCCGGCAGGGTGATGAGCTGCTCTTTCATGCATAGATCAAAGAGCATTTTAGTATGCTCTTTCCTGAAGGAATAGGGCATCTTCATGTTCTCCGCTAACCGAGACGTGCTTGCTTTGGCATCAGGCTTTTTGCCATTGCCTTTAGATTTTCCTTCTCCCTTTTCTCCATTGGTCGGGGAGAAATCTACAGCATTTACTTCCTTGCCGCTAGCCAGATGGTCTTTGGAGGATTTGCCTTTGGCAGAAGCTTGTGTAGGGTGGTCGGCAAAGAACATCCTAATTTCCGCCACCACTGTGTTCAACTGGTCAACGCTTCTGATATTGGAGCCCAGAAACTTTTCGCTGACTTCTGCCGAGAGACCCCTGCGGCAGATGGTGATCGCATCTTTAGGCGTCGGAGGATTATCGTAGCGCATGCTGACGTCCCTCCATCGCTTGATGAAGTCTAATGCTGTTTCACCCTTCTTCTGTTGAAGGGAACAAAGCTCTGCTAAGGAGACTTTGCATTCGACCATTTGGAAGCGGTCGACAAACTTCTTCTGCATATCAGCCCAATCAGATACTGAGTTGGGCTTCAACCTTGAATATCACTGGAAGGCGGTGCTAGTCAAGGACGTGGCGAAATACTACAACAAATATGCCTCTTCCAGGGCTAATTCACCCATGGCTGTCATGTAATAGGCCAGGTGTTCATGCGGAGAGCCTTGCCCGTTGAACTTCCAGAGCTTCGGGGCTTTTGGGCAGTCAGGCGGAAGCTTCTTGAATTGATGACGGAGGGGATAAGGCATGCTGTACAAATCAACGGTGGCCACTCCCTCCCCATGTTGAGCAAACTTCACCTCTATAATGCGTTTAATCATTTGCTTCTGCGCCATGAGGCTTTTTGTAGCAGGAGTAGCAGATGACCGCGCATTGGCACCATGTGGCGGGACTTCAAAGTCCATCGCCAGTGGGAATCTTGCAGCAGTGACAGAGGCGTTGGCTGTTGCTGGAATGGGAGAAGGCTGCTGCTCCGTTCCAGTGGGTGCCCCGTGAGGCGGGGCAGGAGCCTCCTTTTCGCGCAAGAGCGATTGTAGCAGGTTCTTGAGCTCTTGGTTCTCCCGTCGAAGCTCTTCCAATGTGGGGGCCCGTGGCTCTTCCCCCAACTCTTCTTCGTGCCGGGAGTGACTGTCCTCATCAACACTGTGGACGTCTTCCTGGCGCTCTTCCTGTCGTGCCGGCTCGTGTTGAGATGTACCAACAGCCGACACCTGCTACGTCTGCCCTAGAATCCGGGAGACCGGCCTTGACTTCCTCCAATATTGGATAGGTTGGTCAAGCTCTCCCGAGGTGTTCTCGGGATGTTTGTCGCCGGAGGTGGCGTAACAGGTGAACACTTTACCGATGTCATCGGTCACTTGGACCACCCACTTTTTCTTGGGCGGTTGTCGCTCTGGCTTGGGCGGCCTCCCAAGTCTATCAAAGATAGACACTCGGGATATAGATGCTTGAGGAGAGCGATCCTCCTCCGTGTGCGTGGAACTGGCCCACGGGGAGGTCGGCCGCACATTCTTTCCGGCTCCTCGGCGCTTTTGCCCCCGTAGGGGTTGAGATGTAAACCTCGCAGACGTCGAGGCCTCAATGCATGGCGGACTCCGCATCCGCTGAAGCTCCGACATGCGGAAGGGCTCCTCCGCCCTCCCGCGCCTTATAATCTGGGCCTCCTCCTTGGTGACCCAAATCTTCTTCAGATGGAGCTGACGCTCCTCCACTTTGTTGCCCCCTGTCCTTGACCAGGCAACTCGTGGCTTGGGCCGTTGCAGAGGGCCCTGGGTTGCCGCCGGTACGGCAGGCTTCTTCTTCATCACTCTGTCCTTCTGAACTTGCCGAAGGAGCTCGAAGTGGTTGGAGGTAGGAATGGTCGGGACATGACAATCCCGTGGCACGATTGGCTCGCCTCCATCGAGCCGGATGCGGATGTCTCCGACAATTACAGTCTTACCGGAGCGAGAGATAGCTGCTTCGAGCTTTGTACCCTTGCGGCTACGACGTTGCCCCCGTTGAGCAGGGGCAACGGTGGTGGTGCCTGCCATAAGCATGGCATCATCCTAACGGTGGCGGCGTTGCCCCCATTGAACAGGGGCGGTACCTCTAAGGGTAGTCGCAGTGGAGTTAGGGCCGTGACGGCGACGACGTTGCCCCCGTTGAGCAGGAGCAGCACCGACAGTAATCTGGTTGGCCGAGAAAACTTGATCGTTTACTGAGACAAAGGGCCTGACACCCTTGGTCTGTGAAAAGTTGGCCGGACGAAGCCGACCGGCTGCTGCAATAGAGGGTCTGGCACCCTCAGAAGCTTGCTTGTTGGCCGAGCAGACTCGACCAATTGTTGAAGCTGAGGGCCTGACACCCCCGACGGCTGGCTTGTTGACCGGGCGGACCCGACCAGTTGAAGCGGAGAGCTTGACGCCCTCAATAGTCGACTTGTTGACCAGACTGACCCGGCCAACTGCTGGGGCCGAGGGCCTAACACCCCCGACGGTTGTCTTCGCGACCGGGCGAACCCGATCAGCTGAAGCGGAAGGCCTGACGCCTTCAGTAGTCTTCTTGACCGAATGAACCCGGCCAGTTGATGGAGCCGAGGGCCTGACACCCCTAGTAGCAGCCTTGTTGACCGGACTATCCCGGCCAGTGGCTAGGGCCGAGGGGCTAACACCCCCGACAGTTGTCTTCTTGACCAAGCGGACCCGGCCAGTTGCTGCAGTAGAGGGCTTGATACCCTCAACGACTGTCTTCTTGACCGGGTAGACCCGGCCAGTTGATGGGGCCGAGGGCCTGACGCCCCCGACAGTTGTTGCAAGCATGGCTGAACCGACTTCAGCCACCGGTACCACGCCCAAGAAGAAGGGCGAGCCGACAACAGGTGGGAAGTCGCCGAAGACCAGTGGGGTTGCCAGGAATCCGAGCCTGGCGTGATTGGTGACAATCTCGGGGCCATAGGTAACGGCAGCCATCGCTGTTGCTGGTGTTGGTGGTGGTGCATAGCATGAAAGGAGTGGTGTGCAGATGCACAAAGAACTCTCAAATGAACAGAGAGATGTGCCCTCCTCTTCCCGTCCTGTAAAAGGAAGAGGAGGGAAATCAGAACCTTGTAAAAGGTTTAGAGACTTTCTTTGATAGAAAGAAGAAAGGTGGGAAGGGTCCCACCGTGCGTGCCAGTCTGCGAGACACGAAAAAAATCTAAATCGACTTTTATCGTAGATAAAAGGTAGATTTTCGTTCTTTTTGAAAAGAAACATCCCCCCCATCTGAGTAGAGGGTGATTCCGTGTGTGCGCGTCGTATCAGACGATTTGGGTTCGAGTGCTGGACCTTTCCCCACTGACCGCAGTCAGTGTTGATTTACATCGGCCTAACGTCCAAACACCTTTGTTTAACTGTCAAAGAAATCTCAAAAGTCTTCTATGGGGGTTCTGATGTTGGGGGTAAACTCTCTTGGAGGGCTCACAATGTCCACTCACTCACCACCGACCAACAGAAACAACGACTAAGTTAGGGTTTTAACTGAGGCCATATTTGGGCAAAACCCTAGGATTTGGGAATATGAAGATGATATGCGGGGGAAGCCATAGGCATAATTGAAGTCACGGGAGGTTTTCTGGACCCCGAGGGTATTTTGGTAATTTTACCAACCCAAGGGTATTTTGGTAATTTTCCTAGGCCAGGGGCACTCTGGTAATTTTTGGGCTGGAACGGAGGTAGGACCAGGTTCCTGACTCCCCAAGACGTTGAGGCTCTTTCTGGAGGGTTTTAGGGGCTGCTAGACCATTTCTAGGTCACAGGGGTATTTTGATAATTTTACGAGACCCTAGGTGGATCCAAGCTGAGGTGGCACCCATGTGTCAGACTGAGCTGACAACACTCTTGGACTGAAAGAATGACAAGGGGCTTCATAGAAGGCGCGCATTTGTCAACTTAGCCGAAGGAGGGGTATAAATATAATTTTTGGAAAGCCGGGGGTTTTCTTATAATTTCCCCCCAAGGAGATGCCCGGTGTATGCTGGGTACTTTTATAATTTCAGTGGGTACAAGAGTTGTCGGCGAATTGTCGACTGTACAAACGTCCGCGTTGGAGCGGGAGATAGGGGCGTAGCCCCAATTACAAAAGTTGTAGGGTATAACTGCAAATTACAGGATCTTGGTCTTTTACGGTCCCGGGGAGGACGTTTTTGTAATTCCGCCATCGTAAGGATAGAACCACCTGACTTAGTCATCCCGAGACGTAAAGACTTACAAAACATGGCCCGCTGAGGGGCAAAATTACAAATATGGCCCACTGAGGGGCGTAAATGTAAATATACCCCGTAGGGGCATAAATACAAGACCTGGGGACTTACCCCACACGGGTCGAAACAAACGAACAAACTCCAAACGTGAGATGCTCCGAGTGCGAGAAGTGCTCCGTACGTACGTAGGTTGATCCCCCATCTCCCCCTGGACCCTTAGGGTCTATTTATAGAAGGCGGGAGGGCCCAGAGGGGTCAAACGAATAAATTTACCCCAATTCTGTCAAGGTGGGGTGGTAAAAGCCATTTTGACCCCTCTGGCCACCAAAAAAGGTCAAATGACCCCTCTGAGGGGGTTAAAAATCCCTTTTTTGTGTTTTTTTTGAAACTCGGACCCCGGAGGGGGGCGGACCCAGGCGGGGTCGCGCGGCCCCAGGACGGGCGTGACCCGGCGGGGTCGGGCGACCCCGCGGGTGGACTAGCGGGGTCGGGCGACCCCGGGGGTGGACTAGCGGGGTCGCGCGACCCCGCTGGGTCCCAGCGGGGCCGCGGCCTCCCTTTTGACCCGGGAGGGGTCGTTTGACCCCCGGGCGTGCTTCTTGGCTCCTCTTCGTGCCGTTTCGCTCCGTTTTCGTCGTCCCGGGTTGGAGAAGAGCCGTGGTGGAGCTATATATCTCTAGGAGATTGCTCCTTCGCCGCGTGGCAGCATCGTGTCCGTAGAGGGAGCATTGTTTGTTTGTCTGGTCGTTCGTCGCCGCATAGGGAGGAACTTTACGCCCGTCTGTGCCGTGTGATACATTTGCTCGGCTACCCTGACCGGTATACTCATGAATCTTCCTCGCCAATTTTCTTGCTGTGACGTCGACCATAATATTGTCTGGTCGAGAGACCTTGAATTACGGAGATACTCCGTAGTCCGACGATGTCGATGATACGTCGTGCTTCTCGTCGTATGTTGCATAGCAACAATTCTTTGATTTAATTCAAGACAATTTTCGAGTGCAACACCTACACTGATGCAGATTATGCAGGGTACAGGATAGATAGGAAAAGCACTAGTGGGTATTGCCATTACCTAGGTGGTTGTCTGGTGTCATGGGCTTCTAAAAAGCAACACACTGTTGCTCTATCTACAGCTGAAGCAGAATATGTTGCAGCTGGGAATTATGCAGCCCAGGTACTTTGGATCAAGCACCAACTTATTGATTATCAAATAAAATTGGGATGCATTCCAATTTTATGCGATAATACTAGTGCTATATCTCTCACTAAAAATCATGTTCATCACTCTAGGACTAAGCACATAGAAATCAAACACCATTTTCTTAGAGATGAGGTAAATAAAAATGAAATTGAATTGCATTTCATTGAATCTGAAAAATAGATAGCTAATATATTTACTAAACCTCTGGGTAATGAGAGATTTCAATTCCTAAGAAGAGAATTTGGTTTATGTAAATTTCAACATGATAATTAATCTCAATTTCATTTTTGAATAAAGTTTCTGATATGATTTATGAATTCATGTCTGTCTGCATTGGAATAAATCTGTTGATCTGACTGAAATTGACACATGATTTATCTGTCTGAAAATCCATGTTTGAATAATTTCTCTGAATAAGATTAGGTTCAATTAACTGAACTGAATAAATGACCTGATCTGATGATTTAATGATTAACTGTTCATTGCTTCTGAATAAAGGTTTAGACCTTGTCTTGTGAATACTTGATTGATATCATACATTTGTTATCTTGATTTCAGAGGTATATCAAATGATATGAGATGGAAGGATAAATTCAATTTGTCTGAAAGTCCATACCATGTGTTGAGGATTAACCTTCACCTAGTATCCTGAATCAAGAGTATGTCTCAGCACTGCATTTCATTTCATCTCATATTATTATGTCTAGAGTCTCATTTCTAATTGGACTTCACTACATGTCATGCATTCGCATCTGAATTTTTGTACAATCATGTATGTAGGACAGGTGATTGCACTGCATTCTACTTCATGATGGTATGTCTAGAAATGCATGCATAACTGTGGTTGAATAATTAAGTAAAGATGCAAATAGACAGGGGGAGTGTTCTAAGAATTAGAGAATTTCTATGCTTGCTGCAAAGTGTCAGGGGGAGTATTGAGCATGTCTATCTGTCTGTCACTCAGATCTCTTCCACTCCAACCCCTTTGGAGTTCAGACTTTATTTTTCTCTCATACAACTTGCTGGTTCTGATACAAATTTTGTGAGCTCTCATATCATCATTCCATAACTTGATTTCTGACATAATGGCAGTCTGATAATAAGTTCAAAATTTTAAGCAATAGAAATCAGACATCTATTATATGAATCTTGCTTGATTCTTGCATGAACTGATGGTTTAAAATTTATAATCTTTAGAATCAAGAGACTGCATTCAGTAAATAGGAATGTTGATATCTGATAATCGCTCTCAACCCTTGTCTCATTACATGCTTGATAAAGGTTTTCTTGTATCTGAAATCTGCTAAATTGATGAAATCTTGGTAGAGAAAACTGAGTTTGTGTATTATCTTTAAACAAGTCTCTCTGAAAAATAAAAAAGATAGTAAACCAATCGTATGAAAAATAAAAATGGTAGAGCAATGACTGAGTAAACATCGAGAAACTGAGTGCTCCATCAAAGAAATGGAGAATGCTTAAGTCATGAAGTGGCTTAGGTTATCTCTGATCATATGATAAAAATAGTACGCACTGAGAAACTAAGTGCTCCATCAAAGAAATGGAAAACACTTATGTCATGAAGTTCCTCAAACTACTAGGTTCATATTGTTAAAATACTGTTCCTTAAACAAACTTCAAATGTGTCATATTGTTTAACTTCAATACATACCTTGGTCACTCCCAAAGATTATCACTGATTTTTCGAGAGTAAGATACAGTTAAACAATTCTCACATGATTAATGTGATACTGGTTTATTGATATTATCAGGAACAACAAACTTATCCAATGAATGAAGTATATGGATTCTAAGTTTTATCACCTTTAAACCAGAAATCTATCAAGAATACACTATTTTGATTCATATATCTGAAGACTCAGAGCTTTGTAATGCTTAGTTCTGAACTATTAAACAGGGTGTCAGTCCGACTTCTCTCTGTTAACATACTTCCACTTCCACTTCTCTGAGTTATTATCCTATTGATAATTTTTTCTTCCTTGTTGTTGTCAAAGGGGGAGATTACATTAGAAGGGGGAGTGTATTTCTGAGATTGTTCTTTCTCTACCTCCCTTCCTGTTTGCTGATGTCAAAGGGGGAGAGAGAGCTATCTGTATTTTTGAGCATTGGCATTTGGCATTAGCATTGGCATTTGGCATAGTGTTGCATATTCATCTGCATTAGCTTGCATTGTATGTTTAATAACTGCATATTTGAACCGAATGCTTTTCATCAAAATACATCTAATATAAACTGTTGCCATCATCAAAAATGGGGAGATTGTTGTGTCTCCTGATTTGATGATGTCTGGAGAAGAATGGTCTAACTCCTTGTGGACACCCAAATTTTCACGGCCAACGGTCGAATTTTAGTTCTGGCGATGGTGGGGCCGCATCCTGTACACAGCACCGTGCCATCATGAATTTAAGTTCCAAGGGACGAATTGAATATAAAATCGAGCGAGGTCACGACGTCCTCGAAGATGTAGCCCGGAGTGTGGAGGCCCGAGGGTCAAAGGAAGAAAATAAAATGAAATAAAAATGAGAATAGAAGAAAAGAAGAAAAAAGATGGAATAGAAGAAAATGAGAAAATAGATAGAATAACATAAAAAAATGAATGAATGAAAAAATGAAAATGAAAAAAAAATAACAATACTAGTAAAATAAATGAATGAATGAATAAATAAATAAATAAAATAACAGTCTCTCTCTCCCTCACCGTCTCTCTCTCTTAACCTCACCGTCTCTCTCCCCCTCATCATCTCTCTCTCTCTCAGCGTCTCTCTCTCTCTTTCCCTCACCGTCTCTCCCTCACCGTCTCTCTCTTTCTCTCACCGTCTCACCACCTCTCCCTCACCGTCTCCCTCTCCCTCACCGTCTCTCCCTCACCGTCTCTCTCTTTCTCTCACCGTCTCACCACCTCTCCCTCACCGTCTCTCTCTCCCTCGCCGTCTCTCTTTCTCCCTCAGTGTCTCTCTCTTAGCATCTCTCTCTCCCTCGCCGTCTCTCTCTCAGTGTCTCTCTCTCCCTCAGTGTCTCTCTCTCAACGTCTCTCTCTCTCACCGTCCCTCAGTGCCTCTCTCACTGTCTCTCAGCCTCTCTCACCGTCCCGGCATATCCAACCGGTGGGGTTACTGTAGCACCCGGTGGCTCCAAACTATGGCATATACGGTGGCACCCCAAAAGCCCAAGTGATCCGGTGGCGCGGTTGAGCTTCTTCATCCGGTGGCATGTATAAGGCCCTCATCCGGTGGCCTTTAAACATAACGCGATCTGGTGGCTCCAGCGACGGCATAAACTGTGGCTTTGCCACACTTTCATGAAAACCGCATGCACTTCTTTTTCAAGAACTGTTGGGCATTACCCCTATCCGAGGGTCCTTGCTTTGGCGCGCAATGGCTTAGTGGGACACTTAATCATTTGGGCAACTGTGGAAGGCGTCCTCTCTCTGTTACCAACCCTCTGTCCACTCCAAATGCGGCATGTTGACGGGCCACGTGAAAGGTCAAGACGGAAGGTTCCTCGACGCCCCATTGACCGCCTCATCGGTAACGTGGTTATCACGAACGAGCTGCCAGATATATAAGGCCCTGAAGAGAAGAAGAGAAGGGGGAGATGCTGGCCCTTCGTTCTCTGGAGTCCTGCTACTCCGACCACCACCTGGGTGAAGGGAGGAAGAAAAGAAAGAGAGAAGAGAAGAATAGTAAGAGGGAGAGAGCGATCCTGCTAGCTCCAGCTCTGGTGAGCCCAGGAGAAGAAGAAGAGAAAGGAAGAGGGTGAGTGAGGGAGAGTACAAAGAGGAGCGGCTTAGAGAGAAAAGGGAGCCGGTGCTCTGGTTTTTCTTCCCCACCGCGTCTTACTCCCTCTATTGCTTCCTTGTATCCTCCTTTTGTGCATGGTTTTCCTTTTACAAAAGAATAACAGTTGTAGGTTTTAGCTTGAATATCCCTCTTCCCGTGTCGTTCACCCAGGAGGGGTGGGGGTCTGCTCAACCTAATGAGGACATCCCTCCCCCCGGGCGAGCACGTTTGTCCTTTCCGTTTCATCTATTTCTTCCCCTCCCGTTAGAGGGAACTCCCACAACGCTTGAGTCCGGGGTCTGTCCAGCTCAATGGACGGCACCCTCGAGTCGCCAGGGGATTGGGTAGCCCGCCCTTCGCCGTCAGAGTAATTCTCCCTTCCATGGTTCCCCAATCACCTGGTTCTGTGAAGCTTTGTCAACCGGTGGTGAGTTCTCCTCCTTCTGTCGCGATCCGGTGGCTTGCCGCTCCTTCATCCGGTGGCATTTCCATTCACCTCATCCGGCGGTCTCTTGGCGACCCCATCCGGTGACACCATCATCTCCGGGCACGATGGCCTAACCGCCCCTTCCATGCCCAGAATCAGTGGCATCAATACCCAATAGATCCGGTGGAACCTTTCCTTTCCATCCCTTTTTGATCCGACGGCACCTTTTCTCCCCCATCCGGTGGCAGCCGCCTCCTCCTTCGATCCGGCAGACCCTTTCTTTTCCACCCCTTGATCTGGTGGCGCTCTCGATCCGGTGACCCCGTATCCCTTCCTGCCATCCGGTGCGCTTGCGTGCTTGCCGAACCGGTGACCCCTGGCCACCCCTTTGATCCGGTGACATCCTCACCTTCTCGACCCGGTGGCTCACCACCACCCTTGATCCGGTGGCCATGCCACCTCGCCCATCCGGTGGCCCTTCCCACCGTTGTGATCCGGTGGCATTACCACCATGCGATCTGGTGGCACTCGCCCGTCTTGTTTGAACTTCATGCCCGCTCGATTTTGCACCATGTTTTGACGCGATGATTTCGGGTGTTGCCGCTTTCGTGCACACCTCTACTTTTGGGACACGTCACTTCTTGTGGACGGGCACCCGCTTTACCCCCTCCCGCATCCGGGTCCGGGGGAGATACTGCCGAATTTTCATGAGAATTAATATAATAAAAACTAATAATAATAAAAAGAGCAATAATACAAAATAGAAGTGATAAACAAATAAATAATAATAATAATAAGTAATAATAAGATGCTCCCGTGAGTCGGAAGGACTGTGGAAGACACGAAAAGAATTGGGCCCGCATTGCTGTGGCACTTGTGACAGCGCGGACCTAGGCATCGATTGAATAAACAAAGAAATGAATTAATAAAAGGGGAGAAAGAAAAGGAAAAAAACAACAATAATAATAATAATGATAATACAAAAATAATATATAATAAATATATATATATATATAATTAAAAAATAGAACAATAAAAAATAATAATAATAAATAATAATAAAAATAAGAATGATGTTAATACTAAATAAATAAATAACAATAAAATAATAATACTAATAAGAACAAATAAAAATAAATAAATAAATAAAATATAGTAATAATAATAAATAAATAATAATAACAAAGAGGTCATAATAATGAATAAAGAAAATAAATAATAAAGAAAACAATAATAGTCCTAAAGAAGTAAATAGATAAAGATAAAAAAAGGGGGGGCATATAAAAAGATATGAAATAATAAATAAAACAATAAAATAATAAACAAATCTTCAGATTGGAGTGTTGCAAGAAACTCCGCCTCTGGCCCTATGCCTGGGGTGCGCAGTCCTCCCATCATGCCTGGCCGCCCATGCATACAGATCCCATCTTGTATGTGCACTGACCTTACCCTTCACATTTCCAAACCTGCACCGACCTTATGGTGAACATGCACCGACCCTGCCCTTCACATTTCCAAACTTGCACCGACCTCATGGTGAACGTGCACCGACCTTGCCCTTCACATTTGCAAACCTGCACCGACCTTATGGTGAACATGCACCGACCTTAGGGTGACCATGCACCGACCTTGCCCTTCGCATTTCCAAACCTGCACCGACCTAATCCAAACGTGCACCGACCTTGCCCTTCACACATCTCGAACGTGCACCGACCTCGCTCCCTCATACCTCAAACCTGCACCGATCTCACTTCAAACCTGCACTGACCTTATCTAAGCATGCACTGACCTTCAGCCCCTCATGCTCAGACCTTTGCCTTGGCTGCTCTGACCTTCCTCTTTTGGCTCATCCTTCTACACGCACTCCAAAAAAATTAAGTAAATAAATATATGATAAATGATAATAATAAATCATAAATGATAATAATAAATGATAAATGATAAATAATAATAATAATAGTAAATTTAATAAAAGAAAAAAAAATCAAACAATAATAACATAATGAAACCTACCCTGCAACCCCGTTTCTCTTCGAGACCCGATGCAAAGGGAATATTAACGTTGCCTCTCCAAATCGGGTTCGGACCTTGGGAACCATCCCAATATGGCCGCGATCCGACATGGCTTTGGGTCGATATGTAGTGCCCCAGAATTTATAAATAATTTTTGAATTATAAAATAATTTTCTAGAAATTATAAAGGCTTAAATAAATTAATAAAGGGGTTATTAGATTAATAAGTCAATATAAGGCTCAAAAAGGCTAATTAGCTAACCTAGCCTATCTAATATTTATCCCAAAGGGTTTATGGACCAAGCCCATCAAATTTGGCCCATATTCTAGAAGGGTAATTGGATTATTCACGTATTTTAAGGATAAATACTAATTATATAAGATAATTATATAGATAAATGAATAAAAGAGTTTTATTAAATTGAAACTCCATACACGTTACATGTAACGGTCTATCGGGCGACCGCCACAGCCCTGTAACGCACCTAGACACGACCGTTACATCCTGCAGATTCCGTAAGGTGAGGAAATTACAAAAGATTAGAACTTTAAAATCCTATCTACAAGAGATCGATTTGGGATAGATTATAACATTTCTAAGGACTCTTAGGGATTAGGTTCTGACAAATTAAGGACTCTAGAATCGATCTAATCTTCAAATCCTAACTAAAACCCTATAAATAGGACCTAGTTCTGAACTGAGCGACCCTTACTTTTGGCCCGTGAAGAATCAAGATAAGGAGTCATAATTTCGGGTAAGTTCTTTAGAAGATTTTGTTTAGTATATTATAGACTAATAGTTCTCCAAATTTCGTGCTAGGAGACCAAGCAACCAAGAAGATAGAAGCTTCCAAAGTTGCTGATTCAACCTTAGCAACTCAAGAATCTGAACGCAAGACCCCTGAAGATCTAGAGATTAGGACGTCTAAACGAGGTAATTAGAGTTCAATCCTTTAGAACTTTTTGTACCCAATAGTCTCATCTCCTTACCCTCAAAATTTCACATCCTTAGGTCAAGAGACTGAGGAAATAGAGCAGATTGAAGTTGCTGATTTATCACAAGGAGTACAAGGGTCTAAGGGTAGCACCTAGCATTAAATTCGAAGTTTGAAGGTCTTAAAAGATGTAGGTTATCTCATGATTGGCAAAAACAACTTGTTAAGGATAAAAGCCCTCTGATTGTACTTGATTTCATGCATTATAGACTAAGAATTTCATGATTTCATAATTTTATACATTCATGCATCTCTTACCCTAAATGGAAATAAAAAGGTATTATCTTGACTATTCACTAAACCCTTGCATATAGTTGGCCTATGCATCGTTATCATGACCAGGACAGTGGTAATATGTTGATTTCCAGGCATGTTATGTTTTCATAAACCTTCACTTTAGTTTACTGCCAGCAGGTTCTCTAACGCACTAACGTGAGACCGTCACATGCATGTAACGGCCTTACGATAGACCGTCACATTCTGTTGTATTTTTATTTGTTCTATTGTCTCTGACGCACCCTAGCAGGAGCGTTACACCACTGTAACGGCCCCTCGATAAACCGTCACAATACTGTAACGCGCCTATCCTAGACCGTCAGGCACTGTGTTCTGTCAGCCCGAGTCAGAATGATAACCAGTTGGAGTTTACTTATAAATAAGCTTAGATAGCTAAGTTTGGACATGTTATCATGACTTTAAGTTTAGTTACTGTTTCATAATCAAATTGCATGGTTAATGTGTCTTAGGATTATTTTAAGTTATGTTAATTTCATCGGCTAAAACTCTATAGTTTTGTATTCTAAATCAAGATTTTTCCAAATGTTGTATTGACCGAGTTTTCTCATGGTTTCACATTGTTACACATTCTTTTCCATCTATAGAGTCATTTCTTTAAAAACATGACGCATATTACGGTATGTTGTCCATTTAGTTCACTTTGCACTATAGGAACACTATTCTTGGACATGAGGACCTCTCTATTGGATATTCCTTCCAATGGATTAGGAAATCTTGTTTCAAGGCCTCCGTAATTCTCCGCGAGCCTGGGATTCCCACTAGGACGCCGAGTTGGTTGTACCATTAAAGCCCATTGATTAGATGACACTATCAGTTTTTGGTTATCGGTAATGTAACGGCTCTACACTGGACCGTCAGGAGCATCTAACGGCCCAATGTACGACCGTCACATTCAACTGAGTCTGATTTCTTAGTTCTAGATTCAGACTAATATAACGGCCCAATACTGGAGCGTCACATCATGTAACGGCCCAGTACACGACCGTCACACTACTTGAGTATTTTAACCCAAGGATTGACCAAGGGTTGATATTCCAAGATTCTACATAGACTCTTGATGATCTAGAACTTATCATATTGATCAAGGAACCTAATATAATGAATGAAAGATAAAGAATGTATCGTTATGCTGTCGATTTATTTCCATAAGCATAACCTTACTTAAGTCATTCTTGATTTCTCATGATTCTTATTGAAGCAATCATTTATTGAATTATCGTTATCAAGAGCTTGTTGGAATTGTATATTCGTGGCTATACTTTATTGTTACATGCGTGGATAAAACTTGATTTATACTTGAAGATGCGATCGAGCACTGATTGTGTTCAAGGGCTCTATGCTAGTCCCCTCGGTTGATTGTCGGAAACATACTATTATAAACCATGGGGTATGATGCTACTGGCGTCGCATTGCGCTGGGAGTACTTTCTTTATAAATAAGTGAAAATCCACAACACAATACAGCATGATTGCTACTTGACTTTCTTGATATTCCACAGAAATTCACGAGGTACTTGCTCATAAGTAAAAGATACTGGAGTGATGATTATGTGGCTTGCTAGTACATTCTCGTTACATTCTTGTTCATGAAAGGCCATATCATGTTCTTGTTTCATTCTTGCTAGTTCATACTTGCTCTCATTCTATCTTACATGATTGTCCTGTTACTTGGTTTAAACGCGTGATTGATCGCATTCGCATGATTCTACCTTATTCTTTAGAGCTAAATTGTTAATTACTTTAATAGTGCCTTCATGTTGATGCGAAGATACCTACTAGACAAGTGTGCTCATTACCTATTTCCAATCTTTTCAGGAGATGGAAGTGATTCGAATTCGGATTCGGGTTATACAAGTAGCGGGTCCGAGAGCGAATGAAAGTATTGTCAAGATAAGAGTGAAGACTTAGAAAGTCTAAATTGTTTAGATTGAGTCTATGTAATTTTCCTATTTTCTTGAGTCTGGTATATTGGAATAAGTGGAATTAATGATTGTATTTGAGTATTGAATTTGATTATTATGAAATAAAGTTAGAGTTTTAGTAAATATTGTGCAATTGCATTTATGTATGTGATTGTCTTGCGCTCTGATCGTTCTTGCTTGCAAGAGGCTTACCATGCCGGCTGTTCACGTTTCTTGAGCGAGTCTTCCGCTGTCATAAAGGCTCGGGACGTGACAGTTAAGTTGGTATCAGAGCCTAAGTCTCCGGACTTAGGAAGAAGAATCATGTCATAGGATAAGTCCAAGGTTTAAGGACCCCTACCTATGAACTAAGGAAGAAATTTCATACCCATGTGAGAATTGGGTAAATCCCGGGATAACATAATTAATTAGCCTTAAGATTGATTTTTCATTCTAATTTCATGAGAAATAACAAGTTGTTATATTTCTCTCAGGTACCTTATAGCTCATCGTGTAGATTGACTTGTAGATCATGATGCTTATATCAATTGCCGAAACAGGATTATATCCTTTCGAAAGCCTGGTCTTCCGAAATTCTCTTTTCTTGGCATCAAGTACAAAAAACACCCCACTATCATATCCTCACTTCACGCTTGCAAACTTATCTCGCGAGGATGTGAAGCTTTCCTTGCTTCTGTCATTATTACGGAGTCCAAAGAAATTATGATAGCAGACATCCCTATTGTAAATGAGTTCCCAGACGTGTTTCCATCCGAATTACCCAGTTTACCACCCGAAAGGGAAGTGAACTTCACTATTAAACTCATTCTAGGAGCGGCACCTGTTTCTATAGCCCCTTACAGGATGTCCCCCACAGAGCTTAAGGAATTGAAGAAACAGTTGCAGGAACTTCTGGATAAGGGTTTCATCAGACCTAGCACATCCCCATGGGGTGCGCCTGTCCTATTTGTCAAAAAGAAGGATGGTTCTCTCAGGCTATGCATCGATTACCGGCGACTGAATCAACTCACAATTAAAAACAAGTATCCGTTGCCACGTATTGATAAGCTCTTCGATCAACTTTCGGGAGCAGAGTATTTCTCTAAGATTGACCTCAGATCAGGTTATCATCAGCTTAGAATTAAAGAAGAGGACATTTATAAATTGACTTTTCGAAGTCGTTATGGCCACTATGAATTCGTGGTAATGCCATTCGGATTAACTAATGTCCCCGCAGCATTCATGCAACTAATGAACAATATTTTCCAGCCATATCTGGACCAGTTCATCGTCGTCTTCATTGATGATATCTTGATATATTCCCAGACAAAAGAGGAACATGAACAACATTTGAGAATAGCTTTACAAACACTTAGAGAACACAAGCTTTATGCCAAACTCAATAAGTGTGAATTCTGGCTCGAGGAAGTTTCATTCCTAGGCCACATTATTTCAAAAGAAGGTATTGCTGTGGATCCTTCTAAGGTAGAAGCTGTCAAGAATTGGAGTCGGCCAACGACTGTATCGGAAGTAAGAAGCTTTCTGGGTTTAGCAGGTTATTATAAGAGATTCATTAAGGACTTCTCAAAAATTGTGGTTCCTTTAACTAGACTCACAAGAAAAGAAAACCCTTTTGTCTGGTCAAACGACTATGAAAAGAGCTTTCAAAGTCTTAAGAATCATCTTACAATAGCTCCTATTTTATCACTACCAATGGAAGGTGGTGGATTCGAAGTGTATACAGATGCGTCTGACATTGACTTAGGATGCGTTCTCATGCAGAGTGAAAAAGTAATCTGTTATTCTTCTAGATGACTAAAACGTCACGAAGAAAATTATCTTGTACATGATTTGGAATTGGCAGCAGTTATTTTCGCCTTGAAAATTTGGCGTCATTACCTTTATGGAGAAAAGTTCACAGTATACTCGGACCACAAAAGCTTGAAATACTTATTCTCTCAAAAAGAGCTTAACATGAGGCAGAGGAGGTGGTTAGAATATCTCAAAGACTTTGATTTTGCTATTCAATATCATCCTGGCAAGGCTAATACTGTAGCAGATGCACTCAGCAGAAAACCAATGGATATGCTATCAAGTCTTATGATTAGTGTAACTAACCTTGTTCCCCAATTTGCTCAGTTTAACTTAGATATAGACATAAAAGAAGAAGATTGTTTTATAGCTAATATCCGAGCTCAACCTACATTGATAGAAGATCTGGTCAAACTGTAAAATGATGATCCTATATTACTGGAAGTTAAGGGCAATATTGAACAAAGACTGGATTTTTCTATTTCCAATGACGGAAGATTGTTATTCAAGGGCCGAATATGTGTACCAGATCATGAGGCTACGAAGAAACTGATCCTAGATGAAGCACATAATTCCAAATACACAATTCATCCAGGAGGAACAAAGATGTATCAAGATCTCAAAAGAAATTTCTGGTGGCCCAACATGAAGAGAGAAATAGCTGATTTTGTATCCCCTTGTCTCACCTGCCAACAAGTAAAAGCATAACATTTTAGACTCGTAGGTAAATTACACCCCTTGAGTATTCCCGAATGGAAATGGGAGAGTATAGGGATGGACTTTATTATGGGTTTACCTAAGACAAGATGTGGACACGATGGAATATGGGTAATCATAGACCGATTGACTAAATCCGCACACTTCATACCAATAAAGAGTCGATGGTCTGCGGATATTCTAGCAGCATTATACATAAAGGAGATTGTCAAACTACATGGTGTCCCGGTCACTATTATATCTGATAGAGATCCTCGATTCACATCACAGTTCTGGAAGGATCTACAATAGTCACTAGGGACTAGATTGAATTTCAGCACAGCTTTTCATCCACAAACAGATGGTCAAACGGAAAGAACAAATCAGGTAGTAGAAGATATGCTCAAGGCTTGTGCTATCGACTTTGGAGGTAGTTGGAATGATCATTTGCCTCTAGTAGAGTTTGCATATAACAATAGTTATCAGGCTAGCATACAAATGGCACCTTTTGGAGCTTTATATGGAAAAAGCTGTCGATCACCAATATGTTGGAGTGAAATAGGGGAAAGATAATTCCTAGGTCCCGATCTCATCAGGAACTCTACAGAAAAGATCAAAATCATTCAAGAACGAATGAAAATGGCACAAGGTAGGCAAAAGTCTTATGCTGACAATCGAAGACGTGACTTGGAGTTTCAGGTAGGAGATCATGTATATTTAAAGATTTCTCCAGGTCGTGGTATTCAAAGATTTGGCATTAAAGGAAAGTTAACTCCAAGATTCATTGGCCCATTTGAAATTCTCGAAAGGGTTGGTGAAGTGACTTACAAATTGGCTTTACCTCCACAATTAGCAGGAGTTCATGACGTATTTCACGTCTCTATGCTGAAGAAGTATGTATATGATCCTGACCATATTATTACTTATGACAATCGGGAAATTCAAAAGGATATGACGTACGAGCAAAAGCCAATAAAGATTCTGGAACGGGAAGTGCGTCAACTAAGAAATAAAGTTATTCCTATGGTCAAGATTCAATGGAAGGAAACATGGCCATATGAAGCAACATGGGAAACCGAAGCAGCCATGTGGAAAAGATTCCCAGAATTATTTAACTGTAAGTACACTCTCCGAAATTCATATATTGAATTTGGGGACCAAATTCTTCTAAGTGGGGGAGGGTGTAGTGCCCCAGAATTTATAAATAATTTTTGAATTATAAAATAATTTTCTGAAAATTATAAAGGCTTAAATAAATTAATGAAGGGGTTATTGGATTAATAAGTCAATATAAGGCTCAAAAAGGCTAATTGGTTAATTTAGCCTATCTAATATTTATCCCAAAGGGTTTATGGACCAAGTCCATCAAATTTGGCCCATATTCTAGAAGGGTACTTGGATTATTCACGTATTTTAAGGATAAATACTAATTATATAAGATAATTATATGGATAAACGAATAAAAAAGTTTTATTAAATTGAAACTCCATACACGTTACATGTAACGGTCTATCGGGCGACCGCCACAGCCCTGTAACGCACCTAGACACGACCGTTACATCCTGCAGATTCCGTAAGGTGAGGAAATTGCAAAAGATTGGAACTTTGAAATCCTATCTACAAGAGATCGATTTGGGATAGATTATAACATTGCTAAGGACTCTTAGGGATTAGGTTCTAACAAATTAAGGACTCTAGAATTGATCTAATCTTCAAATCCTAACCAAAACCCTATAAATAGGACCTAGTTCTAAACTTAGCGACCCTTACTTTTGACCCATGAAGAATCAAGGTAAGGAGTCATAATTTCGGGTAAGTTTTTTAGAAGATTTTTTTTAGTATATTATAAACTAATAGTTCTCCAAATTTCGTGCTAGGAGACCAAGCAACCAAGAAGATAGAAGCTTCCAAAGTTGCTGATTCAACCTTAGCAACCCAGGAATCTGAACGCATGACCCCTGGAGATCCAGAGATTAGGACGTCTAAACGAGGTAATTAGACTTCAATCCTTTAGAACTTTTTGTACCCAATAGTCTCATCTCCTTACCCTCAAAATTTCACATCCTTAGGTCAAGAGGCTGAGAAAATAGAGCAGATTGAAGTTGCTGATTTATCACAAGAAGTACAAGGGTCTAAGGGTAGCACCTAGCATTAAATTCGAAGTTTGAAGGTCTTAAAAGAGGTAGGTTACCTCATGATTGGTAAAAATAACTTGTTAGGGATAAAAGCCCTCTGATTGTGCTTGATTTCATGCATTATAGACTAAGAATTTCATGATTTCATAATTTTATATACATTCATGCATCTCTTAGCCCTAAATGGAAATAAAAGGGTATTATCTTATCTATTCACTAAACCCTTGCATATAGTTGGCCTATGCATCGTTATCATGACCAGGACAGTGGTAGTATGTTGATTTCCAGGTATGTTATGTTTTCATAAACCTTCACTTTAGTTTACTGCTAGCAGGTTCTCTAACGCACTAACGTGAGACCGTCACATGCATGTAACGGCCTTACGATAGACCGTCACATTCTATTGTATTTTTATTTGTTCTATTGTCTCTAATAATCTGACGCACCCTAGCAGGAGCGTTACACCACTGTAACGGCCCCTCGATAAACCGTCACAATACTGTAACGCACCTATCCTAAACCGTCAGGCACTGTGTTCTGTCAGCCCGAGTCAGAATGATAACCAGTTAGAGTTTACTTATAAATAAGCTTAGATAGCTAAGTTTGGACATGTTATCATGACTTTAAGTTTAGTTACTGTTTCATAATCAAATTGCATGATTAATGTGTCTTAGGATTATTTTAAGTTATGTTAATTTCATCAGCTAAAACTCTATAGTTTTGTATTCTAAATCATGATTTTTCCAAATATTGTATTAACCGAGTTTTCTCATGGTTTCATATTGTTACACATTCTTTTCCATCTATAGAGTCATTTCTTTAAGTACATGGCGCATATTCCGGTATGTTGTCCATTTAGTTCACTTTACACTATAGGAACACTATTCTTGGACATGAGGACCTCTCTATTGGATATTCCTTCCAATGGATTAGGAAATCTTGTTTCAAGGTCTCCGTAATTCTCCGCGAGCCTGGGATTCCCACTAGGACGCCGAGTTGGTTGTACCATTAAAGCCCATTGATTAGATTACACTATCGATATTTTTGGTTATCGGTAATGTAACGGCTCTACTCTGGACCGTCAGGAGCATCTAACGGCCCAATGTACGACCGTCACATTCAATTGAGTCCGATTTCTTAGTTCTGGATCCAGACTAATGTAACGGCCCAATACTGGACCGTCACATCATGTAACGGCCCAGTACACGACCGTCACACTACTTGAGTATTTTAACCCAAGGATTGACCAAGGGTTGATATTCCAAGGTTCTACATAGACTCTTGATGATCTAGAACTTATCATATTGATCAAGGAACCTAATATAATGAATGAAAGATAAAGAATGTATCGTTATGCTGCCGATTTATTTCCATAAGCATAACCTTGCTTAAGTCATTATTGATTTCTCATGATTCTTATTGAAGCAATCATTTATTGAATTATCGTTATCAAGAGCTTGTTGGAATTGTACATTCTTGGCCATACTTTATTGTTACATGCGTGGATAAAATTTGATTTATACTTGAAGATGCGATCGAGCACTGATTGTGTTCAAGGGCTCTATGTCAGTCCCCTCGGCTGATTGTCGAGAACATACTATTATAAACCATGGGGTATGATGCTACTGGCGTCGCATTGCGCTGGGAGTACTTTCTTTATAAATAAGTGAAAATCTACAACACAATACAGCATGATTGATACTTGACTTTCTTGATATTCCACTGAAATTCACGAGGTACTTGCTCATAAGCAAAAGATACTGGAGTGATGATTATGTGGCTTGCTAGTACATTCTCGTTATATTCTTGTTCATGAAAGGCCATATCATGTTCTTGTTTCATTCTTGCTAGTTCATACTTGCTCTCATTCTATCTTACATGATTGTCTTGTTACTTGGTTTAAACGCGTGATTGATCGCATTCGCGTGATTCTACCTTATTCTTTAGAGCTAAATTGTTGATTACTTTAATAGTGCCTTCATGTTGATGCGAAGATACCTACTGGGTAAGTGTGCTCATTACCTATTTCTAATCTTTTCAGGAGATGGAAGTGATTCGAATTCGGATTCGGGTTATACAAGTAGCGGGTCCGAGAGCGAATGAAAGTATTGTCAAGATGAGAGTGAAGACTTAGGAAGTCTAAATTGTTTAGATTGAGTCTGTGTAATTTTCCTATTTTCTTGAGTCTGGTATATTGGAATAAGTGGAATTAATGATTGTATTTGAGTATTGAATTTGATTATTATGAAATAAAGTTAGAGTTTGAGTAAATATTGTGCAATTGCATTTATGTATGTGATTGTCTTACGCTCTGATCGTTCTTGCTTGCAAGAGGCTTATCATGCCGGCTGTTCACGTTTCTCGAGCGAGTCTTCCGCTGTCATAAAGGCTCGGGGCGTGACACGATAGTTCGTCAAATCGGATTCATCCCCATTGGGATTCGTTTCCGCTCTTTTATTAAGACTACCGTAAACTCGGCATACATTTGTACGAATTTATTTCCGTTTACGTCGTACCATCAGGCCGGACCTTTGTCCGAACATAAAGTGGTCCATGAGTGACCGACAAAATTTGAATGTTCGTATCTCGATGCGGGCTTTTAGCGTAGTGTGACCCTCCCTATCTTCTTGCATTATTGGTATTTCCTTTAGGCTGTAGGGCCCTTATTCCTGGCGATCAATCAAGGGTATTTCCCTCTCTAAGGGGATGTACAAGACGTCGTGACCTTTATACCACGGCGGGTTTGGGTCCTGTTTGCGGGCCTTTTCGTTCCCCTCAGGTTATCGGGTATATAGCTCTTATTTCACGTGTCGATCAACCAATTAACTAACTGGTAGTTAACTGACCGATTGACTGCGCGGGTGTGCCAGTCACATACGTGACAAATTTATTGTGCGCTCGTTCTGACTTGGTCTGACGAATGTGAGGTTCGGTCGGGACCAGCAGTCCGCCATACCATAAAGGCTTGGCGTTAATTACATCCCCCACAAGAAGGGAACACCTTTGATTAATTACCGAGATAGTGGGCTGTCGAGGTCAGAATAAAGGATGCGACACTACAAACATGATGGAATCATGCAAGATGCATCTATCTGTCATGCAGGAGAGGCATGGTTTATTGAATTGGAGACCCCTGGTGCGTTGCGGAGGACGTAGGTCCGAAGACCACCATCGCAGCGGAGACTTCCGATCGGGCGTAACCCGATCTTCCGTCAGCGCCATTTGATATACCCGAGGGCCGATGCAAACACGCATGCATGACGACGATGACCATGCTAAGTATGATGATAGAATTATGAAGATAAGCGGAACTCAGTCACATGTTTATTAAGCCCCGCCAACGGAGGAAAAGATGGCACAAGCATGATAGTAAGAGCAAAGTGATGACAGACATAATGGTGAAAACATGATAACAAAAAGATTTGGACACGAAAGGCCCTCCTCTTATTCAATTTATTCCTAATTAGGGTTGATTAACTTCGACCACGGGAAGCGAGGGTCGCTCGGGGGCGAGCCAGGGATTAGAGAGTGTAGCGATCAGGAACGGCGCCTGAAAGCGTAGGTATAGGACTTAAGATGGCGCGGGAAACCGTAGGTACAAAAGGAGTTTAAAACGGCGTGGCCTGATTGGGGCGCGCCGGAAAGGGCGGGCCGGAAAGGGCGCGCCGTTTTAAGGCGCGTCGTTTATAAACGGTGCCGGTTTAGCCCGAACTTGCGAAAACCGAGGTTTTATTCATTTTTCTTGAGTTTATTGAAGCACTTTAAGAAACTTTTGAGGTTTACTTAAGTCATTCATTCAAAGGATCGACCCCGGGGCAACCGGGGGCCGAGTCACAGGCTCGCGCGAGGTTCATACTCGAGCGCGGCAATTGTTCCGAGTCACACTCGTTCGAATCTGAATTTCGGCAGCATCTCCCCATCCCGGAGGATTTATCGGGGAGAAGCGGGGAGTACTCACGTAGCGGAGCAACCCCTGAAAGTCGGGTGGCACAACGGCGGCCAGCAAACCCGAACGGAAAGGAAAACCCCGAGGCCTAGCCTGCTAGGGGCACCGAATCCGTGGGCGACAGTGAGCGAATGAGGTGACTCATTATGGGAGCAAAAACCCCGAGGGCTAGCCTACGAGGGGCACGCGACCCAAGTCGCCACAGCACTCGAATCGGGAGGACCGATGGAGGGAAGGAAACCCCGAGGGCTAGCCTACAAGGGGAACACAACCCACAGCCACCACAAAGTCCATTAAGGACCGTGGATTTGAACTGTAGGGCTTAGCCCCGTTGTTGTGCACTCAATGGTCAGTAGGGACATTCGTCATCAATGGACGAGCCCTCTGTCGGCCGAGTGGCTGATGTAGAAGATTGGGGGAGTATCCCCCTCCCCGGATATTGGAGTGAGGCTACAGAGCATACTCCCGTTAAGGTATGAGCGGAGCGAAGAGAGCGGCGCAAGACGTTGTTTGACGACGACAAGTGGACAAACGAATTGCTAAAAATATATTAGAACGGCGAAACCCGCGGGCTAAGCAAGTTAATACCAGCATGCTATGTGATTAGCACGGAGGCCCGGGGAATGGATATATGTATATATATATCATATTCGGAAACAAACCAACATGGGGCTCGCCGCTGAATGAAAAAGAACGATTGAAGCGATCTTCCCCACCCATCTGGCCTGTGAAGAAAAGCACAGGGGCGGTGAAGGGTTCGCTCCCTAGGCGGAGATGGACAGAGATACGCACACAAGTGCGTCTCCGATCACAGAACCCTTGGCATATACGGTGTAGAGCCCGGCCATTACATTAGAATCGAAAGAGAAAACCCCGGGGAGGGGGGAGAATGGTTCATGTAGCCCGAGGGCATATCCAGCGTCGCAGAAACCGATTATAAGGGAGTACGTACGCCGGGAAATCATTAGATGCACATTCGAGAAGAGATTAGAGAAGGCATAAAAGAGAGATACGGCATCAGCCACAATAGCATTTCATTCATCCAGTGAACGACACAGATATATATGCACAGCATGTATATTCCGGCGCCGGCGTTGTCGCTCGGCCGCCGTTTACATTAATAGGGAAAGGTCATTACAAATGAAGAGAAGGGGCAGAGGTAATGGTGAGGGAGGGGAGGTCAGGCTCGTGTCATCGCCCCTCCCCTCTCTCACTTACATTGTATCAGGGGAAGAAAACCAAAGAAGAAGAAAGGGGATCGACTGGGAGAAAACACGGAACCCACCTAAACCCTTTCTTCAGAACAGAGTATCGGATCCCCCGGCTTCTCTTCTCCGGCTCCGGAGGTATTCAAAGGAACAGGCGACGAAGGCGACGGCGAGAACCCTCGGTGGAAAACCCTACTTCTCCCCCAAGCTCTTCTCCCGGACGAACAGAACTCTCTCCTCGGATTGGCTCTCTTCTGTCTTTTTTCTTCTTTTTTTGCTTCCGATCCCCCGGCTTTTTTCATGTATTCTCTTCTTTTTTCGAAGGCAGGCTATATAGCCTTTTGTTAATCCGGCGCCCCAGGAAGGGGCGCGCCGGATTTGATGGCGCCGGGGAACACATCCCCGATCGGAATTGGCGCACCAGTTTTGATGGCGCCGTATTAAGAGGCGTCGACATCCCTTCATGCGCCGTTTTAACTTGTTTGCTCGGCGCGGCTCGGCCGATGGGTCCGTAGATGATTCCGGAGGCTCCCGTTGACTGTTCCTCTCGCCTTGGCCCTTGGAAAACCTTGACGGGGCGTCGACAAAGCTCTTGATATGACAAAAGGCCTTAATCAGAACTTCGCGTGTGTCTGGCCCGAGCACACGGGTGTCCTGCTCGTACAGCCTTCGGCACTGTGATTTGTGCTTCTGGTTGAGACGGACTCGTGCTCGCAGCTTCCTTGCAGGATGGTGTTGCATCCTGGATAATTCCGCCTTGCATGGCGATCAATCGGCCACTAACGGGCCCATTATGGCGAGAAGCCGAACCCGTGTCTGGTGATCGGGGCCTTCCGCTGATAGAACCCTCGGCACCTCGTCGTGGACGGCCGAGGACATTCTTCCTCTTTAGGAGAGTCATTGGGTGGATCGTCGTCCTTGGTCGGACGACAGATGTAGGGTAGCGGCATGACGAAGTCGACGTCGGATCATTAGGCAGGCTTGATCGCGCTGCCGGTTGGTTGTGGATTCCTCTTCACTCTCCTGAGGTGAAGTCCCCGGTGCTCACTTTAAGGTGACTCGGGGCCCTCGCAGCTTGAGGATCCTCTAGTAAACTGATCTCCATCGGCTTTTGTGCTTCAGTGGACCGTATCATTTGTACCTGCGGCTTGGTCGCCTGAAGGATTATATTTTGAGTGCCAACAGGTCTCGACACGAACCACACTTTCCTCTGATCGGTCAGACGGCACGCACCCGAGTTTCCATGAAGCCCGAATAAATCGTCACTTTTTGACTGGCACGCCCTCGCACTTAATAAATCACCTTAATAAAAAGTGCATCCACACTTCTCTGAACATAATTTCTGTTAGGAGTCTGTGTGTTTTGAATGATTGACATCAGTTTAGTTGACTTTGTGTTGACCTCGATAGCACTTCCTATTTTGATGAAATTGTTTTAGTAAGAATGACTGCCTAAGACATTTTATGCATTTGTGTTAGTTAAAGCATTCTGCATGCAAGATCTATCATGTTAATATAGAATAGGTCGATGCTAGTCTATGCTAGTATCGCATTGCTTAGCTGGAGTCGGTGCATGTGTAGCATAGTCGGTGCCCATATGTCTCAGTCTTCATACAGGTTAGTGCATACTTTGAATCGTGCATAACAGAGGTCGGTGCAGGTTTTCTACATGTGTGGGCAGGTCGATGCACATTCTGTCTTGTGCAAAATGAAGTCAGTACATAGTCAGTCTTAGGCCATACAAGGTCAGAGCATATCCCGTTCAAAGTCTGTGCATGTTTGCATATTTAAGCAAATGAGGTCGGTGCATATTTTGAATTGGTCTAATATGAGTTGGTGCACATTTAGTGTTAGCCTAGTTACGTCGGTGCACATCACTGTAGGATGCATACACTATGTCTGTGCATAAATCATTAGAGTCAGTGCTAGTATCACGAAGGTCAGTGCTAGTTGCACTTTCTGTAGACCTGAGGTCAGTGCAGGTTCCTGTGGAACTGCATGAATAGTCTGTGCATATATGCTCACGAAGTTTGTACATGTTACTGTTCAGGTCTGTGCATGACTCATCAAGGTCGGTGCTAGTTGCACCTTTTGCAGACCCAAGGTCGGTGCAAGTTGCACCTTCAGCAGACCCAAGGTCGGTGCATATAATTTGCTGCAAGACCAAGTCGGTGCAAGTTTGCCTGTCTTCAAATAGCGTCCGTGCACATTTGGTAATAGCCTTGTCAGCGTCGGTGCACATTTGGTGATAGGCTTGTTAGCATTGATGCACATTCACTTCAGGCTCATTGGGAAGTCCGAGCACATTTGCTAGCAATAGCAGCTGAGGTCCGTGCACTTTTCACATAGGCATATAACATCGATGCACTTTTACCTTAGGCATACTATGAAGTCTGAGCACATTGTGTAGTCCACGCTTATATAGGTCTGCGCACGTTTTGAAGTCCACGCACAACATAGGTCTGTGCATGTGGAATGTCTGCTATATGCACATTAAGGTCTGTGCATTCTCTCCTATATGCACATTAAAGTCTATGCACATTTGCCCACTGCACTACCAAGTTTGTACATCTTGTTGTTTTGACTATACTCTATGACTTAAGATTACATAGTGTTTGACAAAATGCTTTCTTTTTGTAGGGACTTAATTAAAACGAACAAGGCACATTTTGTCTCCTGCTCGTAAAAGATAAGTTGGGCACGCGATCCAAGACATTCCTCTACTGGAGATCTTGACACGTGGAAAGTGAAGGTGCTAAGATCACAACACGTGGACAAGTTCTGATCAGATCTGGATTGAAAATTGAGCGGGAAATGTTGCGACCACGCGCCCATCTCCTGGAGGATATAAAAGAAGGGGCGAACGCTCAGTTCGAGATGTGAAGCAGAGAAGAAAGGTGAGCATCCAACAAGAAGATTCCTAAGTGAGGCAGATCAGTTCGAAGGAGAAAGGATTGAATTGAGGAAGAGCAGTGCGTTGGAGTTTAGTGAGTGAATGTGTTTTATGTTCCTGGTTCAAAACCAGAACCAGTCTGCTCGATTTAGAGCTACATTCGCTCAATTCAGAGCTATATTCTCTTGTCTTCTTAGTTTTCTTCAATTGCTTTTACAAACCTTTGTTTACTCAAGCCGTATGTCAGCGGATTGTTAAAGCTGTATGTCAGCGGTTGGCTAAGCTGTATTGCCCAGCAGCAGAGGAAGAATCCTCAGGTCTGCACAAGCTGTAAAGCTCAGCGTCTGTAGGGAACTTGTTCTCCAAAGCTGTGGATCAGCGGTAGCAAGCTGTAAAGCTCAGCGGTGAAGCCTTACTCATTTGAGTAAGGGGTGGACGTAGATCTCTGAAGGAGATCGAACCACCTAAAATCTCTCGTGTCTGTGGCTGTGTTTGTATGTGTGATTGCTGCTTCATTCTCTGCTTAGTTGTCTGAATTAATTGCTGCATCTCTTGCTCATTTGAGAGCTAGGAGAAGGTATATAAAAAGGCACCACACAAAAGGTAGGCCAAGCCTACCTGGTAGGTGGACGATCTAGCGTGAGGAGTCTCCTAGAGTCGAACCTCCGCCAGGTACCTCTTCTGGTTCACTAATGTGTAATAGATCAATCAGCCATTAAGTCAGTCATCATATATACTGATATCTCTGCTTACTGATATTGATTTCTGAGATAATAGTTCTGTAATCTCTTTGACTGGTGAGATTAAGCAATTTTGTATTTCGCTTCTATCATTTAATCTCGTTATTTTTAGGGGAAAAGATCTATTCACCCCCCTCTAGATCTATTACAGGGAGGTCACCTGTAAGTGCTTACCTCGCCCGAGTAAGCTCTCAAGGGAGCCTATCTAGTTCGGTTAAGCCTTAAAACCCATCTCGTGGCCCGATTAAACATCCTTGGTCTATAAATACCCCCTAGGGGCCCCACCTAAATAAGGACGGACACCGGAGCAAACTCAAAGTTCTCGTGTGCCTTTGGTGCTTTGTGCTTTAAGGGTATGTTTATAAGAATACCCTTGTAATGGCGATTATGCCCTTGTGTATTTTTGTAATATAATTCCTTGTATTTTTACGTGAAAAATCATGTAATTAATGCTTACGTATATAGAAGCGGGAGGAGGAGAAGCAATCTCCTAGTTTTTGTGCCTTGTGTTATTTTTTGAGACCTAATAAGGGTGTGTGGCATATTTGTCATTGTAAGGTAGTGATCTATGGGACCCTTATTGAGTCGATGAGATGAGACTCACTCTCTTTTATTTTTCAGGTGAGGTGCGGGTTACGCGCAGTGCTTCTGAGGCTCCTCGTGATGTTGGTGGTCAGGTCTAGCTGTCAGTTTGACAGAAACGGGGTATGTCCCATGATCTTGTACTTTTCCTTTAGTTGACTGTACTTGTTTATGGACTTAACTTGTATGACTGTTTATTTATGTAGTTGTTTATTCCTTGCATTAGTTAGATTATGCATTTTAGTTCTGCATGTATTTTAGATTCTTATATACTCCCACACCAACCAAATAACCCTTCCGAGCCTCTCGGCTCGTGGATGGCGGACCATAATTCGGGTCGTGCCGGTTCCTTTTTTGTACTCGGATCTTGGGTCGTTACACTTATACCCTAGCCATCAGCAATTTAGTTCTGACATAACTTAATTCAAAAAATATTCCTCTTGAAAGCCTCTTGTTTGTTGACATCATTTAACATATGAGACAAGAGATTAAAAACTATGTTACAATATGAATGCTCACAAAAGTCTACCACAGATTTCACAAACAACTTGTTCTCAAATATTAGGAGTCGAAGCTTACAATCTCCCACAAAAGTCTCATAATAAATACAAGTTAAAAAAGCCAAAGTTTCAGCGCTTGAAAAGACGAAGAATGTTCAAGCCATACATTTTTTTAGGAAAAGAAAAATAACTAGAAAACAAACTACAAATGATGATTAATGCTTTGCTCGTAAGAAAAAGGGTCATTTTACTAAAAATTGCCCCAACAAAGCTCCGCGACATGTCAGGGCTATCTTTAAGATCGAGGAAGTTGATAAAGATCGAGAACTTATTGAAAGCCAAGACCAATTATTACAAGCTTACCTAGAAGATGATATAATCTATCAATTAGCATTAGATTTTGAATCCATTTCTTCACAATATTCTACTTCTTCCAAGGAAGACAGAGAAATTCTTCAACTACAAATGATCAAATCCAAAGGTATTCTCTACTGTAGTGAATCTATAAGGCATATATTCTCCACAAGCATATATTCTCACAATTCATAACATCTCAGTCCAAGGCAAACCTATAAGGCATTCGCTAGAAGACGAAAAAGAACTCAAAAATCAAATACAAGAATTCTGTTCAAAACAATTAATGAGGCATTCGTCTTCTAACTATTCTTGCTCTGCTTTTATTATTAGAAATCATGTCGAACAAAAAAATGGTAAAATTTGAATGGTCATTGATTATAGGTCATTAACTGCTATTACAGTTGACATCAAATGGCCACTGCCCAATAAAGAGGAGCTCATTCAAAGAGTAGCACAGAAATCTATTTTTTCTAAGTTTGATTATAAATCTGGATATCATCAAATAAAGATTACTGAAGAAGACATACACAAGACTACCTTTTCATCCACTTGTGGATTATATGAATGGTTGGTCTTTCCTTTTGACCTAAAAATTGTTGGTCTTTCCTTTTGACCTAAAAAACGCTCCTTCTCAGTTTCAGCAAAGAATGGATGAAATATCATATGTCCTATGCTCATTTTATAGTCAATTACATTGATGATTTTTTGTGTGTTCTCTGATAACATACATGAACATATTTTACACTTATAGACTTTTATGAAAATCATTACCGCTCATGGTATTGATTTATTTGCATCACATGATAAATTTCATATTACAGTTGATAAAGTTGAATTTTTGAGGATCACTATTAAAAACAAACAAATTTATATGCAAGCACATCCACTTGAAAAACTGAGCCAATTTTCATGTTAAATGGAAACATTACAACAATACCAAAAATTTATGGGCTATGTCAATTATCTACGATCATTTATCCCCAAACTATCAGCAAAGACAAGAAATATTAGGAAAACAATGGGGTCAAAACAATTCACTTGGACAGAAGCAACAACCTAAGAAGTCATTCCTTACAAGAAGAATGCAAGAATCCCCCTCTATTACAATGTGTATATAAAGGACCCTACATCTTGGCCCCACGTGCGTCAGAAGACACGTTGTCTATAGTTCTCATTCATAAAGATGCACAATATGAAAAGATTAATACATAACAATGTAGCCAATTCGAAAAATATGAATTTAATTAATGGTCAACAGAAAAAAAATCTTGACAGCAGTTAAAGGTGTTCAAAAATTTCATACATATCTTATTGGAGATAATTTTATTCTCGTAACAAACTCCACTACACTAGGAGCCTTTATCAAGAGAAATCTATCTGACAATGCCAAATTAAGAAGATATGCATGGTGACAGTTCATTCTCTCACAATATAAATTCACTATAGAACGAATTCTAGGAAAAGACCACCATTTGCCCGATGCTCTCACCAAATAATTGAAAACACTCCAACTAAAAATGTTGAGCCAAAATCCTTCATGTAAGCAGTTATCTTTGTGAACTCCACAATAAAGACTACAATTTTGTCAACACATCCGAACCTTATTTCCTTATGGGAGTTACATCCAAGGAGATTATCCAAATCTTGACTTCTTTATGACCTCAGCAGGGGGATAAGTTGCATAATTAGCAACTTAAAATGGGCCAACCTTGAAACTGAAGTACTAGAGTGACTAATGGAAAAGAAAGTTCTTGATGATATTCTTCTTATTCAAAGGCAGCTTTACCCAAACCCAGCCTTTCGAAATTTCTTTCAAATAATTTTGCCAACATCAGAATGGGAGCAAAACTTATGTCAGCACTTTTAACGAATTAACTTTTCATAACCTAAAGTTGTGTGGCATTATTTAGATGAAGAGTTAGTAGTTGAAACCACAGAAGACGTTGTGTCCTCTGCCACGTCCCTTTTTAGACAGCTAAGCACTATCATTGAAGAATCTCGTGGTTGCCAAAAAAAGACAACATGCTTTTGCTCGTTACATACAGATACCCTACAAAAGATGCTCAAAGGATAAGGAAGCATCTACTTTCCAGAAGCTTTCCACTTGCACAGATGCTTTGACAATCACTTGTAATTTTTTTAGAAGAAGCATCTTCTTTTCGCCTTTCTCTGGCAAGCATCTACTAAAGCAAGCATCACCTTTTCCAGTACAAAGATGCTCACTTATCTTTTTCGAGAAGCATCTAATGTTTACACCTGTAAAGATGCTATCTCCTCTTGTTGGGTAAACAAACAACTATAAATAAAGAACATCACGGCGACTCGGGCATTGGAAGTCGATTATTTTCCAGTAACACGTTATGTGTTCCCTTCTTGCGAGTGTTCTTCTCTACGAGTGAGTCCCTCCCGACAGCCTCAGCCCTCTCTGTGTAGTATTACTTCCAGTCATGAAGGGTCCTGCACATACCAAATTCCCTCCCTGCCTGGAGAGTACTTTTCCTTTGGTAGCTCAGAAGCTGAGCAATTTTCAGATTTTGAAGAAGTTTTTAACCACATTTCTGAGACTCACTCTTCATAGCACTCAATGGATGGAATGTATGACTTTTTCAGGGCCAAGAAGGGAATGAAGGCTGATTCGTCAATTCCCAGAGGATCTTCTCGAATGGAAGAGTCTATCATTTGCTTTCGACAGCCATGTCAAGCCAGACGCAGAAGACTATTCTTGGTGATCGGGATGTTGGCGTCTCTTGTTATTGTTTTTCAAACTTTCACACTACCTTCAAGAAAAGTTCTGTCACCTGTGCTCCCAAGTGCTAAGATATTTGATAACCTGCAAAATGAAGGTTCGTTCCCAGGCTATACGAGGGTCGGGAAGTTATCCCTTTTAAGTGATTCTGGAAACAATTCATTGATAGGGAAAGATGAACTAGTTGAAGCAAATATTTCTGATGTGAAAGGCAAACATAATGATGACAGCAGAATGGAAGAGATGTCTGGGAATGCTGAGGATGATGAAGCATTCGATGATGTTGATCTTGATGATGATGAAGACATTGAAGATGAATTTTCATTCAGTCTTGGAAATGGTGTTATGTTGAAGAAAGTTAGGGACCCGGTTGGTGGTTTTATTACCCTGAAGGAGATTAGAGAACCAGAAAAAGCACCACAGAGAACAATTGGTGAATCAAGCACCTTAGAGAAGAGAGCAAACCTTTCCAATGATTCTTTAAGCACTCAAGTTGCTTCTTCTCCCAGTGTTTCCCAGAGCATGAGCAAGCACATGCCAGAAACGTTGGATGCAAATCCTGCAAAAGTTGTCATTAGGGCCTCAGCTAGTTCTCCTTTATTGGAACAATCAGTACCAGAAACGCCCGTCAGGAAAAATGATTCTGGGATATCTCACAATTATGTGGTCACTGATACCCACAACGCCACTCGCATGCACAGTGCCACGATAAAACTGAAAAAGCGAGCAATGCCAGCAACATCTATACAAGAGATGAAAAACATATTGATAAAGAACCATGCCTCATCTCGCTCAATGGTGCGTGTTTTAAGATGATGTTCATAAATATTTCTCTTTACTTGCATCTCTGTGGAGATCATACAACATTATGGTTATTTTTCAGCGACCCCGCTGGTCTTCAGCGAATGATCAACAAATTTTAGCCGTGAAGGCACAGATTGAGAATGCACCCACTGTGAGGCCTGATCGAGAGCTATATCCACCTGCATTTCGGAACATTTCCAGATTTAAAAGGTGAAATGCATTATTCTTTGGTATTAGTTGAACATTACGATGCTATGTTCTCTTATCACTGAGTTTTTTTTTTCTGTTATGGTAAATAGTAATTGGTGCATGTGCCGCATTTTCTCTGTGGAGTCTGAACTAAGCAATCATCTAAATAGGTTCTAATATACTACCATTAAACCTTGGGATATGGTACCGTGGGTGGGAGGTATTTCCTGCCATTTCAGACTTCTCATAAATATTTATGATGGGGGATCAAGGGAAGAAACACTGTATATGGTGTGCGTACCATGTTACCCAAAGCCAGATAAGTGTTAAGGCCCGGTATGGGGATTGAGATTAAAGGCTGCGGGAGAAGTCTTAGTTGGGAGAACATTTACTCTATTCTCTGAATACTCTGTTTTCTTCTCCAGAATCTATTTTCCCACCTCCCACGGGAAAAGTGTTGGAAGATGGCCAACCAAAGGGTGAAACCGACACAAGATCCCAGAATAAATGTGCACAGAAATTGCGGATCCGATTGGTTGAAACGGAAACACAGACCATGGATTTGGAAATGATGGCCAACAAGGAACGGAAGAATAAATCTGAGCAAGGATCTTGGATCAAAACAGAAATCATAGGAATGGTTTCATTTGGGACGGAAAGGAGGGGGGCAGGGGGGGGGGGGCGCAAGCCCATCTAAAAGGATGGGTAAACCTATAGGAATGGATACAAGTTGTGAGAACACCACATCGCCGGAGTCCCAATCCCTCTCACCTCTCTCGTTTCTACAAATAGAACAGGAGAGCATCCCCCTCCCCCGCCAGCACAATTCGGTTTTCCAATCATTTTCTTATGAAATTTTAGGTTTTTTAGCTTTTGAGATTCCTGAGGTTTTCCACTAGGCTCAAGTGAACGTCAATGAACAGATGTTCTCTGATCACATTGCTTAAATACAAGTCAGGTGGTTGTCAAATATTGGGGGTTGACAAAGAAGCAGGAAGTGATGGGAGCTTTACCTTAATCAAAATTGTTCAAGAAGATTGAAGACATCATGGTGGTTCTAAGCTGTTGGTAACAGACTACAACACCCTGCCCCCCCCCCCCACCCCCCACAAAAAAAAAAAAAAATCCCCAATGGAGGGAAGAAGACTGAACAGGGAAAGCTGAATAGTAATGCAAGCACTCTGTAGTAAACCCCTGACAGCAAATAAAACAAATTTCAAGGAAAATCTAGATTGTCTATGTAACACTGAAATTGGGTTGAAAGACTTTCTTCTCCCTCTGAAATATGGGAGAGAATACTTCACTTTAATTTCTCCTTGTTGGATCTGGTGGCCAGAAAAGCCGGTCTCTTAATTCCTTCATCCTCCCGAAGCAGTCTCCCTGGGAGATGTACTTGTCATGCCAAGCCATTAAGCCCATTGTAACATCGCTACCAAATCAGAATGTATGGCTTGATATTTCAGCTGTTCTGGTGTGTGATGGGAAGTGGGAAGACACGGCAGGGAGTAAGTTGTACACATTGCTTTAAGAATGAACTAGATAGATAAGAAAAAGAGTCAGTGACTTCAATGGGACAGTCGCGAAATTTTGTGACTTCTGTAAGACTCTAACACAGAAAATCCCAATGATCTTTCTATAGTGAAGGCTCGTAGATATTCAATCATGATAATTACAATTTATTCAGACTACTATTCTTATCATCAAAACTGATCTCTGTTTGACATCCCTTGAACAACTAAGCTATCGGCCTTTTCGGCCTTTTCAAATCTTCTATCACTACTCCAGAGCCTTAAACCGGTATTAACCTAGAGGTTTTTATGGGTTTATTTTGTTACTGGATGTAAGAGCATTGCTTTCGATCACACACCAGAACATCTGTAATTTGAATTTTTTGGTCTATTCTTGCAGGAGCTATGAGCTGATGGAACGGACACTCAAAGTCTTTGTGTACAAGGAAGGGAAGAAACCAGTCTTCCACCAACCTATACTGAAGGGCATTTATGCTTCAGAGGGATGGTTCATGAAACTAATGGAGGGAAACAGACGCTTTGTTGTGAAAGACCCAAGGAAAGCCCAACTATTTTACATGCCTTTTAGCTCACGTTTCCTGCAATTTGCAGTGTATGTACAGGGATCACACAATCGAACAAACCTAAGGGAATATTTAAGGAACTATGTTGATACGATTGCGGCCAAGTATCGTTTCTGGAACAGGACAGGCGGTGCTGACCATTTCCTTGTTGCCTGCCATGACTGGGTATGGCTTCTACCAAGTTGGAAGTAATCATCAGGAACTTTAAACTTCATATTTTGATCTACAAAAAGTCAAATAAAACGATACTATGGACCAAAAACTCTGTGGAAGTATTTAAATGGTCACTATGAAGCTTTTTACAACCCTCATGCATTATGTCTCTTACAGTGTCTGAGTTTAGTTTTAGATCTCAAAGTACATCCTAACTGTAAGATGGCTTCCATGCAGTGAGTCAAATTTGCTTTGGCACCTTACCTTATCTTTTAAATTTTCTTTTCAAAGGCGAGTGCCTAACAGCATTGCTTCACAGGCACCATATGAAACAAGACACACCATGGATCGCTCTATCCGAGCCCTCTGCAGTGCTGATCTAGCAAATGGCTTCAGACTGGGCAAGGATGTCTCCCTTCCTGAAACATACGTTCGTTCAGCCAGGGACCCCCAGAGGGATCTTGGTGGCAGACCACCTAACAGGAGACCCATCCTCGCCTTTTACGCAGGCAACATGCATGGTTATCTTCGCCCATTCCTAGTGCAGCACTGGGAGAACAAGGACCCGGACATGAAGATACACGGCCCCATGCCCCCGGGCGCCAGCAGCAAGATGTCATACATCCAGCACATGAAGAACAGCAAGTATTGTGTCTGCCCCAGGGGCTATGAAGTGAACAGCCCCAGGGTGGTGGAGGCCATCTTCTACGAGTGCGTCCCGGTGATCATATCCGACAATTACGTGCCTCCTTTCTTCGAGGTGCTGGAATGGGAAGCCTTCTCCGTCTTCGTCGCAGAGAAAGACATCCCCCGGCTGAAGGAGATCCTAACGTCGATCCCAGAAGAGAAGTACAGGACGCTACAAATGGGTGTGAAGAAGGTGCAGCAGCATTTCCTCTGGCACAGCAACCCTGTAAAGTATGATCTGTTCTGCATGACCCTTCATTCGATCTGGTACAACAGAGTTTATCAGACCAGAACCAGATGAACAGGGCATGCAAGTTAAAGGAAGCTCCTCAAGTTGATGTCGAAGCCCAAGGGGAGTATGGGATGTGTGTGGGTGGCCTCTGATGGCGCAAACTAGAAGGATACAAGCTAGGTTGGAGCCTCGTTTAAGCCATGGTTGTGAGTATGTACACACTGTGAGACGTGGCAGCACTGTACTTGGCTCTTGCAAATTTGCAATAAAACTTGGTGCGGGTCGAGGCGACTGACTGCAGGAGCAGAGTGTGTCTCGTCTCCTGGTGCTGGGTGGGACTCTGGTTGTGATGAGTTCATTTCTTTGCCAGCCACGGCCAAATACCCCATCTGGCTTCCTTCTCCGGCTGTGCTTGAATATAAAAAGTCGGGATTGTTCCAAACGTCTCGCTGTTCTGATGGTTGTGATGTTTCCATCAGCCATCAGGATGGGGCCTTCTGTAATCGAATCTGACCACTCAAACTAGATCAGTAAACGGTTGGATACGGAGCGGATAGTGTGATATCCGAATTCGTATCCGATTAATAATCGAATTATTCTATTAGTAATCGAATTATCCGTCGGATATTTTATTTGGATAATGATCGGATAAATACGAATTCGAATTCGATTCGAATTTTAAACGGATAATTACTGGACCTACTTAGGGGTGAGTTGTGTTAGCTGTGTGAGAATATCATATATTGTTTAATCATATATTATTTTCTCAAAAAAAAATAAAGAAAGAGTGAAAGTTTTTTTTTATTTTGAGAGATGTTATCAAAAGATTAGACTTCATCTTAAAAAATAGGAGATAATTTACGAAGTGGATGTAAGCGAATTTTCTATTTTTAAATTATATTCTAAGACCAAAATAGATAAAAAAGAATAATCAAATAATATATTAAGATTTAAACTAATTATATATAGAATATATATATCATTAGATTTTTATCTAAGGATTCATATTCGGTCGGATAATATCCGATCCGGATATCTCGATATTTGAATTCGTATTCGATTAATAATCAGATATTCGATATTCAATTAAATTATCCTTCGGATATTTTATTTGAATAATTATCCGATTAAACG
The DNA here is from genome assembly GCA_022559845.1 of Amorphophallus konjac. Classification (NCBI taxonomy): domain Eukaryota; kingdom Viridiplantae; phylum Streptophyta; class Magnoliopsida; order Alismatales; family Araceae; genus Amorphophallus; species Amorphophallus konjac. The sequence goes on from CM040125.1 coordinate 265,391,312, forward strand.
AATACGAATTCAAATTCGATTCGAATTTTAACTGATAATTGCTGTCGGACCTAACTCAAACCACGTTGTCGAAAGCAACGTGTACGGTGAAGGGTCCGCAGCGGCCGCCCCCTACCCCCCCCCACCGCCCGGTCGATTTCAGTTTCCAAGTTTTCCTTGCATTGCGACGGGGGATGTGTCGCTATAGACTATGCCATCGTCATCGTTAAGCATGCGAGGGAAGGCAGGAGGACGACAAGCGATTTACTCTTCTGTTCTTCTATTCTCACGCATAGGATGCCTTTGGTTGCTCAAAAAAGTGAGACTCAAAATAAATGAGCTACGTAAAGGTTGTTTATTTTATTTCACTTCCAACGGTCTGATTATCCGAAGATTCTAAAGATGTTAAAGTTTACTTTACACGAGAAAAAAAAGGGTTATAAAAGAACCACCGATTTCTTAAGGTAAATCCGAAGGATACTCTCATATTACTGACCTCTGAACATTTCTCTTATCTTAATACTTGCATATAATCAAAGAATTAAAGGTAACTCGATAGGAATTAGTTGTGTTCAAGTAAACGATCAAACTTTTTTTTTGGAGAGTGAGTTGCAAATAATTAAAATGTCACAATTTAAGCTCATTTGTAGATAGGTTTCGCCTTACCGTCGGATCAAAACATGTCAGTTTTTCGGGTGGGTATGGGACCATGCCGATATTGTAACGACTCGGGATCCGAGTGTCGGAAAGGAATCGGCGCGACTCGAATCCCGGCCCGTCACCCACGAGCCCGAAGATTCGGAAGGGTTAAAAGATGGTGTGGAGATACAAGAGAAGCTGAAATAATTACAGAGATATCACAATATATAATTAAATAAAAAAGTAGGAAATTAAATAAATAACTAAACTGCTACAAGGTCCAGTATATCTCATGTCCAAATTAAGTACAGTCAACAGAAAGAAAAGTACAAGTACACGGGGCATACCCCGGCTCTGGCAAACTGGCGACTAACCCTGGCTACAGGAACAGCGCTGAAACTCCGCCACGCCACGCGACGACCCCGCCTCACCTGAAACTCAAGGGTGAGCCTCATTTCACTGGCCCAGTAGGGATCCCTCGGACCCCCACCGCTCAACGAGGAAAACAAGACGAAAGGACACGAGCAAGCATGGAAAGTAACGCTACCTAACGAAAGTACGGTAGAAGCAACAAGCAATAATAAATAAACGGAAAAGTCCTCTACAATTGACCGCACCTAACAAACCGACCTCGAACCGGCAGGAAAACAAGTTTGTACCTGCCAAGAGACAGGAGCACCACCCACTAGAAGCAAAGCCGGATGCGTCCCCTGACGTCTTACACTGCGCCTCAGGTATCTCGCTACTACGCCCCAGGCGGAGACTGAGACACCGTACAAGTAACCAGGAACTCAGAACAAGGACTAGCTAGGGTCGCGCTCGTCAGCGCGGGTCCTCTGCCCCCAACTATGTGTGCACACACTGCTCTCCTCTAGCTGGTTTTCTCCTCAGTCGGACTCGGGCTGTAAAGGCAAGACCCTACGGAAACCAGCATAAAAACCGTCTCTCTCGGGTAAGCCGCTCCACCACTCCCGGGTGGGTCAGCACACGCGTGCCGTAAGAAGGCTACGACTAGTGGACGTGTCACTGGAGGTAAGACTCGACTCACGAAAATTACTAAACGTAAGGAAACAGAGTGGCGGTCCACTCATGATCGCCGCTCAGCCTTGCGGTCCTCTCTGAACCGCAAGCCAGGTAAAAATGGTCTCTCTGAGACCGCTATAGTGATCCAGGCGGTCCACCCATGACCGCAAGGAGAATGAAGCATGGGGGGGCATAGCGGTCTATTACTAGGCCGCTAACCCCAGAAAATGGTCCCCACTGGGCCGCCATTCCTCAGAATAAAAACGATCTCCTGGCGACCGTTTAAAACATAAGCGGTCCAACACTGGGCCGTCCAAGGCAGAAACGATCCTCATTGGGACCGCCAAGCCAACCGACCGTGGAAGGGTAAAACGGTCACCTTGTGACCGCTGAACCTCAAAAATGGTCCCTCAGTGGACCGCAAAGCAGGGCTAAACAGTCATACCGTGACCGTTATGCCCCAGGACTTCTCAACGGTCGAAAAATCAACGGTCAAGACACCTCGAGAGTCACACTGGCCCCACGAGGGTAGCGGTCGGACAATGGGCCGCCGCTGGGCCTTGGCGGTCTATCACGCGATCGCCAAGCCCACCGACACTCTGACCAGAAAACGGCCCACCTGGGGCCGCTTCTAATAAAAACGGTTCCTGTTAGGACCGTTTTCATTCCGAAAAATCGTGAACGACAGGAATGGCAAAAAAACTTGATCCACGCCCCAATCATCGCCCGATGATGGGGAAACAAAGGGGAATCCACCTCGAACCACCCTAGCATGCTTCTATGCCCTTAAATCGGTCAAAAACACCATGACACGGGAGATCCGACGCTCAACCCAAAATCATGGTATTTTACCCTCCCGGCTCAAAACACCCCCACTCAGCCTCCCCTTGGCCTAGAAATCAGAGGGAATACAATAAAGAGGGTAAGGATCCGTGCCCCTACCTCAAAGAAGCCCGGAAGTCGCCGGATCGCCGCCGATCTCCAAACCTTGACCGAACAAGAACTTCTGTCCCACGCCCCAAGGAAGGTACCGCCACCTTCCTCTCGCCGCCACCGTCGTCACCGCGCCGCGGCCAACATCCACAGCCCATCGCCGGAGGAGGAAGGGGCCGCGAGCTCCGAACGGGAGAGAGAGGGTGCCGCGGTGCGCTCACGGGAAGGAGAAAGAAGAAGAAGAAAGAAGAAGAAAAAGAGAAAAAGAAAAAGGGGGTTTATATAAAAAATCCAAAAAATGTAAAAAATATGAAAAATTAGAAAAAAAATTATTTCCGCGATCCTCGGAACACGCTCAACGCACTGGTACAGCCCCGGGGGAGGAGAACGCAACGATTCGCCCGCTATGGTGTTCCGCAGGTTTGTCAGGAAAAAACACGTGTAAACTACAAAACAAGCTCCGGAACCCCTGAAAGTGATCTGAAACTCACGGATCCAGATCTGAAAAATATCCGAAAAACCTGGGACATTACAGCCCCCGCCCCCTTAAACAAATTTCATCCTCGAAATTAAGGATAAGACACAAGGATAGGGGAGAAGACTCACCCGAACAAATAAGGATACAGCTGCCGCATCTCATCCTCACGCTCCCACGACGCCTCATCACCAGAATGGCGCTGCCAGACTACCTTAACCAGAGGAATAACCTTGTTCCGCAGGTGTTGCTCATGCCGATCCTCGATGCGGATAGGGTACTCTGGAAGGGACAAATCTGGGGTCACCTCGGGCCAAACATCATCCTCTAAAACATGGGAATCATCGGGCATATACCTCCGTAGCATAGACACGTGGAACACGTCATGCACGGCAGATAGCTCCGGGGGTAACTGCAACCGATAGGCAACTTCACGTGAGACGTGACTTGCTTCTGGTGGACAGGTACTCCTGTCACGTGAGACGTGACTCTCCTATTTTTGGGTTTCGTTTCCCGTCTGCGAGACGTGATTCCCCCGACTATTTCAGGGAGTGTTTCCGAGGTAGAGGTTTAGGGATTTTCCGGTGAGCGTCACCGAGGGTTTTCCCTAAACGGTGTTAGGTCCACGACTGCGAGGTCGTGATGGTCACTTCTGGCGGCATAGCCAGAGGTTCTCTCGTTAGTTCGGTAGTTCCCCGACTGTGAGACCGGGGCGTGTTTTTCCGGTACAGTAGGAGTAGATGTAGTGTCGAGTTTTGACCGGCCACCGGTTCGCTGTTCCTGCTGTAGTTGTAAATGTCTTTCCTTTTCGCTACCGCCGTTGTTCTCGGTTGGGGTTCCGCGGGACCCTTATTGAGCCAATGATAGGAGGCTCACCCCCACTTTTCAGGTGCAGCGGTTCTTCCTCGAGATTTGAGGGTGCTATTCAAGAGGTTCTTAGTTACCAGCTCGTCGGGCCGAGTGTTCACTCGGTGTTGAGTACGTTCTCTGCCTTGAACTGTACTTTTGTTGGACTGGACTCTGTTGTAGTTTGTTTATTTATTCATGTTATTTGTTGAGTTATCCTGTTTTATTTCTTATTTCTTTGTTCCTCCACACTCTTTTTAGCCCTTCTGAGCTCTCCCGGCTCGTGGGCGGCGGGCCATGATTCGAATGGTATCGGACTTTCTCCCGTATCCGGATCTTAGGTCGTTACATGTATTTATATCCGGACCAAATTTTTTTTTAGGTCAAAAAATTATTTTTAATTAAAAATTAAATTAAAAAAAGATATCAGATTACGTGATGTGTGCCCATTTTTTATTTGCATAGTATGACACGCCCGGTATGCACCGCACCCACGAATGCGATCCGGCAAAACTTGCTTCTAGATAACTTATATTTTCTAAGCTCATCTTGAGAGCTACTTATATATAAGGCCACTTTTAACTTGCACCAACGTCTATTTCAATCTATCAAACATAGATAGGTGGATAAACATTGTGGGTTAACTGTCTGTTTTCCAAGTCAATCCTAATTCCTAAGCAGGTCAGTAATTTTCATCAGCTGCCACCTTCATGGTAAATGACAGGAAAATCCACGGCGCACAGCCCTATTTATTTTTCACCCCTCTGATCTAAAAGTCGTCGATAGCGCATGGCCATGGGCCCGATTCCGGCCGGGTTCCCCTTTCCCGCCCCACTTCTCACCATCTCTTTTACCTAGTCTTGTAAAAATGCCCGACTTTGGTAGTTGTTTTAACCGCACGTGGAAAGACGCGCCACCTACCCTTCCCGAGCAGGTCTCCAATTCCCAGCGCTGTGGCCGCAAGTCTGATGACAAAAGAAGCCCCTACCCGATGATTACAGCCTACAGTGATGCCGCCTCCGACGCCGCCCCCCGCGGCCTCGGCCACTCCGAAACGGTGAGCCTGGTCCATCCGATCCATGCCGTTGTCACTCTGGCCATTTCCTGACCTGACATTGATACTACTCTACCGGATCGTAGCGGATCTTATCAGTCGACACGATCAACACGTGACACGTAATCAATATGTTACATATATATATTTTTAAATATTAAATATTAATATTATATTAAATATGTATCCTTCTAAATTGATGTTAGAAGTTAATGAAATTCGTGAGATTAGAGCTCTCATTTAAAGAGGAATCGTTGATCACGGCCATCACGCGTGTATAATATGTAAGATGGGAAACGGATCAGGGGTGTCCAGAGATGAAATCCCGGGGAGAACCCTCCGATACTTAAATCAGCAAATATGATAGAACACGGATGCGAAGAGATGTGGTAGGAGAAGAGGAGGGAGCCAGATTATTCTCCACCAAGAGGTGTGGTGGTTTTCTCTCAGGATTGTTGTATTACCCCCTTGGGGGAGTCCTCCTGGGATTTATATAGCGATCCGTTTAATGCAAGAGTCTTGGGAGTCGAGGGGATTCAAGGGGGGTTACGTCCTCGTCATGAGCTCTTTATGGCACGAGGACTCTTAATTTCCCTTATCCCTTGGGATTCCCTGCTCCTGAAGGGTGCGTAACGGATGCTTGGATAAGCTTCCGACAGTCGGTCCGAGCTTGGGACGCTTGCTTGGAGCTTCCTGCCGAGCGATTGGCGTGTAGCTCGGGTAGGCCGTGCTAGATTCCCGCAAGGGGCATTCTCGACCAATCTGTCGCTCGGACTTCCGGACCCGAGGGTCGCCTAGGAAGTTGATGGGGGCATCCCTTGCCCCTCAACTTTTTTTGAGGCTCGGATTGATCATCGGCGTGCGCCATTGTGTTCGTCATAATTTTATGAGTCTAGTCATGTAATTTTTATATTTTATTTGAGTCATCATCATGTAATTTTTCCTTTATTTGAGTCATGTACCTAGGTTAGTAGGTTATCTACCAAAGTCTTGTGTCATTATGTTGGTTTGTTAAGCTATTGGGCCCAACTAATGGGCTAGGCCCAGGGGCGCCCCCCCTTGGGACATGCTAGTCAATTGAGGGTTTGTCAGGGCTATTTTGGTCTTAGGAAAAGTATGGAGTCTATAAATAGTCCTTCCCCTCTCTCATTTGTAACAACCTTTTATGATCAATTTAAATCAAGTGAATTTTAGTGTCTTATTGGAGTGGATTCTCCAAATCTCTCTCTCTCTCTAAGGGGTGGATTCCCCTCTCTCTTTCTCTCTCTTCTCTCTCTCTCTTCTCTCTCTCCAAAGAGGGGGCTGCGCCCCTATCTCTCTCTTCCCCCTCCCAACCACTTTCTCTCACTTCCCTCCCCCTCATAACTCTCTCCCAAGTCCCCACACCCTCTCCATTACTCCACCCCACCCCCAAGAGACCCTCCACCAATCCACACCCCACCCTCCAACCCCCAACTACCCATTTCCCTTCCCCAAGCATCACTCCACCTTCCCAAGGCACGCCTTCCCATCCCCAAGACCACCATTGATCACCCCACATTAAGGGAAATTTAAACTCACATTCCCTCCACCCACTTGTGCCCCCCTCATCTTCCCCCCTCTCCCTCCAAGCCCCAAATTCGCAGCTCCTCTCTCACCCACTGCAAACACCCCATTCCAGACCCCATTCTCCCTCTCCCACACCTTAGAATACCCCCTCCCAGGCCCCCTCACAACTAGGGGTCACTCCCACACTCATCCACCCCCATTTCCCCTCTCATATACCCCATTTCCCCCATCATCTTCAACCCATAGCTCCTAGTTCACAGGCAGCAGAGGAGCACCCTGTTGCAGAGCCTGCCACGTCTTCACCTAGAAGCTTCAGAGGACATACCATATACCATTGGAAGCGTCTCCCAGTCGACTTTGTAATGGCAGTGATTTCATCATCGTCCGAGCACCGTGCTGCCCGGGAGAGCATTTCTCCCTCGACTGCGCGAAGCTTCCCTAGCAGAGCACCTGAACCTGATGGGAAGCTCGACTGCGATGATCCTAATGGGAATCTGATCAAGAGTTCTTCTACAAAAATCTCCCTCGACTAGTCTACTTCCAGAATCAAGAAGCGGATCTCCAATTGGCATCCGGAGCTGAAATTTACCAATTTCCTTCCCCGGGTGTTCTGCTCTGATTACTGTCAGTCTGCTCCGACTGCCCCTCCTTGTTCGAGATCTTCCGGCCTACTCCGACATTATCTGGCGTCCCCGTTACTTGCGTTTCAAAGAGGACTCGACAACGAATCCATCGGTACCAGCTACACCTGAATTGGAGCTTCAGAGCGCCCGTGGCACCATCGTCTTCCAGCTACTGAAGTACTGTGACAGTCTGGACCAGCGACCTGAGCTCCTGTTCATGTCTCTACCCCGACCAGCGCCGGTGATCAGGGAAATCAGTAAAATTCTGGCTTCATCCTGATCAAATCACGAAGAATTTCCCACTGGTTTCATCCTCAACAAAAATCTAGAGTGATCACAGTGTCCGGATAAGCAAGTGTCTATCCAGAAGCGCAGAGGGTGGTAGATTCGGCACCGACTTCCGTTCTTTGCGTTTAGCTCGGTTTTTCCCCACCCCGCTTGGCCGGCTGAAGGCCCCTCCCTGCGTGGAGGTAGTTTTGGATGTAATTTCAATAAATCCCCTCCCCGATATCCCCCCTCCTGCGAGAGGTGTAGTGGTGTAGCATTTCAATTTTCAGGTTAAAGCGACACCGACGCGGCGTGCGGGTGCGTCCCACGCCTCCCCGCTCGCCCTCGTCTCCAGACGGGATCGGCGTATTCACGCTGATCAGGTGAGCTCCTGAACACCTCTCATTACTGGGATTTAATTGCTTAGTTTAGTATTGCTCTTAGTTACTCCGTCGGCGGTGAGAGAGTGACCGGTCCCAAATTGCCATCAAATTGAGTGACAACCGCGGGGCGAGTTGTGAGAGCAACCACTTAACCCACGCCCTTGGCGTGCCGGCCGCCCGTGAATTAGGCATCCCTGGCCCATTTGGGGTCCTCCATAAGCTAGCCAACCATTGGAGTATCAAGGTCCCGACTCGGATCCTCTCCGTCATCGCTAAGTCGCCTACGGGCACTAGTGTGTGCTTCACGATCGTGTTCACTAGTGTGAGTCCGCTGCTCAATTTGATTGCTTGCAATATAGGTCCATAGGTGGTGTCAAATCATAAGTGCTACTCCGAGTGAGTTTTGGGCTTGAAGTAAGTGGGCCTAAAATGGGGCTGTCACTTTGGGGAGCTGGGCCTTGTTCGGTCAAATTGGACCTATTTGGGCCGGGCTCTTGGGCGGTAGATTTTCCCTCTCTCCACTTGCCCCCCCTCCTACTCCCGAGCCATGCCTGGGCTCGGATGAGTAGCATTTGTGGGGATGGTGTTGGTGGCTCGATTTGGACGAGAAATTATTTTCGGCAGGGGTCATTTAATGCGGCTGTCCTGGGAATATGCCCGTGATGATGACTCTTTTGAGTTGATGCGCGAAGCCCCCTTTTGGAGTTCGAAACGTCGCGCCATCTCTCGCCAAGTCTCTGGGGGTATAAATATTGTGCGTGCTTGTGTTCCAAGCCTCCTTCGTTTAGGGTTTTCTCTCTCCGTTGCACTTGTATTCTGGAAGCGCTCATGCGCCATGAGGGTGATCAGGAAGAGCAACGACTCGCGGAGGCCTTTGCAGAGTTAGCGGAGATCACAGCGCGGTGATTCGCTAGCTTCCACCTCCTCCTGAATTGTCTGATTCGGCGCTCTCCTCCTCTTCTTCCTGTTCCTCTCGTCCTTCCATGGCGGAGCAGTAGCCCGCAGCCGAGGTGCAGGAAACCGAACGTGGCGTGGGGAGTTTGGTGCCACAGCTTGAGCACCCCATGCGCAGCGAGTTGGGCAAGGCCGAAGTGAAGAAGATGGAGAAGCGTTATGGGCTACCGTGGGAGTACTTCTTCTCTCCATCGTAGCCTCATGAGTCTAGCTTAGCCTCTCGTTTGGGCCTCTTCTGTACTTTTCTTTTAGCTTGGAAGTGTGGATTTCTCTCTCCACCCCTTTGTCGCGTAGTTACTTCAATTTTACCAACTGGCTCCTGTCCAGTTGGTCTCCAACTCGTATACTTTTATTTTTTTCTTCATCTTCCACTGCCGTTCGTGCGGGCTTCGCATTTCATTGGACATTTTCCATTCCTTTTTTGAGTTGAAGGAGCAGACCCATGCGGGTAAGGGCTTTTTCTATCTTCAAGCGAAGAGGGGAAAGAGTTGTGTGTCTCTCTCTGCTAGGGATTCTTCCCACAAGGGGTGGAAGACCAAATTTTTCTGGGTGGGTTCTTCCAAAAGGGGTATCCCTTGGGACTTCCCGACGGAGCCTAATTTTCATTCGTCTCTCCCTCTAAAGCAAACGGCAATTTCTCCGAAGCTCGAGGAGGAGATCAAGATTCTCTAGGAAAATCGCCGGTCGACTGCTGAGTTGATGACTGTGGCCAACATCGAGGACTATCCCTCCTGCGCGATGCCACCTCAAGGTAAGAACCCTAAGGTCATGCATTGCTACTTTCGGGTCGGGCAGGTAGGCCTCTTTCTGATGATTTGACTTCCGTTGTTCAGATTCAAGGCAGACGAATGACGAGGAGGAACATCCGTTGGAGCAGGAGATCGTCGATGTTAGCGCAGCGAAGAGTGATATAGAAGGGGGGGGATGAATAGATCAGTCCCGATTTTAAAAACTTCAGCGAAATATTAGTTCAACGGTTTGCAACCCTTCAGAAACAACACAAAGAGTATTGCTAACGCAGTCAATAACCAAGACAGGAAGAGTAAGAGCGATTGAACGAGCTGTCCACAGACAAACACAATGTCAAGCAGATGGAGAGCACAAAAGAAAACAGCAAACCACAAAAGGAGACAAGAATTTTTAAGGTTGTTCGATTGTAGTCCACAATCTACATCCACCCCTCACTCCAACTAGAGTGAGGCTTCCACTAGCCACGGCTAGAAACTGCAGACTCAGTCTGCGAATAAGATGCTGCCACACAGCTTGACCAGGGGAACATCCTCCCCTCTTCCTCCACACCGGAGGGATACAAACAGTGACAACAGTCACTAGCAACCTAGAAACCGAGGTCTCTCTTCCTCCACCCAGGAGGGAACCCACAAGCGACTCCCTGTCGCTTGCAAACTGGAAGATCAATCCTCCCTTCCTCCGATCACATGAGGGTAACAATATACGATAAGGAAGATGAAATGAAAAATGAAAACTCGAAAATCAAAGCACAAAAATCCTCTCTGAAAACAGGAAACAATGTAGCTTCCGAAGAAGCAATTCTTCAAACCACAGACACTGCTCTCTCTCTCTCTCTCAAAAATATTTCACTCAAATCTGGATGGAATAGAATTCTCTGCTCTCTCTCTTTTCTGGATCGTGCAGCCTCACAAGAATGCCTTCTGCTTCTTTTCACGATCAAGCTTCTACTGAAAGAAGATGCTTCATATATATAGCAGATGTTGGGCGTGTGTCCTTCAGGTTCCCGCCCAGAGAGCACCTCGGATCACGTGCCAGGTACCACCTCGGATGACGTGTCCAATCATCAGCTTGAATCATCTGCAGGCAGAGACAAAAGGAATGAATCGAATTAGTTCAGTTCAAGCTTTTAGCAAGGCGTGTATAGACTTTAAAACATCATATAGGCAAGTATATACAACGTCAGAATGTATAGACTTGAAACCCTTCAGCGACCTTAGTGTATAGACTTGAAAAATGTTGCATTATTATAACAGAGGGGAAAGTGTAGACTTCAGTGCAGTTCATGAAGCAATCGAATGTGTAGACATGAAAACAAAGGACAACAGTGTACAGACTTTGTGATGCACAAGCATAACCAGTGTATAGACTTTGATGTAAAGGCTTGAGTTACACTAGCAATGTATGGACTTTAGGTAATGCATGCAATGCAACACAATGTATATACTTAGTTGCTGTGCAACCGATGTTCAGACATGTTATGCTTGCTGTGGGAGATGTATAGACATGATGTGGCTGTACAGACTAGCAAACGCATGAAATAGCAAGCCAATGTATTGACACTACTGTATGGACTTTAAGCGAACGCTGTACAGACTTGACAATTGATGTATGAACATTACAGAAGGGAATGTACAGACTTTTATAAGCTTGAACACTGCTATGTATAGACTTTGTACTTTGAACGACAAAGCATGCTGTACAGACTTTGAGCGTTGTATAGACTTTACGAAGCACATGCCAAGGCTGTACAGACTTCAGACTTTGAACGTGTGTGCTGTGAACGATGTATACACTTGGCGTTATGAGGCATTCAGGCTGTATAGACTTGCGATGCCATGAAGACAATGTGTAGACTTGTGAAGCTTGAGGCCAATGTACAGACTTGAAGAACCGAAGCCAATGTATAGACTTGACGAATGGCTTGAAACACAGACACACTGCCAATGTATAGACTTGCACAGTGCTGCCAATGTATAGACTTGGATGCCCAAAGGTAATGTATAGACTTGCAAGTGTGAGACGCTGAAAGAGACGGTGGATGTTCAGACTTTGGCAGTGTGCAGACTTTGCCTACATATGAATGTATAGACTTGAGATGAGACACAGCATGAGACGATGGATGTACAGACTTGGGAATGGCTGTATGGACATTGGAAGATGATGCATGAGACGAAGGACAATGTATAGACTTGGTGTGTAGCTAAAGCAGCGAACGTAGGAAAAGGTTGGAATGTATAGACTTATGTTCGATCAGAAATGTATAGACTTCAACTAAGCAAGCTACAGTGCAATGTCTAGACTTAATGATGCACGCGATGTATAGACTTTGGAACGCTTGAAGCGATGTACAGACTTGGTGAGCGCCAAGCAATGTACAAACTTGGAAACCGATGTGCAGACTTGACAATGCAGTGTATTCATGAGGGCAATGTACAGACTTGAGAATCTTGAGGGAGTCGACCCATCTGGAAGGGGGGGTCGACCCACTTCTGTCCAGACTATGTTGTGTGTGTGTGTGCATATGCCAATGTATATACTTTATGAGAATGCTTGGACTATGCACATGAATGAAGGCCACTCTCGCTGTACAGACTTGATGGAAGGCATGTGCAGTGATGTATGGACTTGCTAAGTGATGCACTGATAGCCACATGAACTACACTGTCCTAAATGATGAAGCATGAATTGATCTAGAAATAGACAGATTGATTTATAGTGTGAGACATCATCAAAACCGTAGGGATGCAACAATCTCCCCCCTTTTGATGATGGCAACACTATGAATCAAGCAATATCAAGGCATAAAGGAAATCAACTGCAGCTTTAAAAATCAAAGCAAATTCAAGGCAAGCCAATGCAGACAAATTAAACACTGCTGCTGAAACACTTCTTTCTCCAAAACCACTCCCCACAACTCACTCTCAGCTTCCCCACAACTCATTCTCAGATATTTCCATGACATGAATTCTCCCCCACAGCTCATGAACAAGACTCACAAAAACTCCCCCTAAACTCATGGCAATTCATGACTTACAGATATTGCAAAACCTCTCTCCCCCTTTGACATCAGCAAAAGGAAATGCAGAATATATGAAAGTGCTGGAGACATGAGGAGGAAGTGCAGTTAACATCTTAGTGTAGAAAGGCACGAGCAAATCTTAAGAGAATAAGTGAGGTGCTAAACTCAAGTGAAGATTCTTGAACTCCAGTAAACAGTAGAGAAATAGAATGATAGAAAAGTTTATCAACATACATAATGTATGATTTAGAGCAGGAGTTAACAAGTATGGCATGATTTAGCTAAACGGGCAACTAACCTAAAAGACAATAAGAGACAAAGTCAGAGAAGGTGTTTTCAAGGTATTGAGGACAAGCAATCCATTAGTTGCATAACAACAAGGGATTTTTGAGATGATTTTCAATAAGATCAATGAGTAAGTTGGTAATTCACTCTTTTGACATTAGGGAGACACCTTGATTAGAGGCCTGAATCCCCAGTTACTCAGTGTGAGTACCTCATTACCTCCTCCCTTTATTTTTTTTAAAGGAACGGAGTTAGTAACTGTGGCTTTTGACATGAGGAAACACCTTGATTAGAGGCCAGAGTCCCCAGTTACTCACCAGCTAGCCACCATTGCTCTGTCATGTCTTTTCATTCATTTTAAACATTTGACACCTCATGACATAGGAGAAAACTTCATTTCATTGATGAAGCTCCCAGTTTCTCAGTGAACAAATCAAGACCTTTGTTAATTCAGATTACCCTTGTGTAGAGAAGATGGAATGATTGAAAATAATACCAGAAGGACTATTTCTTGAAGTGAATCTTGAAGTCTAGATTTCTAGTTATTTTGGTCAGATATCAAGACATACAGGTTTTGGCCTGAACTGTAATCACTGACAATGTATGAAGATAAACTTTAACAATTAATTCAGATCTCTGATAGACTCCCAGAGGGAAGATTCTTGCTGGACTTTAGTATCACAGACTTATAGACTTAAGAGATTAGTGAGATTCTACTGTCTAAGAGAACCACACAAGATCAGTCATGAAAACCAGCAATGACACACATCTGGTCAATCTTTTTGAATCTATCAAAGAACTCTCCCTTTCATAGCTCAACTAGCTCCCCCTCAAACATAGCATTACAAAAAGCTAACCATCAGACATACAGAACTCCCCCTCAAAAAAGAACAGACTTCACATTTAAGACAATTTGTATAAGCCTAATTCTCTTCTCAGTGTAGTGAATTTTTCATTATCCAGAGGTTTAGTGAAGATGTCTGCAATCTGATTATCAGTGCCTACATGAATCAGTTCAAAATTGTTCTTAGAAACTTCATCTCTTATGAAATGATGCCTTATCTCAATGTGTTTGGTGCGTGAATGCAAAACAGGATTCTTGGCAAGATTGATGGCACTGGTATTATCACAATAGATAGGTGTGCACCCCAGGTCTACTTGGTAGTCCTGAAGTTGGTGTTTAATCCATATGACTTGTGTACCACAGCTCCCTGCAGCCACATATTCAGCCTCTGCAGTGGAGAGGGCCACAGAGTGTTGTTTCTTGGATCCCCAAGAGACTAAACACCCACCTAAAAATTCACAGTGACCACTAGTGCTTTTTCGGTCTAGTTTACATCCTGCATAATCTGCATCTGTGTATGAAATTAAATCTAGTGAGTGTGAAGCAGGAAACCATAGACCAAGTGAGGGTGTAGCTGACAAATATCTAAAAATTCTTTTCACTGCAGCTAAATGTAATTCAGTGGGTCTAGACTGATACCTTGCACACATACTCACACTGAACTGTATATCAGGTCTAGAAGCTGTCAAGTAGAGTAAAGAACCAATCATACCTCGATAGAGTTTGGCATTTACTTCTTTACCTATCTCATCAGCATCCAGTGAGGTGTTGGTACTCATAGGTGTTGTTATATGCTTCAGGTTGATCATACCAAACCTCTTGAATAGTTCCATTGTGTATTTGGTCTGGTTGATGAAGCATCCATCCTCCAATTGTTGTATCTGTAAGCCAAGAAAATACTTTAGTTCACCTACCAAACTCATCTCAAATTCAGCAGACATCATTTTAGAGAATTCAGCACATAATTCACAGCTAGTTGATCCAAACACAATGTCATCTACATATACCTGAGCTATGATGAGATCGGTATTTGTACTCTTGGTAAATAAGGTTTGATCAACTTTACCTCCCTTGTAGCCCTTGCTGATCAGAAATTCAGTTAGTCTTTCATACCAAGCTCGAGGGGCTTGCTTTAGACCATACAGGGCTTTGTTTAACCTGAAAACTTGGTTAGATTAATTAGAAAACTGAAAACCTGGGGGTTGTTCAACAAACACTTCTTCCTTGATGATGCCATTCAAAAAGGCACTCTTCACATCCATTTGCTGGAGTTTTATTTCTTTAGAGCATGCAAATGCTAACAATATTCTTATTGCCTCCATCCTAGCAACAGGTTCATAGGATTCATCGAAGTCTACACCAAATTCCTGACAGTAGCCCTTGGCTACTAGTCTGGCCTTATTCCTGGAAATGATTCCATTTTCATTCATTTTGTTTTTGAACACCCACTTAGTTCCTATGATATTAACACTATCTGGTCTTGGGACAAGCTCCCAGACATTATTTCTTTCGAACTGACCTAATTCCTCACTCATGGCATTGACCCAAGCTTGATCAGCCAAGGCCTCTTCTACAGATTTGGGTTCAATTTGTGAGACTAAAGCAATTAGATCTTCATTATTCACATTCCTAAAATGAGACCTAGTCCGAAGAGGATCTTCAGGGTTGCCTATGACATTATCTATCGGATGGTCTTTAAGAAATCTAACATTTATTGAAGACTCACCTGTTTCTCTTGACTCTTCCTAGTTGGGAGGATTTGATGTTCCACTCGACTGAGTCTTTTCTTCTTCTTGGTCTTCTAGGAATTCCCCATCATGATTGGAATCTCTGTCAAAATTTTCAATGTTAGAAACACCTTTCTTTTCACTAAAAATGATGTGTGGAGACTCTTCAACCTTCTGGTCTATTTTGTTAAAGACCCTATATGCCCTAGACACTTCAGAGTATCCTAAGAATATTCCAGGGGAGCTTATAGCTTCAAACTTATCTAAATCTTTCTTGTCATTGTTATGAATAAAGCATTTA
This sequence comes from Amorphophallus konjac, assembly GCA_022559845.1. NCBI lineage: Eukaryota > Viridiplantae > Streptophyta > Magnoliopsida > Alismatales > Araceae > Amorphophallus > Amorphophallus konjac. The sequence goes on from CM040125.1 coordinate 265,406,962, forward strand.
GCTCCAAAAATTCTGAAATGAAACAAGTTTGGTTTCTTACCTTTTAGTAGCTCATAGGGTATTTTCTTGTGAATGGGTCTTACCATGGCCCTGTTGATTATGTAAGTTGCTGTATTGGCCGCCTCTGCCCAAAACCTCCTTGGTAATTGACTTTCAATCAGCATGGTTCAGGCCATCTCCACAATAGTTCTATTTCTTCTCTCTACAATTCCATTCTGTTCAGGTGTCCTGGGAGAAGAAAACCTGTGTGTTAGTCCCTCTCTTTCACAAAGATCAGAAAACATGGAGTTTTCAAACTCACCTCCATGGTTAGATTGAATAGAGCAAATTTTATGTTTTCCTTCTTGTTTGATCTTATTGAAAAACTGATTAAACTTTTGAAAAGCATCGCTTTTATTAGCTAAGAAAAAGATCCATGAATATCTAGAATGATCATCAATAATCACATAGCCAAACCTATTCCCATTAAGACTCTGAGTTCTAGTAGGACCAAAGAGGTCCATATGGAGAAGTTCCATTGGTCTAGTGGATAGTGGCTCAGATCTTAGCTTGAAGGAATTCCTGGTCTGTTTGCCTAGAGCACAGGCATCACATGATTTTGAAATAGAATTGAATTTAATTCTAGGCATGCCTCTAACTAAATCATGCTTGACCAATTTATTTAAAGTAGAGAAGCTAGCATGACCTAGACGTCTATGCCATTCAAAAGCATCATTTTCAGAATTAGCAGATAAACAAAGATTTGATTCAGATTCTGCATCTATGTCTACCATGTAGACATTATTAATCCTGTTGGCTACAAATTTAACCACATCAGAATTTATTTCAAAGATTTTACATAAACTATCATCAAACACAACCCTGTGACCCTTGTCACATAACTGACTAATGCTGATCAGGTTGTGTTGAAGACCTTCCACAAGTAGAACTTTTTCAATGGAGTTTGTGGAAGACTTACCTACTGTGCCAACTCCAATTATCTTACCTCTATTCTTTCCTCCAAACTTGACCAGACCTCCTACCTTCATCTCTATCTTACTGAACTTGGATCGGTCTCCTGTCATGTGCCTGGAGCAGCCACTGTCGAGGTACCACTTGTTGTCTTCAGCTGCCAGGCCGGCCTACATAAACAAAATCAAGCAAAGTGATTTGGAACCCAAGATGAGTTAGGCCCAAGGACATTATTCAAATCTCTAATCAAATGTTTAGGTATCCAGATTTGCTTCAGCATGGTTTTCTACGGCACCTTTACTTCTGGTTTATTGAAGTTATAGCCGGGGTTCTGTCCAGCTGGTCTGGAGAAATAAGTTCTATTCCATTCATTAGGCTTCTCATTCCTAGGATATCTCCTGTACGCTTGTTGATTAACAGATTTTTTAGAATGATAGTTGTTTCTCCAGTAGTTTCTGTTTGTACCCATCTGATTGTAGTAACTCCAGCTTTTCTTCTGATCCACTTGCTTGGTCCATTTACCATTTATGTTCTGATGAGTGGGTTTAGTGAAGTTCTTCACAAAATTCATTCCCATTTTAAATGGTTGACCAGCACTATTTTTTAAAGTTTCTTTCTGACATTGAGCTCCTTGACTGCTGTTTGAGCTGGATGGTGTGTCCAGCTTCTCTTTTCCCTTCTCTGGGCAGAAGGTGATGGCTTTGAATTGTAGGGGTCTCTTGTTAGTTGGGTCATAGCCTAGACCCTCCTTATTGAAGTTAACCCTAGTCTCTAGTATAGCATCCAGACTAGTTTTTCCTTGGGCAAATTTTTCTAAAACTTTCTGTTAATTTATCTTCCAGCTCTTTTTGAAGAGATTCAGAATTTTTTAGAAGTTCAGCATTGACTTTCTTAACAGCTTCATATTTTTCTGAATTCACTCTACTTTCATTCATGTTGTGCCCCTGGTTTTGATGATGACAACCATGAGATATGAATGATGTATTCAATTCAATGATGAATTAAATTTTGATTCAATAATACTTTCACTTGATTTCATTCTTGTTGCTAGAAAGGAACAGGGTCGACGCTGGGAGCTTAAAGCGTCCACGCATCAGTTGAGGAAGCCTTCACCAATATCTTCACAAGTTGTTCCACTGCGTCAACGCCAAAATAGAGCAGCGTTGATGCAGCAGTTACAAAGGGAGAGCCAATGGCTTACTGGAATACTCTGATGCGTCAACGCTTTGATCAAGTAGCGTGAACGCAGCAGTTCAAGCATTCCTTGTTGCAGCCTCTGGAGTACCTTGGCAGCGTCGACGCTGTAGTTCGATGGGTCGACGCTGTAGTACGATGGATTGCCACTGTGAACCGTGAAATTCACTTAAGAAATAAAAAAAGCATATATTAAGCAAACGCAACACGAGGTGCTAACAAGGAGAGTGATCGCCAGAGGGGTTACCTCAAAAATAAAGGAAATTGATCGCGAATACCTAGTGAAAATATGGATGCGGGATGGATGTAGATTCCTTCCTTTTCCTATCGGCCGGCCGATGAAGGGGGTTTTCCTCTTGATTACCCTTAATCAAAGAACGAACAATCAAAAGAAGAGGGGATCAGCCAAGTGTGTGTAGTATCAATCCAAATAAATAATATGATGATGAAAGAGGAGCATAAAGTGTGCACCTTTTGTCGATTTTTTTTAAAACCCCTAGAGAATTAGGGAAAGGGAAAGAGATATGATGCAGAGAAAAACTAATGCAAAGGATGAATATAGTGATTGATGATGAGATGATAGGAACAGACAAACACGAGAAAGTAGGCCCCTGCTGTTCCTGTAAACAGTAAAGGGGGAAAACACTTGATGCTTCGGTTGCGGCAGCAGGAGACAGCAGAGAGCCTTCAAAGAGATCGCACAGGAGGAGGAACCTCAATCACCAGCCCGTTTTACCTCAATCGCCAGCACCGTCTAACCTCAATCGCCAGCATCGTCTAACCTCAATCGAGATCAACGAGGGCATCCTTTTATAGGGTTCAAAACCGTATTCTAATGGGATAAGAATAAGCAATGATCATTAACGGCAAGGACTCTAGTTCCCAGATCGAGCAAGTGATTAATCAAGGCAGGGAACTCTCCAGGAAAGGTGTGTTCAAACCGGACACGGAAGGGTGAGAGACGACCCTCAGAAGGGCGTCAATTAAAATTGACGACCTGCCCTAAGGCGTTATTTCAAAATACGACTGGGACAAATGCGTCAACTCCTGGATTCAATTTTAGTAATAAAAACTTTCTTTTTCTGAAAATTATGAGACGACGCCTGAAGCAAAGGTGTTAATTGAAAACACGCCCTAAGGAAGGACGTTAATTCTTGATTTTTCAATCGTAGTGGGACTCGTAAAATGCCAGAAATTGACGCCCTTAACACCAGCCGTCCTTTCTTGAGAACACGCCCCAGATTAGGTCGCTATTTAAATCACGCCCCTCTTCAAGTCGTTAATTACAAAAGTGCAAGAAACATCATAAAAACCCACAAAAAAAAAGAAAAACTTTATATTATAGAAATATTGAAGTTCACTTTGGGGCGTTAGCATAGTGACATGAGATTTGATCAACATAGTATCAATTTTGGCGTGTCTACAGCTGCCTCGCCTTGGCGTCTACTTTGCAAGGGAGTGAGACGAAATGAAGTGAAAGTGTAACAAAGTGGAATGAAGTGGAACGAACTGATAAGTAGGTGCCAAGGTGTGATGTGACACGCCTCCGATACGAAGCATTAGAAATCTTTCCGAGATTCTGAGGGAAACAACTCTAGGTGATTCCAAGGAAACATCAATTTGCTGGATGAAGGAGACTAAACTAAAAACCAATAAAATGTGCGTGTGGGCACGACAGGGAGCCACCATTGGAGAGCTTTTACCAGCCAACGTGGACGTGCTACAACCAAGGTGGATTTACAGAAAAATAAAGGGAATTGAGATGAAGACCCAGCAAAGGGACATTTTTCGAAGAACTAGCCTGAGCGGCTTCAGAGAGAATAAAGTACTCAATTTGGAGTGGAATATCTCATGTCAACTCAAACAAGAGCGAGTGACCTTCATTATTGCCATAATATGAAGATTTTCAGCACGAAGCTCAAAGTCCTACATGATGCATGCTGGGCTAAAAAGGAAAAGATAAAACAAACTAAAAATATAGAAACTAATCAAGGATAATATTGTTAAGCCATCTAGATTTGGTCAAGAATCTAGATCTCTGAGCTGACACTAAGCCGAAGCCCATTTGTCCACACATCATCCCAGAAAGTAGAACCATCGTCCCAAACCTTGAATGACTCAACGACCTATCCGTGTGATCAAGATTCTCCTGGAACTATCATTATTTTTGATGAAGGGGAACTCAAATTCCAGGTTCATCAGAACCACAAGGTCCTTGATACACTATAGTAGCATAGATATCATATAGTAACAATGCTTACAGGAAAGAAATACAAGAATGGGATGATGTTACTCCCATGAGTGATCCAAACGCCTCGAAACCTGCACTCCTCTGCACTTGAAAATTCATTAGGCCTCTCAAAGCATGAAGTGATCAGAAATAATCCTCAATTCAAAGCAAGACATGATCATAAGTGCTTAATCACAAATAACTCCAATTAAAAGATAGCACTTAAGTTCATCATGAGAAAATATGCAAGCCAACAAAATAATGACTGGGGTAGGGGCGTCAAAATTATAAGAGATGACTGACAGCAGGGCGTCAAAATATAAAAACACGTCTATCATCAAGGCGTTAATTCGTTTGGGAGCTCAAGGAGAAGACGACCCTTATGGAGGCGTTAAATAAACAACGACTTTGGTCAAGTCATCAATTCAACAATTGACGCCCTGAACATTGTCGTCAATTATCCGAAATTCCGAAAACCATGCTTCCGACTCTGAGTCAAAAGCTAACCCCAGTTCTAGTTCTAATCGTAATCAACCCTACAGCTTCGAACAGACTCACGACCCTTCAGACTTCTATAAAAAAAGGGAAGAAACTCCCTTAGATTAACCAAATAACTCGTCCAACCTCTGTTTCTCTTCACAGGTACTGCTACGGTTCAAATTCTTCCTGTAAATCGAAGATGGAGAGGGCAATTAAAAGATCCAAGATTTTTGCTCTCAGACTAACCGAGATCAACGGGCATATTAGCAGCCGGATTGCCATGAACCAGGTAGAGAATTAATCTGTTCTCCTGTTCTCATACCATCACCATCCTTCCGCTCTGCATTCATCCTTTTCTCTGTTCTTTTCTTTTTCCATAGGATTATCCCAATGTTCCTGGTGCAAGGAGGTTCACAAAAATCAAGTGGCTGCCTCTCTTACTCTACAAATTTTCTTCAGACATGAGAGTCTATTTAGCAAGATGGCACCTTTTAGGCTTAATCACTCATGCCAAACACTATGATCAAGTTCACCTTGGTTGGGCTGCCATAGGAGCTCTAGTTGAAATATGGCATCCTTCCACCCATACCTTTCTTTTCTCAATCTTCGAAGCCACAGTCCTATTAAAGGAACTAGAGATGATATTGGGCTTAAAGAGGATGAAGCCAGGAGACGAGGAGAAGATGGCCATCATGCCAAAGCAAATCTCTTCACATGAGTTATTAACAAGTTTAATTCCCAGCCCAAACCTAGTGAACCAAATCAAAGCTACCAAAGGAATCAATCTTCTAAAGCTTGCTTCTTGGGTGTACAAAAGATCCGACCAAGCTAAAGAAGATGATGAAGTGGAACGAGTAGCAAAGGCTTTCGTGGTATGCTTGGCGGGAGCAATCTTGTTCCCCTCCACGGAAGACTTCTTGGAAGAGTCCCAATTAAGCGCAATAGTTAGCCTTTGGGAAGGAGATAGAGTGGGACCGGCGATATTAGCCTATCTATATAGCGGGCTTACCTCGGCGGCAATGGGGAGACCAATCTATGGGTGCATGCTAGCACTATCAAGTTGGGTAGATCTCCACTTCAAGTTTGATCCACGTGAGGAGGCCCAACAACCCTCAAGAATCTTCTCAAAAAGCCCACTTTCTTACATGACCGGCTCATTGGGATTAAGCAATAGAGTGGTGAACCGGATTCCTCAAGTCAAGAAAAGAGTGGAATGGAGAGAACACCTCAAAGTGATGCCAAAGAACTTCTTCACATGCGCCCCGGGATTACTCAAGACTCAAGAACTCCGTGCAAGATTCTCTCCCGGTACGGACCTTCGACTTATAGGTGCTTCAGAATTCATGCTATACAACTCACACCGGTGCCTTCCTCAACTTGGGCTTCCACGGCGAATATTTGAGAACCCATCTCATCTCCCTCCTATCAAGGCAAGGGATATTGGCAGCAATGAATATGGAGAAGAATGCACCACAATCCAAGCTCTCTGGAAAATCTGCAAGACTCATCAACCTGTGGAGAACTTAGAAGAAGACAGAGATCAGTGGAAAATATATGTAATAGCTTTAAGGAACCTGAGACCCAAAGTGGCTCATTAGATGCAATGCAATCTTTTCCATCAATAAACAATAATGATATTTTGATTGAGCCAATAACACAGTGTTTCTGATCAATTCTTCCAATAATCTGTGGTTCTGCTCTGAATAACGACTCAGATAATGTCGTCAATTCCCATAATGACGCCTCAGCATACGTCGCTTCTCATTAATCGGCTCTCGAAATTGACACCTTCAGGAATAGGCGTTAACTAAATCACGACTTAGAACAAGGCGTTAATTCGATTCATATTCCAAAAAGTATTCGTTAAAGACCCAAAAGTAACGCCTTAGGGTAAGCCACGTTTTATCTAAACCACGCCTTCAGACACATCGTTAATCAAAAACAGTAATCATTATTCCCATCATGTCAATCAATTCCCATTAAATGCCTCTGACGACGTCTGTCATTCCCTATGCGAAAAGAAATCACGTCCCAGAGCGCGTCGTTAACCATCGAAGAGACGCCCTCGGCTCCAGTCGTCTTCTTAACAAGACACGACTTTACTGGAGTCGTTAATTCTTTTTGACCATTCGACTTAACTTTCCCTCCTTTCTTCTTCTTCCTTCGTCCAGATCCCTCTTTCTCTCTTCTCTCCTACTGCAACCCTAACCGAAAACCCTCCCCCATCTCTCTACCTCTCTCTCATACTCTCAAACCCTCTCGCCCCCTATCCCTAAGCAATGGCCGGCGGTGGTCAAAAAAGACAAAGGGTCTCGGCCCCAGAGGTCGTCGACTTGGAAGGCAAACACACCCATGTCGAGGAGGAGGCTCGCCCCGCGACGGCCGACGAGGCACCGACGGCGGTGACCGGCGACGAGGGAGAACACGGCGACGACGAGGCCGTGGGAGATGGAGAAGATGAAGAAGAAGGAGAGGACGAAGAAGAAGGAGAGGAAGACGAACAAGGGGAAGAACAACACAGGGAAGAACAACAGGCGACGGTCGTTCCTCGCTGTGGCCAACTCCGGCGGCCACGGAAACCCCGGCAACAACTCCGTGGAGGGGTTGTTGAATCTAGACGACAGAAGGTAAGCCCCCAAAACCCAATTTCCCATTTTTTTCATTTTTATTTCTAATTTCACTCCATTTCCATAGCCATCGGGGGAGAAAACCAGAGATTCAAAAAGAAGACGCCCCCAGGGGTGTCGTGAATTAAAGAAAAGATGCCCATACTTGGGGTCGTCAATTCATTTTATTTATTTTAAAACAAATTAATTTCATGAGAACACGCCCTGTAGCATGTCGTTAATTTGAATCATCATGTTTTATCAATCATACCGTTAATTTCATACGTCTAGATTTTTTCAATTATCTGTTTAATATTAATGCCTTGATTTCTATCTCGCATGCTATTTTTATTTTATTTTCAAAAACCCTGGAAAACAACGCCCCCCATCGGGGCGTCAATTCAACAGATAACGACCATAGGAGTGGTCGTCCATTTAAATAATTCCAGAATATATTTCTAGGCCCAAAACTCATTTAAGAAAAACGTCCCATTCAAAGGCGTTACTTAATCAAATGACGACCCTGGGACAGGCGTCAATTGAAAAATCTTTAGGAAGTTAGAATTTAACCTCAAAACCACGCCCCCCACAGGGGCGTTTCTTAAATAAACAACGACCTAGGGTAGGTCGTAAATTCAAAGCTCACTTAGAAACCACGCCCCCCTCAGGGGCGCCAATTAAACAAACCACGACCCAAGGACCGTCGTTAATTAAATCAAACATCAACATCTCAAACCACGGCAATTAAGTGAATTTCAGCATGAATAATAATTGAACAATTAAGCCAAAATTTCTTTCTTTATGCATGCAGGGGTTGATGAGGACACGGATCTCCTGGGTCATGGTCCGAGCAGCATATTATGGCCTCCCCGAGTTCCAGAGAGCCGGGGTAGATGCTATGGGGTTCGGGGCCTTCCTTAGCATAGAGCCCATTAGGCCTGACTTAGCACTAATCCAGGTTTTGAGGGAGAGATGGGATATGTAATATCCCGGACCTTTCGGATCCTTCTTCGTGGGTCCCGGATCTGGTTTTCGGAGCGTTTGGCTCCGTTGTGTCTGAAATTTTGTTTCGGACATCTTTCGTGTTCGGATCGGCGCGATCCGGAGTTGTTTCGGAGGCCCGGAGGCGTTCCGCGGCTTTTCCACGCCTGTTTTCCGATTCCCGGTGTGTGTTTCGGCTTTTTCTTCGGAAGCTCGCTGCGGGCGAACCGGGTGGTTACCCCAGGCACGAGTGGTACCGTTGCGATCGGTGCGTTCCGAGGATTCCGGAAATGTATTTTTCTAATTTTCGGTATTTTTATGAAAAATCAGATTTTCTATATAATCTCATTTCTTTTCTTTTTTCTTTTCTCCTTTCTCTTTCTTCTTCTTCTTCCTCCTTCCTTCCCCAACCGTGGCCGCCCTCCTCTCTCCCTCTCTCTCCCATTCGGACGTGGTGAGCCCCCCCCGGCTGTTGACGGCGGCAGGGCGACGGCGCGGACGCGTGGGTGGCGGCGAGGCGAGCTCGTGGGCGTGCGGCAAGCGTGGGAAGCGTGGGGAGTTCGTGAAGCTTCAACCGTTCTTCGCGATTCGTGGGTGATTCGGCGGAGCATTCGCTCCATTGAGGTAGGGTGACGTTCCTTAGCCTCTTGCCGATCTTTTCCGTGATTTATAGGCCGAGGGGAGGCCGAGAGGGGCTTGTTTGAGCATGCTTGGGGTTTTTCCATGATTTGGGGAGAGCCGCCCGATATACGGATTTGATGCATGAATTCACGTTTTGATGGCCTAGAATCATGCTAGGGGTCCCCGGGGGTCTTCCCCTTTGATTTCCCCCTCTCCGGTGGAGGTATGGGGGCGTGGATGGTGTTTTTGGCCGTTTCGCGCCGTTCTCGGTTTTCCGAGATGGTAGCGGTCTACCAGTAACCGCCTTCATTGGTAGCGGTCGGGTGGGGACCGCCTTCACCAGGGTTTTTGACCGTTGGGACTCGTTCTGTCGGCAGGCGGTCGCGGTCGTGCGACTGACCGCGACTGCTGGTGGCAGTCAGGGGGCGATCGCTTTCAGCACGGGGTCCGGCACGGTCTTCGAGATGGTTTTTTGACCGTTGGAGTCTGGTCGTGGTCTCCTGGAGACCGCTACCAGGTGAAAACGGTCATCAGGCGACCGCGTTCAGCTTTCGCGCACCAGGGTGGTCGCGGTCCCAGGAGGACCGCGACTAGGTGGTAGCGGTCCTGGGTCGACCGCGACTCCCTTTCCTCGCCGATTCGAATCCCGGACGAGCTAGTCTCGATCCCTGTGCTGACCCGTAGTCCGACTGATGCGGGGCATCATGTGGGGGCTACACGTGGGGGTGCCGTGGGGTCCCGGGAGGTGGTGGCTCCGGCTTGTGTCACCGTGCGTCGGTGTTGGTACAAGGAGCGTTCCTCGTACCTGCGGTTGCGAAGTTGTTTTCTGTTGACTCGAGAGTCTACTCCTTTGTGACCCTCCACTAGTCGTAGCCTATCAGTACGCGTGTGCTGATCGCACTAGGGAGTGGTGTACGGGCTTACCCTGAGGACGGTTTTAGACTGGTTACCGTCGGGCCCCTCGTCAAATTAGAGTCCAGTGCCAGGGAAAAACCAGTCAGAGGGCCAGACCTAGGACGCGTGGTCTGTGTGTGCACACGTGGTTGGGGACAGTGGACGCACGTCGACGGGCATGACCCCAGCTAGTCACTTGTTTGTGGTTACTTGTACGGTGTCTGCGCCTCGGGTAGGACCTACCACGTCCGGCGGTTCACCTGCGGTGCGGTGTAAGACGTCAGGGGACGCTACCGACTGTGCTTCTAGTGGGTGGTACTCCTGTCGAGTACGGAGTGACAGACTGTCAGTCGAGTGTTTCCGACCTTCAGGTTTTACCGGTTCGACCTTTGAGCTTTGGTCTTCTTAGCGTGGCACGTGTGTCAGTTTACGTGCCGTAGGGTCTTGTCTTGTAGAGTACAGGGCTTTCCCTTCCGAGGTACTCTCCTACCGCTAGTGTAGTGGTTTCTCATTTTACGAGGTAGGGTTCGAGTGATCCCTACTGAGTCTTGTTCCGAGTCTCATTCCCTGCGTGTTTTCACCGTGTTTCAGGTGTGGCGCCGCCCCAGGGGAGCGCGTCTGGGGTACAGCGTGGTGCGGGTGCCCAGAGGTAGTGCCAGAGGTCAGAGCTGGGGTATGTCTCATGTAGCTATACTTTCCTTTCTTGTCACTGTACTAGTCGTGGACTATTGTCATTGTCGTTATTTTCTATTGTGGACCATGTAAAATGTTAATTTATTTCCTGCTTAATATTATAACTGCTTAATTTCTGCAATTATTTGTGATACTTGTGTAGTTTCCACACCATCCTTTTAACCCTTCCGAGTCTTCGGGCTCGTGGGTGGCGGTGCGAGTCTCGAGTTATCGGGCCTTCCCGGTAATCGGATTCTCGGGTCGTTACAGCTGGTATTAGAGCGCGGTTGTGGAATTACATGAGAACCATAGGTAATTGTAGTGGTCCACTAGTCCACAGCAATGATGTACGGGTGACGCTGGCATTGGGCATCGTGTGTTTTTCTTGACCTTGCCGTTTTCGTGTTTTCTGTCTTTTGCTTCAGGAGCGAGTATGGCGCCGAGGAGGAGCTCTCACTCTCAGCAGGGGCAGTCGGCTGGAGGTCAGGAGATCCAGCAGGGGGTCCAGAGGGACCAAGAGGAGCATAGTAGAGCGCCACGGGGGGCTACCGAGGCCGCGGATGCTGCGAGGGTTCCGGGGGCCGAGGATTTCTTCCGTGGCATGTACCAGCTTATGTCTCAGCAGTTCGGCAGAGAGGCTGGTGAGGGCTCGTCAGCTAGGGGTGGGTCAGGCCGAGCAGTGAGGGACTTCATGCAGTTCCATCCACCTTACTTTAGCGGCCAGGCAGACCCTGATGCGGCTCGTGATTGGCTCGATGAGATGGAGCAGGTGTTCAGTTCTGCGAAGAGTGCTGCCGAGGACAGAGTGGTGTTGCCCTACAACCAGTTGCAGGGTACGGCTCAGAGGTGGTGGTCTTCCGAGTGGAAGACGTCCTTTCAGCTTCGTCCACTTGAGCAGATCGAGTGGGATGACTTTGTCAGTGCTTTCGAGCATACGTACTGTCCAGATATTGTTGCCACGCAGCGGATGCGGGAGTTTCTGGAGCTGGTGCAGGGTGACATGTCCGTGTTGCAGTACAGGGCCCGATTTATCGAGCTGGGTCGGTACACACCTCACATCAAGGAGCATGAGAGGGTGAGGACCACGCAGTTTGTGCAGGGCTTGAGACTGGAGCTGAGACACCATTTGATTGCGAACGGGGCCACTGATCTAGAGACAGCGTCTCGTGTTGCGATTTCTTTGGAGATGGATATGCAGAGGACTCGAGGACCGATCAGCCAGGGGCAGTCCTTGTCAAGTCGTAGCCAGCAGTCGGCTACCTAGTAGCAGGGTTTCTTCCAGCATGCGTCGGGTGGTTCAGGAGTATCGGCATTGGCAGCTTCGGCGACAGGATCTACGTCCTTCGGTACGAAGGTCAAGAAGTTCTTCTCGAAGAATTTCCGAAAGAAGAAGTCCAAGGATCAGGGGCAGGCTTCATCGGGAAGTGCACAGCAACCGATTCCTTTGCAGTGTCAGGGATCAGGGGGTGGATCGCGAGGACCTTGTCCACGGTGTGGTGGGACCCACCCAGGCAGGCAGTGCACGGCGCTGATCGTCTATTTTCGATGTGACCAGCCAGGGCATATGGCGCGTGACTGTCCTCAGAGACCGCCGCAGCAGCAGTTTCCTCAGAAGCAGCAGGTTCACCAGCAGCAGAGGCAGCAGCAGCAGCAGGGACAGTATCCGCCACTACCCAGGTCAGCTAGTGTGGGAGGCAGGCAGAGAGCTCGGGGCCAGATCACGCACATGACCAGGGCAGAGGCAGTGGCGTCGTAGCTCGTGGAAGGTACCGTTCAGATTTTGGGTTGTGCGGCTCGAGTTTTATTTGATTCTGGCGCGTCTCATTCGTTTATTTCGGAGGATTTCGCGTCGAGCGTCGAGGAGCCGGTGACCCAGTTGTCCTATGATTTGGTAGTGGAGTTGCCTTCGGGTGACTTTATGATCACTCCGTATTGCTTCGATCAGGTTCCGGTTTGGATCGATGGGCGGAGTATGCCAGGCAGGTTGTATGCGTTGCAGCTTCGGGATTATGATGTGATTCTAGGCATGGATTGGCTCGAGACCCATGGAGCGGTGGTGGATTGTGGAATGAAGAGGGTCTACTTCCAGCATCCGAGCAAGAGGACCTTCTATTTCCAAGGTATCCATTCCGCCTCTTCTCGATTCCTTATCTCTGCTATTCGAGCCCGTCGGTTGCTTGATTATGGTTGTCAGGGTTTTCTCGCGTCAGTGGTTGTGTCTGACCGGATGGAGCCGGATGTCGAGGACATTGCGGTGGTGTGCGAGTTTTCTGACGTTTTTCCCGAGGAGTTGCCTGGATTACCTCCCCAGCGGGAGATTGATTTCGTGATCGAGGTTGTGCCTGGTACGGGACCTTTGGCGAAGGCTCCCTACCGTATGGCCCCCGCTGAGTTGAGGGAGTTGAGGGCGCAGTTGCAGGAACTGTTGGCCAAGGGGTATATTCGTCCTAGTTTTTCTCCTTGGGGTGCGCCCGTGTTGTTTGTGAAGAAGAAGGACGGTAGTCTGCGGTTGTGCATTGACTATCGGCAGCTGAATGAAGTGACCATTAAGAACAAGTATCCGTTGCCGCGGATTGATGATTTGTTCGACCAACTTCAGTCTGCGCGAGTGTTCTCGTGGATTGATTTGCGGTCCGGTTACTATCAGCTAAGAATTCGCGAGTCCGATGTGGAGAAGATTGCGTTCAGTACGAGGTACGGGCATTATGAGTTTCTGGTGATACCGTTTGGGCTCACCAATGCCCCTGCAGCCTTCATGGACTTGATGCAGAGGGTGTTTCATCCGTATTTGGACCAGTTCATGGTCATCTTTGTGGACGACATCCTTGTTTATTCGCAGTCTGCTGAGGAGCATGCATACCATTTGGGTGTGGTGCTGCAGACGTTGCGAGACCACTAGTTGTATGCGAAGCTCAGCAAGTGCGAGTTTTGGCTCAGCGAGGTGCACTTTCTGGGGCACGTGATTTCTGGTGATGGCATTTCCGTGGACCCCGCCAAGGTCGAGGCCGTGATGCAGTGGCCAAGGCCGAGGTCAGTGACGGAGATCCGGAGTTTCTTGGGGCTTGCGGGTTATTATCGTCGGTTTATCCAGGATTTTTCTCGCATTGCGACCCCGATGACTAGGCTCACGCGGAAGGATGGGCCTTTCGTTTGGTCCGAGGAGTGTGAGCAGAACTTCAGGGAACTGAAGAGATTGCTCACCTCGGCTCCGGTGTTGGTCTTGCCTTCTGGATCGGGAGGTTTTGTGGTGTGTACAGATGCTTCCGGCGTCGGATTGGGTGCTGTTCTGATGCAGGATGGTAGAGTGGTGGCTTATGCATCTCGGCAGCTAAAGCCCCATGAGGAGAACTACCCTACCCATGACCTTGAGTTGGCGGCGGTGATCTTCGCGCTGAAGATCTGGAGGCATTATCTGTACGGTGAGAAGTTCGAGGTGTTTACTGACCATCAGAGTTTGAGGTATGTGTTCTCGCAGAGAGATCTGAACCTCAGACAAAGGCGTTGGATGGAGTTCATGAAGGATTATGACTTCACCCTGTCTTATCAGCCGGGCAGGATGAATGTCATCGCCGATGTCTTGAGTCGGAAGGTTGCGGTCAGTACCTTGATGTTGAGGAAGTGGAGGCTCTGGGAACAAGTGCCCGAGGTATCTTTTAGGCTCAAGATTCCCCAGGAGCCAGGGTTGGCAGTGCTTGCGAGTCTGACTGTCACTCCTGCTATCCGTCATCAGGTGACAGAGGCTCAGCATGCGGACCCTGAGTTGCCCCGGATTCTGGCTATGGCTGACGTGGAACTTGGCGAGGATGGTGCTGTGAGGTTTCGTGGCAGGCTGTACGTCCCAGTCGAGGAGCAGGTTCGTCGTGCAGTGTTGCGCGAGCTCATGGGAGCAGGTACACCGTACACCCGGGTGCGACGAAGATGTATCAGAACTTGCGGAGGCAGTTCTGGTGGCCTGGCATGAAGAGAGATGTCGCAGAGTTTGTGGCGAGGTGCCTGATCTGTTAGCAGGTGAAGGCGGAGCATCAGTGACCAGGAGGTACTCTCCAGCCCTTGGATGTTCCTGCTTGGAAGTGGGACCATGTGACCACGGATTTCGTGGTGGGATTACCGAGGACCCCGAGTGGGCAGGACAGTATTTGGTTGCTGGTGGATCGACTGACGAAGGTGACGCGGTTGTTACCGGTCAAGGTCAGCTGGAGCGTGTCTAAGTTGGCTCGTCTCTATGTGGAGCAGATCATTCCGTTGCATGGGGTTCCCATTTTGATCGTGTCGGATCGGGATCCGCGCTTCACTTCTGGATTCTGGAGGAGTTTCCAGCGAGCTCTTGGCACGGATTTGGCATTTAGCTCGGCGTATCATCCACAGTCAGATGGTCAGTCTGAGAGGACCATTCAGACTTTGGAGGACATGCTGAGATCCTGCTGCCTGGAGTGGTAGGGGAGTTGGATTCATCACCTATCGTTGGTGGAGTTTGCCTATAACAACAGCTATCATTCGAGCATTGGCATGGCTCCTTATGAGGTATTGTATAGGCGTCCTTGTCGGACTCCACTTGATTGGTTTGAGGTGGGTGAGCGTGTTTTGACGGGATCGGAATTGGTGCAGCAGTGTGTGGATGTTGTGCACCTGGTTCGTCAGAACATGTTGGCGGCCCAGAGTCGGTAGAAGAGCTATGCTGACCGTAGGAGGTAGCCCCTTGAGTTCGCCGTGGGCGATCATGTGTTCTTGAGAGTTTCTCCGATGAAGGGGGTGATGCGTTTTGGACGGCGTGGGAAGCTGAGTCCCCGCTATATTGGTCTTTTCGGGATTGTGGAGCGCATCGGTGAGGTTGCGTACCGGTTGCAGTTACCTCCTGAGTTGGCGTCGGTGCATGACGTGTTCCACGTCTCGATGTTGTGGAAGTATATGCCCGATGACTCTCATGTGCTCGAGTTTTCCGTTTGGCCTGAGGTGACTCCAGATCTTTCTCTCCCAGAGTTTCCGATCCGCGTAGAGGATAGGCGAGAGCAGCGCCTGCGGAACAAGGTTATTCCCTTGGTAAAGGTCGTGTGGCAACGACACTCTGGTGGTGAGGCTTCGTGGGAATGTGAGGATGAGATGCGTCAGCAGTTCCCGTACCTGTTTGAGTGAGTCTTCCTCTTCTTTCCCCTTGGGTTGTTCTCAATTTCGAGGACGAAATTCCTTAAGGGGGGAGGGCTGTAATATCTCGGACCTTTCGGATCCTTCTTCATGGGTCCCGGATCTGGTTTTCGGAGCATCCGGCTCCGTTGTGTCTGAAATTTCGTTTCGGACAACTTTCGTGTTCGGATCGGCGCGATCCGGAGTTGTTTCGGAGGCCCGGAGGCGTTCCGCGGCTTTTCCGCGCGTGTTTTCCGATTCCCGGTGTGTGTTTCGGCTTTTTCTTCGGAAGCTCGCTGCGGGCGAACCGGGTGGTTCCCCCAGGCACCAGTGGTACCGTTACGATCGGTGCGTTCCGAGGATTCTGGAAATATATTTTTCTAATTTTTGGTATTTTTCTGAAAAATCAGATTTTCCTATATAATCCCATTTCTTTTCTTTTTTCTTTTCTCCTTTCTCTTTCTTCTTCTTCCTCCTTCCTTCCCCAACCGTGGCCGCCCTCCTCTCTCCCTCTCTCTCCCATTCGGACGCAGTGAGCCCCCCCCGACTGTTGACGGCGGCAGGGTGACGGCGCGGATGCGTGGGTGGCGGCGAGGCGAGCTCGTGGGCGTGCGGCAAGCGTGGGAAGCGTGGGGAGTTCGTGAAGCTTCAAGCGTTCTTCGCGATTCATGGGTGATTCGTTGGAGCATTCGCTCCATTGAGGTAGGGTGACGTTCCTTAGCATCTTGCCGATCTTTTCCGTGATTTATAGGCCGAGGGGACGCCGAGAGGGGCTTGTTTGAGCATGCTTGGGGTTTTTCCATGATTTGGGGAGAGCCACCCGATCTACGGATTTGATGCATGAATTCGCGTTTTGATGGCCTAGAATCATGCTAGGGGTCCCCGGGGGTCTTCCCCTTTGATTTCCCCCTCTCCGGTGGAGGTATGGGGGCGTGGATGGTGTTTTTGGCCGTTTCCTGCCGTTCTCGGTTTTCCGAGATGGTAGCGGTCTACCAGTAACCGCCTTCATTGGTAGCGGTCGGGTGGGGACCGCCTTCACCAGGGTTTTTGACCGTTGGGACTCGTTCTGTCGGCAGGCGGTCGCGGTCGTGCGACTGACCGCGACTGCTGGTGGCAGTCAGGGGGCGACCGCTTTCAGCACGGGGTCCGGCACGGTCTTCGAGATGGTTTTTTGACCGTTGGAGTCTGGTCGTGGTCTCCTGGAGACCGCTACCAGGTGAAAACGGTCATCAGGCGACCGCGTTCAGCTTTCGCGCACCAGGGTGGTCGCGGTCCCAGGAGGACCGCGACTAGGTGGTAGCGGTCCTGGGTCGACCGCGACTCCCTTTCCTCGCCGATTCGAATCCCGGACGAGCTAGTCTCGATCCCTGTGCTGACCCGTAGTCCGACTGATGCGGGGCATCTTGTGGGGGCTACACGTGGGGGTGTCGTGGGGTCCCGGGTGGTGGTGGCTCCGGCTTGTGTCACCGTGCGTCGGTGTTGGTACAAGGAGCGTTCCTCGTACCTGCGGTTGCGAAGTTATTTTCTGTTGACTCGAGAGTCTACTCCTTTGTGACCCTCCACTAGTCGTAGCCTATCAGTACGCGTGTGCTGATCGCACCAGGGAGTGGTGTACGGGCTTACCCTGAGGACGGTTTTAGACTGGTTACCGTCAGGCCCCTCGTCAAATCAGAGTCCAGTGCCAGGGGAAAACCAGTCAGAGGGCCAGACCTAGGACGCGTGGTCTGTGTGTGCACACGTGGTTGGGGACAGTGGACGCACGTCGACGGGCATGATCCCAGCTAGTCACTTGTTTGTGGTTACTTGTACGGTGTCTGCGCCTCGGGTAGGACCTACCACGTCAGGCGGTTCACCTGCGGTGCGGTGTAAGACGTCAGGGGTCGCTACCGGCTGTGCTTCTAGTGGGTGGTACTCCTGTCGAGTACGAAGTGACAGGCTGTCAGTCGAGTGTTTCCGACGTTCGAGTTTTACCGGTTCGACCTTTGAGCTTTGGTCTTCTTAGCGTGACACGTGTGTCGGTTTACGTGTCGTAGGGTCTTGTCTTGTAGAGTACAGGGCTTTCCCTTCCGAGGTACTCTCCTACCGCTAGTGTAGTGGTTTCTCATTTTACGAGGTAGGGTTCGAGTGATCCCTACTGAGTCTTGTTCCGAGACTCATTCCCTGCGTGTTTTCACCGTGTTTCAGGTGTGGCGCCGCCCCAGGGGAGCGCGTCTGGGGTGCAGCGTGGTGCGGGTGCCCAGAGGTAGTGCCAGAGGTCAGAGCCGGGGTATGTCCCGTGTAGCTGTACTTTCCTTTCTTTTCACTGTACTAGTCGTGGACTATTGTCATTGTCGTTATTTTCTATTGTGGATCATGTAAAATGTTAATTTATTTCCTGCTTAATATTATAACTGCTTAATTTCTGCAATTATTTGTGATACTTGTGTAGTTTCCACACCATCCTTTTAACCCTTCCGAGTCTTTGGGCTCGTGGGTGGCGGTGCGAGTCTCGGGTTATCGGGCCTTCCCGGTAATCGGATTCTCGGGTCGTTACAGGATAGGACTAGCCAGGCATTCCTGATGCCTTGGGGTCATATGGTCCCTACCCTAGAGGATGTGGCTAGGATTACTGGGTTGAGGGTAGATGGTGAGGCAGTGAGCGGGATCACCTTACTAGACTATACTGAGTTGGCCGAGAGACTACTAGGGCTAGAGATGGTCTACGAGACACCTAGCGAGTGTTGGACTATCTTCCGCACTGATCTGACTACAGTGATGGGTTTAGGAGATGCTAGGCATAGGTCCGGGGAGTCCTTAGAGCAGTTTTCTCAGAGGTTGATCGATGGGGCTAGGGCAGCCTATTGCCAGGACCCAGCCGATAGGGAGAGGGCAGACCGAGACCTGAGGAGGTTCCTATTCTTACTGCTCGGGAGGCTATTGCTCGGCACGAAGGGTGACGTCATCAACTGCCAGTTCCTAGGGATCCTTGAGGACTTAGAGGGAGTTGGTAGGTATGCTTGGGGAGCAGCGCTGCTGGCACACTTGATAGCTGACCTGTCCACAGGGACAGGACGAGAGACGACCGTTAGCGGCTTCTCACCTTTTCTTCAGGTATGCACATCTTTTTCTTTCTTCTCTTTTTTTTTTTACTTTATGCATGTGAATGCCTTACTAATGCAATGCATGGATGTAGGTTTGGAGTCATCTGTACATGCCCATGGGGCGTGTCGATCCACGGCCTGGAGGTGAGGGAGCTTTCCCTCTAGCACGGCGCTGGTTGCCGGTGGTGTTTGGAGCCCCACTCGGCTACGAGCTATGGGTACTACGTAGAGAGTTTCGAGACTTCCCTCCCTCGATGGTATGCATGATGAATGTTATGCACCTTTTTTGTTCTTATTTTTGTGCAACATATTTTGATATGATGATGATGAATGTATATTTATGGATGCAGGTGCGATGGAGGCCCTATGAGGGGATGACCGACGAGGGCCAGCCGTGGGTCGTAGCGGGCCGACCTCGTTTTGGGCATGAGCTTTGGGTTCATTGCCTGAGCGAGATCGAGCCGTTACATCTTAGGTTGGTGATGAGGACCCTGGGCCTACACCAGGAGTGGATAGAGGTAGGGGAGCCGCGAGGAATTGGAAAGAAGACACGCGGTCGCACGAAGGCGATCGACTGAAGAGTGCGGTTCGAGGACCAGTACGCGGACTGGCGGCGAGGCGGGACCCGAGTCACCTCCCAGGCGACCGACAACTCCGAGTACCTCCGGTGCTACTGGGAGGTTTACGCCGGTCGACCCTAGATGAGGGTCCTAAGGGTATGTATGAATGCACTTATTTTTAAATTGAATGCAAATGCTTATGTATCTATCATGCGACTAATATGTAATGGATGCAGGATGCACGAGACATAGCAGCGATGGATGCCCAGGCCCACCTACACAGCCTGGAGGACCAGCTGGCCACCACACGGGCGGACCTTGAGACCCTGGTGAGTGTTTAAATTATTTCTACATGCAAGTGAATTTTTTTTTGTTGAATTATTGATGATTAGCCACTGACAATCTTAATAAATGCAGCGTGCCCAGCAGGGAGCAGCAGGGAGAGATACGGGAGAGGCCTCTAGCTCGAGAGGGCCTAGTGCAGAGGCGACTGCACTGGTGGAGCAGCTGGCGGGGGTAGTGGCTCGGGCCGAGGCGGCAGAGCGCGACCTCGCCTCACGGGTAAGTTTGAAAACTCAGACCTCATTCAATTATTATTATTATGTGCTGATAAAAAAAGTGTTTTGCAGACGGAGGAGCTTCGAGCCGCTCTTACTTGCATCGAGGAGGGCCAGCAGGCGATGGCCACACGGGTGAGTTTTATTTTTAACCATGCATTCATTTCATAAATTGCTGAATTATTGCATTAAATGTGGAACTGATGACTTGTTTACCTGTTTGCAGACTACACAGTTACAGGCGGCTCATACCAGGGCTTCCCTAGCTGGCGCGGAGTTGGCGATCCGTGAGCAGCGGATCGCAGAGCTGGAGAGGGCTTTGAGGCGACGCGAGGAGCTGCCTCAGGATATAGCGGAGCTGCGGGTCGCTCTTGAGCTGGAGCGGAGAGAGCGTACACGAGAGCGGGAGGAGCACCTGGCGGACCGTGCCCGTCACCATGAGCTACAGCAGTCAGAGCGCGCCCGGTACCAGGAGCAGGTGACAGTGCGCGAGCTTGAGCTGGCAGACTCGAGGACCCAGCTAGCCGTTACCCCGGAGCGGCTACGAGCGTCAGAGGAGCGTCTCCAGCGAGGGCGTGAGCGGGCGCGAGCTGCAGGGTATAGCTTCACCAGCTCCACCTTTGTTGCGGGCTCTTCCCTTCGAGAGAGGAGCGAGGCAGGGGGCCAGGTTCGGGTTCCAGCTTCTTCACGGGGGCCCATGCCCCCTCCGCCAGCGCCACCTCGGGACGGCGAGGATGAGGTAGAGAGTAGGAGAGAGGAGGGTGGAGGCGAGAGCTGAGAGAGACTTACTTGTACTCTTCCACCCTCACACCTGTACTCAGATATTTATGATGTATATATATATGAGATTGAAATTTTTGTTACCTGAGCACTTGCGTAGTTGTGTACTTGTGGTTGTGTACTTTGCTCCTCTTCCACGTTCTTTGGCTTTTGCTTCACTTCGCCCTGTACTTGCAGCTGTAGTTCATACTTAAATAAACAGGTTAATTCATCTGTTCGACTTGGCCCCTTGCTCAATAAGCAAGGGATGTTTTACTTGTGACCTCGATAACGGGTCAAGGGGCCAAGCCTTTAATCAAATAAGGCAAATGAAATGACCGATAAAGGGAGATGCAATATGCAAGCACACACATGCAAACAATAATAAAGATGCCCATGCAAAAATGCAAGCACACTCATGAAGAATAAATCACCATTTATATATATATATATATATATATATATTTCTTATTTGCTGAAAAAGACGCCTTAGATTAAGTCGTTATTTAAATAAAAGACGCCCTGGGTGACGGCGTGATTTTGAAAAAGATTTTTGATTTTTGTTGAAAAGACGACCTGTCCAGGGGCGTTATTTTTAAAAAGACAACCTTTTCATTAGGCGTTAATTCTTTTAAACGTGCCTTAAACAAAGGCGTTAATTTTTGTTGTTTTCCAAATTGGGTTTTTCAAGGCTGCGAGGGCTCTGGGCCCTACCAGGCCACCATTTAGGATTCATTAATCTTTCTTGCATAATCAAAAGAGGGTCCACGTGCTAATGATTGAACTCATACACAAGATCTCGCGCGGCGCAATTTCCTAGGTCAGTCTCGACCATCATGTTGGTTTATGACTTACCACCAAGAAGAGATGGAAGAAAATATAAGGAAGCCCATAAGGGGCTATGAGAAGCCAGAGGCAAAACTACCTCCCCTACCCTATGCCTGTTGGGGTTCAGTCGTTGGCATAGGGAAATTTTGTTGCCTTTTGCCTCTTTTCATATTGCATGCATACGCCCAAGGATCTCCTTGCGGGGACTTTGCCCTCTTGACATGCTTTTCTTTTCACAATTTGACTTTCACTTTGAAGTTGATTTGCATTGATAAAAAGACCTAATTGTACTTGGGCTTTTGTGGCATTTTTGTTCCCTTTTGGGCCCTGACTTCCACCTACTAAGGCGGCGGGCAGGCTTGGCGAGTCTACCCCGAGGCCTCCCTTCCTCCCTTATGGGCCGAAGAAGAAAAGAATGGGTATTGTCTTCACCTTTAGTCAGGTTTTGACCATCCATCGAACTTTGCACCGCTTGAGTTCAAGGATAAGCGTGTAGTGTGTGCAGGTGTCGACCCCATTTTAAGTTAACAAGACTGATGAATGAATTCGGAATTTTGACCCTTCAGGCCTTGCGTCCTTGCAACCATGGCAACCATTTTGAAAATATTTTGATATATATATATTTTTGGATATTGGAAATTTTATTATATATATATTTTTGGATTCTGGAGATTTCTATTTTTGGATTTTGAATTAGGGGTAGTATTTCTTAAGGTACAGAGCATTCCAAGGGTGAGTTAATTCTTCTCCTTCAGCATTAATTAGTTTATAAGCATTGCCAGGATAAACATCTTTTATAACAAAGGGACCTTCCCAGTTTGGTTGAAGTTTTGAACGGGGCCCACCAGGTTTTACAAAAATTCTCTTAATTACCATCTCACCGACTTTGAATTTTCTCTCAATTACTTTCTTTTGATAAAAACGTGAAAGCCTGTTTTGATAAACACGCGCATGCTCAGCGGCGATCAGACGCTTCTCATCCAGGAGTTCCAACTGGGCAAGGAGTGAATCACGACGCTCATCAATAGAGAATTCCTTGTCCAATTGTACTCGCAAAGATGGAATAAGAATCTCATAAGGGACTACCGCCTCCATTCCATAAGTGAGGGCGAAAGGGGTTTGCCCTGTAGGGGTACGAATGGAAGTGCGATAGGCCCAAAGAGCTTCAACTAGCTTGTCTGGCCAATCTGAGAATTTATTAGCTTCACACGTCTTTTTAACAATTTTGATCAAGGTTTTATTAGTTGCCTCTGCTTGGCCATTTCCCTGTGGATAATAGGGAGAAGAATGATGCAATGCAATGTTATACATGTTGTAGAGATCCTTGAGCTCTTGAGAGATGAATTGAGGTCCATTGTCGGTGATGATGGTACTCGGGATGCCGAATCTGGCGATGATATTCTTCATTATGAATTTGCAGACGTTTGATGCTTTGATCTCCACGAATGCTTCCGCTTCCGCCCACTTGGTGAAGTACTCCGTTGCCGTGAGGATGAATGATTTTTGCTTCGTGAGGAGGTTCGAGTCACCAAGAGGTCCAATGATATCGAAAGCCCACATGGAGAAAGGCCATGGGGAGGACATAGGATGGAGTGAAGAAGCAAGAGAATGAATCTTGTCGGCGTGCAGCTGACACTTAACACACCTTCGAACATAGATGTAGCAATCCTCTTCTAGAGTTGGCCAATAGAAGCCTAGCCTAAGGATCTTCTTAGCTAGCATCTGGCTATTCACATGACCGCCACACACTCCTGAATGCGCCTCTTCCACGACCTTCCAGGATTCATCATCGTCGAGGCATCTTAATAAAACACCCGTGAGCCCTCTTCTATAGAGCACACCTCCAACCAAAACATACCGTTGAGCCACTCTTCTGATTGCTTTCCTTTCTTCCACAGTGGCTTCTTCGGGATAGGACTGATCATCGCAATATATGGCGATCTCATAATACCAAGGTTTCTCTTATCAGCCAACTCTTCTTGCCAATCTAACAACATGACCTCTTTGCCTTTAAGAGTTTCACTCCGCCTGACCTTCTCGAGCACCTTATCCCTAATGTCGAGGAATGCACGATCCTTAATAGCTGGAGTGTCACGCTGATGAATGAGAGGAACGTGAAAATCTTGTTGGGGAGGAAAGACTAGAGCAGAGGCCAAAGAGGCAAGAGCGTCAGCTAAGATGTTCTGGCTTCGAGGGACATGGACGAAGATCAACTTGGTGAAGAGTTTGGCATAAGCTGAAGCAAGTTCCTGGTAGGGCCTGAGTTTAGGATTGATAGTGCGGCACTTGACAAGCACCTGGCGTAGAATGAGTTGACTGTCACCCACGATTCATAATTGGGTAACACCATATTTATGAGCAGTTTGAAGACGGGCCAAAAGGGCCTCATACTCAGCTATGTTGTTTGTGACAGGGAAAGTGAGCTGAGCAGCAAATGGGATGGTGACCCCTTCTGGTGTTAAAAGAACCATGCCGATCCCTCTTCCTTGGGAATTTAGAGCTCCATCAAAATGTAATGTCCACATAGGATCGTGGGGTTGATTAATGGACATTAGTTCTTCATCTGGAAACTCTGAATTGACAGGATCAAATCGGGGTAAAGGGTGGTGAGCAAGATGTTTGGTGATGGTATAACCTTTGATTGCTTTTTGTTGAATGTAAGTGATGTCAAATTGAGAGAGAAAACTTTGCCAGCGTGCCAATCGGTCGGTAAGGACAAACTTTTCAAGAAGGAATTTAATCGGATTCATACGAGCAATGATGTGAACCTCGTGAGCTAAGAAATAATGTTTTAACTTCTGAACTACCCAGACTAAAGCAGCGCAAGTCTTCTCCATGGCTGAGTACCTCTGCTCACAAGGGTTTAGAAGTTTAGACAAGTAGTATGCTGCCCTCTCCTTCCCTTCTTCATCCACTTGATCTAGGACGGCACCTACAGAGTCATCCAGGACAGAAACATAGAGGATAAGTGGTTTGCCCGGAATTGGCGGCCTCAGGACAGGAGGATTGGCCAGATAATCCTTCAATCCGTCAAAAGCTGCCTGACACTTGTCATCCCAATTAAACTTGACCCCCGGCTTAGTAAGCTCATAGAACGGCCTGCATCTTTGTGAGTGTTGGGAGACGAAGCGGCGGATAAATTGCAACCTCCCGATTAATCCTCGAACTTCCTTCAAATTCTTGGGAGGAGGCATATCTCTGATGGCCTTTACCTTATTGGGATCAACTTCAACTCCTCTTTTGCTGACAATAAATCCAAGCAACTTCCCTGATGAAACACCAAATACGCACTTTTTGGGGTTCATTTTCAACTGATATTCTCGTGATCTTTGCAAGACTTTAGCTAAAACCCCAGGATGCTCAATCCTTGTTCTTGATTTTACTACCAGGTCATCCACATACACCTCAATATAAATATGAATCATATCATGAAAAATTGCCATCATAGCCCTCTGATAGGTGGCTTTAGCATTCTTGAGTCCAAAAGGCATGACCACATAGCAGTATGTACCCCATGGTGTAGTGAATGATGTTTTCTCTTGATCTTCTTCAGCCAGACGAATTTGATTGTAACCCGAAAATCCATCCATGAAGGAGAGAGTCTCAAATCCTGTCGTATTATCAATCAAAACATCAATATGAGGGAGGGGGAAGTCATCTTTAGGACACGCACGGTTGAGGTCCCGAAAGTCTATACAAATCCGAACCTTTCCATCTTTCTTCATGACCGGGACGATGTTAGCCACCCAGTTAGGATAGAGGACAACTCTAACAAATCTAGCCTTATGAAGCTTGTTGACCTCTTCTTTCATTTTTAAAGCCATGTTAGGGTGGAAACGTCTCAACCGTTGTTTGATCGGGACAGACCCTGGCTTAAGTGTAAGGCGATGTTCAATGAGCGCAGGGTCTAATCTAGGCATATCTTCATAACTCCATGCAAACGTGTCCTTGTATTCTTGAAGTACCAAAATATGCGCCTCCTCTTCGAGGGTGGCAAATTCTTGCTGATGAGGACAATCCTAGGGTCTTCTTCCGTACCCAAATTTATTTCTTTGGTAGACTCTTCTACTGAGGCTGATGGTTCATCAAATCTTCTCATGCCACTGGCAAAGGCATCAGCCTCGTCCTCATATTCATCATAACTTTCATCCCCCTCTTCAATAGGGTCTTCATCATTCATAATTTCATAGACACACAAACCCTCATAAGAAGCACAAGTACCCTCATATTCCAATTCTGGCAGGATAATCGGATTTTCCACAAATTCGGGAAGGGCTGAACAAGCCTGGCACCTTCTGGCTAACTCCAACAAAAATCTGCGGGGAATCTGCTTACCCTTGGATTTCCTATGTGCAACTACCCCATGAATTTTATTATTGGAGGAGGAAGAGCAACTAGCTTGGTTGAAGGAAGGAGGTGAAAAAGTGGATACAGGAGGTGATACAGACGAGGACCCCTCACCAGAGGGGGAGAAAAGATTTACCAATGAATCATGGAAGAGTGGCCCCTGGGTCGGGACACACTCAGAAGAGAGATAAGAAGTCTCCTCAATGGAGATGGAGGACTGAAGAGTTGGTATTTTGGCATTTTTTTTCGTTTTTATCTTTATCTTCATTTTTATTTTCCTTTTCTAGAAGAAAGCAACGTGAAGGGAGAATAGGAGGAGGAGTGGAGATTGAAAGCTTGGAGAAAGATTGAATCAAAGACGACCCACGCGGGGGTGTGATGGAGAGTTTGGAAAATTGCTCGAGGAGCAAGGGAGGAATTGAAAGAGAGACTTGCATTGAATTCGGAGAAAAGCTGATCGTGATCGGAGGCGGTCTCGGCACGCGAGAGAACAATTGAGAATGCAGAGAAGCTAGAAGAGACGGATGCATAGAAGTGAGAGAGAAAAGGCCGGCCCACAGCCTGTCTATTGTAAATCCTTCTTCATATGGTACATCGGGCTCTCCAGTGTCCGTATAATCACTCAGTAGCTGCCTTTTGTCTGTTATCACCACAGGCTTTTCAATCAAGTCATGGATCAGTGGCGGCCATTCCGGATCTGTCGGCATGAAGAGACGGCTTAAGGCAATAGTAATGTCATTCATATCAAACCATCTATACCAGTCACACTCTGGATCATCCATTTTCCTTCTCTTATCAGGCCTTAGAGATTCCAGGGCTTTGTATGTAACCAGTGGGGTAATATGTCGAGCAAACTGTCTAGCATGAACATCTTGACAGTCTAACATGGAAGTGATTATTGTAGTCTGCTCATTATTTTGGACGCCACCTTTAATAAAATGTGTCTGTAATGTCCATGTAAGCGGTTGGCGATCCGTCTTCAGGGTGGAGGTCATGACTGACCATGGTTCATTTTCATCCTTGCTTGGTCCTTTATAGCCTAGGCCGCCCCGTGCAATCAATCTTTGTGGCTTGACAGGCTTAGTTCTGCCCTGACAATTGACACCCAGGCCTTTGCCAACCTAGTACCCCATTCTCATCAGAATATTCCAAAACGGGGTGTTCATTGTGTTCTTCTTCTTCTTCCCCTTGGAAGTTAGGGGTGTCATGGCAACTGTCGTGACTGTCTCAGGTGGCATCGGCCTTGGTGAGGGATGTCCAGCACTGACAGCAACGGCTTGTTGGCAGACCAGATGGAAGGAACTGATGAAGCCAAGTGTATATCTTCCTCTGGCAGAATTGGCATACTGGTAACTTTGATGATGCTGCCCTTGTGCGGAAACTTGAGGCACTGATGATTTGTGGAGGGCACTGCGTCGAGCTGTTAAATATAGGGGCGGCCCAGAATGCCATTAAATGTTGGATCCATATCCAAAATGTGGAAATCGACCGTGATTGTGGCTGGACCCAAACTGACTTTTAATGTGATCATGCCTAGAGGAGTCTTCTTGGTATTGTCATATGCTGTGACTGTTATGGTAGATGGCCGAATCAGGTTTTCAGGAATGCCGCACATCTTCAAAGTGCTTGGTGGCAAAACATTGATAGATGCCCCAGTGTCCACCAGACATTGTTTCACCGCCACCTTATTAATATCCACCGTAATACATAGAGCATATTTCCTTGCTGAGAGTGGTGCCAGTTCATGCTCATGAAAAGTAATCGCCGGCTGACTGCTAGCGGGAGTTAATACTGTGGTTATCTGCTCGACAGGGATGTCTTCATTGACCATGACCTTCTGCAAATATTCCTTCAGAGCTAATTGGTGAGTGACTGACCTCTTAATCAATTCCAGAATGGAAATTCTTGCTAGAGTTTGGTCAAGATGCTTTAACAAATCATACTGAGTACCCGGCACGGACTCTTGCTCTTGTTCTTGTTCATTTGGCCCCTGTGTGGGCTCTTGCTCTCTCTGGGGAAAGATGCGCTGGAACATCCGTCCACTGCGGAACGGTGCCACGTTTTGCCGTGCCTCTGTCGGGGCAAGTAAGGGAGGATTGGAAGAAGAGGAGGGTGTATTGGCATTAAAAAGCGGTGGAGAGGTGTTTAAAGAAGGCGACCCCGTAGGGGGTGTTGGTGAGGAGTTCAATGAAGAAGCCCCCGCAGGAGGCGTAGGAGTAAGAAGGGGTGCCCGAGCGTGGGAAGAGTTAGTGGGCGGAATGAGGAGAGATCTGGGTATAAAAGATGGGGAAACTGATGGTGGAGGGATCCTTGTTGGTGGAGGAGTAGTGGTGGCGGGTGTTGGTGATGGGCAGATAAGGAGTGGTCTAGACGGCAAATGTGAAGGGTTAGTAGTGGATGGCGAAGTTTGCTGCATGGTAGGCTGCGGAGGTGGTAGGTGGGTAAGGAGAGGTCGAGTTGGCAAGGATGGAGAATTGGTGGGAGCAAGTGGATTAGTGGGGCGCAAAAGGGAACGGCTTAATTGGGGAGTAGAAGAAGACGGAAGGGTGCGTAAGAGGCGCGGAGGTTGATTTGGATTATGATTAAATGCCCCGACAGAGGCATTTTCTTCATGCCATCCCTGCCCTCTCTCCACCTCGTGGAGGGACGTGATAGGGTTTACATGCTGATTTGCAGGATGCCCCGACAGTGGGTTGTGGATGATTCCCATATCTTGCTGAGGTGCCGGAGCTTGCTGTTGTACTTGTGGAGCTGGTTGCTGCGGCTGCTGAGCCTGCTGCTGCCGAGGAGGCCTTCTTTCTTTCATAGTGGCGATAAACTGTCTCATCTCATCCCAATTAATGCCACCCTGGTCATTTAAATCATAAATGTAGTCCTTGAAGTGGAAGCAACGATCAATATTATGACCAGGAGAGCGGTGGAAGACACAGTAGCGGGACGTGTCAACATTAGCGGGCCACGCTGCCCTTTCATTTGGTAGCATGAGCAAGTTGGCGGCCATTAAGGCATTGAAAATATCCGGGAGACTTTCTGGCAGTGGAGGATAGTGGGCCCTTTTGGGGCCTAGTGGTCTCCTTTGTTGCTGTTGTTGGCCATAGTTGGCGGGTGGCGGTACTTGGTGGTATTGTTGCGGAGCTGGAGGGTCAGCGCGGGGCGTTTGGTTTTGTGGTGGAGCAAAGGAAGGTTGAGGTGCGAATTGGTGTTGTGGTGGTGAGTTGAAGAGAGTGCTTTGTTGTGGAGGTGGTGGGGGTCGTGGGTTAGATAGGTGATGGGGTGTGGGGTTGCCGACCGCGCCAACCTGCTCATTTGCTATTGTGCCCTCAGTTGTGGGCCCACTGCTGTTGACATTCGTATTCTTTTTAACCAACCTTGGTTTTGGCTCAAACATGCCCATGATGGGCGAATCTTTCATTTGGGTCTGAATATAACGAGCTCTTTCAAAGAGCTCCTCCATGGTGGTCAATCTGTTCATGGCCAGTATATGCCGGAACTGAGGGGTTGCATTGGATATAATCATCTTAACCTGTTCCGGTTCTGATAAGGTATCTTTCAACTTCTCGGCCATTGACCGCCATCTATCAGCAAATATGATGAAGTCATCCTCGGGCTTCATTTTCTCTGCAACCAAGTCTGTAACAGATAGAGAGGGTCCGACCCGGTCCCTATACTTCTGCAAGAATTTCCTTTGAACCACATCAAAATTGCTAGCATCTGTCGGATCCAGGGAATAGAACCACTCGAGGGCTAGCCCCTCTAAAGATCTTCTAAACAAATAAGCCAATGAGGCTTTGTTGCCCTGCCAAAAGGACGTTTCATACATAAAATCCTTCAGATGAATAAATGGATTGCCAGTTCCATTGTATCGTCGAAAATTCGGCATCTCAGAGGGTGGTAAGTGAAAAACTGGCAATGTAGGCAAAGAGATTTCTGGAGCATTCTTGGCAGCAGTAACCTTGTTGAGTTTTTCTTCCATGCTAGCCAATTTCTGAAGGAGTAGAGCATTAGTGTCTGACTCGACCGGGGCCGAATTTGGAATGAAGGTATTTGGCATAGGCGTCCTTAGAATTTGATGAGGTTGAAAGAATTGGGGCCTAGCCGCGGAATAACTTGCCTGTTGGGCCGGCATGGCCGCACCGGGCGTTGGTGGACAAGAGGGGGGTTTGTGCAAGACCGCCTGGTCATTAACAACGTGATGGCCACTCGCGGCCGGAGGGGGATTGGAAGATGAAGAGGGAACATATTTCCCTTTCAAAGCGGCATGAACTGCCTGCCGCTGGGAATCGTCCAATTGAGATAATGCATGAATTAAATCATTGACGTTGAAAGAAGAGGAGGTGTTCCCCGATGTGTTCTGATTGGATGGTAAAGCTTGAGAAGAGGGTTCAACCTCATGAGTTGTGGTGTCAACCACATGAACTTGAGGATAATGAGAATGAGGAGGAGGGTAATTCCCCTCATGATAGATGGAATCTTGGAGGGGTGCTTCATAAGATTGACCAAAAACATTTTCTTCCACGTCATCATAAGAGTATCCATAACTTGCCATGTTGATGATCTTACCTGAACGGAGTTGCATGCTTAAGAAGAGAGAAAGCTTTATGAAGGAATTATCACACAATCAATCACTCAATCAAAAGAAGCTTAAGCAAATCAACCCAACCAAGTTTATGCAATCAAGTTGAGATGAACGCAAGATTTTAGTGTTATGTTTGAGATTAAAGTGGATTAAATTGCAGAACAATTCACTCTTCTTTGCAAAGTGAAACCTAGTTTGGATCCAAGTGTAGCCTCCGTGTCAACTAGGTTCTCTCTTTTCTCACCAATGATAGGTTCTCTAAACTCCGGATACTTCAAGGGTACAACCAGCCCAGCGTCCGTGAGGGAATCCACGGGTGCGGGGACTTACGGAGGTCTTGGAAAAGGGATTTCTGATCCAAAGAGATGTAATGCTCAATGGAGGGTTGTCCGGATTCCAAGTGAGGTGTGTGGAATCCTAGTGTAGAGAGAGGAGGTCTCTCAACCAAATGCCACAAAATGCAGTATAAGATAAGCAGATCACACCAATATAATCAAGGGATGAGTATAAGAATCAATCCAGCATGAATAAACATAGGAAGCAAGGCTCTGCAAACGCACAGGAAAGAGGCGACCTGCCAATAGTCGCTACTAATAGAAGAAACGACAGCGTGGCTGTCATGAATCACGGTGAAGTGCTCACAGATAGTGAAAACCGCGCCTTAGTGTGAGGTGCTATATGTGAAAAGGACGCCTCTGACAGAGGGCGTCAAATATGAGTGGTGCACACACTCAAAAGAAAGACACGCCTTGATGTGAGGCGCTAATCAATAAAAGGACGCCCGCAGGGAAGGGCGCAAATTCACAAACAGAGTAGAAGACCAAGAGATGTGATAAAAGACGCCTTGGCAGAAGGCGTTAATCAGGAAAAAGACGCCCTGGATCAAGGCGTTAACTCAAAAAGCGCCTTTATGGAAGGCGTTAATTGAAAAAACCAAGAGACTAATCACAAACTAGCTGATCCCGAGGAGTGTGCAGTGTGCACAGTGGAGGGTGCCCGTAGGGCACAAGGGAGGGGTACCGTGGGTACCAAAAGGAAAGGGCACACGTGGGTGCCAAAGGGGAAAGGGCACACGTGGGTGCCAATGGGAAAGGGCACACGTGCGTGCCAATAGGAAAGGGATAATCAACAGAAAAATAGTGGAAGTCCCACCGTGATCGCCAATTTGTGAACCGTGAAATTCACTTAAGAAATAAAAAAAGCATATATTAAGCAAATGCAGCACGAGGTGCTAACAAGGAGAGTGATCGCCAGAGGGGTTACCTCAAAAATAAAGGAAATTGATCGCGAATACCTGGTGAAAATATGGATGCGGGATGGATGTAGATTCCTTCCTCCTCCTTCTATCGGCCGGCCGATGAAGGGGGTTTTCCTCTTGATTACCCTTAATCAAAGAATGAACAATCAAAAGAACAGGGGATCAGCCAAGTGTGTGTAGTATCAATCCAAATAAATAATATGATGATGAAAGAGGAGCATAAAGTGTGCACCTTTTGTTGATTTTTTTTAAAACCCCTAGAGAATTAGGGAAAGGGAAAGAGATATGATGCAGAGAAAAACTAATGCAAAGGATGAATATAGTGATTGATGATGAGATGATAGGAACAGACAAACACGAGAAAGTAGGCCCCTGTTGTTCCTTTAAACAGTAAAGGGGGAAAACACTTGATGCTTCGGTTGCGGCAGCAGGAGACAGCAGAGAGCCTTCAAAGAGATCGCATAGGAGGAGGAACCTCAATCACCATCCCGTTTTACCTCAATCGCCAGCACCGTCTAACCTCAATCGCTAGCACCGTCTAACCTCAATCGAGATCAACCAGGGCATCCTTTTATAGGGTTCAAAACCGTATTCTAATGGGATAAGAATAAGCAATGATCATTAACGGCAAGGACTCTAGTTCCCAGATCGAGCAAGTGATTAATCAAGGCAGGGAACTCTCCAGGAAAGGTGTGTTCAAACAGGACACGGAAGGGTGAGAGACGACCCTCAAAAGGGCGTCAATTAAAATTGATGACCTGCCCTAAGGCGTTATTTCAAAATACGACTGGGACAAAGGCGTCAACTCCTGGATTCAATTTTAGTAATAAAAACTTTCTTTTTCTGAAAATTATGAGACGACGCCTGAAGCAAAGGCGTTAATTGAAAACACGCCCTAAGGAAGGACGCTAATTCTTGATTTTTCAATCGTAGTGGGACTCGTAAAATGCCAGAAATTTACGCCCTTAACACCAGCCGTCCTTTCTTGAGAACACGCCCCAGATTAGGTCGCTATTTAAATCACGCCCCTCTTCAAGTCGTTAATTACAAAAGTGCAAGAAACATCATAAAAACCCACAAAAAAGAAAAACTTTATATTATAGAAATATTAAAGTTCACTTTGGGGCGTTAGCATAGTGACATGAGATTTGATCAACATAGTATCAATTTTGGCGTGTCTACAGCCACAACTGTCTAAAGCGTAACTAATGAGTGGACGCAGTTGCATCTTGCGTCAACGCACTCGGCATGAAACCTGAAGCTAGAAGAAGGATGCGTCAACTCCTCGGAGCAAGAGGGTCGACGCCATCTAATTCAAGTTGCAGAGCACGATAAGTGGATCCCACCTTCAGTCGTCATCTGCCACATCAGCCACTAGCGGATAAGGTTTCGTAGCTTCTACCACTCCAGAAGGTTCCCCACGTGAGCAATCATGAGGATAACAAGAAAATCAGGGTGGTGGCCCACCTGCCTCACGTGAACTGGTGTGTGCGCGGGAAGACCCAAAAAGGGGGGTTCAGTCAAGAGAAAACATGGAAATCTGATAAAGTTGTTTGCTACAAATGCAGGAAACAAGGACACATCAAGTTAGAGTGTCCTGAGAATGTGAAAAAGACATAGTCAAAGTGGAGAAACAAAAAGTCCAAGGCCATGCTAAGCACTTGGAGTGATGAAGAAAAAGATGAAGATGAAGAAAGCACCTCTGAAGAAGAAAGTGAGGTGAAAATGTGCTTCATGGCAAATGGTGATGATCAAGTCGAGGTAACCTCTCCCTTTGCAGATTTCTCTTGTGATGATTGGGAAGAAGCTTTTAACGAATTGCTGGATAAGTATGAAGGTGTTAAAAAGGAAAATAAATATCTAAAGAAAAAGAAAACTCAAATCAGTCAAGAAGATGATTTGAATGAAAGAGTCAAAATGCTAGATACTGAAATCGTGTGTCTAAAAAGGGACTTGGAAGAAAAAGATGAGTATAAGAAACAGCTAATTGAAATAAAGAGAGAAAATGATTTTCTATTGAAGATGCATGATGAATTGAAATTAAGAATGCAGAAATTGGAGAAAGAAGTAAAAATTGCTGAAGAGAAATATGAGGCCATTTGTGGAGTAAATGCAAAACTTCAAGAAAATCTGAAGAAATTAGAGGAAGAGAACCTAAGCAAACAAGCATCCCTCGAAAAAATGACACAGGGTAAAAATAACCTTGATGCTGTTATAGGAATTAAGTGCAACTTTGGAAAAGAAGGGCTTGGATTTAATCCTACTAAAAAGAAAGAACTGGGAACTAGATTGGTGACATTTATCTCTGGGAAGGACAGATCTGAAGAGAGGCAAATGGATGAAAACAAAAAAGGATGAGAAGAATGAGGAAGGATCAAAACAATCTAATGAAATAAGAAAAGAAAAAGGAAATGAGAAAGGGAAGGCAACATTGAATTTTGACAAACAGAAAAGCACATTTATGTTCAAATATGCCTCTTCTGGTCAATATAGGAATCCTAGATTTGATTCATCAACCCAATAGCAATCTTATAGAAGATCAGAAGGCTTAAGGCGTGGTAGAAGTCAACCGCGTCAACGCACTGCTCACATGGCGTCAACGCACCTAGCCTTCCAGAAAGGGCATTCGGTCAGAAATACTCAGATGTGTCGACGCAGTCACTACCACGAGTCAACGCAGTACATGTACCAGAACCCCCATGATAGATATGGTAGGTGGATGAGTCAACGCAGCAACACTAAAGGGTCTACGCATTCAACTCTCAATCAACTAAGAAGCATGCATTCATCTAGAGTCCTTAAGTCAAATTTCCCTAGTACTTCATGGAGTCATCACTATCAATGGCACAGGAATAATCACAAGTCTGTCAAATCATTGAACTTACCACATCAAAGACCCTCACAACAGCAACTATGGATCCCCAAGAGCTTGATATCCTACCTGAACATGTCCTATGGTTTGAAGGGACCCAAGTATATCTGGGTTCCAAAATCTCTTGTTTAATGTGTTTTGCAGGAGTGTCTTGTAGCTGTACATAATAGGTGGTATCTCGACAGCGGCTGCTCAAGGCACATGACGGGGGATAAAGCAAAATTCTGTGTCTTGATGGAGAAAGATGGGGGTCATGTTACATTTGGAGGAAACAATAAAGGGAAAATTATTGGAAAAGGTAAGGTAGGTAAAAATCCTTCGAATTTCATTGATGATGTGTTACTTGTTGATGGCTTAGAATATAATCTACTTAGCATAAGCCAGCTGTGCGATAAAGGAAATAAAGTTGTGTTTGATGATCACACTTGCACCATTTTAGAGATGAGTTCTGATAAAGTTAAATTCATTAGAAAAAGAATAAACAACATGTACGTGGTAGATTTAGATGACCCTGCACATAACAATCTGTGTCTTGCTGTGAATAAAAGTGAACTTGCTTGGCTGTGGCACCGCAGACTAGGGCATACTAGCTATAGTGTCTTGCATAAGTTAGCAAAGTTTAACATGGTGAAAGGTCTGCCAGATGTATCATTTAAACGAAATGACAAAGTTTGTAGCTCATGCACTCAAGGTAAACACACCAGAAAATCATTTAAGTCCAGACTTGAAACTTAATCATCTAAACCTTTTGAACTCATTCATATGGATTTGTTTGGACCAACTAGAACAGCTAGTGTGAGTGGAAATAAATATGGATTTGTTCTAGTGGATGATTTCTCTAGGTTTACTTGGGTGTTCTTTCTAACTCACAAGAATGATGCATTTGAAGAATTTCAGGCATTCTTCAAGAATGTGCAACAGGATGGTAAGTTTGCCATTTCATCTATCTTGTCAGATCATGGAGAAGAATTTGACAATTCTGAATTTGATGATTTTTGCAGAGTCACAGGAATTTCACACAAGTTCTCATCTCCAAGAACTCCTGAACAAAATGGGATTGTGGAAAGAAGAAATAGAACCCTTGTGGAGATGGCAAGAACTATGCTGATTGAAGGACAACTCCCAAGGAAGTTCTGGGCAGATGCGGTAAATACAGCTTGCTATATTGTGAACAGGGCAATGGTAAGACCTCAGTCCAAAAAAACTCCATATGAATTAATGAAGGGTAAGAAACCTTTTGTTACTTATTTTAGAGCCTTTGGATCAAAATGCTTTGTTCAAAATAATGACAAACGGGCGTTGGACAAATTTGAACCTAAAAGTGAACCTGCCATCCTTCTAGGATATTCTAGTAACTCTAGGGCCTACAGAGTCCTAAATCTAAAAACACAGGCTGTTGAAGAATCACCTCATATTATGTTTGATGAAATGAATGAAAATTCTAAGATTGAGGAATTATGTAGGGATGAAGATGAAGGGAATTTCCTTAAAGAAAAGGAAGAACAGAATCTCCAAGATAAAGAGACAAGGCCAAATGATAATCATGTAGAATCAACCCACCATGGTGATTCAGGTATAAATGAAGGTAACTCTCTAACCGATGTCAAGATGCTAAGGGATCATCCTTTATCCAATGTCATTGGTAACTTGCATGAACCTGTTAGAACTAGATTTCATTTTAGAGGTGTTGAGGAAATGGATAATCTAGCCCTTGTCTCTCAAATTGAACAAAAAAATGTTGCTGAAGCATTGAAAGATAGTAATTGGATAAACGCAATGCCTGAAGAATTATATCAATTCAAAAGAAAAAAGGTGTGGTATCTTGTGCCAAGACCCAAAGAGCTTTCTGTAATTAGAACTAAATGGGTCTTCAGAAATAAACAAAATGAAAATGGAATGGTAGTTAGGAATAAAGCTAGGCTGGTAGCACAGGGTTATAATCAAGAATTTGGCATTGACTTTGAGGAATCCTTTGCTCCAGTAGCTAGATTAGAAGCCATTAGATTATTACTTGCTTATGCTTGCTGTCATGGAATAATGTTACATCAAATGGATGTTAAGAGTGCTTTTCTAAATGGGTCAATAAAGGAAGAAGTTTATGTTGAACAACCCCCTGGTTTTGAATGCACAGAAAATCCTAACCATGTGTACAGATTGGACAAATCTCTTTATGGACTCAAACATGCACCTCGAGCATGGTATGATAGACTCAGCTCGTACCTCACAGAGAAAGGCTACTCTAGAGGTAAAGTGGACCAAACTCTGTTCACCAAGGTAAGAAATTCAGATATTATTCTGGTTCAAATTTATGTTGATGATATAGTTTTTGGTTCCACTAAAACCAGCATGTGTGAGGAGTTTGCCAACTTAATGACCACTGAATTTGAAATGAGTCTAATGGGTGAGCTTAAATTCTTTCTAGGTCTGCAAATCACTTAGAGCAAGGAAGGATGTTTCATCAACCAGGCAAAGTACATCTCTGAGTTGCTTAAGAAATACAAAATGGAAAATCTGAAAGCAATCAGCACACCTATGAGCACCACTACAAACTTGGATGCAGATCTGACAGGTAAACAGGTTGCAAAAACATATCGAGGTATGATTGGATCACTCCTCTATCTTACTGCATCTAGGCCAGACATTCAATTTTGTGTATGCATGTGTGCTCGTTTTCAATCTGATCATAGAGAATCCCACTTAAGTTCTGTCAAGCGTATCTTTCGATACCTTGTTGGAACTCGAGATTTAGGGATTTGGTACCCTGCATCTTGTTCTTTTGATCTTGTATCCTATTCAGATGCAGACTATGCTGGATGCAAACTGGATAGGAAAAGCACGAGTGGCTATTGCCAATTTTTGGGAGGATGTTTGAGTTCTTGGGCTTCCAAGAAACAACACTCAGTGGCACTATCCACTGCAGAGGCAGAATATGTTGCTGTAGGGAGTTGTGGTACTCAAGTGTTGTGGATCAAACACCAACTCTAAGATTATCAAATTGATCTTGGGTGTGTCCCCATATTGTGTGATAACACAAGTGCCATAAACCTGGCCAAAAATCCTATCCAGCACTCTAGGACCAAACACATAGAAATTAGACACCATTTCTTAAGAGATGAAGTGATAAAAGGAAATTTTAAACTCATATTTGTTGAATCACAATCTCAATTGGCCGATATTTTTACCAAGCCTCTAAACAATGATAGATTCTCTTATCTTAGAAGAGAGCTTGGTCTGTGCAATTATAATATGGATGCCTGATTTGTGTGCCTGACTTATCTTCTAGAATATGAATGATTAAACTTATCTTGGTTTGAAGTGTATCTGTCATAAACTCAGGGGGAGCTTAGTATTCTGTGCTTGGTATGTCTATCTTTCCATTAATAAATTCATAATGAATACAGTTTCAGCATGATACTCATTTTATTGGCTGTTATAATTTCATTCATGCATGGTCTGAGGGGGAGTTAGCTTCAGATTACCTTCTCGGTGTCAAAATGATGAATAAAGTGCAGAGTTGTTATTGCTGGTTGGTTGTTTGAGTTAACGCAGTGTGGAAATAGGGTTAACGCACCAGACCGCTTATTCTTTGAGAACCTGGTGTGAAGTGTCTCTGGCTGGTTGAATGAGTTGACGCAGCAATGAGACTGAGTTGACGCTGTGGGCAGTTGTTTTCGGAAACAGAACCATTCTATGAGCGGCCTTGATGGATGAGTTGACGCAGTAATAAGGCTGGGTCAACGTAGCAGTGTTATATATTCTTCTTTTGGAGACTTCCCTATCTCAAATCAACTTGCTCTGTTCATTTATCTCGTCCCTTCTGTTCTTATCCCTCAATAAAGCCTCCTTGACATTCTTGTATGAGGGAAAAACTCTAGAGCACTGAGATATGTAGACGATGTCTTAAATTCAAGGGGAGTTACAGTGAAAATTCCTATTGAGTATGAGATATGTTCTGAATAGCTCTATGAAAAGCTAATGATAGGAGATCTATAATTCTTATGGTGTTTGAATTCAATAACTTTTGAACCCAATAATGCACTATGTATGGAATAAAAGCTGAACAATTTAATAAAACCAGGACCTTATCATCTCTCAAACCTTATATTGTTCAACAGTAAAGAAACCACTGTGTGTAGAGGAATTTAATATTTGTATTGGTAATAAACCCAGATATTGAGTATAAACGCTGAAGAAACAATCTCTTACACATGTTATAAAATGCAGAGCAATGGTAGCTATTCACTGAGAAACTAGCCCTATGCACCAAAGAAGTGCTAAAGAGCAAGTCATCAGGTGCGCCACTATCTTTGTCTTCAAGTGAAAAATAAATCATTACAGAGCAATGGTAACTATTAACTGAGAAACTACCTTCAAGCACCTATGAAGTGATGATAGGCATGTCATGACGTAAGTTGCCAACTCTGGTCCGTCTATGCAGAATAGTTTGCTATGTTGAGTAACCGGGGACTCAGGTGTCTAATAAACATGTGTACCCGTGTCAAAAGGCTAGCTATACTTGACTGCAAATGAAAAAGTAAAAATAAGTTGAAATTGTTGCAAATGTGAAAAATAATGAAAACATGTGAGTGTGATTGATCTGAAGCTCGTTATTCAACTGAGTCTGTTATCAATGCCAGTTAAATTTCTCTCTCTCTAAAAGGCAACTTGAAATTGACAGATATAAGGAACAGAAATGAAAATGGTTCTAGTGTGAAAAGAGTTCCACTTTTTCTCCAGGCTGGTGCCTTTGGTGGTTCATGGTTTTTAATTCAATGCTTTAAGATTATTTCTTCTCTTCATCATTAATTGAATTGGAGCCTATTTACACATCTCTCTCATGGGAACTCGATCTGCAACACTTAAAAATCCTTGAATATGAGCATCTCTACTCCCTATCTCAGTATCTTAAGAAAATTCCTTGTACATATGATTTTCTTGCTACTCTTCTTGCATATATTCGTTTGTTTCTGCTTCACTGCGTCTACGCAGTATCCCTTGGCGTCAACGCATCGATTCATATACTATTTCCTTCTTTTTCCGATTCACCGACTCGAACCGGCTGAACCGCTCACTGAAAAGGGTTTCGAAGCTCCTTTAAAAGTAGAACGTGACCGCCGTTCGTCTCCATCTCTTTTGAAAGCCTTTGTCGTTCTATCTTCCGTGCTCTCCAAAACCCTTTCCTGTTTCATTCTTCCTCATCCCGCTGCCATGGCTCCTCCGACATCCACTCATAAGGGGAAGAAGAAGGCAGAGGATCATCCAAGAAGCTCAGCATCGACCGAAGACAATATGGAGCCCCGCTCCAAAGCTGCTCAAGATAAAGGGAAGAGGAAAGAGACGCGTCCACGCCCTCCGAGCCCGCCAACCAAGAAGCGAAGGGAATCTAATGTTAGGACAGCAAGGCAGGGTTCAACTTCAGGTGCTGCAACGGGACAGAAAGGTGCGGACAGCTCTCTTACCGTCACCGTGGAAGAACCTCTGAAAGTTCTCATCTCCCGGTATATTGCTGCTACCGACCATAAAATGCTTGACATTTTTTCGGAACTGTTTCCCACCTTGGCCTATCAGGGATGGTGGTCTTTTGTTACAACCCACAAGGTATATTACCCCACCCTGGTTAGAGAGTTCTACAAAAATTTGAAGTATGAACCACACATTCCAAAACTCACATCAACTGTCCGGAATGTTAGTTTTGAATTATCAATCAAATTATTTGCTAGAGCCTGGAAAATCCCCAAGAATGGAGTTCAACTACATAGCTTTGAGTATGATGAGCATGAAGCTTATGCTCTCCTGACTGATAAACCGAGTGATCCTTCTGATGTCAGGGAAACTTATTTATCCAGTCTCAAAGCAAATCAATTCCCTCCATTGAATAGACTGCTCCACCACATTTGCACATCAATGATCACACCACAGAGCAGTGGTAGGGAAAGGGTGACTGAGATGCAGAGATTTCTACTTTACTGTATGCTGAAGAGAATACATATTTCCCTGCCTGATGTAGTTATTCAAACTATGGGGTCATGCTTGACACAATCCAGAACACTTTCTTATGCTGCTCCATTGACTGCTATTTTTTGAAAAGTTGGAGTAGACTTTGGTTCTGAGAAGAGAATAATCATCCCTCAAGGGAATGTTTACACACTTTCTTATATTCAGAACTTTATGGGTTTTAAAGTCATTGATGGTAAGCCAGTTCGAATTCTTCCTAGTCAGCAAACAGCTCCATTAGAAACAGGTCAGGCATCAAGAACAGGCACTGCGAATGCTAGTCACGTAAACAGGACAAAGGTACCAATTCCTCCTATGGTGAGAGAAGAAAGATAAGAGGGTAGTTCAGCAAGAGGAGAGCATGAGTTTGAGGAAACATTTGCTCGATCATCAAGCCCTCAGCTGGAAACTGGGCAACCCAGTGGCACTGCACCTACATTGGAACCCCTTATGACTGGAGCCATTGAAATTTATAGAAGACCTTTTCCAACTTCTGATGAAGCTCCACCTCCAGCCACGGTTGAAGAGATGTTCGCACACATGGCTATGATGCTGCAACGTCAGGATGCAAAGATGGACAAGTTAATGGAGTTTACAAATTATCATCTAAACAAACTGACTTCTCCGATTATACAATTTGAAGTTTCTGTCTTATCCGAGTGGCAAAAATTCTTACTCACCAAGATGTTATCTGACCAAGCTATAAGGACAGTCTTGCAGAACATATCATCTCTTCTTGACAAGTTATCCACACTGGTGAATGATATGCACAACAATCAAACTTCATTTTTTCATTCCCTTGCCAAGATTACTGATTTATGTTTTGATGTGAGGATAGCCGTTGAAACCATCAAAGGTCCTGTCAATGCAGTTCCCCAATGCCTCAAAGCAATGTTAGAAAAGATTGACAAAGTGACTGCAGAAATTCAGTCAATTGGGGACACGTTTCAAAACAAGGACTCTATCACAGCTGATCTTCCTTCTACCATTGACAGTGTACGCTCCACTCTAAGTCATCAGCTGGGTGAACTCTCTCAGGATATCCGAGATTTACTGGCCAGAGATCCATCTGTCTCAGGACAGCAGCAGCCTCGCCAGCCACCTCAAGGATATCAGTATACTCAAGGGCAATCCTCTCGTCAGCAACAACAACCTACTTCTGCCAGAAGATACAATCGCTTCTTCCACTCTTGAGATAGCTCTTCCACATTTACTCCCCTTCCTGATGATGTCAAAGGGGGAGAATGTTTAATGCGTCAATCATGAAGTCAAGCTGGAATCTTGACCAGAGTTCATTGCATCTGCATCAATCA
This sequence comes from Amorphophallus konjac, assembly GCA_022559845.1. Classification (NCBI taxonomy): domain Eukaryota; kingdom Viridiplantae; phylum Streptophyta; class Magnoliopsida; order Alismatales; family Araceae; genus Amorphophallus; species Amorphophallus konjac. The sequence continues at coordinate 265,448,853 of CM040125.1, forward strand.
TATTGACTAACTTGAATGAATGACAAAATTATAGTTTGATTTAGTCACTGATTTGATTTCCTGTTAATCTGAAGTTTCTTGCTTGATATGAATAACCTTGATTGTTTAGATGCAATGTTATTAATGGCATTCACCTCATAGTTGCCATCATCAAAAAGGGGGAGATTGTTGTGCCCCTGGTTTTGATGATGACAACCATGAGATATGAATGATGTATTCAATTCAATGATGAATTAAATTTTGATTCAATAATACTTTCACTTGAGTTCATTCTTGTTGCTAGAAAGGAACAGGGTCGACGCTGGGAGCTTAAAGCGTCCACGCATCAGTTGAAGAAGCCTTCACCAATATCTTCACAAGTTGTTCCACTGCGTCAATGCCAAAATAGAGCAGCGTCGACGCAGCAGTTACAAAGGGAGAGCCAATGGCTTACTGGAATACTCTGATGCATCAACGCTTTGATCAAGTAGCGTGAACGCAGCAGTTCAAGCATTCTTTGTTGCAGCCTCTGGAGTACCTTGGCAGCGTCGACGCTGCAGTTCGATGGGTTGACGCTGCAGTACGATGGATTGCCACAACTGTCTAAAGCGCAACTAATGAGTGGACGCAGTTGCATCTTGCGTCAACGCACTCAGCATGAAACCTGAAGCTAGAAGAAGGATGCGTCAACTCCTCGGAGCAAGAGGGTCGACGCCATCTAATTCAAGTTGCAGAGCACGATAAGTGGATCCCACCTTCAGTCGTCATCTGCCACATCAGCCACTAGCGGATAAGGTTTCGTAGCTTCTACCACTCCAGAAGGTTCCCCACGTGAGCAATCATGAGGATAACAAGAAAATCAGGGTGGTGGCCCACCTGCCTCACGTGAACTGGTGTGTGCGCGGGAAGACCCAAAAAGGGGGGTTCAGTCAAGAGAAAACATAAGAGAGAAGAATAAGTGTAGAACACCTGAGCTAGTGGGGCTGCGAGCAGAACTAGACGAGCGCTGCTGAAAATCAGATCAGAAGATCATTGCGACACCAAGACTCTTCCACATTCCAGACGGAGGAGATTCAAGGATCGAAGCTCATGCGTATGGACATGGATCTCTCTGTTGGTGATCTAAATTCCGCTGCGTCCAAGTGCTGAGGTTTGATTTCTTATCTTTTAGTTTTCCTATTGTTCTTGAACATTGTACTCCTCTCTTCCACTGGATTTAGTGAAGAGAGGGTGATTCTGATTCAGCGGGATGTGCTGAGATCAGGGGTGTTAAGGCTGTTCGCCTTCAAGCTGTTTGACAGCGGATCTGAGGATTCGTTTCTTGTTGTCTTCTGTTGGGGTAGTCAACAGTGTAGAGGAATTACTTCCTCGGTTTAGCAAAGCTGTGAAGCTCAGCAGGGTTCCTCACTAGTTGAGTGGGGAGGTGGACGTAGGTCTCCATTAGGTGACCGAACCACCTTAAAATTGTGGTCTCTTGTGGTTTGGTTTAATCATCGCAATTTGTTCCTCGCTAGATGCATGATAGGCACGCTCTCTGATTGGCTTGGTTCAGTGTTTCAATTAATCATCTAGGTGTGGTGCTTCTGATGCGAATTGCTCTACTATAATTTTTATAAGGTCAACCTATTCACCCCCTCCCCCTCTAGCTTGACCGTCCTCTCGATCCAACAATTCAGGCTTTCTTCAATTTTGATTTTGAGTTCATTGAGCTGGTTTTGACTATCCTAGTTTTCTCCCTTGAGCTTTTCATTTTCTTTTCTTAGGGAAGTTACTTCTTCCAATTCTTATTTTAGTTTCTGATTTTCTACACAGATTTGGGTTTGTTCTTCAACAGTGGTATTGAATTTTCTTTTCAGAGCCCTATGCTCTTTACTAAGTGAATTGAACTTATCTAATAATTCAGCATAGGCATCTTCCCAGTCATCAATAGAAAATTTTTCAAAAACATTTGTTACCTCCTCTTCGCTGTTTGCCATTAGGCAAATTCCTTCTTCATACTCCTCTGAGGAAGTGCTTTCTGGATCTTCTTCCTCGTCGCTCCACGTGCAGACCATTGCCTGTGGCTTCTTCTTTTTCAGCACCTTTGAGCCCTTCTTCTAAAAGTAGGGACCGTTCTTCTGGAGATCTGGGCATTCCCCTTTCATGTGTCCCTATTTGTTACAATTAAAAGAAGTCAGTCTCTTATTATTTCTGTCCTTATGATTGCTAGATTCAACATTCTTACTAAAGGAGTATGGCTTCTTCCTCCTAAAGGTTTTCCCCCTTTTCCTTAAAAATTTACTGAACTGTCGAGTGAGCATTGCCTGCTCCTTCTGGTCAAGATCGGAAAAACCATCGGACTCACCACTACTGCTGCTGCTGCTGCTACTGCTACTCTTGTTACGGGATGCCTTGAGAGCTACATTCCTAGCCTTCCTGTCACTTCCTTCACCACCTCATTTGAAATTCATCTCATAGGTCATGAGGGATCCTATGAGTTCATTCACTGTCAAAGTCGTCAGATCCTTTGACTCTTCAATCACGATGGCCTTAGTGTGCCATGCTGGGGATAGGGATCTAAGAATTTTCATGACTATATGTGCCTCAGCTAGCTCTTTCCTTAGCCCCTTAAGAGTATTCGTGATCAAGGACAACCTGGCATACATTTCAGTAATGTTCTCCTCTGGTTTCATCTTAAACAATTCATATTCAGAGGTGTAGAGATTTATCTTCGAGGCTCTCACTTGAGCTTTACCTTCGTAGATTAGTTGCAGCTCGTCCCACATTCGCTTGGCAGTCTTGTAGGCAGATATGCGGGCGTATTCATCTGGGTGAACAACACACTGGATGATGTTCAGCGCCGTCCAGTTGAGTGAGGATAGCTTGACATGCTCATCTATCCACGCGTCCTCGTTCGGTGGCAGATCATACGGCCCAGTAGTGATTACCCTCCACAACTTGTGACTCTGTGCCCTGATGAACACCTCCATCCTATTTTTCCAAAAAAGATAGTTATTACCATCAAAGTATGGAGGGCGACTAATGGATTGACCTTCATGCATGAAACTTCGAGGACCATTAGCATTTCCCTGACCGTTTTCCCACATGATGTAAACCTACTCTGATACCAAATGTTAGCGCAGTGAAGAGTGATATAGAAGGGGGGGATGAATAGATCACTCTCGATTTTAAAAACTTCAGCGGAATATTAGTTCAACGGTTTGCAACCCTTCAGAAACAACACAAAGAGTATTGCTAATGCAGTCAATAACCAAGACAGGAAGAGTAAGAGCGATTGAACAAGCTGTCCACAGACAAACACAATGTCAAGCAGATGGAGAGCACAAATGAAAACAGCAAACCACAAAAGGAGACAAGAATTTTTAAGGTGGTTCGATTGTAGTCCACAATCTACATCCACCCCTCACTCCAACTAGAGTGAGGCTTCCACTAGCCACGGCCAGAAACTGCAGACTCAGTCTGCGAACAAGATGCTGCCACACAGCTTGACCAGGGGAACAACCTCCCCTCTTCCTCCACACCGGAGGGATACAAACAGTGACAACAGTCACTAGTAACCTAGAGACCGAGGTCTCTCTTCCTCCACCCAGGAGGGAACCCACAAGCGACTCCCTATCGCTTGCAAACTGGAGGATCAATCCTCCCTTCCTCCGATCACAGGAGGGTAACAATATACGATAAGGAAGATGAAATGAAAAATGAAAAATCAAAAATCAAAGCACAAAAATCCTCTCTGAAAACAGGAAACAATGTAGCTTCCGAAGAAGCAATTCTTCAAACCACAGACACTGCTCTCTCTCTCTCTCAAAAATATTTCACTCAGATCTGGATGGAATAGAATTCTCTGCTCTCTCTCTTTTCTAGATCGTGCAGCCTCACAAGAATGCCTTCTGCTCTTTCTTTTCACGATCAAGCTTCTACTGAAAGAAGATGCTCCATATATATAGCAGATGTTGGGCGTGTGTCCTTCAGGTTCCCGCCCAGAGAGCACCTCGGATCACGTGCCAGGTATCACCTCGGATGACGTGTCCAATCATCAGCTTGAATCATCTGCAGGCAGAGACAAAAGGAATGAATCGAATTAGTTCAGTTCAAGCTTTTAACAAGGCGTGTATAGACTTTAGAACAGCATATAGGCAAGTATATACAACGTCAGAATGTATAGACTTGAAACCCTTCAGCGACCTTAGTGTATAGACTTGAAAAATGTTGCATTAATATAACAGAGGGGAAAGTGTAGACTTCAGTGCAGTTCATGAAGTAATCGAATGTGTAGACATGAAAACAAAGGACAGCAGTGTACAGACTTTGTGATGCACAAGCATAACCAGTGTATAGACTTTGATGTAAAGGCTTGAGTTACACTAGCAATGTATGGACTTTAGGTAATGCATGCAATGCAACACAATGTATATACTTAGTTGCTGTGCAACCGATGTTCAGACATGTTATGCTTGCTGTGGGAGATGTATAGACATGATGTGGCTGTATAGACTAGCAAACGCATGAAATAGCAAGCCAATGTATTGACACTGCTGTATGGACTTTAAGCGAACGCTGTGCAGACTTGACAATTGATGTATGAACATTACAGAAGGGAATGTACATACTTTTATAAGCTTGAACACTGCTATGTATAGACTTTGTACTTTGAATGACAAAGCATGATGTACAGACTTTGAGCGTTGTATAGACTTTATGAAGCACATGCCAAGGCTGTACAGACTTCAGAATTTGAACTTGTGTGCTGTGAACGATGTATACACTTGGCCCTTGAAGGATGTATAGACTTGAAGAACCGAAGCCCACGATGTATAGACTTGGCGTTATGAGGCATGCAGGCTGTATAGACTTGCGATGCCATGAAGACAATGTGTAGACTTGTGAAGCTTGAGGCCAATGTACAGACTTGAAGAACCGAAGCCAATGTATAGACTTGCACAGTGCTGCCAATGTATAGACTTGGATGCCCAAAGGCAATGTGTAGACTTGCAAGTGTGAGACGCTGAAAGAGACGGTGGATGTTCAGACTTTGGTTGTGTGTAGACTTTGCCTACATGTGAATGTATAGACTTGAGATGAGACACATCATGAGACGATGGATGTACAGACTTGGGAATGGCTGTATGGACATTGGAAGATGATGCATGAGACGAAGGACAATGTATAGACTTGGTGTGTAGCTAAAGCAGCGAACGTAGGAAAAGGTTGGAATGTATAGACTTACGTTCGATCAGCAATGTATAGACTTCAACTAAGCAAGCTACAGTGCAATGTCTAGACTTAATGATGCACGCGATGTATAGACTTTGGAACGCTTGAAGCGATGTACAGACTTGGTGAGCGCCAAGCAATGTACAGACTTGGAAACCGATGTGCAGACTTGACAATGCAGTGTATTCATGAGGGCAATGTACAGACTTGAGAATCTTGAGGGAGTCGACCCATCTGGAAGGGGGGGTCGACCCACTTCTGTCCAGAGTATGCTGTGTATGTGTGTGCATATGCCAATGTATATACTTTATGAGAATGCTTGGACTATGCACATGAATGAAGGCCACTCTCGCTGTACAGACTTGATGGAAGGCATGTGCAGTGATGTATGGACTTGCTAAGTGATGCACTGATAGGCACATGAACTGCACTGTCCTAATTGATGAAGCATGAATTGATCTAGAAATAGATAGATTGATTTATGGTGTGAGACATCATCAAAACCGTAGGGATGCAACAGTCGAGCTAGAGGAGACGCCTGCTCCGAGTGAACCCCGAGCCTCTGGGGGCCCTTCCTGCGCCCGAGATAGGGGCAAGCAGATCGCTCGGGGAGATGCCCCCGAGCGCCGTGGGGCTAAACGTAAGGACCATGAGGAGTGGCTGCTGCTGTTTTCAATGAAGGCTCTGACCGCTGAGAAGAAGCGGTTAAAGAAGGCGGGGGTCACTCGCCTAGTTGAGAAGCGTACTCGCCCGGTCGAGGAGCGTGTCCGCCCGGTCAGGGAGCCTTTAGCTGAGGAAATATGCCATCCGGATCTCCCGTCCATCGAGCCACAAACGGCTACTACTGGCGAGAAATCCGCTGCTGAGCCTGCCAGACCACAGATAGAGGCGGTGGGCTCCGAATTCCCGGCCGAGGTTGATGGGGCACAGGGCGAGGCAATAACCCTGCTTGAGTTGAGCATTGCCGACCCGAAAGTGGGGACGCTCAGGGGAGATGCCCTGGTCCCGGCTCTTCCAGAGAGGACTCTTCCCCTCCCTATTGGTGCGCCCACCGTTCGGGCTTCTCTAAATCAACGGTGCCGATCCTTGGTGCCTTCGCTGAATCGGGAAGAACTCATATGCAGTCCCCCTTCTCTACTCTTCGAGAGGGTTATGGAGGGCGGCTTGATCATGACCCAGCTGGGGGTCGAGATAGCTGATTTTTTTGCTTGGCTGGACAGTGAGGAGAGGTTCCTCTCTCGGGTCCGCGCTGAATCTGATCGGAGGATCGGTCAGTTGACTTCCGAGCTCGAAGTCTCTCGACGGGAGGCAGCCTCGTTTCGAGCTCAGATTCAGTCGAGCCAGGAGGAGGCTCGGACACTGGTCGAGAAGCTGGACCAGGCTCGCTATATGGCTGACCTGAAGGGTGAACTCTTGGAAGAGGAGCGTCAATCTCCGGTCGAGCGCCACGAGCATTGGAAGGCCGAGTGGGAGGAGGTCAACAACCAGATCCGTGGGGCTGAGTGAGCGCAAGGGGAAGCCGAGGTCATGCGGACTAAGGCTGAGGCGAAGCTGTCCGAGACCGAGAGGAAGTTGCTCGAGGCCGAGCAGAGGGTAGCCGAGCTTAAGAAAGAAGCGGAGCAAGTTGGGGGGGAGGCCATCAAGTGATATAGAGGCTCGGAGGGCTATCACGTAACTCTCGAGAAGGCCACCTTCTCGTACTGGAGCCAGGATACCGTTGGGGGCTACGGAAGGCATTCGCCCAAGGCTTCCATCGAGCGGTCGTTGAGGCCCAGCAGCTGGTGCTCGACGAGCTTATCTTTCCTTCCGGGCAGCGCTATGATTCGGACGAGGACACTACAGATTCTCCCTCTTCAACATCAAGTGAAGGGGGGAGTAGGACTGCCTCCGCTTCAATAGAGGTATCGCCAACTCTGGTCGCCTCGAGAGGGCACACTATCAAGGCAGTTCCCACACAAGTGGGGTCAGTGCCTAGACTAGCCGTCGCCGAGGGTACCGGGGGCGGATCACCGGGTGCTGAGAATCCTTCGACCGCCGAGCATCAGGAAAGGCTGCGGGCCTCTCGGAGTCCCCCTATCTCCGTAGATTCGGAGGAGAATGAGTTCGATGTGTTAGCATTCCCCCCCCTTTTTTTTGGAAGTTGCCATGTAAGATCATTCCTTTCTATATATATAATGGCAGTAATATTTAGAATTGGATTGACTGTTTCTTACCGCCTTTGGCGTGATTTGACCATCGTATCTGTAGTTGCTAGTAAAAGTGAAGATTTTGTACATTCTGTAGGCATCTCGTGTCATGTGTCGATTGGCCAGGCAGTTGACTTGAGACTGGCACCTTTCCGCCTTTCCATGCTTCGAATGACTTGCCATTTTACGTGTCCCTATGGGAGGGCCATTGAAGGAAACAGAGTAACTACCCTTAGGGAAGGGTTCCTACCTTTCACATTTTTTGGAGGGGAGATTCAATTAAGGAGAGGGTTCCCCCTTTTGGCCTATAAAAGGCCCCGAAGGGCGTCTCCACCTCTCTTCATCGCTTAAGGCTTCCCTTACAATTTTTCCTCTTTTTCCCTTTTTGCGAAGCGTCTGTCTCTCTTGCTGGGAGCTTATCAGCAAAACATGGAGGGCAATTTGGAAGACGATGACCCTCACGGCCGCCGAGGTGTTCATACTGCTCCGGCGTACGAGAAAGAAGGAGGACGGGGCGGATAGCGTATGCGAAAGAAGGAGGCCTAGCAACGGGCTCGCTCCCAACTTCTGGACCGCCGCCAGACGGCATACAAGAAGGAAGGAGGCCTGATCGCGGGCTCTCTTCTGCCCTCGGGGTCGCCGCCCCACATGAGGAGGACTGACGACATAACGTCATTGCTCCTCCTTTTTTTTCATCCCCATTGCCCCTCTCATCTCTTCGAGGGGGTGCTCGGTCTCTCCCCCTCTTCTGCTCTGCAACCAATTTCTTCACTCTTTGGAGGATGCCCCTTTTTCTTATCCTTGCTCGCCCCACTTGGAGGCGCTTGCTTTCTGTTCGGCCTCTGGCCTTGCTCCCTTCCAAAGAGTTGACAGAGGAGCCCTTCACTTGTTTTCCAGATATCTGGGCATTCCTTCCTTTTCTTCCTCTTACCTCTGATACCTTTTATCTGAGCTTCCCGAGCAAAGGCATTCCTTCCTTTTCTTCCTCTTTCCTCTGATACCTTTTATCTGAGCTTCCCAAGTAAACAAGGTCAGCCACCCCGTTATCCGAGCCAATTTCTACATTGGGTAGAGTCAGTGGCTCGGTTTGGGGGTGTTAGCTGCGTCCGCATCGAGTAATCAGCTCATGTTGTAGTACCAGTGGATGTAGTATCTTTATTTTCGATATGCATTGTATTGGTTGTGGCCTATCTGATGTACGAACAAACATTAATGAAAGGAAGATCATTGCCATATGTTGCTTACATTTTTTTTTGAGAAAAGCTCAAAAATAGAACTTTCGTAATGTTGTCGCGTTCCATGTCCGAGGGATAGGCGTTCCTTCCATGGTGGACAATCGATACGCTCCCTTGCAAAGCGTCTCGACCACTCGGTAGGGGCCTTCCCAATTAGGGGCCAGCTTTCCCACCGCCTCTAGTGGTCGAGAGGCTTCGGCTTTCTTTAGGATGAAGTCTTTTATGTGGAAGTGTCTGTCTCAGACTTTGGCGTTGTAATATCGAGTGAGGCGCCGCTGATATTCTGTGGCTCGAATGCTTGCGATCTCTCGTATCTCGCTTGCCATATCGAGGTTCTCTAGTAGCTTCTGTTCATTTGTCTCAGGCGAGAAGTTGATGACTTGGAGAGATGGGTTGTCGACTTCCAAAGGAATCACGGCGTCTGTGCCATACACCAACTGGAAAGGAGTCTCGCCGGTAGCGATTCTCAGAGTAGTTCGGTGTGACCATAGTACGCTGTGTAATTCCTCAAGCCAGCTACCCTTGGCCTTACCGAGCCTGGCTTTAAAGCCTTTTAATATAGTTTTGTTGACATTTTCAACATGCTAGTTAGCTTGGGGGTGGGCTACCGAAGTGAAGAGGTTGCGAATATGTAGGTCGGCACATCTATCTTTGAAGCAATGAAAATCAAATTACTGACCATTATCGTTCATAATCAGCCGGGGGATATGTTTCGATGGGATCTTTTTGTTCTGTTTATTATTATCATTTCACGTGTCGATCAACCAGTTAACTAACTGGTAATTAACTGACTGATTGACTACGCGGGCGTGCCAGTCACGTGAGTGACAAGTTTATTGTGCACTCGTTCTGACCCGTATCGGGCGAGAGTGAGATTCGGTCGGGACCAGCAGTCCGCCATACATAAAGGCTATGGCGTTAATTACATCCCCCGCGAGGAGGGAAAACCTTTGATTAGTTACCGAGATAAAGGGCTGTCGAGGCCGAAACAAAGGATGCAGAGGATGCGAATGATCATGCAGGATGTTGTGATCTACCATGCACGGTTCATTAGGGCGGACCCTCAGTACGTGGCGGAGGACCTAAGCCCGAAGACCACCATCATGCGTGGCAAAAGCTTTTCGTCGGACGCTGCCCGACTTTCTGCTCATGTCATTTGATATACCGAGGGTCCGCGCACTCAGGCATACATTGATGCGGCATGAATGCTTAGACTAGAACATGATGATGAAGCTATAAAACTAGCTAATCCAGGTTAGACAAACTAATTTATTCAATTTATTGACTACAGGGTTTATTTAATTCTGTTATTAACATTGAAAATCACCATGAAGCCGAGGAAAAGATTGAAGCGGCACGACGATGCGATTCGGAACGAAACCGGCGCGATACGCGTAGGCATAGAGTTTAAAATGGTGTTCGAAACGTGGGCAAAGGCTTAAAACGGCGCCCCCTAACGTAAGTGTAGGGTCAGCTTGAAAATGGCACACCCCTCTTCCTGGAGCGCCGGGATAAGGCGCGCCGAGTATCGACGGCACCAATTTAGCCCTATTTTGCGGGGAACCGAGGTTTTATTGGTTATTTTGGGTTTATTAAAACACTTTGGGAGATTTTGAAAGTTTATTGAGTCAATTATTCAACGGATAGGTCCCGGGCCGTCCGGAAGTCGAGTCACAGGCTCGCGCAAGGTTCATACTCGAGCGCGGCGATCGTTCCGAACGAGGCAAGTTTATTAAGTTCATTTATTGAACAGTTTATTTAACTCGCTCGAGCCAAAAATTCGGCAGCATCTCCCCGTCCCGGAGGACTTGTCGGGGAGAAGCGGGGAGTACTCACGTAGCGGAGCAACCCCTAAAAGTCGAGTGGCACAACAGCGACCGGCAAACCCAAATGGAAAGGAAACCACGAGGTCCAGCCTACTAGGGGCACCAAGTCCATGGGTGGAAGTGAATGGATGAGTCAACTCATGATGGGAGCGAAAACCCCGAGGGCTAGCCTACGAGGGACACGCGACCCGAGTTGACTCAACGCTCGAATCGGGACGACCGATAGAGGGAAGGAAACCCCGAGGGCTAGCCTACGAAGGGCACACATCCCACGGCCACCACAAAATCCATCAAGGACTATGGATTTGACTGTGTTGGGATTAACCCATGTTACTGTACACTCATTAGTCCACAGGGAAACTCATCACTAACAGATGATTTCCTATAGACCGGGTGATTAGGATGAGAGATTGGGGGGGATGTTCCCCTTCCCCGAGCACTGGAACGAGATCAATGTCCATGATCGAATCCCTGAATGCTGATTTATGAACAGAAGAGATGAGACTCTTGGCTCAGGATGCCTCTGGTGGAACGGCGCGCTAGCACTCGCGGGGCACACATACTGGGAACCATAGGGTGATGGGTTTCACCATTCACAGAGAAAGGTCATGGACATGGATACAAGCCCCACAGGCGCCTCATGATCCCCACGAGGTAGGTATCTATATTCTGGAGATGACGACCACAATCCCCTCTTGGACAATCGAACAGTGCGAAGAGGAGAATGGGGTATCGACTTCATATAGAGGTGATCGAGGGTAGGCACACAAGTACACCCCCAATCACCAAACCCACAGAACAAGAGAGAAAAATAACATAGCATATGTCGTCAGAAGGAAAGCCCCGGGGAAGAGGGGGGGTTGTTGCTGTAGCCCATGGAACCTGAGGGCATGTGTCCGGCGCCGGAGAAGACGGGTACAGAAACATGTGTGCGAGGAAACGATTACACACAGGAGCAGAGGGAAGATGAACGAGTGGATAAGCTGTAACGGCGCCGAGCGCAACTATATATAGCCCATTCAGTGCGCGATGAGCAGAAGGTGTACACATGTACGAAGCCCATTCCGGCGCCGGCACTATTGCACGCCGCCGTCTCACAGACCACAGAAAGAAAACACAGAGCACGGACGAGAAGAGATGATGCAGAGGAAGAAGAAGAACATTGACTAAGACTCATCGCGCAGTCAAGCATTCATTCATTCCACAAATAAGAGAAGGATTACAAGTTTATATATCGGCGCCGGCGTTGTCGCACGGTCGCCATTAACATCCGACGAGAGAAAAGGTCACAAGAGAAGAGGGAGACCATCAGAGGTGGTGAGGAGAGGGAGCAGGCTCATATCATCGCCCCTCCCCCCCCTCTCACTTACATTACACGGAGAGGAAAACCAAATGAAGAGGGAACGACGGGAGAAACACGACGACCCACCTAGACAAACAGGGAAGCAGACTGTATCCTTCTCCGGCAACGGGAGGTTTGTGCAAAAGCGGAAGATGGCGTCGACAGGAGAAACGCCCTTAGTGGAAGAAGCTTTCTCCTCAAGAAACACTCCCTCGGCTGAGTATGATTGGTGGAGACTCTCCCTTTTTTCTTCTATCTTTTTCCCTATCTATTCTCTCTTGCCTTCTTAATTCTTCTCCTCCCTTTTCTTGGTCGAACCAAGTATTGCTTATATAACCGCAGGTTAATACGGCGTCGCGAGGAGTGCGCCGGGCAACACGGTGCCGGTTTGAGGGGCCTCCAGGGGCTGAATTTGCATGCCGATTTTGATGGTGCCATTTTAGGGGGGCGCCGGTGAGGTGGGGCGCCGTATCAACCTTGTTCGGTTGTCGGGGGCTAATCGGCGAGTCCGGGGATGATTCTGGAGGTCCCCGTTGGCCATTCCTCTCGCCGCGGTCCTTGAAAAACCTTGACGGGGGCGTTGACGATGCTCTCGGCACGACGTGTGGCCTTAATCCGAACTCCACGTGTGTGTGTTTGGCCTAAGCACGTGGGTTTTCCGCTGACACGGCCTTCGGCACTATGATTTGCGCTTTCGGCTCGGCCCGACTCATGCTCAAAGCTTCCTTATGAGATGGTATGGCATCCGGGATAATTCCACCTTAACTGGCCATCATTCGGCAACTAACGGGCCCACTATGGCGAGAAGCCGAACCCGCGTCGGGTGATCGGGACCTTCCGCTAACAGAGCCTTCGGTTCCTTGTTGTGAATGGCCGACGACGTTCTTCCTCCTCAGGAGAGTCTTCATTCAGGTGGTGAGCCACCGGCTAGACCGTCGTCCTTGGTCGGGCGACGGGTGTTGGGTAGCGGCACGACGGAGTCGATGCCGGATCATTAGGCAGGCTTGGTCGCACTGCCGGTTGGTTGTAGATTCATCTTGACTTTCTTGAAGCGAAGTCTCCGGTCATTCATTCCAGGTGACCCAACGCCCTAGCAGCTTGAGAGGTCTTTAGCAAGTTGTTCTTCATCGGCTTCTCAGCTTCAGCTGGCCGTATCATTCGTCTTTGCGGCTTGGTCGCCGAATGATCATATTTTGAGTGCTAACAAATGCCCCCAGACGTGGGTGTTGCAAGCGAGGCAGGAGTGCAGCAGGACCGACAGATGAGCTTCGTCCGGATTGATCTCCTTTGCTGACGGATGTTCAGAACGGCACTGAATTTTGGCGTTCGATGCTAATCCGGCGCGGATGGAAGCTTGAACGGCGCCATTAAAACGGCACGTCCTTGCCTTGTTGTTAAAACGACGCCGCTTAAAGCGGCGCGCCCTTTTGGCTTTGGAGGTTAAAACGGCACCCGTCCAACCGGCGCGCCAAATGCTTAAAACGGCACGCCCCGGGGCGCGCCATTTTAACAGGGGTGGAGCCCTCCTATATAATGGCCTTCTTCTTCGTTTTCCTTCACAACTGTTCATTTGCAAAAGTGATTTCTCTCTCCTCACTTTCTTCTCTTCCCGCGACGCCGAGCGAGCCGAGTTTCTTAGGGGTGAGTGGGGTGTTGTTCTATTTGGGTTTTAAACCCGTTCTTCGGGCCCCGGGAGGCTCCTCGTAGGACTTGTCCTCGGAGCTAGATCCCTTGGGTCTCCCATTTGGCCTTGGCTTAGAGCCTATGGCTGCTTTTAGGGGCCGCTCCCTTGGTGGACGGCTTCCACTTTTCTTTTGGCAAACCCCCAAGCTGGGGAGACTCTGCCGAAATTTTGTCAGAAGTCTTGTTTCAATTAACTGATTTCTGACTTTGCTTGTTCTTTTCTGGATGCTGCCTTGCAGATAACATGGCATCCGGTCATTCTTCCTCTGCATCCCGAGTTGCTGTGACATGGGGGAATGTCCACTCCCTTGATCGGGGGTCCAGGCGGATAGCCGTGGTAGCTGAGTCTACGGACTCGGAGACTGATACCGTCGACACCGGCTGCCTGTTGATTCTCGACGGTAATCATTTCAAGTATGAGCGAGGGGATGGCGTCAGACTGGACCGCCCGAAGGATAAACACTTGATGGCATTCCTCAGACGCTTCAACCTTCGTGGGAAGCGCGATATAATTCTTGTCTATCGAGCTGAGGGAGCTTTACTGGCGGACAGAGATAGTCTGACAAAGTCGGTCATTCATGGCATGCCCATATATCTTCCCGGCGAACCGAGAAAATGGGGAGCCATTCTTGGCGTGCAGGAGTTATCTCCAGAGGCCGGGCTATTGACAAGAGCACCACAGTTCACGCCAGCCCGCTGGAATGAGACCACCGGGCGTGTTGACAGAGAGAAGCCCGTATACGGTTTATTCCTTGCCCCGTTGCACTGGGGGTATCGAGATGAGCCCTTTCTTTTAGACTACTTAGCAGTCCGTTTTAAGCATCAAATCTCAGTGGGGTGGTTTGGAGAGCTCAAAGCCACCGATGCCCATGCCTTCAGACCAGGGGCTGTTGAATTTACAGATTATGTGCTGCGGCAGTACGCTCCAATCCTGGTGCATGCCGGCATCTATCAGAGCGTATATGCTTCCCAGTATCGGTATCCAATCTCCCGAGGTCTGTGTTGCGGGATGATCGAAGTCTTCTGCCCGGAATACAACACATTCTATACTGCAGAGGGAGAGACTTCGCTAGATCTCTGGAGTCTGTCCCAGTTGAGCGGCTTGCCGATAGATGGGGAGCCGTATGAAGAAGTTCGTTTCCCGGACTGGCTGAAGGACCAGACGGACGGCGAAGGCAAGTACTTTACAGGCTTTGCCTATCGCTATTTAATGAAGGCGTACCGCACCCTATTGTGCTTAACGCTCGATTCCTAGGAAGCGCGGAAGCCTGGTGAGAAGAGACGCGTGCGGATGGGCACGTGGCTTTAGTATTTCTTCGGTGGGGAGCAGCAATATGAAGACTTCCCCACAGTAGCTCCGACAGTAGTGAAGTGAAAGAAGAGGGCCCGTCGCCAGACAACCTATCCTACCGCTTCAGGGAGAGGACGACAAGAGGGCCCGAACCCTATAGGAGTTGACCCAGTCACACACTGTGCCGCATACCTGACATATTGGCTTTGCTCATTCGCTCTTCCTCAGGGGGACGAGACAGTAATCAGATCGGAGGCCATTTATCCCGCCTGTCTGATGGCCTGGGGGACGAAGCTGTCCTTGTGCCCAGTGGCTTTATGTCTCACATATAAGATGTTGGGGGACCTGCACAAATTGCGCATCCCCAAAAATTCACGGATAGTTGGTCCAATTCACTTTTTCAACGCCTGGGTCTGCACTTTGTTTCCTGAAGCAGCTCCCCGGTTGATGCAGTCAGATCGTCCTGTGCCGAGGATGATCGAGTTTGCTAGTGCTGAGCCGTCTTCACTGGCGGATCAGCTTTTTGCTATTCGGGAGAAGTTGACCACAGTCCCGACAGATTCCCCAGGAGTTTTTCATTTTTGGAGCTTGGCAGCTAGCTCTGGCCCCCTCGTCAATAAGATGCGGCAATGCCGCCTGTTCGAGAGGGAGGAGTTTATCCATACTCTTGCCGACACCAAGAGTGCAAGGCCAATTCTGGTGCCGGAACTGGTTGATTGGGTACTGTCCATCCGCCACAGTGTCATTGTCTTTAGAAAGAGCGGCTTGCTGTGGCTGGAGCCATACTATCCCTTCCGCTTTGGCCAGAACTTCGGGTACGACCAGCAGATTCCTTCTTCTTTAGCCCGATGCAATCTTCCGAACAGGCATCGGGCCGGCCAGACGGCCATAGTTGAAGCTCGCACATGGTGGGATTATTTCCACCGCCGGGAGGATGTGTCCTTCAGGGTGCCATCCCCCGCTCGCCTGCCCAGAGTGACTCTGGACTTTATCAAGTGGCGGAATGCACGAACGGGCTTCTACCGGAACTTTCGAAAAGACTGCTGGCATGTTGCCGAGCGTCGTTTCCTAGATTCTCAGCGGGAGCCTGCTTTGGATGTTGATCCGTTTTTTATCTGAAGAAACTGAAGTCCTGGTCCAATACCAAGGTGATGGCATATCTGGAAGCCAAGAAGGTCGTGAAGAGTCGATCATCCAAGGCCGACCCGAAGATGCCAGACATTCAGAAAGATGACTATGTCAAGACACTTTGGGGGCTGTGCCGGGTTAGCAGTGAACGGACAGTTCTTCAGACGATTCCCATCCCAGCAGAGGAGCCCCTTCCTGTAGCGGCGGGCTAGCATCCGGAAGTTGATCGCCTTCATCCATATAGGACTTTCATCAGGAGGGAGGATAGGCGAGAAGACCTATATTCCAATACCCCCTGGATATTCGCCCTGCTTCATTCTCAAGGGCTTTCAATTTTTGGTCCATTAGAAGCCATTCTGGACCACCAGCTCTTAATATCTTTTAAGTATGCTGACGGCTGGGGGTTGGACCACTTGAGCCTATATTATCACTTATCTTCCTGCGGCCATGAAGATTTGGCATAGCTGGTTGAGAAGAGTGAGAAAATAGGTGATGTGTGCTGGCTTGTTCGCGAGGCGGCTTCCCGAGACAAGGCGCCCACACTACTTTATTGGCCGCTCACTCTCCGATATACAGGGCCGCCAGGTATGCTTGTCTTTCCTTTCAGCCTTGAAGCTGCTTCTTTCACAGTCAGTATGCATCTTTCTCACCTATGCGCTTTTGCAGCTCACCTCTCTGTGGAGGTGACTCGGCATTACCGAGAGTTGATTTCTAAGGCATAGAAGCCTTCATATTTTGACATACCAGAGCCGGCCCCGACCACGACGCCACTGCCTCCTGGCGATTCACGGAAGCGAACCTGGTCCCAAGTCAAGGAGGCCATCAGCAAGGCTAAGAAGGCCAAGCAGGGGGACACCCGTGCTGCATGAGCGCGCCGAAGGAGGGCTGCTGAAGAGGAACCGGTTGCCGCGCCTCCCCGGATCCCCTCTTTTGCTGAGTTCGAGGCCGCTCGGACACAAGGGCCCGAAGATGAAGGTAACTTCTTGTTCCTGTATGGCTTGTTTGCTTATTTCTGCCGCCTTGGCTGATCATCTTTTTGCAGCTATTGGCACTATTTCTGTCGTCGTCGGGCTGGAGGCGGTGACGGGTGTCGCGGCCAGAGAGAGAGAGGAGAAAACCCCTCCAGCTTTTGTCGAGAGGGATCTACCTTCACCGACACCCCATCAGGAGATGGAAGGTAACTTGCAGCTTGTCTATAGAGCCCGATGGTCTACCGTGCCTTTAGCCAGGTCCTGACTATTTATTGTCTTTTACTTCCAGTCGATGTTCGACCGACGATGCTCCCCGAAGTTGAGGCTGTGGGAGAAGCTGCCGCTGGAGAGCAGGTGACTTCCAGGGAAGAATCTCAGGATGTTCAGCAAGTTGACGCTCCTGAGACAGAAACTATTGAGGAGGTTCTGGCTAAGGGAGCTACTCTTAGTAGCAGGCCACCTGCTCAGATGCTGGAGATTCGGGAGTAGGCCGAAGAGTCTTCCTCCCCTGAGCGGGTTGATTATGGTGGTGGCTCCAGAGACGACGAGCTCCCATTGGCTGACACAGAGACTGAGGATGCCGGGGCCTCTTCAGCTTATGAAAGTGACTTTCTGACATTTAGCCCCCCCAGACTATTAGGGGTCAAGCACGGGCCATCATACCCGACTGCAAGAGGAGGGCCAGAACCTTCAGAGGCCACTCTTGGAGGCCTAAACATAGTGCCGGTCGAGGTAGGAAGTGTTTTGACACCCGCTCGCAGCCCCTCTTTTTATTTCCAAGCCAGCTGGCTGATGTACATATATGTGATGCAGGCTGAGGTGGTGCCGCCAACTATGACGGTTCGCATACCTCTTCCAGACTTAGGCATGGGCCAACCAATCTTTCCACCAGTTCTACAGCCCATCGCCTTATGACTTCCACAAACTTACGCCGTAGCAGCAGCCTCAGAGGAACCTAGAGCAATTGTAGAAATTGGCGGCTCGACCGAAGTCACGGAATCTCAAGCCCCGGCCGTCGGCAAAGGATTACTGCTGGAGCAGAGTAGCCTCCCGGAGATAGAAGCGGGAGAAATTGTTGAAGAAGAGGTCAATGCCTCTAAGGCCTTGGCCGTCATTGAGGAATTCTCTTCTATAGAATCCGGTGAGCCTGTACACGAGGAGCGAGCATCCTCGGTTGCCGGGATGGCTATTATGGCTTCACCTCAAAGGGCAGGCAAGGAAGTTGCTGTAGTAGAGACTTTCCCAACTGCATCAGCCGCCGTTGTCGAGTCTGGCGTTGGTGCCATGCAAACCATGTCGTCGACGTCCTCTGGGGCGAGCGACGATATTTGGGTTGAGGTGGACAGCAAGGTAGACTTTCAGCTCCCCGAGACTTCGCCACTAGGTTTACAATTTTCTAGTGACATGGTGTGGCAGTCTCTAGACAATCTTCAGCAAGCCATATCGGCTTCTCCGGGCTTGACTTATGTGCAGCTGAGGAGTCTGATAGAACACCTCTCCCGCTCGTTATTGGCATTCGGGTGCCCAATGGACGATTGGACCCCGCGGGTTATCATGTTGCTGAAGCATGCCAATAGGCGGGAGTACCTCAGTCGGGAGGTATTCGATCAGCTGGCAGCTGTGAAACTGGAGAAGGTTGATTGTCGAGCTGCTGCCACTTTATTGAGAGGGACCGTGGGGCAACTGAGAGATACTGCCAGCACCACTTCAGAACGTCGGTCCTTTCTCACAGCCCGTATAGTGGAATTACGCATAGAACTTGCCATGGCTGAAGCAGAATTGCAGGAGACTGAGCACCTGGAGGTTCTGACTGTAGAGGAAGCGGACCTGGTAGAAGGGCAGCTCGCCTCCTTGGATGAAAAATTATCGCAGTTGTCGGCTACCGAATCTCGGTTGCAAGAGCTGACTCAGTACTCTTCCTTGGGTCTTTTGGCATTGGAAGACATCTTCTGGCGCCCTCTGCAGTAGTTTCATTTTACTTCCATTTCCTCTTTTTTTTTCTCTTTTTATTTTCGCTCCTTTTTGTCTTCGGAGCTCATGTATCTTGGGGCATGCCCCGAACACTGATGTATTCTGACAACTCATATCAATGAAATGTCTTTATTGGTTGCCTCAATCGTGACTTCTTTTTTTTCTTTTCTTTCTCCTTCCAGTCGATTAGCTCAGTCCAGGGATGTAAGTTAGTGGCGCAGGAGAGCGCTCACACCTTCAGCAAAGGGGTGAGGTGTTCGCTCCACCGCAGATTAACTATTCCCAGAATCGAGCTTTGGCCAGGGTGGGACATGGATAGAGTAGGCGGATGCGCCCCACTAACTTCGCCGGTGGTGACGAAAGCTGAGAGTGTGGTTTATTTATCGACACGGTTCAAATGTCGAAGCAATGGTAGTTTGTCTATTAATGAGGACGGAAGGTCCAAGTCAAAGGATAGTTGACCGGGCTCGCCGATGGTGACGAGGGTCGAAAGGATAGCGACCGATCTTACCGATGGTGACAAGGGTCGAAAAGATGGGCGGCCTTACCGATGGTGACAAGGACCGAAAAGGGTAGTGACCGATCTTGCCGATGGTGACAAGGGCCGAAAAGGGTAGCGACCGATCTTGCCGATGATGACAAGGGCCGAAGAGGGGTAGCGACCGATCTTGCCGATGGTAACAAGGCTCGAAAGGATGGGCTGTCTTGTCGATGGTGATAAGGACCGAAAAGGGTAGTGACCGATCTTGCCGATGGTGACAAGGGCCGAAAAGGGGTAGCGATCGATCTTGCTGATGGTGACAAGGGCCGAAAAGGGTAGTGACCGATCTTGCCGATGATGACAGGGGCCGAAGAGGGGTAGCGATCGATCTTGCTGATAGTGACAAGAGTCGAACGGGGTAGTGACCGATCTTGCCGATGATGACAAGGATCGAAAGGGGTAGCGACCGATCTTGCCGATGGTGACAAGGATCGAAAGGATGGGCGGTCTTGCCGATGGTGACAAGGACTGAAAAGGGTAGTGACCGATCTTGCCGATGGTGACAAGGGCTGAAAAGGGGTAGCGATCGATCTTGCCGATGGTGACAAGGGCCGAAAAGGGTAGCGACCGATCTTGCCGATGATGACAAGGGCCGAAGAGGGGTCGCGACCGATCTTGCCGATGGTGACAAGAGTCGAAAGGGGTAGCGACCGATCTTACCGATGATGACAAGGATCGAAAGAGGTAGCGACCGATCTTGCCGATGGTGACAAGGGTCGAAAGGATGGGCGGTCTTACCGATGGTGACAAGGATCAAAAAGGGTAATGACCGATCTTACCGATGGTGACAAGGGCCGAAAAGGGGTAGCGACCGATCTTGCCGATGGTGACAAGGGCCGAAAAGGGTAGCGACCGATCTTGCCGATGATGACAAGGGCCGAAAAGGGGTAGCGACCGATCTTGCCGATGATGACAAGGGCCGAAAAGGGGTAGCGACCGATCTTGCTGATGGTGACAAGGGCTGAAAAGGGGTAGCGACCGATCTTGCCGATAGTGACAAGGGTCGAAAAGGGCAGGTGGAAGCGGAATGATGAACGAGGGCAGCCTCGCTACTACATCATCATCATCATTTTTATTTCTTTTTTTTGTATCACATTACTGATTCAAGCGCCCTTTCGGGTTTTCGCCGAAATCAGCCCCCTCTTGCTTTTGCCCACGCGCCCTTTCGGGTTTTCACGTGGCGGGATACTCGATTTTGCCTGTAACGCCCTTTCGGGTTTTCGCCACAGCCGGGTTATAGCCATTTTTGCCCTTGTCCTAGTCTAGGAACAAGGCCGGCGGGGCATCTCTATTTTTAACCCCATTTTTTTCTTTCTTTCTTCTCCTTTTTTTTC
This sequence comes from Amorphophallus konjac, assembly GCA_022559845.1. Taxonomy (NCBI): domain Eukaryota; kingdom Viridiplantae; phylum Streptophyta; class Magnoliopsida; order Alismatales; family Araceae; genus Amorphophallus; species Amorphophallus konjac. Next base: position 265,469,554 of record CM040125.1, read on the forward strand.
TTTTCTTTATTCCACGGTGAACCCGGAACATGGGAGAACTTATCTGCTAGAACGCCGACCAGCCTTATCGATGATGATAAGGGTCGGGCCCTGGTTTAGTTCGTCAACATTGGTTAAATGCCGAAGCAAAGACTGTACGGTTCTTAACAGGGACGAAAGATCCAAGCTAAGAGATAGAGATAGACCGATCTCGCCGATGATGATGAGGGTCGAACGCGGGTCTGTTCATTGGCATGGTTTACATGTCGAAGCAAGGAGTACGTTCATTAACTGGGACGGAAGGTCCGAGTTAAAGGTGGAGGCCTGACCGATCTCGCCGATGGTGACGAGGGCCGAACATGATTTTGTAGGGGATTCCTAGTGGGACTTTTGATTGTTCTCCCTTGGGAGTTTCATTTAGGAGGAGAAAGAAGAACTTTTGATGGGAATCGACACCGAGCATGTACTTTTTCTTTTGCATTTATGTCCTTTTAGTTTGTGTTTATATCCTTGGGAAAGTATGTACGCAAATGTAAGGCTTTATAAGCCAATGAGTCATTCCCATGGATTGTGTGGGTTTTTGTACAATTGTGTAGTAGGTCCAGCTAGGGGGCCCTCAGCCCTTTCCCATTGGTCCATGTCACCTATGTGGGGCTGGTCAACCATCCTAGGTGGCCATCTAGAAGGGTTGAATGTCAAAATGCCACATGGGTAGACAAGTGGTTAAATTAGTCCAAGGTGGGTTACCTACCTTCACCTACCATACCCCTTGGTCAAGGGGGCGCCCCTCTCCCCTTATTAGTTTAATATTTTGTGTGTGTGTTTCACACTTAATCCCAACCCTTCAATCCCCACCCCTAGATCCAAGGGTTCACATTGCATTTGATGTGAATCATATAAAAGATTGTATTTTCATATGAATATTAGTAAAAAATCAAAAATTTTGTGAATTGCTTGATGCTTGGTGCGCCCCCTTCCTCTCTCCACTGGTTCCTCTCCTCAAACCTCCAGTTCTAGAGTGATTTCTATCTTCTATCCCCTCCCCTCTATCTCCGGTGATCATCTGTGCCGCCGCCGCCACCGTTCGTCCCGCCTTCGAGCCGCCGCGAAGCCGTCTTCGGTATTCTGTCCTACTGGACAGAGGTGTTTTCCCAAAAATTCTGCTACCAGCCACGGCCTCTTCGTGGTCTGCAATTTTTATGGTGTGTTCCTATCTTCCACCCTATCATCCAAAAAAAAAGTTCAGGTCCAAAATCTCTCGTTTAGTATTTTTCCATTTTCGTGCATCTTTCATTCCCAGATCTGTTTTGTCTCTATCTACAGTGACAGTAGCCCTGTGTTTCTCACCTCCGACCACCTTTTTGAATTTTACAAACCCTCCCAATTTTACTGGGAGTTCTTTCCATCATCCCCTACATCCATCATTTTTCTTGATTTTTTATCCGCCATCTATCCATTTTTTTAAAATTCTTGTTCTATCTTAGCTACAGTGCTTTCAGCCCATTTCCAGATCCGACCCACTTCCAGTTCAAAAATCCTATCAATTCATAGCCACATCCAAACTTCTCCAAACTAGTTTTTCCGTTTTCCTAGCTTGGTTTCCTACGACTTTACTGAAGACTACCACTTCAGATTCAGATGTTCACATATCAGTCAAAGGTAGTTCTCAGAGAATAGCCCTGCAGATCTAAGTGTTCGGCTACTGTACAACAGAAAGTTGAAAATTCATTAAAGCCTAGATCCTTGCAGATCCAGGCCAGATATTCAGGCCTAAATTGAAGGATTTGAAGTTAGCTTTCCAACGGCGCCCGTCTCGTGTCGATCCAACATCGGGCCTGATCGCAGCGCCTGTTCTCGCCGGGACGCGCGCTGAAAATTAGAAGTTGCAGATCCGTGGCCGGTTATTCCGACCGGTGCCGATCGGAGCCGTCCGGCCTCCGGCCTGTGAACCAGCACGCCTCCACTCCAGGGAGTGCTCATCCAAGCATCCACCACCACAGCGGTGCCACCGGGTCCCACACGGCCCCTCCGGATAGCACGTGGGCCCCACCGTCACTAGTTCGGGTGTTACCGAATCAACGCGAGAAGCCGCCCGTCAACCCGAATTCGGTCCTCCCGGGCTCAGTTGTGTAGCCCTTTACCTCCCTGCATGGAGTGGGCGATATTTCATTGCTGTCATCATTGTGTAATATTTATCCCGGGAGTACGAGTTTCAGCCGGGTCCGCCTTCCCCACGCCGAGTGCGTGGAGGTATCGCATTCGCTCCCTTACTTGGCATTTTGCTTACTTCATATATATTTGTTTATGCCGCTGTTAGAGAGCATGTGTAGGGATATCTAGCTCGCTTTATCTATTCATTACCGCTGCTGCGAGAGAGTGCGAGACCGTCCCGTGACCCGATCCGGGCACACGAGAGAGCCGATCACCCTAGCTCATTGTCGGTTTCTCAACCACGCACGTCCGACGCTTCCCTCGTTAAGGGACAACCGCGAGCTTGTCGTGTCCGTGGTTCCATCCCGCATCAACTTTTTAGATTACCACTTTACTGACATGAGCGCCCTTTTGGGTTTTCGCTGAAGTCAGCCCCCTCTTGCTTTTGCCCACGCGCCCTTTCGGGTTTTCACGTTGCGGGGTACCCGATTTTACCTGCAACGCCCTTTCGAATTTTCGCCACAGCCGGGTTACAGCCATTTTTGCCCTTGTCCTAGTCTAGGAACAAGGCCGGAGGGGTATCTCTATTTTTAACTCCTATTTTTTCTTTCTTCTTCTTTTTTTTATAACAGAAGGGTGTTGAGAGAGTCGGCTAGGACATGGAGTCTCGTGCCAAGAAAAAGGGGTTTATTCGTTCGCACGAAGGCAATGCTGATGCAAAGGGTGCATTCGTGCTGATTCGGGCGTAAGGTCCGTAATGGCAAAGATATATAGCAGTTGGCTAGGACACGAAGTCTTGCGCCGAGAAAAGGGGTTTATTCATCAGCAAGGAGACAATGCCAACGCAAAGGATGGATTTACGTCGATTCGGGCGTAAGGCCCGCAATGGCAAAGATGTATAAAGGTTGGCTAGGACACGAAGTCTTGCGCCGAAAAGGGGTTTGTTCGTTAGCAAGGAGACAATGCTAACGCAAAGGATGGATTCGTGCTGATTCGGGTGTAAGGCCCGCAATGGCAAAGATGTATATATTATGCGAGTTTGGCTAGGGCAGAGTACCACTAGGCCGAGGTGTGGGTAGCTTGGTCAGGACGGAGTGCCACTAGACTAAGGTAAGGTAGCTCGGTCAGGGCGGAGTGGTGCTAGACCAAGGTAAGGTAGCTCGATCATGGCAGAGTGCCACTAGACCAAGGTGGAGTAGCTCGGTCAGGGCGGAGTGCGACTAGACCGAGGTAAGGTAGCTCGGTCAGGGCGGAGCGCCACTAGACCAAGGTGGAGTAGCTAGGTCAGGGCGGAGTGCCACTAGACCAAGGTGAGGTAGCTCGGTCAGGGTGGAGCGCCACTAGACCAAGGTGGAGTAGCTCGGTCAGGGCGGAGTGCCACTAGACCAAGGTAAGGTAGCTCGATCAGGGCGGAGTGCCACTAGACCAAGGTGAGGTAGCTCAGTCAGGGCGGGGTGCCACTAGACCAAGGTAAGGTAGCTCGATCAGGGCGGAGTGCCACTAGACCAAGGTAAGGTAGCTCGATCAGGGTGGAATGCCACTAGTCCAAGGTGGAGGTAGCTCGGTCAGGGCGGAGCGCCACTAGACCAAGGTGGAGGTAGCTCGGTCAGGGCGGAGCACCACTAGACCAAGCTGGAGGTATTCCTATTATTCAGGGAATGCCGGTTGCGCCGTGTGATACAGCTTTATATGCTTTCCATTGAGGGGAGAGAACTGGACGACTCCTTTGTGGTCTACCAGGACGTAGGCACCCCCTTCGTATACTCGGCGGATAATGTATGGTCCGACCCAATTTTTGACCAACTTCCCCTTGGGGTTAGCGGCCATCACTTCTCTTCTTTTGACCATTACCAGGTCTCCCTTCTTGAACTCTCACCCTTTGACCAGCTTATCAAAAGCACGGGCGATGCGAGCTTGGTAGAGTTGGATGTTTTATTGCGCACGGAGGCGCTTTCCTTCGAGCTCGGCGAGCTCTTCCAATCTTCTTTCTGCATTGGTTTGTTCACCGCTGACTAGTCCATGCTGGATGGCGACTCGTAGCGAGGGAACTTCTAATTCAATCGGTACCACAGCCTCTGACCCATACACGAGGGAAAATGGCGAACAGCCAGTTGGGGTTTTATAGACAGTACGATAGGCCCAGAGCGTCTCGTATATCTTTCCATCCCAGTCCTTTTTATTAGACTTGACAGTCTTTGCCAGCAACGTGCATAGTGTTTTGTTGAAGGCTTCTGCGAGTCCATTGGCTTGAGGGTTGTAAGGGGATGATGTCCTCCAGTCAATCTTATATTTTTCGGCTAGCCGGTAAACCTTCTGATTTCTGAAATGGCTGCCATTGTCAGAGATAATTCGGATGGGAATCCTGAACCGGAATATTATGTTCTGCCGGAAGAATCTTGCAACTAGTTCTCCCGTCACGTCTCTTAACGCAACTGCTTCTACCCATCTAGAGAAGTAATCTGTAGCTGCTAAGATGTATTTGCACCCTGATGAAGATGCTGGTAGTGGCCCTACCACGTCCGTGCCCCATTGAGCGAACGGCCAGCTTGGCAAGGTAGGATGTAGTGGCACTGGAGGCCTTCTTGACACATTGGCGTGTTCTTGACACTTCTGAGAAGCCCTGGCGAACTTGCAGCAGTCATCAAATATAGTGGGCCAATAGTAACCCAATTTCTTTATCTCAATTTTCATCTTTGGGCCGGCCTGATGCGCTCCACCTGATCCCGCATGGACTTCTTGTATCACCTACCCAGCTTCTGCTGAAAACAAGCAACGAAGTAGGACTTTTCTTCGAGCATCCGCCATTATTCGGAACAGGGTTCCGTTTCTCATCTCGTAAGAGTCTTTGACCCTCAGGAGTTTCATTCTCTATTCTTTTTCTTTTGGGAGCTGTTTGTGTTGAAACCATCACAGGAGATGTTCTCGCCAATCGGGCTGCTGAACCTCTTCGACGGCTACCACCTCAATCTCTTGTTCGTCGGCCAAGACCTCTGTTACACTGGGGACCTGCCGGCGGTTGATCACCGTTATATTCAGGCTTGTGTCTGGTGGGACGGCCAAAGAGCTGGCCAACTTAGCGAGGGCGTATGCCTGAGCATTTTGGCCTCGGTTGATATGCTTAATGCTGATGAAGTAGAATCCTGACATCAGGCGGGTTGCCAGCTGATGGTAGGGGAGGAGTTCTTACTTTCGCATATCGAACTCTCCTTCCAGCTGTTTTATAACTAGCATGGAGTCTCCGAATGCTTCCAGCATCTGAATTCCCATGGATAGAGCAATTTGCAACCCGATTATCAGGGCTTCATACTCTGCTTCATTATTTGTGCAAGGCTTGTTTATCAAGCAAGATGTTTGCACAACCTCCCCTTCCGGAGATTTCAGGACTATGCCTGCTCCTGCTCTGACCCTGGCTGATCCAGTGGCAGAGGTGTCAATTCTGGAAGCGCCATCAAAATATAGCTGCCACAAGGAGGGCCGTACCTGAGCGGCTTCCAGGGTTTCATCTTCAGGAAGCTCTGGTTGCAGCGGGCAGTCCCCGGGTACTGGGTGCTCGGCGAAGAAGTCTGCAATAGCTTGGCCCTTGACAGCCTTTCGCGGCACATAGTAGATGTCAAACTCCATAAGGATTACTGCCCATTTGCCCAAGCGACCTTTGAGTGCCGGCTGGGACATAATATATTTCAGCGGGTCCTCTTTGGATACCAAGCTGATTTCATGCGACAACATGTAGTGTCGAAGCTTCTTAACTGCGAAGACCAGTGCCAGATAGATCTTCTCAATATAAGTATATTTCTCCTCAGTTCTGACCAGTCTCCGACTGAGGTAGTAGAGGGCTTGTTCTTTCCCTTCTTCATTATTTTGGGCCAACATTGCCCCCAGGGAATTGTGTGCGGCTGCTATATATAATATCAACAGCCGTCCCTTCACCGGTGTGCCCAGCACTGGAGGAGTCTTCAGGTAGTCTTTCAGCTTGTCAAAGGCTGCCTGGCAATCTTCATCCCAGTAAAAGGGAACATCCTTCATCATCAATTTGTCGAAAGGCTGGAATCGCCCTGACAAATTAGAAATGAACCGCCGGATATAAGCCAAGCGGCCCTATAGTGATCTCAGCTCGAAGAGATTTCTTGGAGCATGTAACTCCTGAATTGCTTTGATCTTTGCAGGGTCTATCTCGATTCCCCGATATCTGACAATGAAACCCAAGAATTTACCGCTCGATACTCCGAACGTGCATTTCATAGGGTTCATTTTTAATTCATACTACCTCAGCCTCTGAAAAATGACTCGTAGGTCTTGCAGATGGTCTTCTTTTCTTCTGGTCTTGACCACCAGATCATCTATATAGCACTCGACCTTGTGGTAGAGCAAATCATCAAATATTTTGGTCATTGCGCGCTGATAAGTTGCGCCAGCATTCTTCAATCCGAACGGCATCCTCCTGTAGTGATAGATGCCTTTAGGGGTTCGGAAGGCGGTGTGGACCCGGTCATGTTCCGCGATCCATATCTGGTTGTAGCCGAATGACCCGTCCATGAATGATAGGGCCTCATGACCGGTTGTTGCATCTATCATGACCTCCATTATTGGCACCGGAAAGTCATCCTTGGGACAGGCTTTATTCAGATCTCAGAAGTCAACACATATCCAGATCTGTCCATTCTTCTTCTTCACGGGGACGATGTTCGCCAACCATGTGGTGTACTGATTTTCTTCGACAAATCCCACGTCAATGAGCTTGTCGACTTCTGTACAAATTTGAGTGATGAGCTCCGGCCTCATGCGCCGCGGTGGTTGCTTCACAGGCTCGGCTTCAGGGCTGATCGTCAGCTCATGTTGCGAAACTGCAGGGCTCAGACCTGGCATTTGTTTGTAAGTCCAGGCGAAGCAATCCCGGTACTCTTGCAACAGCTGGATGTACAGCTCCCGTTCTTTTGAGGATAACCGGGCACTGAGGAAGGTAGGCCTGGGGTCTTTCTCACTTCCCAAGTTGACTTCTATCAGCTCGTCGACTGTAGCTTGGCCTCCGTCTTCTATCTCCGGAGGTGCCGGTTGGAGGTCGACGAAATCTGGAATACCATCTTTAAGGTCGAGGACCTCGCCTTCCCCATTTGACGTCATCAGAGCTTCTCGAAAGTCCTCTGCTTCATTTAGTAGCGGCCGTGCATATTGCTCTCTCAGCAAATCCACCGCCGTTGTAGTCTCCATGGGCAGGAGAGCAGCTTCAGTCTTTGCAGACGGGGTTGCAGTCGTGACCGACTGGTGGCTGCTTACTGTTGGGAGGGAACAACATCCCAGCGTTGTAGCAGAGGGTGAGGAGGTCTCGCCTTCTAGGAAAGTTGTATCCTCAATAGAAGTGGCATTCCTCTCCTAGGCAGTGTATACCTCTGTGGACATGCAAAATTGCACGCCCATACGTCCCAACTAGTCTAGCATCAACAACGACTCCAAATAAAAGACCACGGGGAAGATGGGCCATCCGAACTCTCCAAACAAACCCATATACTATCGTGAAGTCGTCCCCGGAGTCTCGATAGTGAAGAGAAATCAACCACCAAGAGCCCCACATTCTATGGGCCTCGAAGAAAATCGGATCGGCCACAACTCGCGCTCACAACGGGCTCAGAACTGCCCATTTAACCCTTCAGCAGCACGCCCCTTCAGCGGCACGCCCCCAGGGCTCTTCAGTGGCACGCCCCCAGGGCTCTTCAGCGGCACGCCCCTTCAGCAGCACGCCCCCAGGGCCCTTCAGCAGCATGCCCCTTTAGTGGCACGCCCCCAGGGCTCTTCAGCGGCACGCCCCTTCAGCGGCACGCCCTCAGGCCCCTCCAGCGGCACACTCTGTGCCCCTTCAGCGGCACGCCCTTTGGGCTCTTCAGTGACACACCCCGCTGGCCTTCAGCGGCACACCCTTTGCCCTCTTCAGCGACACGCCCTTTAGGCCCTTTAGTGGCACGCTTGCCGTGTCTTCCAGTGGTACGCCCTTTTGTCCCTCTCAGCGACACGCTTGTTGTGCCTGCTAGCGGCACGCCATTCAGGCTCTTCAACGGCACGTTCCGGCAGACGAGATCTTGCGCCCATGCCCTATAGATCCTTGGTGCGCAGTGAGCTGTCTGAGGTGTCGGTCGGAGGTTGGGCCACGCAGGCTACTCCTCTGCCACCAAGGACGGGGGAAGTCAAACCCCATCACGACCGGTCGCTTCCCGCCTCTGACTACCGTGCTCGAACGCTTCCGCCGTGGAGGATATAAAAACCCCTCTCCTTCGATACACAGAGAGGAAGACAGCGGACTTAGAAGAGAAGAAGAGAAAGAGAAGAGGAGGAGAAGAGAAGAAGAGGGAAGAGAGGAAGAGAGGGGAGAGGGCTCGCCGCTCCACCCACCGTCGCCATTTGTGCGAAGAGGGAAGAGAGGAAGAGAGGGGAGAGGGCTCGCTGCTCCACCTACCGCCGCCATCTGTGTGAAGAGGGAAGAGAGGAAGAGGAGAAGAAGAGGAGGGGAGGCTCTACCTCCCCCTTCCTGCCGCTCCGTCCGTCGCCGTCCGCGCGATGAGAAGAAGAAGAGAAGAAGAGAAGAGGAGTGAGTGAGGAGATGGAGTGAGGTCTGGGAGGAGAGGGGCCGGTGTTCCACCCCCCACCATGTCTTGTTCTTTCTTGCTTTCCCTTTTTCTCCATTTTCATTTTGTTACAATGTATTAGTCCCATCGGGGCATTCCTCTTGTGAGAATAGAAATAGAAGGCTTGCGAATATTTTTGATATCTTTCTAAGACATTCCTCGCGGGTTTGCATCCCTTGGTGTTTTCCTCTCCCTCTTCTTCCCCATCGGTTTGGCCTCCGACAGTGATCTTTCCCCCTTTGCGTTTCACCCTCGTAGGACCTCTGAACCTCATCCTCGCCCGTTCGCCTAGGGGGGGGGTTACTCCCCTTGGCCTCTCAACGGCCTGGGCCCTTCAGCGGCACACCCATGGGGCGCTTCACCGACACGCTCCTTTAGCGGCACACTCCTGCCACCCCTCAGCGGCACGCTGCCTAGTCACTCTTCCCCGGCACGGTCCCTTGGACCCTTGCCTGACACGCCCTTTTTCCCTCCTTCCCCGGCACAGCCCCTCGGCGGCACACCCGGGCTCCTCGTAGTCCGACACGCCCTCGAGGCTTCCTGGCTGACACACCAGCCACCACTCCCCTCCTTCTTGCCCGGTGCACCCCCGGCCAGCCTTGAAGAGGTTTCCCGTCCGTCGTTCCCTCCGAGTTTTCCGGGGTTTCATTAAGGTGTTGCTGCTCTCGGGCGCCCACCTCCAGTTGTCGGGTTCCGCCACTCCTTGTGGGCGCGTTCCCTGTATCTCCCTTACGCTCGGGTCAAGGGGAGATGCTGCCGAATTTTTGTTAGAAATAATAATGCGTTGAAAAGGTAAAATAAAGCAACAAATAAATGGGGCAATAACAAATTAAAAGGCAGAGAGAAAGCAACAAACAAATAAAAAGAACAATGATAAAATGCTTTAACCAAGACAAGGGAACCGTAATCAAGACAAAGAGAGTCGAAACGAACGACGACTAAGCAACTTGAGTATACGTCCTCAGGAGAGAAAGAATGAAAGATAATCAAGGGAAGGAAAGAAGAAATTCATGCGAATTGAATAAAAATCAAGAGAGAAATAAAAAGGAAGAAGATGTAAGAATGAAGGAGGGGTGGGCCCTTTCCAAACTCTCCCCCGGCACGCCTTCAACCCTTCACCGGCACGCCTTCCCGGTCTCCCTTGGCCGACACACCCCAGCCTGTGCTTCCCCGGCACGCCCTCTTGGAGCCTTGCCCGGCACATCTAGCCGAGCCCTTCACCGGTACACCCTATCCGCGCCCTCCCCGGCACACCCTTCATGGCCCCTCGCCGACACACCCGCTCGCCCTTCGCCGGCAAGCCCGCGCCCTTCGCCGGCACGCTCCAGCCTAGCGGCTCTTCGCCGGCACACCCGCCCGCACCCTTCGCCGGCATGCCCCTTTAGCCACCTTCGCCGGCACGCTCCTGTGACCCCTTTACAGGCACGCTCCACCTTACGCTCAGCGGCACGCTGCACGTCCTTCGCCGGCACGCCCGCTTGCCCCTTCGCCGGCACACTCTCCCAGCCGCTCTCCGGCACGCTCTCCCTGCCTTCGCCGGTACATCCCATTTGCCCCCAACGGCCCACTTTTCCTTCCAAAATAAAGTATATATATATATATATATAAATATGTCATGATAATGATAATAATAATAATGATAATAAATTAATAAAAATCATGATAAATAAATAAACCCGAATTTATATATAAGAAATAAACAAAAAATGTGAAATAATAATAATAATAGTAAAAAAAGAGATAATATAATAGTAATAATAATAAACAAAACATAGAAATCATCCAGAATAAATACATAAAAGGGAAAGCAATAATATATATATATATGCATATAATTTAAAGCCCAGATAAAAAAATGGTAAAATCTACATTGCAGCCCCGTCTCTCCCGTGACCCGACGCTGAAGGAACAATAATGCCGCCCTTGCAGGCTGGGCCTGAGTCTTGGGAATTATCCCGAAATGGCCATGACCTGACCTCGCGTTGGGCCGACATTCCGATCAAGCCGGACTCGTTCCTCAGGCCGGATCCCTTCTGAGCCATTATTAAAATCGCCGTACATTCATCGGACATTTGAATGGGTTCACCTCGATTTTTGCCACGTTTCTATTACGGACCCGTGTCCGAACATGAAAGGGTCCGTGAGTGACCAACATGGCCAACGGCTCCCATCTCGACATGGTCATAATCCGACATTGCTCCGAGCCGATGGTTCGTCAAATCGGATTCATTCTATTAAGATTCGTTCCCGCTCTTTCGTTGAAAGTGCCATGACCTCGGCACACATTTGTACGGGGTTATTTTCACCTACATCGTACCTTCAATACGGACTTACGTCCAAACATGAAAAGGTCCGTGAGTGACTTACAAAATCAGAATAGAACGAGATGGCTCCCGTCATCCCTAGACCCTTTGCATGGGAATGTCAACAAGGCCTCCGTGGCCCACGCTTAGACCTCGGGTCCGTCCCGATTATGGTCATTGTATGACCCATATCCTCGGCCTATAGCCCGCTCCCTTCGAACACATTTTTTTGGTTTTTCGGAATCCAGTCCCGGGACTCTTCCCCGTTGCCCTCTGGCACCGGAAACATTAATGATGCCCACGCAAGCCCCGTATGGACCGTGGGAGGCGCCCCCGGTATGGTCCTGACTCGATCTCGCACCGGGCTGATAAATTCACCAGTTTCCTGCTATACTAGCCGAGATTTAACCGAATGTTTTTAGTGCCTCGGAATAATATATTTGCCGTATCCCGTCATACATATGTTCCGGGTCTTCCCGCGACGATTACGATATTCTCAAGCCGGACACCGGTCCGAATAGTGACTGGTCCCCTGAATGACCGACACGTTTCGAACATTCGCTCCCCAAGACATAGGGCTTTCCAGCTGGTTCAAGGGATACTCCCCCGTTGCCCTTTGGCACCGGAAATATTAAAGATGCTCATGCAAGTCTTGTTTCGATCGCGGGGGGCCCACCACAGTATGGTCGCTGCTTGATCCTGCACTGAGCCGACAAACTTATCCGTTCCCGACCACTTTAACCGGGATTTAACTGAACATTTCTCGTTCCTCTCGATAATAAAATTGCCATATCCTGGCATACATATGCTCTGATTTTCCCATGACGATCGCGCTTTTCTCGAGCCAGACATTCGTCCGAACATTAAATGGTCAGTACACGACCGACATGATCGTGAATGTTTTCTTCTCACCCTCATATAGGGATTTTAATGCTTCCTAATAGGCCTTTCCATGCAATTAATGTCCTGGCCATGAGGCCCTGATTCTCGGCGATTAATCCAGGGTGTTCCCTCGTATGGGGGATGTAAATGACATCGTGACCTTTATGGCGCGGCGGGTTTTGGTACCGACACGAACCACACAATCGTTTGACCGAGTCAGATCGAGCGCCCCATGGGCTCTTCGGAGCCCGAATAAATTGTTACTTCGTGACTGGCACGCCCACGCACTTAATAGACGAACCAACCATTCTCGAACAGACGAACATAACCTAATGAGCGAATTTTAGTGCGTCCACTAGTCTGGCACGCCCAGTGGGACTTAAACCACCCTTCATCTCTTCGCCGGGATTTTGTGGAGAGGCGGGTGCAAAAGACCATGTTCGCCTAGTGACTGTTCTTTCTCTTCTTCTCTTCTTCTTTTACGGAGAGGCAGGTGCAAAGACCGCGTTTGCCTCGTGACTCTTTTTCCTTCTTCTCTTCTTCTTTGTGGAGAGGCAGGTGCAAAGACCATGTTTGCCTCATGACTGTTCTTTCTCTTCTTCTCTTCTTCTTTTATGGAGAGACAGGTGCAAAGACCATGTTCGCCTCATAACTGTTCTTTCTCTTCTTCTCTTCTTCTTTTATGGAGAGGCATGTGCAAAGACCATGTTCGCCTCATGACTGTTCTTTCGTTGCTTAGTCGTCGTTCGTTTCGACTCTCTTTGTGTTGATTGCAGTTCCCTTGTCTTGGTTAAAGCATTTTACCGTTGTTCTTTTTATTTGTTTGTTGCTTTCTCTCTGCCTTTTAATTCGTTATTGCCCCATTTGTTTGTTGCTTTCTTTTGCTTTTCAACGTATTATTATTTCTAACAAAAATTTGGCAGCATCTCCCCTTGGCCCGAGCGTAAGGGAGATACAGGGAACGCGCCCACAAGGAGTGGCGGAACCCGACAACTGGAGGTGGGCACCCGAGAGCAGCAACACCTTAATGAAACTCCAGAAAACTCGGAGGGAATGACGGACGGAAAACCTCTTCAAGGCTGGCCGGGGGTGCACTGGGCAAGAAGGAGGGGAGTGGTGGCTGGTGTGTCGGCCAGGAAGCCTCGAGGGCGTGTCGGACTAGGAGAAGCCCAGGTGTGCCGCCGAGGGGCTGTGCCGGGGAAGGAGGGAAATAGGGCGTGCCGGGCAAGGGTCCAAGGGACCGTGCAGGGGAAGGGTGACTAGGCAGCGTGCCGCTGAGGGGTGGCAGGAGCGTGCCGCTGAAGGAGCGCATAGAGCGTGTCGGCGAAGCGCCCCATGGGTATGCCGCTGAAGGCCGCCAGAGGCGTGCCGCTAAAGGGCCCTGGGTGAGAGCAGGCCGTTGAGAGGCCAAGGGGAGTAACCCCCCCCCCCTTAGGCGAACAGGCGAGGATGAGGGTCAGAGGTCCTACGAGGGTGAAACGCAAAGGGGGAAAGATCACTGTCGGAGGCCAAACCGATGGGGAAGAAGAGGGAGAGGAAAACACCAAGGGATGCAAACATGCGAGGAATGTCTTAGAAAGATATCAAAAATATTTGAAAGCCTTCTATTTCTATTCTCACAAGAGGAATGCCCCGAGGGGACTAATACATTGTAGCAAAAGGAAAATGGGGAAAAAGGGAAAGCAAGAAAGAACAAGACATGGTGGGGGGTGGAACACCGGCCCCTCTCCTCCCAGACCTCACTCCCTCTCTTCACTCACTCCTATTCTCTTCTTCTCTTCTTCTTCTGTTTGCGCAGACAGCGGCGGACGGAGTGGCAGAAAGGGGGAGGCAGAGCCTCCCCTCCTCTTCTTCTCCTCTTCCTCTCTTCCCTCTTCTCACAGACGGCGGCGGTGGGTGGAGCAGCGATCCCTCTCCCCTCTCTTCCTCTCTTCCTCTCTTCCCTCTTCGCACAAACAGCGGCGGTGGGTGGAGCGGCGAGCCCTCTCCCGTCTCTTCCTCTCTTCCCTCTTCTTCTCTTCTCCTCCTCTTCTCTTTCTCTTCTTCTCTTCTTTGTCCGCTGTCTTCCTCTCTGTGTATCGAAGGAGAGGGGTTTTTATATCCTCCACGATGGAAGCATTCGAGCACGGTAGTCAGAGGCGGGAAGCGACCGGTCATGATGGGGATTGACTTCCCCCGTCCTTGGTGGCAGAGGAGTAGCCTGCGTGGCCCAACCTCCGGTTGACACCTCGGATAGCTCACTGCGTGCCAAGGATCTATAGGGCATGGGCGCAAGATCTCATCTACCGGAACATGCCGTTGAAGAGCCTGAATGGCGTGCCGCTGGCAGGCACAACAAGCATGTCCCTGAGAGGGCCAAAAGGGCGTGCCGCTGAAAGACACGGCAAGCGTGCCGCTAAAGGGCCTAAAGGGCGTGCCGCTGAAGAGGGCAAAGGGTGTGCCGCTGAAGGCCAGCGGGGTGTGTCGCTGAAGAGCCCAAAGGGCGTGCCGCTGAAGAGGCACAGAGTGTGCCGCTGGAGGGGCTTGAGGGCGTGCCGCTGAAGAGCTCTGGGGGCGTGCCACTAAAGGGGCGTGCCACTGAAGGGCCCTGGGGGCGTGCTGCTGAAGGGGCGTGCCGCTGAAGAGCCCTGGGGGCGTGCCGCTGAAGGGCCTTGGGGGCGTTCCGCTGAAGGGGCGTGCTACTGAAGGGGCTAAATGGGCAGTTATGAGCCCGTTGTGAGCGCGAGTTATGGCCCATCCGATTTTCTTCGAGGCCCATGGATTGTGGGGCTCTTGGTGGTTGAGTTCTCTTCACTGTCAAGACTCCGGGGATGACTTCACGGCAGTATATGCATTTGTTTGGAGAGTTCGAATGGCCCATCTTCCCCATTGTTTTTTATTTGGATTCGTTGTTGATGCTAGACTAGTTGGGACGTATGGGCGTGCAATTTTGTATGTCCACAAATGCCCCCCACCCACGGGTAGCATAGGCAAAGGATGAGCCAGGCGGTGCCCGTGGATGTACTGGTCTCTTTTTCTCTTTGTCGGTGCCGACGGGGTGTCGGAAGCTGACGTGGCATGCTTGTCTCTTCTCTTCTTCATCAATGCCGATAGGGTGTCGGGAGCTGACATGGTCTATTTGTCTCTTTTTCTCTTCATCAGTGCCGACAGGGCATCGAGAGCTGACATAGTTTGCTGATCTCTTCTTCTCTTCGTCAGTGCCGACAGGGTGTCGGGAACTGACGTGGTTTGTTGGTCTCTTCTTCTCTTTGTCAGTGCCGATGGGGTGCCGGGAACTGATGTAGTATATTTGTCTCTTCTTCTCTTCATCAGTGTCGATGGGGTGCCGGGGACTGACGTGGTATGTTGGTCTCTTCTTCTCTTTGTCAGTGCCGATGGGGTGCCGGGGACTGACGTAACATGTTGGTCTCTTTGTCTCTTCATCAGTGCCGGCGAGGTGCCGCAACCTGACGTGGTATATTGGTCTCTTCTTCTCTTCATTAGTGCCGACAGGGTGTCTGGAACTGACATGGTTTATTCGTCTCTTCTTCTCTTCATGTGTGCCGATAGGGTGCCAGGAACTGACGTGGTTTGTTGGTCTCTTTGTCTCTTCGTCAGTGCCGACAGGGTGCCGGGAGCTGACCTTGTTTGTTGGTCTTTTTGTCTCTTCGTCAGTGCTGACAGGGTGCCGGGAGCTGACATGGTTTGTTGGTCTATTTGTCTCTTTGTTAGTGCCGACAGGGTGCCCGGAGCTGACATGGTTTGTTGGTCTCTTCTTCTCTTCATCAGTGCCGATAAAGTGCCGAGAGCTGACATGGTTTGTTGGTCTCTTTGTCTCTTCATCAGTGCCGACAGGGTGCCGGGAGCTGACATGGTTTGTTGGTCTCTTTGTCTCTTCATCAGTGCCGACGGGGTGTCAGAAACTGACGTTGGGGCGGCAGAAGGGCGTGCCGCTGGAGGCTTCACAATGAGTGTGCCGCTGAGGGCACTTAGTAGTGTGCCGCTGGAGGGCTTGCAGGCTACTGTGCCGTTGGAGCACTTCAAGAGTGTTTCCTTTTCTTCTTTTCGCCTCTTCACCTTCCCTCCTCTTTTCTCCTCTTCTATATTCCCCTGCACGTAAACATGGGGTGAGAATTTATTTAGTGTCCACAAATCAGGGAAGCGGGCTGCGAAAGCCGAAATTTGGGGGGCAGGCTGCCAAAGCCGAAATTTGGAAAGCGGGCCACGGGGGCCGAAGTATACCGAAAAGTGGGCTACGGGAGCCGAAGGGATGCAGACTACGAGAGTCGAAATTGGGAAGCAGGCCCCGAGGGCCAAAGGGTAGCAGGCTACAAGAGCCAAAACTGGGAAGCAGGCTTCAAGAGCCGAAATTGAGAGAGCAGGCTAGAGAAGCCAAAGTAAAGAGATTAGCGATCCGTGAGGGCGGGAGGTAGGTCGTGAGGGCCAAGATTGGGCTCTACGAGCCAGAGCTGGGAAAGTAGGCTGCGATAGCCGAGATTGAGTTTATTGTATACACACATATTTTTTTATTATTTATTATTTTTATTCAAACATGCAGGCATTCATTAGCAGGCATAACGTAAATATACGTAAGGCAGCTCCCTCTATAGGGGATATGGTAGAGACATCGCCCACAATTCGCAGACGCAGTGCAGGTCAGGAGGTATAATTGAGGGGTGGTGCACCCGTCAAGAGGATATCGCACGTCTTGCATACATAGCCTAAATTCACGCATTTCACCCGAGGCAATTCTCTGTAGCATGTCAGTGCAAATGTGTGAACAAAGGGCCACAAAAAAAGAAAAAAAGCTTGCAAGCATTGTCGACCAAAAGAGCAAGAAGAAACCCGGCATCCCGCCTGACTCTAGGAGGGTCCAAGTCCGCGGTGCAATGACCCGGCCCGTTCCTCCTTCTTGCTGCCTCTATCTGGCATGAGACGGCCCCTTGAGTGGTTGTTAAAAGACCCAGCAAGCCGCAACTGTAGCTTGATGAAGTGCTGCCCGCTGCGGGGAATGCTTTACAGCAATGAGGCCAAGCACGACCACCACTTCCGAAGAGAGCATGCACATACCCCGCCATGGGGGATAAGAAGGAGAGATATACCCTACCACGGGGGCATAAGAGGCAAAAAAAGAGAGGGAGATATACCCCGTTCCCAGGGGCACATGAAGAGAATCCATCCCGACTCAGGGGCACACAAAGCAAAAGCTACCCCCCGGCTTCGGGGAATTTGAAGAAGAATCCGCCCTGACCTGGGGACATAAGAAGAAATAGAGTTGCACCCCGGCTTAGGGGCACTTGAAGAAGAAATACACCCCGATATGGGGGCACATGGAGCAAAAGACATATCCCGCCATGGGGGCATAAGAAGAAAAGAATTCACCCCGGCCTGGGGACACACAAAAAGAGAAACTCACCCCGGCTTAGGGGCATTTGAAGAAGAAACATACCCCGCCTGGGGGCATAGAAGCCATAAAGAATGCGTTCATGCCCAGGGGCATTTGACGAAGCTACATCCCGCCTTGGGAGCATAAGAAGAAAAGAGTCCACCCCGACTTAGGGGCATTTGAAGAAGGAATACATCCCGGCCTCGGGGTCCATGAAATAACATATAGCCCCCCCCGGGGGGCATCTGAAGCAGAATAAACAATATTCCCTGGTTTAGGGGTGTATGGAGGAAGGAATACACCCCGCTTGGGGGCACATAAGCATGAGAAGCAAAAAAAACACCCCGGCCTAGGGGCACACACAGAGAGAAACTCACCCCGGCTTAGGGGCATTTGAAGAAGAAATGTGCCCCGGCCTCAGAGTCCATGAAGCAACACACACCTCCCCCTTTGGGGGCATTTGAAGTAGGACAAACGACATTCCCCGGCTTAGGGGCGCATGAAGAAAGGAATGCACCCCGCTTAGGGGCGCATAAGCATAAGAAGAAGAGACTGCCCCGGCCTGGGGTCATGAGAAGAAGCAGAGTTGCACCCCGGCTTAGGGGGCATATGAAGAGAAGTGTACCCCACCCTAGGGCATAAGAGGCATAAGAATCAACCCCGACTCAGGGGTAACTGAAGAGAAATCCACCCCCGCCTCGGGGGGCACAAGAAGCAAGAATTCCACCCCCGCCATGAGGGCACAAGAAGCAACACCCCCGATTCGTGGGGGCATGTAGGACAAAGAATACACCTTGGCTTAGGGACATTTAAAAAAAAATACATACACCCCCGCACGGGGGGGCATAAGAAGCAAAAGATACACGCTGTGCCAGGGGCATATGAAGAGAATACACTCCATCCTGGGGGCGTAAGAAGCGGAAGAAACACACTTCGCCATGGGGGATAAGAAGGAGGAAACATACTCCACCATGGGGGCACAAGAAGCAACAGCTGCACCCCGGCTCAGGGGCAGATAAAGAGAAGTCCACCCCGGCTTAGGGGTATTTGAAGAAGAAACATACCCCGCCTGGGGGCATAGAAGCCGCAAAGAACACGCCTCGGCTCAGGGGCACTTGAAGAAGCTACATCCTACCTTGGGAGCATAAGAAGAAAAGAGTCCACCCCATCTTAGGGGTATTTGAAGAAGAAACATACTCCACTTGGGGGCATAGAGGTCATAAAGAATACGTCCCGGCTTAGGGGTATTTGAAGAAGAAAGATACCCCGCCTCGGGGGACATTGCAAGCAGCGATACACCCTGCTTGGGTGCACAGGAAGCAAACCACACCCCGCTCCTGGGGGCACATAAAGAGAGTACACCCCGCCATGGGGGCACATGAAGAGGATCCATCCCGACTCGGGGGTACATGAACCAACAAAGAATACACCCCGCCTTAGGGGAATCTGAAGAAGAAGCATACACCCCACCAACGGGGGCACATGAGCCATCGAGAACACACCCCACTTTGGGTGCACAAGAAGCAAACATCTCCCAGCATGTCGGGGCAGAAGAAGAAGAATTCCCCCCTCAGGGGCATAAAAAGTAAAGATATACCCGGTGCTCGGGGCACATGGAGAGAAAGACACCTCCCTTTGGGGGCACAACAAGCAACAAAGATACACCCTCGTGCCGGGGGCATATGAAGAGAATACACTCCATCCCGGGGGCGTAAGAAGCAGAAGAATCCACCCCTGCCTGGGGGCATAAGAAGCGGAGGACACACCCTACCTTGGGTGCAAAGAAACAAAGATCCTACCCTGTATAAGAGCGTATGAAACCAAAGAATACACCCTGGCTTAGGGGAATACAAAGAGAAATATACCCCACTCTGGGGCAGAGGAAGCAGAAGAATATACCCCGCCTTGGGGGCATATGAAGTTAAGAATCACACCCCCGTCTTGGGGGCATTTGAAGAAGAAGCATACCTTGCCTCGAGGGCCTAGAAGCTATAAAGAACATGCCCCGACTCAGGGGCATATGAAGAGAGGTCCACCCCGACCTAGGGGTATTTGAAGAAGAAACATACCCCACCTGGGGGCATAGAAGCCATAAAGAATACGCTCCGGCTTAGGGGTATTTGAAGAAGCTACATCCCGCCTTGGGAGCATAAGAAGAAAAGATAATCCACCCCGGCTTAGGGGCATTTGAAGGAGTATAACCCAGGCTCGGGGTCCATGAAGCAACATGAACCACCCCCGGGGGACATCTGAAGCAGAACAAACAACATCCCCTGGCTTAGGAGGGGCATATGAAGGAAGGAATACACCTCGATATGGGGGCACGTAAGCGAAGAAGAAGAATTCACCCCGCCTAGGGTGCATAAAAAAAAAGCAAGAACTACACTCCGCCTCAGGGGCGGCAATACACTCCACTTTAGGGGCACTAGAAGCAGAATATACCCCATGCCGGGGGCATGTGAAGAGAAAGATATCTCGCTCTGGGGCATCAGAAGCAGCAATACGCCCCACCTTGGGGGCATCAAAAGCAGCAATACACCCCACCTTGGGAGCACAAGAAGCAAACATTCCCCACGGTGTGTCTGGGCAGAAGAAAAGAATTTACCCCGACCTAGGGACACTCGAAGAAAGAAGCACATCCCGCCGCGGGGGCACATGAAGAGAACCCCTCCCGCCTCGGGAGCATAAGAAAGAGAAGAATACACCCTGGTCTGGGGGCTTTTTAAGAAACAACACACCCCCTCCATGAGAGACAAAGCTACACCCCGACCCGGGGACACATGCAGAGCATCCACCCCGCTCAGGGGGCACAAAGAGATACACTCCACCCTTCGCGCATAAGAAGCAGAAGCATTTACCCCGACCCAGGGGCACAGAAGCGAAGTATCCGTCCTCAGGAGAGAAAGAATGAAAGATAATCAAGGGAAGGAAAGAAGAAATTCATGCGAATTGAATAAAAATCAAGAGAGAAATAAAAAGGAAGAAGATGTAAGAATGAAGGAGGGGATGGGCCATTTCCAAACTCTCCCCCGGCATGCCTTCAACCCTTCACCGGCACGCCTTCCCGGTCTCCCTTGGCCGACACACCCCAGCCTGTGCTTCCCCGGCACACCCTCTTGGAGCCTTGCTCGGCACATCTAGCCGCGCCCTTCACCGGTACACCCTATCCGCGCCCTCCCCGGCACACCCTTCATGGCCCGTCGCCGGCACACCCGCTTGGCCCTTCGCCGACACGCTCCCCTATACCCTTCGCCGGCACGCTCAATGCGTCCCTCGCCGGAACACTTGCTCGCCCTTCGCCGGCACGCCCGCGCCCTTCACTGGCACACCCCAGCCTAGCTGCTCTTCGCCGGCACGCCCGCCCGCGCCCTTCGCCGGCACACCCCTTTAGCCACATTTGCCGGCACGGTCCTGTGACCCCTTTACCGGCATGCTCCCCCTTACGCTCAGCGGCACGCTGCACGTCCTTCGCCGGCACGCCCGTTCACGCCCCTCGCCGGCACGCCCGCTTGCCCCTTCGCCGGCACACTCTCCCAGCCCCTCTCCGGCACGCTCTCCCTGCCTTCGCCGGTACATCCCTTTTGCCCCCAACGGCCCACTTTTCCTTCCAATATAAAAGTATATATATATATATAAATATGTCATGATAATGATAATAATAATAATGATACTAAATTAATAAAAATCATGATAAATAAATAAACCTGAATATATATATAAGAAATAAACAAAAAATGTGAAATAATAATAATAATAGTAAAAAAGGGAAAATATAGTAGTAATAATAATAAACAAAACGGAGAAATCATCCAGAATAAATACATAAAAGGGAAATAAGCAATAAAATATATATATGCATATAATTTAAAGCCCAGATAAAAAAATGGTAAAATCTACATTGCAGCCCCGTCTCTCCCGTGACCCGACGCTGAAGGAACAGTAATGCCGCCCTTGCAGGCTGGGCCTGAGTCTTGGAATTATCCCGAAATGGCCATGACCTGACCTCCGTTGGGCCGACATTCCGATCAAGCCGGACTCGTTTCTCAGGCCGGATCCCTTCCGAGCCATTATTAAAATCACCGTACATTCGGCGGACATTTGAACGGGTTCACCTCGATTTTCGCCGCATTTCTATTACGGACCCGTGTCCGAACATGAAAGGGTCCGTGAGTGACCAACATGGCCAACGGCTGCCATCTCGACATGGTCATAATTCGGCATTGCTCCGGGCCGATGGTTCGTCAAATCGGATTCATTCTATTGGGATTCATTCTCGCTCTTTCGTTGAAAGTGCCGCGACCTCGGCACACATTTGTACGGGGTTGTTTTCACCTACATCGTACCTTCAATACGGACCTGCGTCCGAACATGAAAAGGTCCGTGAGTGACCGACAAAATCGGAAAAGAACGAGATGGCTCCCGTCATCCCTAGACCCTTTGCATGGGAATGTCAACAAGGCCTCCGTGGGCCACGCTTAAACCTCGGGTCCATCCCGATTATGGTCATTGTATGACCCATATCCTCGGCCTATATCCCGCTCCCTTCGAACACATTTTTTTGGTTTTTGGGAATCCAGTCCCGGGACTCTTCCCCGTTGCCCTCCGGCACCGGAAACATTAATGATGCCCACACAAGCTCCGTCTGGACCGTGGGAGGCGCCCCCGGTATGGTCCTGACTCGATCTCGCACCGGGCTGATAAATTCACCAGTTTTCTACTATACTAGCCGAGATTTAACCGAATATTTTTAGTGCCTCGGAATAATATATTTGCCGTATCCCAGCATACATGTGTTCCGGGTCTTCCCGCGACGATTGTGATATTCTCAAGCCAGACACGGGTCCGAATAGTAACTAGTCCCCTGAATGACCGACACGTTTCAAACATTCGCTCCCCAAGACATAGGGCTTTCCAGCTGGTTCAAGGGATACTCCCCCGTTGCCCCTTGGCACCGTAAATATTAAAGATGCTCATGCAAGTCTTGTTTCGACTGCAGGGGGCCCACCGCAGTATGGTCGCGGCTTGATCTTGCACCGAGGCGACAAACTTATCCGTTCCCGACCAGTTTAACTGGGATTTAACTGAACATTTCTCGTTCCTGATGTGAGACCACCTATGGACCTATATTGCAAGCAATCAAATTGAGCATCGGACTCACATTAGTGAACACGATCGCGAAGCACACACTAGTGCCCGTAGGCGACTTAGCGATGACGGAGAGGGTCCGAGTCAGGACCTTGATACTCCAATAGTTGGCTAGCTTATGGAGGACCCCAAATGGGCCAGGGATGCCCTATTCACGGGCGGCTGGTACGCCAAGGGCGTGGGTTAAGTGGTCACTCTCACAACTCGCCCCGCGGTGGTCACTCAATTTGATGGCAATTTGAGACCGGACACTCTCTTACCGCCGACGGAGCAACTAAAAGCAATACTAAGCTAAGCAATTAAGTCCCAGCAATGAAAGGTGTTCAAGAGCTCACCTGATCAGCGTGAATACGCCGATCCCGGCCGGAGATGATGTCGAGCGGGGAGGCGTGGGCACGCACCCGCACGCCGCATCGATGATGCTTCAAACCTGCTACTTAAAAATTACATGAACTACACCCCATGCAAGGGGGGGGGGATCTTGGGGTGGAGATTATGAGATTACAACCAATACTACCTCCACACAGGGAGGGGCCTTCAGCGGCCAAGCGGGGTGGGGAAAAATCGAGCTAAACGCAAAGAACGGAAGTCGGTGCCGAATCTGCCACCCTCTGTGCTTCTGGACAGACACTTGCTTATCTGGCCGTTGTGATCACTCCGGATTTTTTATGAGGATGAAACCATTGGGAAATTCTTCGTGATTTGATCAGGATGAAGTCAGAATTTTACTGATTTCTCTGATCGCTGGCGCTGGTCGGGGCAGAGACACGAACAGGAGCTCAGGTCGCTGGTCCAGACTGTCACAGTACTTCAGCAGCTGGAAGACGATGGAGCCACGGGCGCTCTGAAGCTCCAATTCAAGCGTAGCTGGTACCGATGGATTCGTTGTCGAGTCCTCTTCGAAACACAAGCAACGGGGACACCAGATGATGTCGGAGTGGATCGGTAGAACTCGAACAAGGAGGGGAGGTCGGAGCAAACTGACAAGAAACAGAACCAGGCACCAAGAGGAAGAAAGTGATAACTCTTGATTCCGGACGCCAATCGGAGTTTCGCTTCTTGATCCTGGAAGTCAACAGATCTAGGAAGAAGTTTTTAGAAGAACTCTTGCCCATATTCATGCTAGAATTGCCGTGGAAGAGCATCCACTCAGGTTCTGGTCCTCTGCCTGAGAAGTCTTGCGCAGTTATAGTAGATCACCTCCTCCGAACAGGTCCGACCTTGGAAGGCGGCGGGACCACCATTATTGGAAAGCCTACTTGAAGGCGATTCCAGCAATATAATACTTGCCACCAGGTTCGATGAGGAGACGATGGGACAGCCTCTGTAACCAATAGCTTCTTTGCTGCCTCCAAATAGTGAACTGCAGGATGATGATGATGGGGTAAATAGGGTATATGGAAGGGGAGATGGGGTGAATAGGTGTGGGAGTGACCCCTAGTTGTGAGGGGGTCTGGGAAGGGGTGTTCTAAGGTGTGGGAGGGGGAGAATGGGGTCTCGAATGGGGTGTTTGTAGTTGGTGAGAGAGGAGCTGCGAATTTGGGCTTGGAGGGAGAAGGGGGAAGGTGAGGGGGGCACAAGTGGGTGGAGGGAATGTGAGTTTGAATTTCCCTTAATGTGGGGTGATCAATGGTGGTCTTGGGGATGGGAAGGGGTGCCTTGAGAAGGTGGAGTGATGCTTGGGGAAGGGAAATGGGTTGTTGGAGGTTGGAGGGTGGGGTGTGGATTGGTGGAGGGTCTCTTGGGACTAGGGGGAAGTAATGATGGCTTGTGGGAAGTTGTAGAGGATTTAATGGAGGTAGGTGGGAGGGTGGAGGTGGTTGGGAGGGGAAGAGAGAGAGTAGGGGGCGCCCTTCTCCTTAGAGAGAGAGAGAAGAGAGAGAGAGAAGAGAGAGGAGAGGGGAATCCATCCCTTAGAGAGTGAGAGAAGTTTGGAGAATCCACTGCAATAAGACACTAGAACTCACTTGATTTAAATTGATCATAAAAGGTTGTTACATATGAGAGGAGTGGGGGCCTATTTATAGGCTTACATAATTCCTAAGACCAAAATGACCTTGACAGACAAGTAAATGACCAATAACTCCAAGGGAGGGGCGCCCTTGGGCCTAGCCCACTAGTTGGGCCCAATTGACAAACAAACTGACCCATTAACCTATTAACTGACTCAAATATAGAAAGATTACACATACATGGCTCAAATGAAATAAAAATTACATGCTATGACTCAAGATTAACAGCCAAAAATGATGATGTACTGATGGCGAGCAACAAGAGTATCCCAAAAAGTGAAGTGGCTGGGGATATCCCCATCATACCCCCGGGGTGGGGAATACTCGACCCCGTCGAGTATGGGTCCACCGGGGAAGTAGTGTACCAAATGCAGCTCCAAGCGTGCCATGATCTCCGAACTCAACCCGCGTCCGTAGCCGGGGAATGGCGCTTCAGCTTTTCAAAGTGGCTCAGATACACTCTCATGCTGGTGATGAGATCTTGCTTGCCTAGTATTACCGCCGTGTGCTCACGTCGGACTCTCAGGATAATTTGTGGTGGCACTCCGAGGGTGTCTCTCGCAAGGATAAGTGTAAGCTCAAGGCACTCACCAGGATCCACCGCGGTGCCCTTAGAGGGTGCCGGATCCGCCACGTGGGAAGTGGGGTGAATCCCAAAACCCATAAGTAAGTCCAACCGGTAAGCCGGGTTGCCAAAACCTCTCGGAACTTGGCAAGGTCCAAGTCCTCGTGCCCTCAAATTGGAGGTGACCCTAGGGTAGAGCCACTCCAAAGTCATCATCACCAAGTTGCCAACTTGGAATTCCAAGTGGCGCTCATGAGTTTTTGCCCGCTTCTTGTGAATCTCACCTCTTGTTGCTTGATACTTGCTTGGATGCATATGCCATGCACTATGATGCGGTGTGAGTGGACAATGTGTGGTATGCAAAGGTTGTCCAAGACAACCACATATAGACCTATCGTGCATTGATGTTATGAAGACTTTGAATGATTTGGGAGGACCGGGGCATCCATAAATACTCCTAATATGCTTAAGACTCATGATGAATGAAGGTGGACCATTACATCAGAATATGGACCACACATGTTTCCTACTTGAGATGTGGGTGATATGAATGAATGGACCCGACTTATGAATCATGTCAAGTGGTGCGGTATGCCTATGCACATGCATTCCTATCCTAGAGATGACTTCCATATGCATGGGTGTGGGGTGGCCCTTGAGCTTCCACTCGTATGGATCAAAGGGATCTAAGAAGGGGGACATCATGGAGTGGGGCAATTCATCAATCCCAAGGTGTATGTTGCCTAAGGTCAAGGCTCCCATGGTGTAACCCGATTCTAGGAAGGGAGGGGTTTGGCCCAACATGGTGGGTGGGGGTAGGGTAAGGTGAGTGGTGAGTAAAGTGGGTGGGTCACATGGGGAACTAGACTTCCATAGGAAGGGATCATGATAAGGGTTACCTAGAGAGAGATACTCCATGTCCTCAAGGTCCTCACAAGGTGGTGAATCATCCTCTTCTAGAGAAATGGTTGGGCCGGTGTATGGGGTGGGTTGGTTGGTCAAGGTTCTAGGAATTACAATGGTAGGGGAGTGGACCGGGATGGGATCTTCATCTATAGGGAGAATGAGAAGGAGGTCACTAGTGTAGCAACCAATGGTGAAGACCGAGGTGATAGAACCATCACATGGGTGGATGAGGCTAAGGCTTCTTGGGTGGGCCGTTCCTAAGGTCAATAAGCAAGTCAACTTTAGTTGCCATTCTAAACCCTTGAGGAGATCATCCCAACCCTCTACCTCGTAGTAGGATTGGATCATGGTGTGAAAGGAGGGGAGGGCCACAATTTGGGATTGATGTCTCATGGGTGAGAGGTGTGGGGGTGAACTAAGGATGGTGGGCCTTGCTTGAGCCATTGGAGTATGGACTCATTCACGGTGAAGGTGTGTGGCTCTTGAGGATCCGGTCTAGGAGAGGTGGGTGGAAGTGGAGGTTCTTGGATTTCCTTTATGGTAGGTTGTTGATCGAGACTAGCATCCATTTCCATGTGGATGGGTGTGTGGGTTTCAACTCCTAATGATAGTGGGTTGAGTAGGTCTAATGCAGGGGAATTGGTGATAGCCGGTGCATGGTGCACCCGAGGTGGTGAACAAGCATGGGCTTGGGTTGGGATTGGTAAGGGAAGTAGTGGCGGTCTAGGTTGTGGTTGGGTTGGGGTAGGAAGAGGAAGATGAGTGGGTTGAGGGGTTTTGGAAAGATTGTTCTTGGGAGGAGTGTCCTTGTTGGGGAACGATGGAGGGGTAATGGTGGCCGAGGTGGGAGATGTTTAAACCACTACGGACATGGGAAAATGCTTCCTTTTGGGGCATTGCCCAGTGATGTGCCCCAATTGGTGGCACCTATAACATTCTGGCTCGCACTTACCTGGGGTTATTTCACTCACTTCTATCTCCATTGGGCTCTTTCCCTTTTGAGAAGGGGTGAGGTGAGGGGTGGTCAAAGTGATGGGGACATCAATGACAGCCCGCTCACATTGTGTTTGCATTTCCATCCTTTTATATTTGTATGTATACCCTTGTGATATACGGGTACACAATAGTAGGTCTTAGTGGGTTTATTTGCAAAGGGCCATTGGGTACTTTTGCAAAAGTGCATGTAGGCCCTGCAGGGGCCCCCTCCCTCCTCCTTATTGGTCCACTTGGACTCCCGGGCCCAAGGTGGCTGGTCCATGGTCCAACCTTGGACTTGGACCTAGATTTAATTAATGAAGACAATTCCAACTTGCCTTCTTAAAGGGGGGGGGGGGGCGAACCTTGTATTTTATTGGGCTTTATTGTGGTTGTTCAAACCACATCCCAGCCCTTCACTCATCAACCCTTGATCCAAGGGTCTAGAATTAGTTAGAGACTTAGCCTATATAATGTTGTATTTTTCATGGGAAATTGAATGAAAAATCAGAAAATTTGTGAGTGTTCTTGGAGCTTGGTGCGCCCCCTTCCTCTCTCCCCCTGGTTCCCTCTTCCCCAACCCCAGATCTAGAGTGTATCCCCCTTCTATCATCCCCTCTCAACCTCTGGTGATCGTTTGTGCCGCCGCCGCCGCCGCCGCCGTTCGTGCCGCCTTCGAGCCGCCATGGGATCGTCTTCGATTTTCTGTCCTGCTGGATAGAGGTGCAGTTCGTGAATTCTTGAAGCCATCCACGAGCTCAGATCGATTTAAAATTTTGAAGGTTGGTTCCTCTCTTCTAGCCCATTCTCCACAAAAAAATTCAGGTTCAAAAGCCACCGTTTCATATCTTTACCATTTCGTTCAACTCTCAATCTCAGATCTGTTATGTCACTGTCTACAGTGATATTAACCCAGAGTTCCCCACCTTAGACCACCCTTTTGATTTATGTTAGACCTCCCAATTTAACTGGGTATTCTGTCCATCGTCCCCTACTATCACAATTTTTCTTAAATTTTTATCATCTTTCTACCTATTTTTATTAATTCATGTTCTACCGGAGCTACAGTACTTTCAGTCAGATCCCAGATCCGACCTTTATCCAGTAAACAACTCACAGAAAATCATAGACACATCCAAACGTGTCCAAACCAATTTTTTTGTCTTCCCAACTCCATTTCCAACAACTTCTCTGAAGAACACAACCCCAGATTCGGAAGCCTACCTCGCCGTCAAAGGCAATCTACAGTCAAGTTCTCTGCAGGTCTGAGTCTTTAGTTACTGTACAACAGGAGATTGAAAATTCGATAAGTCAAGATCCGAGCAGATCCAGGCCATACGTTTGGGCCTAGGTTGAATAACTTCAAGCTAGCTTTCCAACGGCGCCAGTCTCATGTCGATCCGACATCGGGGCTGATCGCAGCGCCCATTCTCGCCGGAGCGCGCGCTGAAATACAGAACCGGCAGATTTTCGATCGGGTTTTCCGACCGGTGCCGAACGGAGCCGCCGGGCCTCCGGCCGGTGAACCAGTGTGCCGCCACCCCAAGGAGCGACCCTCCGGGCATCCACCACTACAGCGGTGCCACCGGGTCCCACACGGCCCCTCCGGACAGCACGTGGGCCCCACCGTCACGTGTTCGGGTGTTGCCGAATCAACGCGAGAAGCCGCCCGTCAACCCGAATTTGGTCCTCCCGGACCCCATTGTGTAGCCCTTTACCTCCCTGCGTGGAGTGGGCAGCGAGTTGCATTTCTGTAATATCCGTGTATAATTATTCCGGGAGTACGACTTCGGCCGGGTCCGTCGTCCCCACGCCGAGCGCGTGGAGGTATCGTCTTCGCTCCTACACTTGGCATTTTGCTTATTTCATATATGCTTGTTTATGCCACTGCTAGAGAGCATGATAGGGTAATTAGCTCGCTTTCTATTTATATCACCGCTGCTGCGAGAGAGAGCGTTACCGTCCCGTGACCCGATCCGGGCACAAGTGAGAGCCGACCACCCTAGCTCACAGCCGGTTTCTCAACCGCGCACATCCGACGCTTCCCTCGTTAAGGGGCAGTCACGAGCTTGTCGTGTCCGTGGTCTCGTCCCGCATCAATTTGGTATCAGAGCGAGTTTGAGTCTAGGGTGTCCAAAAGAAAAAAAAAGAGTGTCATGTACGTCTAGTCATTAGTCATTGTCTAAGTCGTGTTTAGGGTCATCATTGTTTTAAAACAAAACAAAAAAAAGTGTCTTTTTGCATCGCATCCCTTTACTCGGTATATCAAAAGGTGTTGTCCGAACGTTAGGCTACGCCTATCGGGAAGGCCGCACACTTACGCGAGTGATCTTCGGATCGCTTATCTCCGCCACGTACCGAGTCTTGGTTGTGTCTAGGTTGTCGTCGAGTCATATTCCAACTTTGCATTACTTAGGGTCGTGTCTAGTGTTTTGTCCAAATGGCCTTGCATATCCATTCCTAGGGGACCCAACCCCATCTTGGCCACCATGGCCACATCCCGAGCCTATAGTCCAGATGAAGTGGGCGCAATGTTCCAAGCCATGCTAAGAAAAGTGCAAAGGTTTAGTACAAGCCTAGATCGGTTTAGTACTAGCCTAGATCGGTATATCGGGGTAGATTGGTTATTCCCGGAACCACCCCAAGGACCCCTTCACCATGAGAGGGACATTCCTTCCTCACCTATGAGAGCTCCAATGTCATCACTCTCTATGTCCGAACATGATTCAGAACTATCTCATTTGGAGCCACCAAGGCCCGAGCCACCCGTATTTCTAACGGGTACACTATACATCACCGAGCCACTTTTTAGTTGGCTCAAGGATGGCTTGGTCCCACATCCCTTTCCATCCATGGACCCTACCCTACCTTTGGTGTCCGTCAACTCCTACCACACAACTTTTCGGTCTAGTCACCATGTCGATACTTTGGATGACCTTATTATGGGATTAGATTCACAATGGGAGTTGACGCATCTTTTGGCCCGAGGCTTTGACCAACCCGCTAGTCTTAGCTTCACCCATCCGGCCTTAGGATCCATTACCTCCGTGTGCACCGTGGGGTGTGTCACCACGGAGATTCTTCTACTCCTCCCGATGTCGGCCGAGTTTGACTTCATTCCCTTTTGCCCAAGGGAGGAAGTTTATTTTCTTCACATGGCCATCCTCCCGTTCACTATGGCGGATGAAGGTGACCATTCACCTCTTCAAGAATTTCACGATTGGGACCATGTCACGTTGGAACCCACCACAAGGGGTCATACCTTCTTTGACCCTTTTGACCCCTTCACTATTAGGCTTCCCGAGTTACCACCCGTACTCCCCTTCTTCAAGGAAGCCCACTTTTACGCCCCTTCCCCTCGGGATGGGCCATCTACATCCACCAATCCCGACCCACCTACACCCGGCCCTTCTAAACCACCCGAGTCGCCCACATTCGAAAAGCGTCCACACATAACCACACCCGACGTATAGGTGTTCCCCATGCCATCCATTCCCAATTGCACAACATGCATGCATGGCACATATTCGGGTGTCCTGGTCCGCCGTCACCCATGTACGGGTCAGACTAACATTAGGTGTGTCTAGGGTCATAGTTGAGTCAGTGTGTTTTCTTGTGTGGTTTGTTTTGTGTGGTGTGTTTTGAGTCGTTTGTTTGTGTGGTTTGCATACGTGTGTTAGTGCATAATGAGTTGCATGTGTCGTGTGTAAGCTCGTTGTCGTTCTCTTATGAGTAAGAGGTGATTGGACTCACCCGATGAGTATGGGACCGGTTCTACATCTATACCCGGATCAGTCACCTATAGGGACTCAGCGGTGATTCCTAGTGAGTATTCGAGCTGTTTCCTTCCTTTTGTGAGTGCCCCTTCGGAGTGACCACCTTTAGCCATGGCAGTTCGCATATCGAGTATATATGGAATGAGCAGGTGCTGATCATTTGGAGTGGGGCGTACCCGCGTTACTTGGCACGGAGACAGATCCGCCGATGTACCTGAGCAGCAGCATCCCTTACTCGACGGGGTCGAGTTCCTCCCACCCGGGGAGAATTGATGGGGACATCAACGACAGCCCGCTCACATTGTGTTTGCATTTCCGTCCTTTTATATTTGTATGTATACCCTTGTGATATATGGGTACACAATAGTAGGTCTTAGTGGGTTTATTTGCAAAGGGCCATTGGGTATTTTTGCAAAAGTGCATGTAGGCCCTGCAGGGCCCCCCTCCCTCCTCCTTATTGGTCCACTTGGACTCCCGGGCCCAAGGTGGCTGGTCCATGGTCCAACCTTGGACTTGGACCTAGATTTAATTAATGAAGACAATTCCAACTTGCCTTCTTAAAGGGGGGGGGGGCGAACCTTGTATTTTATTGGGCTTTATTGTGGTTGTTCAAACCACATCCCAGCCCTTCACTCATCAACCCTTGATCCAAGGGTCTAGAATTAGTTAGAGACTTAGCCTATATAATGTTGTATTTTTCATGAGAAATTGAATGAAAAATCAGAAAATTTGTGAGTGTTCTTGGAGCTTGGTGCGCCCCCTTCCTCTCTCCCCCTGGTTTCCTCTTCCCCAACCCCAGATCTAGAGTGTATCCCCCTTCTATCATCCCCTCTTAACCTCCGGTGATCGTTTGTGCCGCCGTCGCCGCCGTTCGTGCCGCCTTCGAGCCGCCATGGGATCGTCTTTGATTTTCTATCCTGCTGGATAGAGGTGCAGTTCGTGAATTCCTGAAGCCAGCCACGAGCTCAGATAAATTTGAAATTTTGAGGGTTGGTTCCTATCTTCTAGTCCATTCTCTACAAACAAATCCAGGTTCAAAAGCCACCGTTTCATATCTTTACCATTTCATTCAACTCTCAATCTCAGATCTGTTCTGTCACTGTCTACAGTGACAGTAACCCGGAGTTCCCCACCTTCGACCACCCTTTTGATTTATGTTAGACCTCCCAATTTAACTGGGTGTTATGTCCATCGTCCCCTACCACCA
Organism: Amorphophallus konjac; assembly: GCA_022559845.1. NCBI lineage: Eukaryota > Viridiplantae > Streptophyta > Magnoliopsida > Alismatales > Araceae > Amorphophallus > Amorphophallus konjac. Next base: position 265,501,431 of record CM040125.1, read on the forward strand.
CACTTTTTCTTAAAGTTTTATCATCCTTCTACCTATTTTTAATAATTCATGTTCTACCGGAGCTACAGTACTTTCAGTCAGATCCCAGATCTGACCTTCATCCAGTAAACAAATAACAGAAAATCATAGACACATCCAAACATGTCCAAACCAATTTTTTCGTCTTCCCAACTCCATTTCCAACAACTTCTATGAAGAATACAACCCCAGATTCGGATGTCTACCTCGCGGTCAAAGGCAATCTACAGTCAAGTTCTCTGCAGGTCTGAGTCTTCGGTTATTGTACAACAGAAGATTAAAAATTCCATAAGTTAAGATCCGAGCAGATCCAGACCAGATCTTTGGGCCTAGGTTGAAGAACTTCAAGCTAGCTTTCCAACGGCGCCAGTCTCGTGTCGATCCGACATCGGGGCTAATAGCAGCGCCCATTCTCGCCGGAGAGCGCGCCAAAATACAGAACCGACAGATTTCCGATCAGGTTTTCTGACCGGTGCCGAACGGAGCCGCCGGGCCTCCGGCCGGCGAACCAGCGTGCCGCCACCCCAAGGAGCGACCCTCCGGGCATCCACCACTACAGCGGTGCCACCAGGTCCCACACGGCCCCTCCGGACAGCACGTGGGCCCCACCGTCACGTGTTCGGGTGTTGCCGAATCAACGCGAGAAGCCGCCCGTCAACCCGAATTCGGTCCTCCCGGACCCCATTGTGTAGCCCTTTACCTCCCTGCGTGGAGTGGGCAGCGAGTTGCATTTCTGTAATATCCGTATATAATTGTTCCGGGAGTACGACTTCGGCCGGGTCCGTCGTCCCCACGCCGAGCGCGTGGAGGTATCGTCTTCGCTCCTACACTGGCATTTCGCTTATTTCATATATGCTTGTTTATGCCACTGCTAGAGAGCATGATAGGGTAATTAGCTCGCTTTCTATTTATATCACCGCTGCTGCAAGAGAGAGCGTTACCGTCCCGTGACCCGATCCGGGCACAAGTGAGAGCCGACCACCCTAGCTCACAGCCGGTTTCTCAACCGCGCACATCCGACGCTTCCCTCATTAAGGGGCAGTCACGAGCTTGTCGTGTCCGTGGTCTCATCCCGCATCACAAAGGGGCTTGGGTAATGTGGGTTGTGGAATGGGGTTTTGGTTGCATTGTGGGGAATTGGGGAGTTGAAGTCTTGGGTTGGTCTGGTGGGGATGGTGGAGTTGAAATGCTCCTTGGGCTTTGGTGATCCGGGTAGGAGGGGAAAACACCTTGTGCCAAATCACATATCTAGCCCTAAGTTGATCCTTCGTGTCCTCCCATGTGGTGAGGGGAGCTTCCCTTCTAATTATCCTTAAGCCTTCAATTTTTAACCAATGAGTTTGAGCCCTTTTGGTTAGTTGTGATTTGGCACATCGGACTTTCTCATCATCGGACATGGGATACCAAGTGAAGTAATGGTCCATTGAGACTTCCCAATCTAAATAGTCAATAGGATGAGTCCCATCAAAGATGGGAGGTGGGGGACATGTCCTTCTATCGTCCGTCCTTGGGGCGGGCCCATTTTCTCCAAGTTGGTTGAGTCGACCCGACATGTTATCAAGCCGCTCATTGGCATAGGTCAAGGCCTTCATGAGGTAGTTGACATGGCCAGGGAGGTCATGTGTGTTAGTGGTAGCCATCCCTTGGTGGTTTGGACTTATGGAGAGAGCCGATTGGTAAGGTCGGTAAGAGGTGGCCATGCTAGTGGACAAAGAGATGCAACCGAGGACTCTAAATGCATAAACATGCCCAAGGACCAACTTGATAGAGACAAGTTGTGAACTTGCTCTGATACCACTTGATGTGAGACCACCTATGGACCTATATTGCAAGCAATCAAATTGAGCAGTGGACTCACATTAGTGAACACGATCGCGAAGCACACACTAGTGCCCGTAGGCGACTTAGCGAAGACGGAGAGGGTCCGAGTCGGGACCTTGATACTCCAATGGTTGGCTAGCTTATGGAGGACCCCAAGTGGGCAAGGGATGCCTAATACACGGGTGGCCGGTACGCCAAGGGCGTGGGTTGAGTGGTCGCTCTCACAACTCGCCCCACGGTGGTCCTCTCGATAATAAAATTGACATATCCTGGCATAAATATGCTCCCGTTTTCCCGTGATGATCGCGCTTTTCTCGAGCCAGACATTCGTCCGAACATTAAATGGTCAGTACACGACTGACATGACCGCGAATGTTTTCTTCTCACCCTCATACGGGGATTTTAATGCTTCCTAATAGGCCTTTCCATGCAATTAATGTCCTGGCCATGAGGCCCTGATTCTCGGCGATTAATCAAGGGTGTTCCCTCGTATGGGGGATGTAAATGACGTCGTGACCTTTATGACGTGGCGGGTTTTGGTCCCGACACGAACCACACAATCGTCTGACTGAGTCAGATCGAGCGCACCAAGGGCTCTTCGGGGCCCGAATAAATTGTCACTTCATGACTGGCACGTCCACGCACTTAATAGACGAACCAACCATTCTCGAACAGACGAACGTAACCTAATGAGCAAATTTTAGTGCGTCCACAACCTCCCGGTCGGGGCTAGTCAAGACTTCCCCGATCGGCACAAGAGGTGCTGAGGTCATCATCAGTGGGATTCTGCTGGAGGGAGCGGTCCTAGTCTCTTCGACACCTTCGGCTTTGCTGCTGCTAGCCGTATCAAATTCGGCCTGAAGGGCCGCCTTTTCAGGATGGACCTGCTCCCAACACCGGTAAAGAATCATGGTCCCTGCTTCTTGATCTCCAGGCTGAGCTGGCTCAGCATATTCAGCTTCCGTTGGGTATTCATCAAAAGTTGCCCCAGTGGGCTACCTTCAGCAGGGTAGAAGGCGGAGATGGTATCTACCTCATATCGCCCGCCGTAATAATATTCATCCAGGGTGAAGCCCAACCCTGGATGTTGAGAGATGTGTCTCAATTCCTTATCCAGACTTGCGGGATACCACATTTTCTGGAAAGTTTCCTTGCATTTTTGAGGCTGATCGGAGGGGATGTGCTGTTTTTGAAACATCTTGGCCATCTGACTAGTTGTGAATGCCAGACCCTTGACGGGGACCGACTGGTTACTTATGTCTTTGGGGAGGCCGCAGTCTGTGTCTTCTCGAGTAGGGTGCTCCTCAGCCGTATAGAACAAGCTGTTGGGTCCCTCTGCCTGTGACACCTCCCAAGTTTTGAAAGGCTCAACAATGGAGTCATCGAGGCAGAGAATCGGCTTGGTGACGCCGTCCGGGACTCCAATGTAGTTGTGCTGCCGACCGACCTGCGCTTCATTAGCTTCAGGTTATAATGTTGGGGGTGTTATTCTGCCCACATCCCCAGATGCTGTGATATGAGAGACCACCTTGGGCTTGACATATTCGCGCGGCGGTGGTGGGTACCAATTGTCACCGGATGCACCTCTCGATGCCCCCGCGGGGGTCTTAGCTTCAGAGGTCTTCTGAGAAGGCCCCGCATATAGGTTAGCGTCCTCCAAGTGACATTCAAATATCTCAAATGGGTGGGGGTCAGCAAATATTCTCTCCTCCTTCCCTTGAAGACTGTATTTGATACATTGGTGGAGCGTAGAGGGCACCACCATATTTTCACGTAGCCATGGGCGACCGAGCAACGCTTTGTACGAGGTGCGGGAGTCGATGACATGGAACTGTACCGTCGTAGTAAAATCCGCTCGGGTATGGGTGAATTCTGCCACCCCCATCGACACTTCACATTTTTGATTGAAGCCGGCGATACGCATATCGCTGACTTTCTCGAGATGCACGTTGAAGTGGTGCCTCTCGTATATTCTATAGGGCAGGATGTTGACCGCTGCACCGGGGTCAACCAGAATCCTGTTCAGCTCCCTTCCATTCAGGTGCCCCTTCATATATAGCGGCTTGTTGTGGCTGATGGTAGGCAGCAGCATGTCCTCTGGAGTGAAAGTCATGCTAGCTTCCGGCATTGCTTCAGCCAGGCCGGTCTCAAAATGGGCAGGCGTCTACAGAGCAGTGATGATCACCTGTCGAGTCTCTTCTCTCAAAGAGAGGATCTCCCAGATGGTAAATCGAGCAGGGAGCTTCTTGAGTAGCTTCATTATTCGGCTCCCAGCTCGGACATTGGAGAGCTTCATCTCTTCAGCCCACCTGGGCTTGGGAGAGTCCCGAGTTGCGGTCCCTGATGGGCTTGCTTCCTCTGCCTCAGACTCGGTGCCTTTCTGGTTAGCATCGAATCCTTGATGTTCTTCATTAGCTGCTGCGGGGCAAGCTCCATCTATATTTGGAGCTTCGGCAGATTGAGCTGGTTGCGGGTGAACATTCCCGGGTGCAGGGTTAGCCTCCTGGCAAGGCTGCTTCTCCTTAGACATCTTCATGAATTCAAGAAATGAAGGGACCGCCTTGCCCCCACTCTTGTTATATAGGCCTGGCAGAGGAGGGATCTGGGCTCCCTTGATCTCCAGCGGAGGTGTTTTGTAGGGTTGCTCTCCCCTGAACATGATGTTGTGGTTGGGTGGTGGCTGGCGCCCCCATTTCTGGCCTGACCGGGTTGCATGTGTAGTAGTTGCGGCTTCAACCCTGCCTCCCCCAAGAAGGGGTGTGAAGCAAATTTCCTCTTCTTCCTCCTCTCCGGGTAGGCTGAAGAGTGCTGATAGAGTATTGTAGGAGACAACCTGCACTTTATCGGCCTTAGCGGCCCTTCTCTTCTTCTTTTGTTTCTTCTTCTTCTTTGCTTCAGTAGACGCCTGCCCCCAGAACAGACTGCCCTCCTTATCAGATGCTGCATCCGCTCCCTCCTTCTGCTCGAGTGAGAGCTGCTCCAACTCTTGCCATGGGACGTGGTCCCGCACTAGCAAGGGCTTCAATTCGGGTTGCACATACTCATCTAGCCCTTCAATGAGGTTTTGCAGTCGGGAGATCCCAGGACTAGTTTCCTTGACCACCGGCAGCGGAGTTTGCCTCTCCGATTATGTGTAGGTATCCTGATGGTTGCAGGTGGAGTGATGCACACAGGTGCTGCCACCGGCGGAGCAGGTCGGGGTGTAACCCCATGGATATGTGCCCCCACTTTCGGGCGGGGTGCTTTCATCCTTTTGTGCTTCGCAGGGATCTGTTGCCATCCCTGCTGTTCCTTCACGGGCTCCAAGAAATGAGTTTTATAAGTGCTCCGCGTACTTGCTTCAGAGATCTCCTTGGATAGTGCCTGGTATAGGGAGATCATGTTGACTCCTGCCCTCCTCCGAGGGGCTTCATGCGGTTGAGGAGGGTCCACTTTGTACTCTCCCAACTCGATTTCATTTTTCTTCACCATCCCTTCGATGATGTCCTTGAAAACATAGCATTCTTCGATTGGATGCCCCAGCATCTGGTGATAAGGGCAGAATCTTGGGCTGTCTCTTCTCTTTAGGTCCTCCGGCCTCTTTGGCTCTGGCACGGTGACCATGCCATATTCCGTTACCCAGTCGAACAGAATCCGGGTCTTGTCCTTCAGAAATGAGTAGGCTTTCTTCATCTTGTCCCGCAACGAGGGACCTTCCTTGCCATCTGGGGCTTCTGCAGGCTGTGGGGCGACCACCTTCTTGCCTTCATCTTTCCGTTGTTCGAACGCCTTGATGTCAAGAGCGTTCGCTTCTTTAGGCGACGAGCGCCGCTCCACTGCCTTGCCCTTCTGGGTTGTGCTGGCAGTTGATGTAGGGATAGGTTTGGCCAGAAAGGATTCCACCTCAGCCACGACATTGTTCAATCGATCAAACGACCGTATTTTCATTCCGATCATCTTTTCTTGAACCTCCCTCATGAGGTTCTATTTGCATATTTGTACAGCATCCTCCTGATGCGGGGGCCGCTTGCACCTCATTCCGAGGTTCCTCCACCTCTTAATATAATCGAGGGCTGTCTCATTGGCCCTTTGCTTTGTTGAGTAGAGTTCGGCCACTGTGACCTCCCTCTCTGTAACATGGAATCTCTCCCTGAACTTCCTCTGCATATCCAGCCAGTCGCTGATCGACCCGGCCGGGAGGTTGGAGTACCATTCAAATGCGAGCCCCGTCAGCGAGGACCCGAAAAATTTTAGCATGTATGACTCATCGGTAGCCAAATCACCCATGATAGTCATGTAATATGCAATATGTTCCTTCGGGGATCCCTTCCCGTTGAACTTGTCGAACTTGGGCGGCTTGTTGACCCCCGGGAGAAGCCGCTTGACAGCATGGTGTTGCGGGTAAGGCACCCGATAGGCATCAAATGCGATGTAATCGCCTTCACTCCTCTCTGCGAGCTTTAGCTCGATCATTCTTTCCACCATCATCCAGTTCATGACCGTGGGGTCAACTGGCTCTGGGTAGAAGTGTGCTGGCTGTAGGTACGGGGTGACCAGAGTGGTCACCGGTGGTGGACGCAGTCGCGGGGGTGTCTGGTGGACTTGAGGGAGCACCGGTGGCATCAGCGACTGGGACTGTGGTGGCCGCTGCTGAGTCATCGCCATGCTTGGATCTGACGAGTGAGGCATGGTGTAAAGCGGCGGAGGGTCGACATGACGAACCGCTCCCCGTGTTGATTCACCCTAGACTTCGAGCGGCTTGGAAGCTGACGACTGTTCAGTCTTCTCCATCAGCTGTTTCTTCAGCAAGTCTATCTCTTGCCGATATCTTTGAAGTAGCATCAGGACCGTTGGGTCCATAGTTGCAGCGCTGGGAATGGCTTCTGTTGCTTCTCTGGACGTACCCTCGGGCAGGATGTCGAGGAGGACGTCATCTTCTTCTTCCGCCGTTACCACATTGGCGGTTAAGCCAGGAGCCTCATCATCCGAATGGTGGTAGACCAGGGGTTGTTCTTCTTTAGTTGCCGCCAGGAGCTCCCTTGCTGCTCCTGCTCTTCGAGTATTCGGCCCCGGCCTTGCGGCCAATTGAGCCAGCTCGCGGGGGTCTTCGGGAAGCCCCCCATATCGGCTGAATATGCCAGCCATGTTACAGGTGAAAACCTGCATCCTCCTTCTCTGTCGACGGACCCTTCTCTTAGCCTGATGTGATAAGGTCAGCCTCTCAAACACAGAAGTCCTTCTTGTTTCTTCCCGCTTAGGGGCGACTTCATCGGCTTCGATCTCGAAGCCGTCATCATAGCCATTGTCGTCAACCGACGACATTATCATCTTTTCTCTTTCATTTTCTTCAACTGCCATTGATGGGCAGCAGTCTTCATTGGCGGCGGCTACTTGCATCAACTGCTGTTGTCCAAGCGAGGGGTTGCCTAGCCCTCGAAAATAGTTCTGGACCAAATTGGTCATCTCTTCTCGGCCCCGTTCTTGATGTAGCACGGGGGACAGTTGTCGACCTCCCTCAGGAGGGGTATAAGCTAGCTGAGCTCTGTCGGCAAGCTGCTGGAATCTTCATCCCACAACAGGGATGTTGGCTTGGCGGGCGCAGGCCCGAAAACCTTCGCGGCGCAGAGGGTCCACAACCACCTCTTCTTCTTTTTGAGCCAGGCTCCTTTCCTTCCTCACGTCCGCTCCGTCGCGAGCAGGGCGGCGGCGGATAGGTGCAGCTTGATGGACAGGTTGGACTCTTTTGGGGACCCACACCTGTTTAAAATTCTTTGGCCTGGGGGCCAGCTTCTCTTGGCCGTAGTGGCCGGATTCTTCTCTTTCCGCCCTCCTTCCAGCGAGGGCTTGGTATGAGTTGTGGACGGGGACGGCGGGGATGACCCGGTCCGGGACTATCCGCGCATCGCGTCCGTTGAGGAAGACGCGCATGCCACCGACCAGCATGGATTTACTGGACTGTGAGAGGGATCCGGTAACCACAACAGTACTCCTCCGGATTTACTTGCGCTGACGTCCTCTGGAGTTCCTGTTGACAGCATCGGGGTGGACCCCATAGATAGCATGGTGCACCAGGTAGCCGGCGACTGGGGTTGGACTCTTGGACGAGTCATTGCAGTATCGAGCCCTCAGAGGCTCCACCTTCTTCGTAGCTCCCTTGACGGGCTCCGAAGGTTCTACCTCCAGCATGTCTACGAAGGCGAACCCCAAGAAGTTGGGGAAGCTGATAGCAGCAGGGAAGCTGTCGAACACCGTGGGCACCGCCAGGTACCCTTGCGCGTGACCCGCGACGATCGATGGGCCAAAACCAACGCCAGTTAATCCGATGATTGTCATCATTGTTTACCTGAAAAGACCAACAAATCGACGATCAGTAGCCTTTGGGAGGGCCTCGAAGCCCAAGTATCTCGGCAAAGAGATGAAAGGTGACTCGGTCCCATCGGGCGTGCCAGACTGTTTCGATGGGATCTTTTTGTTCTGTTTATTATTATCGTTTGGGTTTATTTGGTTTATTTCACGTGTCGATCAAACAATTAACTAACTGGTAATTAACTGACTGATTGACTACGCGGGCGTGCCAGTCACGTGAGTGACAAGTTTATTGTGCGCTCGTTCTGACCCGTATCGGGCGAGAGTGAGATTCGGTCGGGACCAGCAGTCCGCCATACCATAAAGGCTATGGTGTTAATTACATCCCCTGCGAGGAGGGAAAACCTTTGATTAGTTATCGAGATAAAGGGTTGTCGAGACCGGAATAAAGGATGCAGAGGATGCGAATGATCATGCAGGATGTTGTGATCTACCATGCACGGTTCATTAGGGTGGACCCTCAGTATGTGGCGGAGGACCTAGGCCCAAAGACCACCATCACGCGTGGCAAAAGCTTTTCGTTGGACGCTGCCCGGCTTTCTGCTCATGTTATTTGATATACCGAGGGTCCACGCACTCAAGCATACATTGATGCGGCATGAATGCTTAGACTAGAACATGATGATGAAGCTACAAAACTAGCTAATCCAGGTTAGACAAACTAATTTATTCAATTATTTGACTACAAGGTTTATTTAATTATGTTATTAACATTGAAAATCACCCCGAAGGCGAGGAAAAGATTGAAGCGACACGACGACGTGATTCAGAACGAAACCGGCACGATACGCGTAGGCATAGAGTTTAAAATGGCGTGCGAAACGTGGGTAAAGGCTTAAAACGGCGCCCCCTAACGTAGGTGTAGGGTCAGCCTGAAAACGGCGCGCCCCTCTTCCTGGCGCGTCGGGATACGGCACGCCGTTTTAAGGCACGCCGTATTAAGGCGCATCGAGTATCGACGGTGCCGGTTTAGCCCTGTTTTGCTGGAAACCGAGGTTTTATTGGTTATTTGGGTTTATTAAAACACTTTGGGAGATTTTGAAAGTTTATTGAGTCAGTTATTCAACGGATAGGCCCCGGACCGTCTGGAAGTCGAGTCACAGGCTCGCGCGAGGTTCATACCCGAGCGTGGTGATCGTTCCGAACGAGGCAAGTTTATTAAGTTCGTTTATTGAACAGTTTATTTAACTCACTCGAGCCGAAAATTCGGCAACATCTCCCCGTCCCGGAGGACTTATCGGGGAGAAGCGGGGAGTACTCACGTAGCGGAGCAACCCCTAAAAGCCGGGTGGCACAACGGCGGCTGGCAAACCCAAACGGAAAGGAAAACCCCGAGGTCTAGCCTACTAGGGGCACCAAGTCCATGGGTGGAAGTGAATGGATGAGTCAACTCATGATGGGAGCGAAAACCCCGAGGGCTAGCCTACGAGGGGCACGCGACCCGAGTTGACTCTACGCTCAAATCGGGACGACCGATAGAGGGAAGGAAACCCCGAGGGCTAGCCTACGAAGGGCACACATCCCACGGCCACCACAAAATCCATCAAGGACTATGGATTTGATTGTGTTGGGATTAACCCATGTTACTGTACACTCATTAGTCCACAGGGAAACTCATCACTAACAGATGATTTCCTATAGACCGGGTGATTAGGATGAGAGATTGGGGGGATGTTCCCCTTCCCCGAGCACTGGAACGAGATCAATGTCCATGATCGAATCCCTGAATGCTGATTTGTGAACAGAAGAGATGAGACTCATGGCTCAGGATGCCTCTGGTTGAACGGCGCACTAGCACTCGCGGGGCACACATACTGGGAACCATAGGGTGATGGGTTTCGCCGTTCACAGAGAAAGGTCGTGGACCCGGATGTAAGCCCCACAGGAGCCTCATGATCCCCACGAGGTAGGTATCTATATTCTGGAGACGACGACCACAACCCCCTCTTGGACAATCGAACAGTGCGAAGAGGAGAATGGGGTATCGACTTCATACAGAGGTGATCGAGGGTAGGCACACAAGTACACCCCCAATCACCAAACCCACAGAACAAGAGAGAAAAATAACATAGCATATGTCATCAGAAGGAATGCCCCGGGGAAGAGGGGGGGTTGTTGCTGTAGCCCATGGAACCCGAGGGCATGTGTCCGGCGCCGGAGAAGACAGGTACAGAAACGTGTGTGCAAGGAAACGATTACACGCAAGAGCAGAGGGAAGATGAACGAGTGGATAAGCTGTAACGGCGCCGAGCGCAACTATATATAGCCCATTTAGTGTGCGATGAGCGGGGGGTGTACACATGTACGAAGCCCATTCCGGCGTCGGCACTGTTGCATGCCGCCGTCTCACAGACCACGGAAAGAAAACACAGAGCCCGGACGAGAAGAGATGATGCAGAGGAAGAAGAAGAACATTGACTAAGACTCATTCGCGCAGTCAAGCATTCATTCATTCCCTAAATAAGAGAAGGATTACAAGTTTATATATCGGCACCGGCGTTGTCACACGGTCGCCATTAACATCAGACGAGAGAAAAGGTCACAAGAGAAGAGGGAGACCATCAGAGGTGGCGAGGAGAGGGAGCAGGCTCATATCATCGCCCCTCCCCCCCTCTCACTTACATTACACGGAGAGGAAAACCAAATGAAGAGGGATCGACGGTAGAAACACGATGACCCACCTAGACAAACAGGGAAGCAGACCATATCCTTCTCCGGCAACGGGAGGTTTGTGAAAAAGTGGAGGACTACGGCGACAGGAGAAACGCCCTTAGAGGAAGAAGCTTTCTCCTCAAGAAACCCTCCCTCGGCTGAGTATGATTGGTGGAGACTCTCCCTTTTTTCTTCTATCTTTTTCCCTGTCTGTTCTCTATTGCCTTCTTAATTCTTCTCCTCCCTTTTCTTGGTCGAACCAAGTATTGCTTATATAACCGTAGGTTAATACGGCGATGCGAGGAGCGCGCCGGGCAACACGGTGCCGGTTTGAGGGGCCTCCAGGGGCTGAATTTGCATGCCGATTTTGATGGCGCCGTTTTAGGGGGGCACCGATGAGGGGGGGCGCCGTATCAACCTTGTTCGGTTGTCGGGGGCTAATCGACGAGTCCGGGGATGATTCCGGAGGTCACCGTTGGCCATTCCTCTCGCCGCGGTCCTTGAAAAACCTTGACGGGGGCGTTGACGAAGCTCTCGGCACAACGTGTGGCCTTAATCCGAACTCCACGTGTGTGTTTGGCCTAAGCACGTGGGTTTTCCGTTGACACGGCCTTCGTCACTATGATTTACGCTTCCGGCTCAGCCCGACTCGTGCTCAAAGCTTCCTTATGGGATGGTACGGCATCTGGGATAATTCCGCCTTAACTGGCGATCATTCGGCCACTAACGGGCCCACTATGGCGAGAAGCCGAACCCACGTCGGGTGATCGGGACCTTCCACTGACAGAGCCTTCGGCTCCTTGTTGTGAATGGCCGACGACGTTCTTCCTTCTCAGGAGAGTCTTCATTCAGGTGGCGAGCCACCGGGTAGACCATCATCCTTGGTCGGGCGACGGTTGTAGGGTAGCGACACGACGGAGTTGATGCCGGATCATTAGGCAGGCTTGGTCACACTGCTGGTTGGTTGTGGATTCATCTTGACTTTCCGGAAGCGAAGTCCCCGGTCATTCATTCCAGGTGACCCGAGGCCCTGGCAGCTTGAGAGGTCTTCAGCAAGTTGTTCTTCATCGGCTTCTCAACTTCAGTTGGCCGTATCATTCATCTTTGCGGCTTGGTCACCGAATGATCATATTTTGAGTGCCAACAGGATACCAAAACGACATATGATTGACTTCCAGACGAAGCTCCATATGACCGACTCGGTGATCCTGGCGGTGGCCTCAGCTACGATCCACTTGGTGAAATAATCGATGGCGACGATGATGAACTTCTTCTGGGCCTGGGCCGTAGGAAATGGCCCCGGGATGTCGATCCCCCAATGAGCGAAAGGGTATGGCTTGGTAAGGGTGACGAGCTCCGAGGCATGTTGATGGCCCAGATGATCGAAACGCTGGCATCGGTCGCACCTTTGAACATAGGTAAGGCAGTCGCGTTAGAGAGTGGGCCACCAGTAACCTTGCCGCAGCAAGATCCTAGTGAGCGATCTTCCTCCTTGATGCGCGCCGCAGACACCTTCGTGGACCTCTTGAATTACTCAGCGGGCCTCCTCGGTATCCACTTGAGGAGGGGACCGCAAAAAGACCTCCGGTATAAGGATTCATCTAAGATGACGAAGCGTCGAGCTTGATACTTCTGTCTTCGAGCTTCTTGAGGGTCGGGGGGCTCCTGAGAATCCCAGAGCCAGGATATATATGGGGTCCGCCAGTTGCTTGATGATGCCTGATCAATGGTCATGAGCTCCGCTTCTATGCTTGTCCGCTCTAGCTCTTCGAGAGAAATCGATCGAGTACCTTCTAGGCCAACGGAGGAAGCCAATTGAGAGAGGGCATCCGCTCGGGAGTTCTCCTCCCAAGTTATCCGGATGACCTGAAAATTCTCGAATAGCGGGGCTATTCCTCTTACCAGTTTAAGGTATTTGATCATCGGTGTTTCCCGAGCTTCGTAGTCACCGTTGACCTGGATGGCGACCAATTGGGAGTCAGTATGGATCCTGACTCGTTCGGCCCCCAGTTGTCGTGCCATCCTGGCTCCCGAGATGAGAGCCTCATACTCGGAGACATTGTTGGAAGACGGAAAGTTGAACTTCAAGGCGTATTGCAATTCTGCTGCTTCGGGGGATCTAAGAAGGATGCCGGCGCCGCTGCCAGCCTAGTTGGAGGACCTATCAACGAAAAGATCCCAGGTGGGCCCGGGCGTCAGCAGATGGGATTCCTCGGTCAGGACGGTGCTCTCTGCGATGAAGTCCGTGAGTGCCTGCCCCTTGATGGCCGAGCGGGGGCGATAGGAGATGTCATAAGCCCCGAGCATTATAACCCACTTGACGAGGCGACCCGAAGCTTCAGGATGTGTGAGGATCCTCTTCAGGGGTTCGCTAGTCAACACGGCGATGCAGTGCCCTTGAAAGTAGGGCCGGAGGCGCTTGGCCGAGGTTACCAACGCTAGCACGAGTTTCTCGGTTGTCGGGTACCGTCTTTCGACCTCGTTGAGCACCTTGCTGGTGTAGTAGACTGGTCTCTACACTCCTGTGTCCTCTCGAACTAGGACTGAGCTTACCGTGGAAGGAGTTGACGAGAGGTAAAGGTACAGTGCTTCGCCTGGGACCGGTTTAGATAACACCGGGTGCGAGGCCAAAAATTCCTTTAGCTCTGCGAAAGCCTTATGACATTCCTCGTTTCAGGCGAACGTGGCGGATGCCAATTTGGGCCCTCTCAACAATTTCAAGAAAGGCAGGCATCCTTCGGCCGCTCGCGATAGGAAACGGTTGAGCGCAGCAATTCGTCAAGTCAAGCGTTGGACGTCCTTGGTGCAGACGGGCGGCTGCATGTTCAGGATGGCCTGAACTTTATCGGGGTTGACCTCAATTGCACATTGGGTGACTAGGAAACCCAAGAATTATTCGGATCGAACCCCGAAAGTGCATTTAGCCGGGTTAAGCTTCATGTTGTACCTCAGGAGGGTGTCGAAGGTTTCAATTAGGTCGGCGAAGTGGTCCTCAGCCTTAGGTGTCTTGATGAGCATGTCGTCGATGTAGGCTTCGACGTTCCGACCAATTTGTCCTTCAAAAATGTGGTTGATCAGCCTCTGGTGATGGGAAACAAAATGCCCGAATCTTATGACTTTCATCTTTTCTCACTTCATTTTTTATTTTTTTCTTTTTCTCATTAATTAATTTTTTTCACTTTCTTTTCTCCTTTCACATATTATTGTCTTCACCATTTTTTCTTATTTTATCTTATTATCCTCCGTGAACTTCCTATTTTCTTTTTCAAATAAAAAATTCATCACTCTTTTTTTCTTTTTCTAACCTTCTCTTCCACCCCTTTTCTTCCCATTCTTTTTTGTTACACTGATTTCACAGGAGAACAAGAGAGAGAACAGGATAGAGAGAGAGAGATAGCTTGTAGTTCCGAGTCCATTGCTTCATAATCTAGTAGCAGCAAGATATGCCATCTTTCCCATATACCACGTACACTAATTATTGCCATGACCACAACCACATAACTATCATAAAGAGGTGTGCACAGGTCATTAAATAGGCCATGCACGTGATGTAAAGGTAGGCCATGCAGAAATGGATGATGATGAATATTTTCATGCCTTTGTCAAGATCTGAACGTGAGCACTTATGCTATTGTGTGTGTGAACCACATCCTTGGATTTGCCGGCGGTATCACTCTATTTTTTTGTCACTGCTTTTTCTTTTTTTCTTCAAAGGCCTTCACGAGAGAGAGAGAGAGAGAGAGAGAGAGAGAGAGAGAGAGAAGAGGATAGAAAATCGGGAGAATCCGACGAACAACAGATGCATGGCGGTGGGACTTCTTCCATTGTGGGTGAAGATGACGTTGGGGGGTGCTGGACACGAGGACGGCTGACCCTGGTCGGTAGCGTAGATGGGGGAGGGGTTCGACGTGGCAGATGGGTGAGCCATGGCGGTCCTGCTAGCAAAGAGAGGTCGGTGGCAGGCATACGGCGGGAGAAGCAACAGCTGCCCACTAAGAGGGACACGGTGCGGCGGCGGAGAGTGGCTGGGGATGATCGATAATAATCGACGGGGACTAGCTACTCGGAGGCGACGAAGGTGGTGGGACGGACGCTCTACTGCGGTAGAGGACCGGTCGACAGTGCTGTGGTGATCGCCGGCCAGGGGGGGCACGCGATGGCGTTGCCGAGGGAGGGGACGGGCGTTGCTGGCGATGTTCAGCTGTGTAGGGTTCTCTGCATGGGGCTAGGTGATGAGTAGGTGGTGTAGTCGATGCCGGAGGAGACGCCCGAGGGTCTGCATGGCGGCTGCTCGTGGGCGGTGATAACGTCGGGCTTGCGGCGGAGGGTGGGGCTGGGTTCATAGCAGCGAAGGGGAGCGCGGCCAGAGGGGTGGCCGGTGAGGCAGCGGGCGAAGGGGACGAAGGCGAGCTCGTAGAGGGGGATGAGGACGTGCATGGTCTCGGGGACAGGCGGTGTTGGGCGTTCTCGTGCAGCCGGTGTTGGTCGCACAGGGAAGGGATGATAGGGAGGAGACGGAGGTGGGTGGTGCGGCCAGAGGAGAGGTGAGCAGGGAGAGGGGCCGTCTGCCCAAGGGGGAGAAGAGGGAGGTGGGGTGGGTTGTTTGCAAGCGGGTATGGCAGTGCAGACCTAACGCGGTGGATCCCGTTATTGCAGGTGACAGAGAGTGGAAGAAAAGAAGAAGTGAGATGAGGTTTGATGGTGCAGCAGGCTTTTAACACAGTGGGCCAATAGTAAAAGGGAAAAGGATTGAGGATCGTGGGAGTGGGTAGGATACATGTACAAACGATGAGAAAGGGGAAGGGAAGGGGGGGCCAACGCAAGGTGAGAGAGGCAGGCAACGGGAAGACAAGGGCTAACGGCCGGTGGACTTGCAAGTGGTGCAGAGTGTGGCAGTGGAGGGAGAAGACTTTTAATGACAGGGGAAAATAGTAGGAATAGGTGGCTCGTGATTACGGTGGAGGGGAAGGATGGCAGCCCTCTGCAAAGTTGCCTGTCACTTGTGTCAGGAGGGCCAGGGGCAAAGGAGAGGCCATGCGTATGGGTTAGCCAGGGGAATGGGGGCAGCGATGGTGGTGGTGGTATGGGTGCATGATGATGGGGGTGGCTAGGAAGGTGACGACTATTTGGTTGGGGCCTCTCACCCGTCTTCTTCACGAAGACGTTGCAACCATGGAGCCTCTCACTCGAGGGGGGGGGGTTCTCACCCATGGGGCATCTCACGCCATCTCCTTCTCGGAGAAGAAGAAAGAAGGCATCCCACCTCACATTGAATAATTTTCCAACAATCTCATTTCAACTTCATCTTCATTGTTCTCTATAACATGGGATTACAGACTCTTTTTATAGACTCATCACCAAGACAACTCATAAAAAATGTCAACACCTAACACCCACGACTAATCATACCAAACCTCACCTAACACCTGACATCTATGACTAATGATACTTCTAGTGGGAAGACTAAAATAATAAAAGACTATTATATGACGATCACACAACTTATTTTCTATAAAAAAGAAAAGTATACAAAGTTGCCCCTTAACAAAAAAAAACACTTAAAATAAATATAATCGGATAGTTGCCCATGCTGCTTGACGATCCTCGTCAAACCCCTCCGCTTAGAGGAGGTCCGACCTTGAACCTAGGACCTTTGCTTGGAGGAGTGGATGGATGGATCTGGAGCTTCGAATGGGGTCTCGCACCCATCCCCATCTCAAGGACGATGCATCCGAAGTTTCAAAATCTCCCTTCGTGGCGGTATGGACTTAGCCAAGGACCGAACTTGTGAGAACAAGTGGGCAACGGCTCTGATACCACTTGATGAGGGACAAAATGCCCGAATCTTATGACTTTCATCTTTTCTCACTTCATTTTCTATTTTTTTCTTTTTCTCTTTAATTAATTTTTTTCACTTTCTTTTCTCCTTTCACAAAATATTTTCTTCACCATTTTTTTCTTATTTTATCTCATTATCCTCCGTGAACTTCCTATTTTCTTTTTCAAAAAAATAAATTAATCACTCTTTTTTTCCTTTTTCTAACATTCTCTTCCACCCCTTTTCTTCCCCTTCTTTTTTGTTACACTGGTTTCATGGGAGAACAAGAGAGAGAATAGGATAGAGAGAGAGATATAGCTTGTTGTTCCAAGTCCATTGCTTCATAATCTAGTAGCAGCCTGATATGCCATCTTTCCCATATACCATGTACACTAATTATTGCCATGACCACAACCACATATCTGTCATAAAGAGGTGTGCACATGTCATTAAATAGGCCATGCACGTGATGTAAATGTAGGCCATGCAGAAATGGATGATGATGAATATTTTCATGCCTTTGTCAACATCTGAACGTGAGCACTTATGCTATTGTGTGTGTGAACCACATCCTTGGATTTGCCGGCGGTATCACTCTATTTTTTTTGTCACCGCTTTTTCTTTTTTTCTTCAAAGGCCTTCACGAGAGAGAGAGAGAGAGAGAGAGAGAGAGAGAGAGAGAGAGAGAGAACACGGGGGGATGAGAGAAGAGAAATGAAGAGAGAGATAAAGAGAGAAGAGGATAGAAAAGTGGGAGAATCCGACGAACAACAGATGCATGGCGGTGGGACTTCTTCCATTGTGGGTGAAGATGACGTTGGGGGGTGCTGGACACGAGGACGGCTGACCCTGGTCGGTAGCGCAGATGGGGGAGGTGTTCGACGTGGCAGATGGATGAGCCACGACGGTGCTGCTAGCAAAGAGAGGTCGGTGGCAGGCATACGGTGGGAGAAGCAGCAGCTACCCATTGAGAGGGACTCGGTGCGGCGGCGGAGAGTGGCTGGGGATGATGGACAATAATCGGCGGGGACTGGCTACTCGGAGGCGACGGAGGTGGTGGGATGGACGCTCTGCTGCGGCAGAGGATCGGTCGACAGTGCTGTGGTGATCGTCGGCCAGGGGGGCACTCGATGGCGTTGCCGAGGGAGGGGACGGGCGCTGCTGGCAATCTCCAACTGTGCAGGGTTCTCTGCATGGGGCAGGGTGATGAGTAGGTGGTGCAGTCGATGTCGGAGGAGACGCCCGGGGGTCTACAAGGCGGCCGCTCGTGGGCGGTGACAACGTCGGGCTCACGGCGGAGGGTGGGGCTAGGTTCGTAGCAGCGAAGGGGAGCGCGGCGGGTGAGGCGGCAGGCGAAGGGGACGAAGGTGAGCTCGTAGAGGGGGATGAGGACGTGCATGGACCCGGGGACAGGCGGTGCTGGGCGTTCTCGTGCAGCCGGTGTTGGTCGCACAGGGACGGGATGATAGGGAGGAGACGGAGGTGGGTGGTGCAACCTGAGGAGAGGTGAGCAGGGAGAGGGGCGTCTGCCTAAGGGGGAGAGGAGGGAGGTGGGGTGGGTTGTTCTCAAGTGGCTATGGCAGTGCAGGTCTGCCACGGTGGATCCTGTTATTACAGGTGACAGAAAGTGGAAGAAAAGAAGAAGTGGGATGAGGTTTGCTGGTGCAATAGGCTTTTAACATGGGGGGCCAATAGTAAGAGGGAAAAGAATTGAGGATCGTGGGAGTGGGATAGGATACAGGTACAGAAGATGAGAAAGGGGAAGGGAACGGGAGGCCGACGCAAGGTGAGAGAGGCAGGCGATGTGTAATATCCCGGACCCCTCGTATCCTCCTTTTCGGGTCTCGGATTTATTTTCTCAGAGAATTTGTTCTCATCATGCCCGAATTATTTTTCGGACATCTTTCGGGTTCGGATCCGTGTGTTTCAGATCAGTTTCGGAGGTCCCGGAACGTGTTCCGCAGTTTCAGCGTGTTTTTCTTCAGCAAACCTACGGAACCCCGTAGTGGGCGAACCGAGTCGTTCACCTACTCCGGGATGGTACCGGTGCGACCGGCGTGTTCCGAAGATCGTGAAAATGTATTTTTCTATTTTTTTGTATTTTTCAAAAAATTGAGATTTTCTATATAAACCCCATTTCTTTTCTTTTTCTTTTATTCTTCTTTTCTTCTTCTTCCTGCTTCCTTCCTCCCGTGAGCGACCGGCGCCCCTCTCCTCCCCCTCTCCCGATCGACAACCCGGCGACCCTCTCCCCGGCTGCAGACGTGGCGAGGTGACGGCGCGGCGACGGCGGTGGTGGTGTGGCAATCGTGGCGGCGTGCGTAGTTCGTGGGAGCTCGTGGAAGAACGAGGGTTTCAAGCGGTGTTTTGAAGATCAGCGATGATCCGCCGCATTTCGGGCGACCCCGAGGTAGTGTGACGATCCTTAGCTCAGCATTTACCTTCCCCGCGATTTCCAGGCCGAGGTGAGGTCGAGAGTGGGTTATTTTGAGTCGGGAAGGGAAAATCATGTTTTGGGGATCGAGTGCCCGATCTAGTGTTTTACCGCGTGAATCGGTGGTTTGAGGGCACCATTGAGTGCCTAGGATAATGGGGACAAGCTTCCACTTTGTTTCCCCATCACCCGGGGGTGATTGGGGCGTGGAATGGTGAAATTCTGCCATGTTCACCGTTCTCGATTTCACGGAGTGTATGCGGTTTAACAGTGACCGTTTTTGGCTTTGGGTTGTCCCCAGGTGGACCGTTTCAAGCTTGGGAGCGTCGATGGGGTAAGCGGTCACACGATAGACCGTTTGGCCCTGGAGCGGCCATATGGCTGACCGTTTTCACTCGCGGGCCGGTGTTGGGACCGTCTTGTGCCCAAATGGCCACTAGGTGACCGTTTATAGTTTCCTTGGTCACAGGGTTAGGCGGTCCCAGGGAGACCATTTACACCCTGAGGTGGCCCAGGAATGGACCGCTATTTCTTTGAACGGTCCCAAGGAAACCATTTTCACCGTGTTGTAGGTCCAGCACTGGGCGGTCCCATGGGGACCGTTCAGCTTCTTGGCGTGGCCTAGTGTGGACCACCTATATCCTCTGGGCGGTCCAGCTATAGACCTTTTTAGCAGAAACGGTCCCCAGTGGACCGCTTGCTGTGTTCAGATCAACCGGAGTTCGTTTTGTGCCGATTCCAATTCTAGGTGAGTAGGTCTCAATCCACGTGCTAACCTATGGTCTGACTAATGCTAGGCATCCTGTGGGGACCATGTGTTAGGGTGCCGTGGGGTCCCGGGCGGTGGTGTTTTCAGCTCGTGTCACCGTGAGTCGGTGTCGGTACGTGGAGCGACCCTTGTACTTTGTCTGGTTTAGACGTTATTTTCCGTTGACTAGAGAGTTTACTCCTTCAGTGACCCTCCACTAGTCGTAGCCTTCCGACACGTTTGACGCCAGTGGTGGCGAGGCTACCCCGAGAGACGATTTTTAGACTGGTTTCCGTAGGGTCCCACATTTGACACTAGAGTCTAGCTGAGGGGAAAACAAGTCAGAGGGCCAGACCTAGGACGTACGGTCTGTGTGTGCACACGTGGTGGGGGGCAGCGGACCCACGCTGACGAGCGTGACCCCGACCAGTCCTTGTTCTGTGGTTAATAGTATGGTGTCCCCGTTCCACTAGGGGTCGAGGGGGACACCTGAGGCGCGGTCTAAGTCATCATTGGATGCATCCGGCCTTGCTTCTGGTGAACTGTACTCCTATCTTTGTCTGGTAGCGACTCTTGGATTTTTGATGAGTTGTCTCTGTTATCGTGCCGTGCGTTCGGTACTAGACGTTGCATAGCTTTTCCTTTTATTTATTCCTTTAGCTCCCCGTTCTATGTCTTGCTAGCGATAGCTTTTTAGCTACTTTTCGCGTGAGTTCTCAGTTTACGAGGTGGGGATCGGATGATCCCTACTGAGCCTTTTGTTTTAAGGCTCATTCCCTACGTGTTTTCCGCGTTTCAGGTGAGACGAGACTTCAGGGGAGCGCTTCCGAGGCTCCACGTAGTTCATGTGCCCAGGGTTAGTTGCCAGTTGCCAGGCCGGGGTATGCCCCGTGTAGTTGTACCTTCTTTTCTGTACTGTACTAGTTGTGGATTACGGTTGTATTTTTTAGACTGTTGTTATCTTGTGGACCATGTAATTTGATTAATGTTAATTATTAATTTCCTGTTTATTCATGTAAAATGTGTAGTTCTGCAATTATTTCAAATTCTTGTGTACTTCCACACCATCCCTTTAACCCTTCCGAGTCTTCAGGCTCGTGGGTGGCGGTTCGGGATTCGAGTTATCAGGCCTCTCCCGGTATTCGGATCTCAGGTAGTTACAGCTGGTATCAGAGCAAGGTCGTTGATATATATAAAAATTATAAATAATTGCAGTGGTCCACTAGTCCACAATGATGATGTATAGTCGGCACTGGCTTAGGGCATTGTGTGTTTTATTGATTTCGCCATTTTCCGTGTCTTCTGTCTTTTTGCAGTAGGCGAGTATGGCGCCAAGGCGGAGGACTCGCTCTCAGCAGGGATAGTCGACAGAGGAGCAGGAGGAGCAGAGCAGAGTGCCACCAGTTAGCACTAAGGCAGGGGATGTAGCGAGAGTTCCGGGGGCAGAGGATTTCTTTCGGAGCATGTTTTAGTACATGACTCAGCAGTTCGGCAGAGATGCCAGTGAGGGCTCGTCGTCCAAGGGTGGACCCAGTCGTGTAGTGCGGGACTTCTTGTAGTTTCATCCACCCTACTATGGCGGCCAGCCGATCCGAATGTGGCTAGAGGTTGGCTTGATGAGATGGAGAGAGTGTTCAGTTCCATGCGCTGTGCCGAGGAGGACATGGTGATGTTGGCTTGCAACCAGTTGCAGGGTACGACTTGATCTTGGTGGTCTTCGGAGTGGAAGACATCATTTCAGTCATGTTCCCTCTAGCTGATCGTATGGAAGGACTTTGTTACGGTCTTCAAGCGTACTTACTGCCCATCCTATGTTGGTATGCAGAAGATGCGTCAGTTTTTAGAGCTAGTGCAGGGTGACATGTCAGTGTTCCAGTACAGGGCTCGGTTCATCGAGTTAGGCCGTTATGCGCCCCATATCATGGAGCATGAGGGGTTGAAGACCGAGCAGTTTGTTTAGGGTTTAAGGCAGGATCTGAGGCACCTTCTGATGGCGAACGTTGCTACTGATTTGGAGACAGCATCTCGTGTGGCGGTGTAGCAACCCTAATAAATGAATAATTGAAATGAATTAAAACATATATATTACAGAAGTAATATATATAAAAGGAATAGGGTTAATTGGACGAAATAAAATAAATTAAAAATAACGCCTCTTATTAAGGCGTTAATTTATAAAGAAACGCCTCTATCCATGGCGTGAATAAAGAAAGGACGCCCACACCTACGGTCGTCAGTTCTCACGCGACCAAATGGGTAAGTAAAAGAAACGCCCCTATCTTGGGCGTGTTTTAAAATACGAAACGCCCTTTTTCAAGGCGCTTTTTAAGAAACGCCCTTATACAAGGCGTTAATTAAAGAATACACGCCCTGACCAAAGTCGTTAATTCCATTCGGGAACCGTTCGTCCCAGAGCTTATCCAGGGTAATGGATAAGTATTAGAAAGAGTTAAAAGGTGGTAATGACTCTATATTGGAAGCATTACTTCCACTAGAACTCTAACCCTAATTGGACCCCCTAAATCCCTATAAATAATCTTCTGCTCGAACCCTAGAATCTATTTGGTCGACTGCTGCTACGGTATGTATAGAACCAAAGGTTATTCCTCATCGTTTTCTCTGTTATACGATCGTGTGAAGAACATTAATTGATCTTCTCTTATTTGTAGGAAGTCTGCTTGTCGAACGTGAAGAACAAGGTACTGTTCTTCTATCTTTTCCCTAAAAACTTCGGTTATATCTGTGAAGATTATTTAAATATCTTCATCTTCCTTCCTTTTCTCTCCCTCTACAGGTTGACGGTAGAGTGAAGATTTCTGAAGAACGAATGTTCTTCTTCTTGCTGTTGCTACGGCTATTATTGAGTTGCAGTTGAAGCTTCAGAGTATTAGGCTTCTCACCAAATCCTTCAGAGTTCATCTTCAAATCCATTATTAAGGTAGGTTTTCTCAAGTTATTGTAGCCCAAATGAAATTAATGCAAGATATATATATATAAGCATGTCATGCATACGGTTATTATAGTTTCCATGCGTTTTCTGCAATATTTTGAAAGAGACGCCCCTGTCAAGGGCGCTAATTCACATGAAACGACTCTTCCCAGGTCGTTAATTTCATGTTTAACGCCCCGTACTCAGGCGTTAATTTCTTAAAACCGTTAATCACCCATCTTAAGAATTGATTATCTATGAAATCATGATTATAAAATAATGCATGATCCTCTGTCTTCAACCTGCTAACTTTACTGTCATGATATTACATTCGTTCCTCTGTTATCCTGAAATTGTTACTGTCCTTAAAGTTTCTGAAGAAACTTGAATTAACGACTTGGACAAAGTCGTTTTCCACATATTAACGCCCCCTCATAGGGCGTGAATCTGAAAGGTAACGCCCCTTCCTAGGGCGTGTATCGGTTAAAATCCTGAAATTTATATATTCTGAAAAATAGAATTAAATAGTAACGCCCCTGCCCAGGGCGCGTTTTTGATAATTCCAGAAAATTAATTGTATTCTGTCAAATATGTAAACAATAAGACGCCTTCTGGTGTAGTCGTCAGATCTTGAAGAAACGACCCTGACCAAGGCGTGTTTTAGATAAATTACTGAACTAATGAAAATTCTGCAAAATAGAAACAGATGTAAACGCCCTACTGTTAGGCGTTAATTACTTGAGAAACGACTTGACCTAAGTCGTTATTTTACTGTAAACTGTTTTTAACCCGTTACTGTTAAACGATTGTTTCAATATATATCTATATACATATATCGGCACTATTCTCCACTCCGTGAGTATAGTCCCACTTTTCACGTTGATTTATCGATCACACTCAACTCTCATTGACATACAAGCTCTCCATTGGACATTCCGTTCCTTTGGACTAGCGAGTTAGTCATAGAGACCTCCGTAAGACTCCTCGTAGCCTTGGATTCCCTCAAGGCCGACTGAGCTGGTTGTACCCTAAAAACCCATTACACCATTGATGCCATGTCACTCTAAAGAAACATGGGATACCGGCCCTTATGATTATACAAAGAGTATATCATAAGAAATTCTTAATGGGATGATGACGTCATGCCATATCATGCCATTCTTGTAAACCTCAATTCTATGATAAGAATGAGGGTATCTTACCTTTGATATACTGTTCATGTGGACCTCAATTCTATATAAAGAATGTCCATACTGATTTGTCATGGTACCCAAGTTAAGGGAATCATATTCTACCTAGTTTTATCGATATCGTGATTATACCGTTATTATCGCCATTCTATGTCCTTTGTCATATTTTGGACTCTATTCTATCAAAGTTGTCATACGTGTCTACAAGCTTGATTATTGAAATTCTATGTTGGCTATAAACAAGAGTGGATGTCAAAACACATGATAAATGCCTGCGCATATAGGGCCCGATCTGGTCCTGGGAGGAGCACCCGAAAGTACTTGTGCCCATGGGAGTTAAAATGATAAGGTATCTGGCATTATACCGAGTACTTGACTTGCTTGATTGGACATTCCACACACATCTTGTACTTGACTCGTACTTGACATGAAATGAAATGCGTGGCCCGAAAAAGGGTAATTTACTTGCTTGCTTGATACATGATAGCCAAAGTTCTTGACATGATTTGTTAAATGTACTTGCTTGAATATCTCGAATAAACTTGTTATCTTGTTGAAAGTTCATGATAAGTTCATCTTATCTCCTTGATACTACATTCTATCTATCCTGTCATTTTATGCGAGCATGCATAGCTTTATTGCATTCATGAAAGATGTAATTACTTAAACCCCTCGCTAGTACTTGAGATATAATTTCCTACTGAGCGTTCGCTCATTCCGTTTGTCCCTTTTTACTTTTCAGGTAAGTCCGACGACGATGGAAGTCAATCGGATGGGAATGATCAAGAGTGCAAGTGATAGAGCTTCTACAAGTGTCGTCTAGTCTTTTCTATAGTTTCTTGAGTCAAATATGTATTCTTTTCCTTTTTATTAAACAGAGTATTGGATTTGTAATAGTCTATCCATTATGAAATAAAGGATTGGGTTATCTTGCTATTTTGCGCATCTCTGTCTTTGTGTCGAATACACGACCACTCTGATTGACATGATTGATATAGACACGTCGCGCATCTCCGGGTATCTTCCGCGCTCGGGGCGTGACAGTCTTTGTGGTATCAGAGCGTAAGGTATTCAATTCCTAGGAAACCCAAGTCCAAGGATAGGTTTCAAAACCTTTAACCAAGTGAGAGTGGGTAGAACCAAGGGTTAAATGATCAATGAGTCCTTTATAAGATCATAGTGATATAATACTAACATAGCTATTGTAATTGTAGGATAATGGCTGCCGAACGTGCTCAATGGCGCAACATGCAGCGTACCCTTCAAGGGATGACCCAAGTGCTACAACAGGTAGCACAAGGTGGTGCTCCACGAGCTGGAAGCTTACACCAAGCATTCAAGAATATGAATCCCCCGAAGTTCATGGGATCGACCGATCCAGACGATGCCGAGCATTGGGTTCGGGAGATTGAACGTATATTCCGTGTCATGCAATGCACGGATCAGGACAAAGTCTTATTAGCTACTTTCCAGTTAGAAAAGGATGCTAGATGCTGGTGGGAGTCGATTGAAGCTACTATAGACCCAACTCAAGTTACATGGGGTGAATTCGTTGAATATTTCAACGCCAAATATTTCTCTGATAGGGTCCAGGAAAAGAAGGCCGCCGAATTTGCCGTATTAAAGCAAAGATCTTTATCGGTGGCTGATTATGAAGCATAGTTTTCTAGACTGTCTAGATATGCTAAGCATCTAATTAGCACGGAAAAGATGAAAGCCCGTAGATTTCTTAATGGGCTTAGGCCCCACTACATTACTCAACTGGCGCCTATGGATATTCAAGTTTATACTGAAATAGTGCGCCGAGCTCAGTTGCTTGAAGATGCCACGGAACTATCTGATAGGATCCGTGGGAAAGACAAAAAGGAGCAAGTCACAAGTTCGGGTTCTTTTAAACCCAACTTTAAGAAGAGGCCCAATAATGGAGGTTCTTCCTCTCAAGATCAGAAGTTCAAGAAATCCAAGCCTTTCTCTATCACCACTACACCTTCAAACGTAGTATGCAAGCATTGTGACAAGGCTGGTCACAAAACATAAGAATGCTGGAGAAAATTAGGAGCATGTCTCCGTTGTGGGAGTCGTGAACATCGGATTCCCGATTGTCCATTAATGAATGACCAAGACGGTGAGGGTAAACGCCCAGTGACAAGGAACGCGCGTCTTCATGCAATCCAAGAGACCGAACCAGAAGAAGAAGGCGGATTGGTGGAAGGTACATTAAAAATTTGTTCCAAATATGCACATGTCTTATTTGATACGGGTGCATCGCATTCCATTATTTCCAAGAAGTTTGCTGACCCATTACCTCTAGAACCAGAATGGATGAAATTAGTATTGTCTACTCCTCTCGGAAACGAGACGGATATCACGCATCATTACCAAAACTGTGAGGTGTTGGTTCGAGGAAAGAATTTTCCTATTGATCTTATCTGCTTAGATCTAAAAGAGTATGATGTTATACTAGGAGCAGATTGGTTATCCAAATACCAGGCAACGGTTGATTGCCGTGATAGCAAGATTGTTTTCAAGGAATTTCCGGAACTGACTTATACTAGTCCTAAGAGTCGAAGCAAATCCCCTCTTATTTCGGCTCTTCGAGCAAGCAAGCTCGTCAAGAAAGGATGTGTATCCTTCCTTGCTTTTGTCACTATTAAAGAAGTTAAAGAAACCAAGATAGAAGACATTCAGGTAGTGCGAGAATTTCCAGACGTATTTCCGGAAGAATTGCCGGGATTACCCCCGCAAAGAGATGTGGCCTTTACCATCGACTTAGCCCCTGGTGCTGGTCCTGTTTCAAAGGCACCCTATAGAATGTCCCCTGCAGAACTAAAAGAATTAAAGAAGCAATTGATGGAATTGATTCAAAAAGGGTTCATTAGACCAAGTACTTCCCCGTGGGGAGCCCCAGTCCTATTTGTAAGGAAGAAGGATGGATCCATGAGATTGTGTATCGACTATCGACAGTTGAATCATCTTACTATCAAGAACAAGTATCCACTGCCGAGAATCGATGAATTATTTGATCAGATTTCTGGATCCAAACATTTCTCCAAGATTGATCTCAGGTCTGGTTATCATCAATTGAGGATTAAAGACGAAGATATTCATAAAACTGCGTTCAGAAGCAGGTATGGCCACTATGAATTTGTTGTTATGCCTTTTGGACTAACAAATGCCCCTGCTGCCTTTATGCAGTTGATGAATAGCGTATTCAGGCCTTATCTAGATCAATTTGTGGTGGTTTTCATTGATGATATATTGATATATTCCAAGACTAAGGAAGAACATGAAGAGCATTTGAGGATTTCATTACAAATCTTGAGGACAAATCAATTATATGCTAAGCTCAGCAAGTGCGAATTCTGGCTTGAAGAAGTGGCTTTTCTCGGACATGTGATATCCAAGGACGGTTTATCTGTAGATCCGTCAAAGGTTGAAGCTGTAAGAAACTGGGAAAGACCAACCAATGCTAGCGAGATCAGAAGTTTCTTAGGCCTTGCAGGCTATTACAGGCGATTCATCAAAGACTTCTCAACAATCGCCGTGCCACTTACAAGGTTAACTCGTAAGGAGATCCGATATGAATGGAGTGAGGAATGTGAAAGAAGTTTTCAAACTCTCAAGGATCGTCTCACCACAGCTCCGGTCTTAGCTCTACCGATAGAAGGAGAGAAATTCGAGGTCTACACTGATGCTTCTGGCATTGGCCTTGGATGTGTCCTAATGCAACAAGGAAAGGTCATAGCATACTCTTCACGTCAACTGAAGAAGCATGAGGAGAATTACCCCGTCCATGACTTAGAACTGGCCGCGGTAGTATTTGCCCTAAAGATATGGAGACACTACTTATATGGAGCACAGTTTACTGTATACTCCGATCACAAAAGTCTCAAATATCTATTTTCACAAAAGGAGCTAAACATGAGACAAAGACGCTGGCTAGAATATCTCAAGGACTTCGACTTCAATATACAATACCATCCCGGAAAGGGTAATTATGTTGCTGACGCCCTTAGTCGAAAGCCGAGAGCAATGATAGCAAGTTGTATGATGCAAGAATGGAGGTTACTTGAACAATTCTCCGAGCTCAATATAAGCTTGGACACGGAATCCAAATTTGTCACACTATCTCATGTAAGCATACAGTCAGATTTGTTATCTGAGATACAAACACTTCAGGATGATGATCCTATATTAGTAGAAATCAAAGGCAGATTAGAAGGACAATCTGATTTTCAACTAACTTCTGATGGAAGATTATCGTTCAAAGATAGAACTTGTATACCCGATTGTCCGGAATTAAAGAAGAAGATCTTAGATGAAGCTCACAGATCAAGATACACTATTCATCCTGGATCAACTAAAATGTACCAAGATGTAAAGAGGAACTTTTGGTGGCCCAATATGAAAAGAGAAATAGCGGACTATGTATCACGCTGTCTCACATGCCAACATGTCAAGGCGGAACACCAAAAGCCTGCGGGAAAACTACATCCTCTAGATATTCCTAAGTGGAAATGGGAGGATATTGGTATGGACTTCATCATGGGTTTGTCTAAATCTAAAGGAGGACATGATGGAATCTGGGTTATCATTGACCGATTGACTAAATTGGCACATTTCTTGCCAATCAAAAGCCGATGGTCAATTGATGTGCTAGCTGCACTATACATCAAAGAAATAGTCAGGATACATGGAATTCCTGTCTCAATCGTGTCTGATAGAGATCCCCGTTTTATTTCTCATTTTTGGAAGGGATTACAACATTCGTTGGGAACAAGGCTCAACTTTAGTACTGCTTTTCACCCACAAACGGATGGTCAGACCGAGCGAACTAATCAAGTTGTTGAAGATACGCTGAGAGCATGCATTATTGACTTTGGAGGAAGCTGGCATGACCACTTACCTTTAGTTGAATTTGCATATAATAATAGCTACCAAGCTAGTATCCAAATGGCACCTTTCGAAGCCTTATACGGAAGGAGTTGCCGATCTCCCATATGTTGGAACGAAGTTGGAGAGAAACAACTATTAGGTCCAGACATGGTAAGGGATACAACTGAGAAGATACAGGTAATCAGAGAAAGGTTACAAGTTGCTCAGACAAGGCAAAAGGCTTATGCTGATACCAGGAGAAGAGATCTTGAATTCCAGGTTGGAGATCATGTATTTCTTAAAATATCCCCTGGACGTGGCATACGAAGATTTGGTGTTAAGGGCAAGCTTACGCCAAGATTCATCGGACCATTTGAGGTACTCGAAAGAGTTGGCGAGGTTGCTTATCGCATCGCGTTGCCTCCTCAGTTGTCCGAGGTACACAATGTATTTCACATATCTATGTTGAAGAAGTATGTGCACGATCCGTCACATATTATTGAGCATGGAGATCTGGTGATCCAGAAAGATCACACATATGAACAGAGGCCTTTAAAGATATTAGATCGAGAAATACGAGCTCTAAGGAATAAGGTTATTCCCATGCTTAAGGTGCAATGGAATAAGAATCCTGAACACGAAGCGACATGGGAGACCGAGGAATCTATGAAGAAACGATTTCCCGAGTTATTCTAAGAGGTATATGTCCTACACTCTCCACGTGTATAATTATATATATATTGAATTTGGGGACCAAATTCTTTTTAAGTGGGGGAGGGTGTAGCAACCCTAATAAATGAATAATTGAAATGAATTAAAACATATATATTACAGAAGTAATATATATAAAAGGAATAGGGTTAATTGGACGAAATAAAACAAATTAAAAATAACGCCTCTTATTAAGGCGTTAATTTATAAAGAAACGCCTCTATCCATGGCGTGAATAAAGAAAGGACGCCCACACCTACGGTCGTCAGTTCTCACGCGACCAAATGGGTAAGTAAAAGAAACGCCCCTATCTTGGGCGTGTTTTAAAATACGAAACGCCCTTTTTCAAGGCGCTTTTTAAGAAACGCCCTTATGCAAGGCGTTAATTAAAGAATACACGCCCTGACCAAAGTCGTTAATTCCATTCGGGAACCGTTCGTCCCAGAGCTTATCCAGGGTAATGGATAAGTATTAGAAAGAGTTAAAAGGTGGTAATGACTCTATATTGGAAGCATTACTTCCACTAGAACTCTAACCCTAATTGGACCCCCTAAATCCCTATAAATAATCTTCTGCTCGAACCCTAGAATCTATTTGGTCGACTGCTGCTACGGTATGTATAGAACCAAAGGTTATTCCTCATCGTTTTCTCTGTTATACGATCGTGTGAAGAACATTAATTGATCTTCTCTTATTTGTAGGAAGTCTGCTTGTCGAACGTGAAGAACAAGGTACTGTTCTTCTATCTTTTCCCTAAAAACTTCGGTTATATCTGTGAAGATTATTTAAATATCTTCATCTTCCTTCCTTTTCTCTCCCTCTACAGGTTGACGGTAGAGTGAAGATTTCTGAAGAACGAATGTTCTTCTTCTTGCTGTTGCTACGGCTGTTATTGAGTTGCAGTTGAAGCTTCAGAGTATTAGGCTTCTCACCAAATCCTTCAGAGTTCATCTTCAAATCCATTATTAAGGTAGGTTTTCTCAAGTTATTGTAGCCCAAATGAAATTAATGCAAGATATATATATATAAGCATGTCATGCATACGGTTATTATAGTTTCCATGCGTTTTCTGCAATATTTTGAAAGAGACGCCCCTGTCAAGGGCGCTAATTCACATGAAACGACTCTTCCCAGGTCGTTAATTTCATGTTTAACGCCCCGTACTCAGGCGTTAATTTCTTTAAACCGTTAATCACCCATCTTAAGAATTGATTATCTATGAAATCATGATTATAAAATAATGCATGATCCTCTGTCTTCAACTTGCTAACTTTACTGTCATGATATTACATTCGTTCCTCTGTTATCCTGAAATTGTTACTGTCCTTAAAGTTTCTGAAGGAACTTGAATTAACGACTTGGACAAAGTCGTTTTCCACATATTAACGCCCCCTCATAGGGCATGAATCTGAAAGGTAACGCCCCTTCCTAGGGCGTGTATCGGTTAAAATCCTGAAATTTATATATTCTGAAAAATAGAATTAAATAGTAACGCCCCTGCCCAGGGCGCGTTTTTGATAATTCCTGAAAATTAATTGTATTCTGTCAAATATGTAAACAATAAGATGCCTTCTGGTGTAGTCGTCAGATCTTGAAGAAACGACCCTGACCAAGGCGTGTTTTAGATAAATTACTGAACTAATGAAAATTCTGCAAAATAGAAACAGATGTAAACGCCCTGCTGTTAGGCGTTAATTACTTGAGAAACGACTTGACCTAAGTCGTTATTTTACTGTAAACTATTTTTAACCCGTTACTGTTAAACGATTGTTTCAATATATATCTATATACATATATCGGCACTATTCTCCACTCCGTGAGTATAGTCCCACTTTTCACGTTGATTTATCGATCACACTCAACTCTCATTGACATACAAGCTCTCCATTGGACATTCCATTCCTTTGGACTAGCGAGTTAGTCATAGAGACCTCCGTAAGACTCCTCGTAGCCTTGGATTCCCTCAAGGCCGACTGAGCTGGTTGTACCCTAAAAACCCATTACACCATTGATGCCATGTCACTCTAAAGAAACATGGGATACCGGCCCTTATGATTATACAAAGAGTATATCATAAGAAATTCTTAATGGGATGATGACGTCATGCCATATCATGCCATTCTTGTAAACCTCAATTCTATGATAAGAATGAGGGTATCTTACCTTTGATATACTGTTCATGTGGACCTCAATTCTATATAAAGAATGTCCATACTGATTTGTCATGGTACCCAAGTTAAGGGAATCATATTCTACCTAGTTTTATCGATATCGTGATTATACCGTTATTATCGCCATTCTATGTCCTTTGTCATATTTTGGACTCTATTCTATCAAAGTTGTCATACGTGTCTACAAGCTTGATTATTGAAATTCTATGTTGGCTATAAACAAGAGTGGATGTCAAAACACATGATAAATGCCTGCGCATATAGGGCCCGATCTGGTCCTGGGAGGAGCACCCGAAAGTACTTGTGCCCATGGGAGTTAAAATGATAAGGTATCTGGCATTATACCGAGTACTTGACTTGCTTGATTGGACATTCCACACACATCTTGTACTTGACTCGTACTTGACATGAAATGAAATGCGTGGCCCGAAAAAGGGTAATTTACTTGCTTGCTTGATACATGATAGCCAAAGTTCTTGACATGATTTGTTAAATGTACTTGCTTGAATATCTCGAATAAACTTGTTATCTTGTTGAAAGTTCATGATAAGTTCATCTTATCTCCTTGATACTACATTCTATCTATCCTGTCGTTTTATGCGAGCATGCATAGCTTTATTGCATTCATGAAAGATGTAATTACTTAAACCCCTCGCTAGTACTTGAGATATAATTTCCTACTGAGCGTTCGCTCATTCCGTTTGTCCTTTTTTACTTTTCAGGTAAGTCCGACGATAATGGAAGTCAATCGGATGGGAATGATCAAGAGTGCAAGTGATAGAGCTTCTACAAGTGTCGTCTAGTCTTTTCTATAGTTTCTTGAGTCAAATATGTATTCTTTTCCTTTTTATTAAATAGAGTATTGGATTTGTAATAGTCTATCCATTATGAAATAAAGGATTGTGTTATCTTGCTATTTTGCGCATCTCTGTCTTTGTGTCGAATACACGACCACTCTGATTGACATGATTGATATAGACACGTCGCGCATCTCCGGGTATCTTCCGCGCTCGGGGCGTGACAGGCGGCATCTTTGGAGCTGGATATGTAGAAGATCTGAGGACAGGGAGGCCAGGGGCAGTCCCAGTCAGCAGACGGCTACCCAAAAGCAGAGTACCTTTCAGCAGACTACGGGTAGTTCGGGAGCGTCAGCACCAGCGATGTCTACGGAAGGATCTGCGTCTTTTGGCTACAAGGTCAAGAAGTTTCTTAAGAAGGGGTTCTATAAGAAGCACAAGAATCAGAGACAGCCGTCCACATGCAGTGTTCAGCAGCCGATACCCTATCAGCGTCAG
Source organism: Amorphophallus konjac (assembly GCA_022559845.1). Lineage (NCBI taxonomy): Eukaryota > Viridiplantae > Streptophyta > Magnoliopsida > Alismatales > Araceae > Amorphophallus > Amorphophallus konjac. The sequence continues at coordinate 265,534,438 of CM040125.1, forward strand.
GGATCAGTTGGTGGATCGCGGGGATCGTGTCCCCGGTGCGGTGAGTCACATCCAGGCAGGCAGTGCACGGCGCTGGTGGTTTGTTTCAGATGTGACCAGCCAGGGCACATGGCGCGTGACTATCCTCAGAGGCCGCGTCAGTCACCGTAGCAGCATCCTTAGCAGTGACAACATCAGTACCCTTCACAGCAGCAGTTTCAACCCCAGCAGTATCGTCAGCAGCCGCATCAACAGTAGGGGCAGTATCCGCCACTACCCAAGTCAGCGAGTGTGGGGGGCAGGCAGAGGTCCCGAGGCCAGATTACACACATGACCAGGGCAGAAGCAGAGGCGTCACAGCTTGTGGAAGGTGCCGTTATGATTTTGGGTTGTGCGGCTCGAGTTTTGTTCAATTCTGGCGCGTCACATTCGTTTATTTCGGAGGATTTCGCGCTGAGTATTGAGGAGCCGATGACCCAGTTGTCCTGAGATTTGGCCGTGGAGTTGCCTTCTGGTGATTTTATGATCACTCCATATTGTTTCGAGGAGGTACCTGTGTGGGTGGAAGGGCGGAGTTTGCCGGCCATACTTTATACGTTGCCACTTCAGGACGTTGATGTGATTTTGGGCATGGATTAGCTCGAGGCCCATCATGCCTTTGTGGATTGTGGCTCGAAGAAGGTTTATTTCCGGCGACTTCATGGACCTACCTTCTATTTCTAAGGTATCAGGTCTTCCTCTTCCCGCCTTCTTATTTCGGCTCTTAGGAATCGTCGATTGCTTGATGCCGGTTGTCAGGGTTTCCTCTCCTCTGTAGTCACGATATACCAGTCAAGATCGGGTGTGGAGAACATTCCAGTGGTGTGCGAGTTTCTTGATATTTTTCCAAAGGATTTGCCTGGGTTACCTCCGCAGCAGGAGATTGATTTTGTTATTGAGATCGTGCCTGGTACGGGGCCTTTGTCGAAGGCTCCTTATCGTATGGCTCCCGCTGAGTTAAGGGAATTCATGGCACAGTTGCAGGAGTTGCTCGCCAAGGGGTACATTCATCCTAGCTTTTCCCCTTGGGGTGGCCAGTATTATTTATGAAGAAGAAGGATGCTAGTCTGAGGTTGTGCATTGACTACCGGCAGTTAAACGAGGTGACCATTAAGAACAAGTATCCGTCGCCACGGATCAATGATCTGTTTCAACAGCTTCAGTCTGCTCGAGTGTTCTCACAGATTGATTTACGGTCTGGTTATTATCAGTTGTAGATTCGAGAGTCTGACGTGGAGAAGATAATGTTCAGCTCGAGATATGGGCATTATGAGTTTCTGGTGACACCATTTGGGCTCACCAATGCCCCCGCAGCGTTCATGGATTTGATGCAGAGGGTGTTCCATCCTTACCTGGACCAGTTTGTGGTCGTGTTTGTGGATGACATCCTTGTATATTCGCAGTCTGCAGAGGATCATGCGTGTCCTTTGAGGGTTGTGATGCAGACTTTGAGAGATCACTAGTTGTATGCTAAGCTCAGCAAGTGTGAGTTTTGACTTCATGAGGTGCACTTTTTGGGGCACGTGATTTCTGGTGATGGTATTTTCGTGGATCCAGCCAAGGTCGAGGCAGTGATGCAGTGGCCGAGGCCAAGGTCCGTGATGGAGATTCGGAGTTTCTTGGGGCTTGCAGGCTATTATAGGAGGTTCATCCAGGATTTTGCTCATATTTCAACCCCGATGACCAGACTTACGCGGAAGGATATGCCGTTTGTTTGGACTAGTCAGTGTGAGCAGAGTTTTATGGAGCTGAAGAGGTTGCTCACCTCGGCACCGATGTTGGTGTTGCCTTCTGGATCAGGAGGTTTTGTATTGTGTACAGATGCTTCCGGGGTCGGTTTGGGTACTGTGTTGATGCAGCATGGTAGAGTTGTGGCGTATGTATCGCGGTAGCTGAAGCCACATGAGGAGAACTACCCTACCCATGACCTTGAGTTGGCGGCTGTGATCTTTGCATTGAAGATTTGGAGGCATTATCTGTACGGCAAGAAGTTTGAGGTGTTCACTGACCATCAGAGTTTGAGATATGTGATCACCCAGAAGGACCTTAACCTCAGGCAGTGGCGGTGGATGGAGTATATGAAGGATTATAACTTCACCCTCTCCTATCATCCAGGCAGGATGAATGTCGTTGCCGATGCCTTGAGCAGGAAGGTCATGGTCAGCGCCATGATGGTGAGGAAGTGGAGGCTCTGGGAACAGGTGCCAGCCGTGACATTTAGGCTTAAGGTTCCCCAAGAGCCGGGGTCAGCTGTTCTTACGAGCTTGACTGTCACACCCGCCATTCGTCGGCAGGTGACAGATGCTCAGTGTGCAGACCCTGAGTTGCCCCGAATTTTAGCTTTGGCTGATGTGGAGTTTAGTGAGGACGGAGTCGTGAGATTCTGTGATAGGCTATACGTCCCGGCCGAAGAGCAGGTGAGGCGTGCGGTGTTACTAGAGGCTCATGGGAGTAGGTACACCGTGCACCCGGGAGCGACGAAGATGTATCGGAACATGAAGAGACAGTTCTGGTGGCCTGACATGAAGAGAGATATTGTCGAGTTTGAAGCAAGGTGCCTGACCTGTCAGCAGGTGAAGGTGGAGCATCAGGGACCAGGAGGTATGCTTCAACCCTTAGAGGTTCCCGCGTGGAAACGGGACCACATGACTACTGATTTTGTGGTGGGACTGCCGAGGACTCCGAGTCGGCAGGATAGTATTTGGTTGCTTGTGGATAGGCTGACGAAGACGGCTCGGTTATTACCGGTCAGAGTTAGCTGGAGTGTGCCCAAATTGGCTCGTCTTTATGTGGAGCGGATCGTACCTTTGCATGGGATCCCCATTTCCATTGTGTCAGATCGAGATCCGTGTTTCACTTCTGGATTCTGGAGGAGTTTCCAACGAGCTCTTGGCACCAAGTTAGCTTTTAGCTCAGCATATCATCCTCAGTCAGATGGTCAGTCAGAGAGGACCATTCAGACGCTAGAGGATATGTTGAGATCCTGTTGCCTGGAATGGCAGGGGAGTTGGTTTCACCATCTACCATTGGTAGAGTTTACCTATAACAACAGCTATCATTTGATCATTGGGATGGCTCCTTATGAGGCATTGTACGGGCGACCATGTCGGACTTCGCTCGATTGGTTTGAGGTTGGTGAACGTGTTATGACAGGACTAGAGTTGGTACAGTAGTGTGTGAATGTGGGGCATTTGGCCCATCAGAACATGTTGGTGGCTTAGAGTCGGCAGAAGAGCTATGCCGATAGGAGAAGGCAACCCCTCAGTTTCGAGGTCGGTGACCGAGTTATTGTCTCTGTGATTTTGATGATAGCAAACACTATAAGTCATCCTGTGTTTGCATGATAGATTGACTGTGCATTGATTCTTTGTGCATGATTTCACATGTGTATCATGTCATATGTGTATGCACTTGCTCTGAGTTTCTGTGATCCAGTGATCCATTTGCTTGATCTTTATTGCTGGCAGTGGAGTATGTGTGCATGCTATTTCATCAAATAGGTTGTGCATATGAGGGCTGTGGTGCTTGCATCTTACACTGCGTCTCATTCTGCGTCTCAGTGCATGTGCTGCGTCTCAGTCTGTGTCTCATGCTATGTCTGAGGGTGCGCAATCGAGGTCAGTGCAATGTATAGCTCGGTCGGTGCAAGTGTCTCTCATGCATGATCAACATCGGTGCATATTCTGTCTCAATCGGTCTGTACATGCTCTATTTCTTGGGTATAACATTCGGTGCAATCTTTGTTCCTAGTATCGATTGGGTCGGAGCAAAGAATGCTGTTGCATGCATATCAGGGTCGGTGCTAGTTGCACCTTGTGCATGACTGAGGTCGGTGCAAGTTGCACCTTGTACGTACTAGGGTCGTTGTTAGTATCATCTACTTGCATATCACATCTATCTCAGGTCAGTGCATACCTGCATGCTACATAAAAAGGGGTCAGTGCATATCTTGCCTTTGCATCTCACCTCTCAGGGTCGGTGTAATTTTTAAGTCCGTGCAATTCTTGACCAGCACGCACTGTTTGGTGTCGTTATTTCTTTGTCCGTGCATTTTTCTTCGTCATCTCGGTGCAAGTCTTTCCCTTGGACAGGATGTCTACATCTCAGTGCAACTCTTGCTTGGACCGCAAATCCAACTCGGTGCTTTTTCTGTCCTAGACATCTTTTGAGTTGGTGCATCCTCTGTTCTAGTCACTTCATATGTCAGTGCATGTTTTTAGACATTTTGACTCAGTGCATAGTTTTCCTCCTGTGCCTCGTGGAATCATGTCGGTGCAATCCATTGATCACCTTGTACTAAGTCAGTACAATGGTTGAATTGCATATTTCTACTCAGTGCATGTTATGTTTACTTTCTCATTACGTCTGTGCAAACTGTGCTAATTGTTTAACTAATGTCTTGTGTTTCTGATAGAGTTTTCTCTCCGAGGAGGGGTACGTGATCCAAGGCAGATCATCCTCTAAAAGAATGCCACGTGGAAGGCTACAACGCTCAGATGGTGACACGTGGATGAGAGCCTTCTGGAAGCATATGGGCAGGAGTTCTTCCTCCACACGCCCAATAAGAGAATATAAGATGTTGCAGATCGAAGGCAGAAAAGGAGAAGTTCTTGACAGCCTAATCGAGAGAGCCAGCAAAAGAAGAAGAAGAAGTCCAGAGAGAGCGAGAGAGCTACAAAGTGAAGAGAGAGAGAGAGAAAGATCTGAGAAGTGAAGAGAATGCTAAGGAAGGAGAAGAGAGAGTTTCCCTTGAAGACTTGTTTTGGAATTGCTCCTCGGAGCTACAGTTGTTTTTATTTTTATTTTTATTTTTTGTTTGTTCTTTTCATCTGCTCAGTGTGTTCTTCCGATCCTCTGGTTTGAGGTTGGGGTTCCTCCTGTGGTCTCAGGAGAAGGGAGACTTGGTCTTCGGTTTGCGAGTGACCTAGTATCGCTCGTGGTTGTTCCCTCTGGTGTGGAGGAAGAGAGGTCCTAGACCTCTGGTTGTGTGAATTACTGGGAGCAATTCACTGTTTCCCTCTGGTGCGGAGGAAGAGAGGTCCGTCACCTATGGTTTGCTAATGACGGGGTGTCACTAGCGGTTCCCCTCCTGTTTGGAGGAAGGGAGGTGTGCCTCCGGTTCTAGTTCTGTGGGTAGCAGAGCTAGGGTGCTGATCTTGTGAGTTGCAAGATCAGGTTGAGGGATTTGTCTCCCTCGGTCCAAGCTGTTTGGTAGCATCTGTTACAAACTGAGTCTGCGGTTCTTGCTTTTGCAAGGGAAGCCTCACTTCAGTTTGGGGTGAGGGGTGGACGTAGGCAGACTGTGGGTCTGGCCGAACCACCTAAAAATATCCTATCCATCGTGATTTGCCTTGCGTACTGTTCCATATCATCTATCCCCCTTCTCAGGTTGTTTGAGCGTTCTATATCAGAAGCTTTTCTGTGTGATTTCACTTTGAATTTGATATTGTTGTTAAGTGTTCGACTGAGTGCTTAATAGAGACATATGCTTCTTAGTGCTTCTTATTCCTTGAGTGAATTTGTGAGATGAGTCTGCGCGATTCCTTGGGTTATCTATCTTCAGTTTTTTTTTGCAAGAAAGCTCAGTAGTCTCATTATATCTCATTGAGCGTAGGCAAAGTTTTATTCCGCTATAATTTTTTTTGGGGGATTCATTCACCCCCCCTGAATCCGTGGCTAGCATCACAACAATTGGTATCAGAGCCAGGTTACTGTTTCATCGGATCCAACGATCCATAGTAGATCCTACAGTTTTTCTATTGTGGTGTTTTTCAGGTCACCGTTTAGTGTCTTGAAACTGTTTGTTGTTTTTCATCCATGGCTTATCCACCGGTCTTTGATGGTACTGATTTCAATCTGTGGTTCAACAACTTGCACATGTTTGTCAAGTTTGTTGATTCTGATCTGTGGAAGCTCATTTCACACGGTCCACATAGGTTACCAAAGAGCAAGTCCAAATGGACTGATAATCATAGATCTATGTGCCATAAAAATCAAAAAGCTAGGAACTAATGAAGGCAGCTACTAACAAGGCTTTGCACTCTTGTTTCCATAATTGCAGGTTAGCCAAGGAAATACTGGACAAGCTGAAAACTGCCAGCCATGGAAATGGAGACCAATGCATGATGGCAAATGGCAGTAATCAAAGTAGCAGCCAAAATGAAGAAGATGATGATGATGAGGTAAACCTCTTTGACAATTTTACTCTAGATGATTGGAAAGATGCATATGCTAGCTTGTTGGAGTCTTGTGAAAAATTGAGAAAACAGAATAAATCTCTGAAAAAGAAGTTAAATAATCATGCGAATGCTAATTCTGGAAGTGAGGACACTGAAATCCTGAAAACAGAAAATGACATATGTAGAAGACAACTAAAAGATTTTGATTTTATTACTTTAGATCTGAATCATTTGAAATCTAAAAAAGAAATGCTTAAGAATCAAATTGGCTCACTCAAAGAAGAAAATCAAGAGCTTGCATGTGAAATTTCTGAACTAAAGGAAAGACTTGGCTCGATTGATGATAATCAGGCTCATGTCAATAATGTAGTTCAAAATGAAAAACTCTTGAATGATTTTGAGTGCGTTAGCTCTGAATTGAATGCTCTGAAGTATGAGAATGAATGTCTTAGGAAACAATGTGAAAAACACACAGTTGAAACAACTTACTCTGATGAATCAGTTTGTAATAAATGTCAATTTCTAAAGGAATTGAATGAAAGCTTTCACAGTGATTTAGAATGGCATCAAAACTTAATTGCATCCTTGAGGGAAGAAAATAAAAATCTGTTGGATGAAAAATTGGAAACTGAACAAAGAGAGGAAATGCTGAGTGAAGAGTTGAATTCCAAATCTGATGACAATAGTGAACAAATTGAACAATTGAAATTAGAAAATGAGAGACTCAAACATCTCAACTCTGCTATTTCTGAAAAACTCTTAATCATAGAAAAAGGAAAATCTGTCTGTATAAAAGAGTCTAAAAAACTACACAATCTAGAACAAGAAGTTGAGAACTATAAAACTGCAAACAAAGTGCTAAATGAGTGTGTGAATTGCAGTGAACAAGAAATTGCTGGTTATGAATTACATATCGCATCCCTGGAAGATGAGATTAAGGACCTAAAGAATTCTTTGTCTAGATTTGTTGAAGGTCAATATAGCTTGGATAAGTTGCTAGGGATGAAAGTGAATTTTCAGAAAGAAGGGTTGGGCTATAACCCTATGAATAAAAAGAAATTTGAAAGAAAACTTTATACTTCTTTTGTGTGCAGTACTGAATCGAACACTACCTCCACTCCTCAAGTATTTCAGTTTACTGCTCAGAAATCTAATAATCAAACTGAGGAATCAAGAGAGAAAAATAATCTGAAGAAAAAGGCCGCAAACACCCATGTTCCTATTGTGCATACTGAAATCAAGTTACCCACACACTCACATGCATCTAAACAGAAAATGATTTGTCATTACTGTCACAAGATTGGCCATCTGATCCATGATTGTAAATTGATGGAAAAGGATGATCTGAATGCTAGTAGAGTCCATGCAAGGAAAGACCGTGTTAAGAATCATGCATTTCAGAATAAGGAAATTTCCTATTTTCATTGTGGCAAGATGGGCCACATTGCTGCCCGTTGCTGGCATGCCCGAGGAAAAGATCATTATAAACACCTTAGATTCTCTGCAAAACAGAATGCCTTTGGTAAAGATAAATTTGCTTGCAAAGGAAAAGCCTCTAAGTGTTTCATCTGTTGGAAGCCAGGCCATCTGGCTAGTGAGTGCTGGTCAGTGATCAAGAGAAGAAATTTCTCTTCCTGTTTTGAATGTGGGAAAATTGGTCACCGAGCCTCAGACTGTTGGTATTTGAAAAGGAACAATAACCTCCATGGCAGAAATAACAGAACTCCTGTTTACCCACAGAAAATTCATACCTTTCATATAAAGAAAAACCTGAATGCTTTTGCTTATTGTCATTACTGTGGAAAAATAGGACATATTATGGATGACTATTATATTTTGAAATCTGACAATTTCAATGCTGTAAGGATAAGGAAAGTACCTCCCAAAGGTACAACTGACTCTTCAGGACCCAAGAAATCTTGGGTACCTCTAAATAGAAAATGAGGTTCAGTCTGCTGGTGTGCCTTGGAGCTGAGAAATAAAAAGGGGTAAATAAACCAAGGCATCTGAATATGGTAAACCCCACTCTTGCACTCTTTCATGTTAGTTATATGAATTTTTCTTATTTTTGTCGTTATAGTTGCATGTCTTGATAATCCTGTCTGCTAGAATACATGTTTGCATTTTCATATGATACTTGCCTTGCTCTAATTGAAATTCTCTGAAAATCTGAGCTGATTGATGCTTGCATATGTCAAATGCATTTTCAAAGTGTCTGTAAATGTCAAGATGCTTATCTTACACAGACTCTGATGCATAAAATTTTCATCTGCATACATTTTCACATATGCATATCCAATTACATTGTCTTGCACACTTTGAAATTGGACACTGCATATAGGACTGCATTAGCATTACATTGTCATGCATGACCCAATGGTATATTAAATGGTAAGTTGGGAGAAAGGTAGATTATGTCTGTCCGGAAACTCACATCATGTGTGAGGTGGTCTTCTAGACTTAAGTACTCTACCTAGCACGATGGGTCTTTCATTGCATATGTTGCATGCAATCAAGGGGAGTAAATCAAGTCATTCTGTCTCCATCATTAACCTCATAACATATGCTACACTCAGAATTCAAATACCCAATGCATATGCACTATATATAAATCACATTCTAAATATACAAAAAGGATTGATTGACTGCACTTTGTCAAGGGGAGTCATTGGATGATCATTCATATCATCAGCATCATTCATAATTAACTTGCTGCATACATATTGAGAGGGGATGTTTTATGTTTAATTTGAACTAGAATAAGCCTCTATTCCGTTTCTTGATGATGTCGACACCCGGAGTCGACTCTTTTGAGAACTTCTTCTGTCAATTCATGATTCTATCTGAATTGTTCTCATCCTTGGCATCTTATTTTTGAAAAGAATCCTTACAATCCTTTATGAATCTGCTCTCTTGACAAACTAACTGTCATTTCATTATACATAGCTGCTAAAATCAGATATCTTCACTTATAAGAAGCAGTTATGCTCCATGAATGAGCTGATGGTCTAAATTTAATACACCTTAGAGAGTATAGACCAATTTCAATGAAAAGAAATGTTCTTTATTCTTTAATAGCTCTCAATCATTTTAATGTCTAATAGAGTCTATCAGAATCTGAAATCATCCAATTTCAGGGCAAATTGGTTGAGAAATCCAATAATGTGCATTGTTCTTAAACAACTCTTTCTGATATTCAGAAGTGACAATTGTGTATAATATGCAGAGCAATGGCCAAATGCGCTGAGAAACTGGGTTCCTTATCAAAAGTATGTGAACCTATGTCATGATGCTTCTTGGCTAACTCTATTCGAAAAATTATAAAGATAGTCAAATATGCTGAAACGAGAGCAATGGCCAAATGCGCGGAGAAACTGGGTTCCTTATCAAAAGTATGTGAACCTATGTCATGATGCTTCTTGGCTATCTCTATATTTCCTGAAACAGAATAGTAAATTCTGCTAAGTAACTAGGGGTATTGGCGTCTGATAAACGTATACCCTTATGTAAAAAGCATGGATTATACTTGACTGTTCTAAATCTCAAGAGCTTATTCCCTGAAATATATTACGGTCACCCTAGAGATAAATTCAGAAAATTGATCTTTGTTTAATCTCAATACATGTTTTGGATGCTTCTAAGATATCATGTGACCTTTAGATGATTAAGATGAAGTAAGATAAAATCTGATATGTTCTTTGGTAGTCTGATTTATTGCTATTAAAAGAGTTCATACAACTATTTTTGTTCAAGAATGCAGTACTTATTCTCTACCTTGTATCATGTTTAAATCATCATAATTTCAAGGCTGCAGTATATGAACTCTTATTCTTAAAGACACTGAGCTCAGCATGCTTTGATAATGAAAGATTACTTAGTTTGTCAATCAGATTTTATCTGCTCTATGATATTCCTGTTTGCAATTGTCACATCTTCATCATTCTGTTTGCCAAAGGCAAAAAGTGATAAATGGCTTGTGTTGATGCTTTCTGTCTGCATGAGGAAAGTTTGGTGCATGAGGGGTGTTTGGCTAAGGGGGAGTTTGTCATACTGATTGCATTTCATGACTGTCAGATTAGGTCCCCCTGCATAGTTCTCATGTCATACATGATTAGTTAATGAATTTGCATACATATAATTAACGAAATATCATCCATATTCAAAATGCCAAAAAGATTGTTTGAGTGCTTGACTCTCTTTGTTCATTTTATGATCCATGTTCTTCCAGGAATTCATCTCCAACATTGCTGTGTAGTTGGTTTCATGGCTCTATATTTCTTTCAGGACTCACTTGGCTCTATTTGTCTTGATCAATGCCCATAGGGGGAGACTGATCTCTCTGCATCCCTTCAAGACACTTAGGGAGCTTAGTTCATCCCTACATATTTTTTTTTCTGACATCAAGTCATTGATCTCTTTTTGCTAACGTCAAAGGGGGAGAATAATCTTGCTTGCTTGTGTATGACTCATAGTGTTGTGTGACTCATATAATCTTGCTTGCTTGTGTATGACTCATAGTGTTGTGTGACTCATAGTGTTGCCATCATCAAAAAGGGGGAGATTACTCTCTGTGATTTTGATGATAGCAAACACTAAAAGTCATCCTGTGTTTGCATGATAGATTGACTGTGCATTGATTCTTTGTGCATGATTTCACATGTGTATCATGTCATATGTGTATGCACTTGCTCTGAGTTGCTGTGATCCAGTGATCCATTTGCTTGATCTTTATTGCTGGTAGTGGAGTATGTGTGCATGCTATTTCATCAAATAGGTTGTGCATATGAGGGCTGTAGTGCTTGCGTCTTACACTGCGTCTCAGTGCATGTGCTGCGTCTCCGTCTATGTCTCATGCTATGTCTAAGGGTGCGCAATCGAGGTCAGTGCAATGTTTTATTTTAGCTCGGTCGGTGCAAGTGTCTCTCACGCATGATCAACATCGGTGCATATTCTGTCTCAATCGGTCTGTACATGCTCTATTTCTTGGGTATAATGTTCGGTGTAATCTTTGTTCCTAGTATCGATTGGGTAGGTGCAAAGAATGCTGCTGCATGCATATCAGGGTCGGTGCTAGTTGCACCTTGTGCATGACTGAGGTCGGTGCAAGTTGCACCTTGTACGTACTAGGGTCGTTGTTAGTATCATCTACTTGCATATCACATCTATCTCAGGTCAGTGCATACCTGCATGCTACATAAAAAGGGGTCAGTGCATATCTTGCCTTTGCATCTCACCTCTCAGGGTCGGTGTAATTTTTAAGTCCGTGCAATTCTTGACCAGCACGCACTGTTTGGTGTCGTTATTTCTTTGTTCGTGCATTTTTCTTCGTCATCTCGGTGCTAGTCTTTCACTTGGACATGATGTCTACATCTCGGTGCAACTCTTGCTTGGATCGCAAATCCAACTCGGTGCTTTTTCTGTCATAGACATCTTTTGAGTCAGTGCATCCTCTGTTCTAGTCACTTCATATGTCAGTGCATGTTTTTAGACATTTTGACTCAGTGCATAGTTTTCCTCCTGTGCCTCGTGGAATCATGTCGGTGCAATCCATTTATCACCTTGTACTAAGTCAGTACAATGGTTGAATTGCATATTTCTACTCAGTGCATGTTATGTTTTACTTTCTCATTACGTCTGTGCAAACTGTGCTAATTGTTTAACTAATGTCTTGTGTTTCTGACAGAGTTTTCTCTCCGAGGAGGGGTACGTGATCCAAGGCAGATCGTCCTCTAAAAGAAATCACGTGGAAGGCTACAACGCTCAGATGGTGACACGTGACTGAGAGCCTTCTGGAAGCATATGGGCGGGAGTTCTTCCTCCACATGCCCAATAAGAGAATATAAGAGGTTGCAGATCGAAGGCGGAAAAGGAGAAGTTCTTGACAGCCCAAACGAGAGAGCCAGCAAAAGAAGAAGAAGGAGTCCAGAGAGAGCGAGAGAGCTGCAAAGTGAAGAGAGAGAGAGAAAGATCTGAGAAGTGAAGAGAATGCTAAGGAAGGAGAAGAGAGAGTTTCCCTTGAAGACTTGTTTTGGAATTGCTCTTCGGAGCTACAGTTGTTTTTATTTTTGTTTTTGTTTTTCGTTTGTTCTTTTCATCTGCTCAGTGTGTTCTTCCGATCCTCTGGTTTGAGGTTGGGGTTCCTCCTGTGGTCTCAGGAGAAGGGAGACTTGGTCTTCGATTTGTGAGTGACCTGGTGTAGCTCGTGGTTGTTCCCTCTGGTGTGGAGGAAGAGAGGTCCTAGACCTCTGGTTGGGTGAATTGCTGGGAGCAATTCACTGTTTCCCTCTGGTGCGGAGGAAGAGAGGTCTGTGACCTCTAGTTTGCTAATGACGGGGTGTCACTAGCGGTTCCCCTCCTATTTGGAGGAAGGGAGGTGTGCCTCCGGTTCTAGTTCTGTGGGTAGCAGAGCTAGGGTGCTGATCTTGTGAGTTGTAAGATCAGGTTGAGGGATTTGTCTCCCTCGGGGCAAGCTGTTTGGTAGCGTCTGTTGCAGACTGAGTCTGCGGTTCTTGCTTTTGCAAGGGAAGCCTCACTTCGGTTTGGGGTGAGGGGTGGACGTAGGTAAACTGTGGGTCTGGCCGAACCACCTAAAAATATCCTGTCCATCATGGTTTGCTTGCGTACTGTTCCATATCATCTATCCCCCTTCTCAGGTTGTTTGAGCGTTCTATATCAGAAGCTTTTCTGTGTGATTTCACTTTGAATTTGATATTACTGTTAAGTGTTCAACTGAGTGCTTAATAGAGACATATGCTTCTTAGTGCTTCTTATTGCTTGAGTGAATTTGTGAGATGAGTCTGCGCGATTCCTTGGGTTATCTATCTTCAATTTTTTTTTGCAAGAAAGCTCAGTAGTCTCATTATATCTCATTGAGCGTAGGCAAAGTTTTATTCCGCTATAGTTTTTTTTTTGGGGATTCATTCACCCCCCCCTCTGAATCCGTGGCTAGCATCACAACATGAGTATCTTTGAGGGTTCCTCCTATGAAGGGAGTGATGCGCTTTGGCCGGCATGGGAAGTTGAGTCCCCGCTCTGTTGGCCCTTTCCTCATTGTTGAGCGCATTGGTGAGGTTGCTTATCGGTTGCAGCTTCCTCAGGAGCTATCTTCTGTTCATGATGTGTTTCATGTCTCCATGCTGAGGAAGTATATGTCCGATGATTCTCATGTGTAGGAGGATTCTGTTTGGCCCGAGGTGACTCCCGATCTGTCTCTACCAGAGTTCCCCATCCGTATTGAGGATCGGCGAGATCAGCACCTGCAGAACAAGGTTATTCCCCTAGTTAAGGTGGTGTGGTAGCGGCACTCCGGCGGCAAGGCGTCTTGGGAGCATGAGGGAGAGATGCGTCAGTAGTTCCGTTATCTCTTCGAGTGAGTTTCTCCCTTTCTTTTCTCCCGTGTTTTATTTTAAATTTCGAGGATGAAATTTATTTAAGGGGGAAGGGCTATAATATCCCGAACCCCTCGGATCCTCCTTTTCAGGTCCCGGATTTATTTTCTCAGAGAATTTGTTCTCATCATACCTGGAATTATTTTTCGGACATCTTTCGGGTTCGGATCCGTGTGTTTCGGATCAGTTTCGGAGGTCCCGGAACGTGTTTCGCAGTTTCTGCGTATTTTTCTCTAGCAAACCTACAGAACCCCGTAGCGGGCGAACTGAGTCGTTCACCTACTCCGGGATGGTACCTGTGCGACCGGCGTGTTCCGAGGATCGCGGAAATGTATTTTTCTATTTTTTCATATTTTTCAAAAAATCAGGATTTTCTATATAAACCCCATTTCCTTTCTTTTTCTTTAATTCTTCTTTTCTTCTTCTTCCTCCTTCCTTCCTCCCGTGAGCGACCGGCGCCCCTCTCCTCCCCCTCTCCCAATCGACGATGCGATTGTTGATTTATTTTTTGATGAGTTCCTATCCCGCCCCCTTAAACTAATACATGCATAAACATGTGAGCCAAAGAAAAGGGGGATGAAAGGATGAGAAATACTAACCATGATCGCCACCAACGTTCCAACAACGCCGAAAGGATGAAGAGATATGAGAACGGCGCCGTGTACCATGGAAAAGGATGGAAACTTGATCGCGCTTGAAACGGGGTGTGGGGAATAATGTGGATTCAAACCCCCTCGTCCTCCAGCCGGCTAGAAGAAGAGGGCCTCACGTCCATATCATACTCTCCTGCAAAACAAAGATCAAAACACAAAGGTAAAAACCCATTAGAACATGAAATGTACCATCAATCCCAAAGTGATAAAATAGCATGAATAAAAGGGGGAGAACGCACCGGGGGAGGGTGTTTTAACCCTTGTGGAAGGGTGGAAATAATAGGTGTGTGTGTTGTGCAAGCATAAGATTTGAAATCATGAAATTTGATGGAGAGAATAGAGAGAAAACGATGATGCAAAATGGGGAAAAACGCATGTGTAGCAGAAAAATAGTATTTTGTGATGATTTGTGATTTTGAGAGGAGGAGAACTAAGAGTATAGACCACGGAATTAAGTCCAAAAGGGTGCAATGGAAAGCCAATACTTCCCTCTTCAAGTCAGGGTCAAAGGATTGAGTCAGCGGTGTAGCATGGCTTCGCCCCGAACCAAGAAAGAGCCCCCTGTCGCCACTGTGAATTGGGCAGTTTATATAGAGTTTTCAGAGAAAGCCTCATCTTCTTATCACAATTCCCAGAGATATAGTCCAAGATAAATCTAGTTCTATAAATCAAACTCGAGATAATACTAAGGATAAGAGATAGGAACAAATGGAGATCAATTCGGAGGAGTATTCTAGAAGATATGCTCGCCGCAAGATAGGCCCGTCGCACTGGAAATCAGAGTGACTCAAACTAGGATGCATAAATCCTGAACTTTCAACCATGATTCCGAGAGATATAGCCAATGAAAATTCGAGCTCTATATATCAAACTCAACATAATACAAAGGGAAAAAGATAGGAACAAACGGGGATCAATTCGGAGCTACATTCTAGAAGATATGGCCCTTGGAAGATGGCCACGACGAATAGAAACGGGATAGAGTCCAGCACGAGCGGGACTCTTGGGCTGGCTAGCGGTCTATCATAGGACCGCAAGGGGATGGCAAACGGTTCAGGGGGTGACCGCAAGGCTCTAGGGGTGAAACGGGATGATTTCAAACAAGTTTATGAAAAATGGTCTAGTGAATGACCGTTTTTTATGGGCTAGCAGTCTAGCAAATGACCGCTAGCATGTTGGAGGAAAAATTCTGGGCATACTTTGCGTGACTTTGGAAATTGGATCATATCTCAAAAATTGTGCAGAACTGGGGATGCCACCCAAGAGGCTGATGAGGTCCCGTAAGGGTTGGAGGGGGGTTTGTCGAGGAGTTGCATAACGAATTGGAATTGCAGGTGCGCAATATAATTAAAGCTGGAATTAATAAATTAGGTGCGGAAGCAAAATAAAATATCAGAGTGGTAAGATATTTACAATAGTCCAGATTTTTCAAAATAAATAGGTCCCACAACCAAAAAGAGGTCCAATGTACAACTACACGGGGCATACCACGGTCAAAAGTACAAAAGGGACGAACCGACTACAGCTGGCACTCTATCGACGGTCGGCAAAACCACGAGACGGATCGGCGGACGACTGGGGCGGCTCACCTGAAAGAAGAAAGGGTGAGTCACAGCCAGACTCAGTAGGCAAGCAGGCATATATACAAGTAATTAGAGCATGCATTTAAACAATAAACATGCAGATGCACAATTAACACAATTATAGCAAAGCTGGAGAATCTATCTAAGCAGTTAAAATAACTGACTGGATGGCAATTAAATAAATAATAACGACAGGAGCTAGCGTCAGGAACTAGCGTCAGAAACTAAATCTACCAATAGAATAAACCACCACTAACCAAGTGAAGTGAGAGACGAAACAACCCACTAGAAGGACGAGACTAGATGCGTCCCCTGACGGCTTATACTGCGTCTCAGGCAACTCGCAATTCTGGAACGCGACAAGCGAGAGGCGTAACAGGACCAAACCAAGTACTAGTCAGAGAGACACTCGTCAGTGCCAGTCCAAGTCTTCGACCACGTGTGCACACACTGACTCCTGCCTAGAGCCAGGCCTCTAGCTAGTCCCCCCCCCTGTTGGACGCAACGGTCACCGCAGGGGCCCACGGTAACTAGATTACAAACCGTTCATTGGGAACACCCCTCCACCTCTCTCGGGTAGGATGACACACTTGGTCGCTGGGCTACGACTAGTGGTTCCATCACAAGGAAAGAGAAAGCAATCCCATCTGGATCTAATAGCAAGCCATCATTTATAAAATAACTTAAACATGGCATAAATATAACATGGAATGCATTAGAAATTGAACATACATGCTTTAAAAATCCAGGAGAATGTAACGGTCCAGGACTACCGCGTCACAGTGCGTGACAGGCTGGGATAGGTGCGCTAAAAGACTGTGACGCGCCCTTAGTGGGCCGTCACAGGCACCCGAGGTTTTATAGGGGACATAGGCTGTAACGCCCCTGGACAGGGGCGTTACGCTGAATGTAACGTGCCTCCCCGGTCCGTTACGCTTGCCCGAATTATAAAAACCCATAGTTTTTCTATAGCGTAACGCACCTGGAGTGGTGCGTCACGAGGCTGTGACGGTCGCGCGATGGACCATCACGCCAATCACCCTAAATGGCCAACTGGTCAAAATGGTCATGTAATAGGCCCATGTGGTCCGTTACATCCAGCGTGACGGACTGGAACGATCCGTTGTGCTGCATGTAACGCACACTTGAGGGTCCGTTACAGTGTAACGGTCTCTAGAAGGACCGTTACACGGACTGGAAAACGATCGGGACGAGTTCAAAACCGAACTCCCTCCTGGTCGAGCTGGATCGACGGGAAACACGGAAAAACTATAAAACCTGCCAAACCACAACATTTAACAACTAATCTACACAGCAAAATGGAAAAACAATGCCCATGCAATGATTCACAAGAATTTTAGGCTAAATTACACTAAAAATGGAATTTCATGGAAATCGAGGAAAATGACTACGCATGGCGGTGCATGTGGTGCCAAACTGTTCCTAGTGAGGCAAGGAGTCCATCCCCCTACCTCTTACGCGGTGGGAATGCTGATTCGGTGCCGAACGGTCGACGGGAGCCTCACTGTCCTCACGGCTCCACGCGCCACCACGCTCCACGGATCGAGGGAAGAAGGGCGTCTTCGTGATCAACGCGACACGACCTTCCCAACGGTACCTCCCTTGCCTCAATCAGCGGTCGTCTGGACCAAAACCGAGAGAGGAGAGAGGTTTCAAGAAATTAGGCCAAAATATAATAATATTGGGTTTTGCACAGAAATCGTTGAAAACGACGACGGATGACGACGTCAATAGGTTCCTGGCGAGACGAGGAAACCATCTCCCTACCTGGATCGCGTCGAAGCCCGCGGATCGATGCAGATCAGACGACAGGGCGTCGCGGCTCCTCTCGACCCGTCTCGTCTCCACGCTCCACGAATCGGGGGAAGAAGGGCGCCATCACGATCCTCGCGTCGAGCCCGTTCCAAAGGTACCTCTCTCGTCGCGATCCGAGGCCTAACGGATCGAAACCGAGAGAGAAAGGGAGAGAATGAGAGAGAACGTGTGAGGGAGAGAGGGGATGAGAGAGAGATTGAGAGTGAGTGAGGGGAGAGAGAGAGATGCGTGAGTTTTTTTAAAAAATTGATTTTTCTATTTTTATTTTTTTGTAAAAATTCTTTAAATTGCAGTTTAACCCCTCAAAGAACTAAAATTATAAATATGCCCAATTCATTTATATAAATACTTTAACCAATTCAATTAAATGCATAAAAATACCCTAAAAATCCGTAAAAATAGCCTAAATTCACAGAATTAAACCTAGATCTGAACCACTAAGAATCCGTTTAAGACACGGGTCTTACAGTCTCTCCCTCCTAAAAAGAATTTCATCCCCGAACTTAAACAGATGGACAAGGAGGAAACTTGAAGGAAATTACACCTAACGGCAGGAATAAACAAACGAAAAGAACAGAAGCGGATACCTTGAAAATAGAAGGCTGGTTTTTCGCGTGGCTTAAAATAGACTCGCTTGGATCTGCAGTCAACCACGGCACCATATAATTCCAGCCAGTCCATGCCTAGAATAGCGTCATACTAGGCCAATTGCAATGCATAAAGCCTAGCTGGCAACTGCCGATCACTGACGACAATAGGGGAGTCTTCCAGGCACAATGGAGTGGACATGAAATCTCCAGAGGGTAACTCGACAAGTAACTCACAGAACACCTCGGTCATCGGCTCCTCAATACAAGCAATAAAATCCTCGGACACAAAAGAATGAGAAGCACCAGAATCAAAAAGAACATGAGCTGGACGATAATAAATCAAAACCGTACCTTCTACCAGATTAGATGCCACAGCTTCTGCACGAGTAATATGAGTGACCCTGCCTCTCGGAGGACAGCTGGCTACAGAAGACTACTGGGGAGGAACTGGAGCAGGCAAATAAAGCGGCTGAGGTTGAGGTGGCGGAGGAAGACGAAACTGAGGCTTCTGCGGCTGGGTAGATTGCGAGAACTGCACCGGCTTCAGCCTCAGCGGATAGTCTCGGACTACGTGACCCGACTGATCACAGCGAAAATAGACGATCGGCAAAGAACACGGCACGCCTGGATGACTACCACCACACCTCGGACACGGATGTTGCTGACTACCGGAAAAATCTTGGCGCGGTCGAACAGAAGGAACGAACAGCTGACTCGCATCAGAAGACGCAGAATGATCAAACTTCGTCTTAGACTTCTTATTCTTGAATTGCCGGAAACGGGACTCAGAAGGCGAAGAAAAACAACTGACAGCAGGAACAGTAGAAGGAACTCCTGGGACAGACGGCTGGTAAGTCGGCTGAACTATTCCAGCCTGAGAAAGCCCTCGAGTCCTCGCCATTTCCAACTCCAATGCAACAGCTGCCTGGTACGCTACATCTAACTCAGATACTCAGGTCGCGAACAACGGCAGGCTCAATTCCGCTTTCAGTCTGTGCAAAAACTGCTGAGTCTTTATAGCTTCATCAACAAGAATATGAGGCGCATACCGGCCCAATTCAATGAACTTATCCTGGTACTGCAACACTGTCATGTCACCTTGCGTCAGCTCCAAAAACTGATACCTTTTCGCTAACTTGAAGCAGGTCGGAGTGTAGGCACGCTCGAAAGTAGCAACGAACTCTGCCCAGGTGATTTGCCGAAGCGGACGAGAACAGAAGGCGACCTCCCACTCCGTGGTCCACCAGGTGCGCGCTGTACCCTGAAGCTGATAAGTGGCCAACATGACCTTCTCATCCTTCGCGCACTCCATCGATTGGAACGCGCACTCAGTGGCATCAAGCCACACTCTAGCTGTCTCCGGGTCTGATTGGTCCTCAAAGGTCGGTGGGTGGAACAGCAGGAATTCCTTGAGTGCTCTGCCATGACCACCAGGCAAATCATCTTGGGGAACTGGAACAGGCACAGCTTGAGCTGGAGCTGGCACGACAGGGGGAGGAACAGGCACAACAGGAGGAGGAAAAGTGCCCCCCTCTTCCTGGGGAACATGAGCTCTCCTTTTTCGTGGCGTTCTCTTTTTTCGCGGTGGCATCTTGAAGCTAGAAAACATACGACAATGGAAAACACATCCGTAAGTACGGAAAACATCCTAAGCCAGCAACAGACGACTCAGTGGACTTGCTCTGGACCAGCACAAATTTTAATTCCTAACACAAATCCCCAACACCGCTCTGATACCAACTATAACGACCTAGAGCTCCGGGTACCGATAGCCCGATATCATCGGATTACTGGTACCAAGAACTGGGGATGCCACCTAAGAGGCTGATGAGGTCCCGTAAGGGTTGGAGGGGGGTTTGTTGAGGAGTTGCATAACAAATTGGAATTGCAGGAGCGCAATATAATTAAAGTAGGAATTAATAAATTAGGTGCGGAAGCAAAATAAAATATCAAAGTCGTAAGATATATACAATAGTCCAGATTTTTCAAAATAAACAGGTCCCACAACCAAAAAGAGGTCCACTGTACAACTATACGAGGCATACCCCGGTCAAAAGTACAAAAGGGACGAACCGACTACAGCTGGCACTCTATCGACGGTCGGCAAAATCACGAGAAGGACCGGCGGACGACTGGGGCGGCTCTCCTGAAAGAAGAAAGGGTGAGTCACAGCCAGACTCAGTAGGGGTCACGCAGATCCCTACCTCGTACTAAACAGGTAAGCAGGCAAATATAAAAGCAATTAGAGCATGCATTTAAACAATAAACATGCAGATGCACAATTAACAGAATTATAGCAAAGCTGGAGAATCTATCTAAGCAGTTAAAACAACTAACAGGATGGCAATTAAATAAATACTAACGACAGGATCTAGCGTCAGGAACTAGCGTCAGAAACTAAATCTACCAATAGAATAAACCACCACTAACCAAGTGAAGTGAGAGACGGAACAACCCACTAGAAGGACGAGACCAGATGCGTCCCCTAACGGCTTATACTGCGTCTCAGGCAACTCGCAAGTCTAGAACGCGACAAGCGAGAGGCGTAACAGGACCAAACCAAGTACTAGTCAGAGCGACACTCGTCAGTGCCAGTCCAAGTCTTCGACCACGTGTGCACACACTGACTCCTGCCTAGAGCCACGCCTCTAGTTAGTTCCCCCCCGGTGACCACAGGGGCCCACGATAACTAGCTTACAAACCGTTCATTGGGAACACCCCTCCACCTCTCCCGGGTGGGACGACACACTTGGTCGCTGGGCTACGACTAGTGGTTCCATCACAAGGAAAGAGAAAGCAATCCCATCTGGATCGAATAGCAAGCCATCGTTTATAAAATAACTTAAACATGGCATAAATATAATGTGGAATGCATTAGAAATTGAACATGCATGCTTTAGAAATCCAGGAGAATGTAATGGTCCAGGACTACCGCGTCACAAGGTGTGACGGGCTGGGATAGGTGCGCTACAAGACTGTGACGTGCCCCAAGTGGGCCGTCACAGGCACCCGAGGTTTTATAGGGGACACAGGCTATAACGCACCAGGATAGGGATGTTACGCTGAATGTAACGCGCCTCCCCGGTCCGTTACGCTTGCCCGAATTATAAAAACCCATAGTTTTTCTATAGCGTAACGCACCTGGAGTGGTGCGTCACGAGGCTGTGACGGTCGCGCGATGGACCGTCACGCCAATCACCCTAAATGGCCAACTGGTCAAAATGGTCATGTAATAGGCCCATGTGGTCCGTTACATCCAGCGTGACGGACTGGAACGATCCGTTGTGCTGCATGTAACGCACACCTGAGGGTCCGTTACAGTGTAACGGTCTCTAGAAGGACCGTTACACGGACTGGAAAACGATCGGGACGAGTTCAAAACCGAACTCCCTCCTGGTCGAGCCGGATCGACGGGAAACGCGGAAAAACTATAAAACCTGCCAAACCACAACATTTAACAACTAATCTACACAGCAAAATGGAAAAACAATGCCCATGCAATGATTCACAAGAATTTTAGGCTAAATTACACTAAAAATGGAATTTCATGGAAATCGAGGAAAATGACTACACATGGCGGTGCATGTGGTGCCAAACTGTTCCTAGTGAGGCAAGGAGTCCATCCCCCTACCTCTTACGCGGTGGGAATGCTGATTCGGTGCCGAACGGTCGACGGGAGCCTCACCGTCCTCACGGCTCCACGCGCCACCACGCTCCGCGGATCGAGGGAAGAAGGGCGTCTTCGTGATCAACGCAGACATGACCTTCCCAATGGTACCTCGCTTGCCTCGATCAGCAGTCGTCTGGACCAAAACCGAGAGAGGAGAGAGGTTTCAAGAAATTAGGCCAAAATATAATAATATGGGGTTTTGCACAAAAATCGGTGACGCGACGTCAATAGGTTCCTGGCGAGACGAGGAAACCATCCCCCTATTTCGATCGCGACGAAGCCCGCGGATCGGTGCAGATCAGACGACGGGGCGTCGCGGCTCTTCTCTGTTGGATTAGGTGGAATGTCAAACTAGAGGGGAGGGGTGAATAGGTTGACCCTTTAAAAAACTTTATGCAAGATCACACTCGAATTAAAGAGCAGAATGATAATTAGAAGTTCAGTAACCAAACAGCATGAGAGTCGTGCCTAATCAAGCATCTAACGAAAGGTAGATAATGTGAGAAATCAAACCACAAAAGGAACATAGTTTTTTATGGTGGTTCGGTCTCCCTGTGGAGACCTACGTCCACCCCTCACTAAACCAGCAAGGATCCCTACTGAGCTTTACAGCTTAGCTACACCACGGAACTACTTCCTCACATACACCGCTGAGCATTACAGCTTGGGTTAACCAGAGGAACAGATCCTCTAACCCGCTGACAAACAGCTTGCAGGCAACATGCCCAAATTCCCTTGATCCAAGCACAGTCTGCTGGATCAAACCCCTCCCTATACTCTAACCAGTACGAGGGAGAAACAATATAATAGAGTTCAAATCAAAAAGACAAGTAATAAATGAAATCACTCAGTAAATAAAAAGGCAATCTCAGATCTGTGAAGCAGCCGAATCTCTGGCTTGAATTTAGAAAACTGGAAGAAGAAGCTTCAACGATTAGCTGATCTTCTCCTTCTGAAATGTAGATGAGCTTCCAAGGATCGCTGCTCCTAGATCTCCTCCAGTCTTCAGCAGATCGATATGAGGATGAAGATGAACTCCCAGTTCCTCTCGTGAGCTTCTCTTCCTCAGCCTTGTCCGCAGCAGCTTCAAAATCTCTAACACCTTCCGCAATTCAGCAATTCCCGCGCTCATTTCCAGATCCATGCATATATACATCTAGTGGGCCCCAACCAGATATTCTGGTCAGTCCCCTGATTGCTACGTGTAGAGCCTTCTGGAATCGCGAGGGAAAAGACGAGATCTCAAGCGCTTTTTGGCTGATGTGGCCTTTGATGTCACTACGATTGGGGTCCACCCAACTAATCTCGAAGGAAGTTCAGATGGCGTCAACCCATTGAGTCCCTAGGGTTGACGCAGCCTTGAGATGCCTCATATGGCTTGAATGTAAGACTGGATGCGTTGATGCATGGGGTCGCTGCGTCGACCCACTGAACTGACCCAGAGCCAACTTCACATCAGAATGAGCTGCTGCGTCGACGCTATCCTTATGTAGCGTTGACGCACTGGTGTATTCTAGTGAACCATTAACACTACCTTTTTAACTGCTGCGTCGACGCTGCTCTACTGTGGCGTTGACGCAGTGAAGTAGGTCTGTGAATGCCTTTGCTCCTTATGCTAATGAGTTGACGCTGCAATAGCGTGGAGTTGACGCAGTGAAGTGAATCTGTGAATCCCTCTTCAACTGATGCGTGGACGCCTTGAACTCCCAGCGTCGACCCTGTTCCTTTCTTGCATCAAAAGGAAATCAAATGGAAGCGTTACTGAATCAAGACTTTATTTAACATTTTGGGTTGAATACTACATTCACATCTCATGGTTGTCATCATCAAAACCAGGGGCACAATAATCTCCCCCTTTTTGATGATGGCAACTATGAGGTGAATGCCATTGCATCTAAATAACAAATGTATCATCCAGATCAAACAAGAAAGTTCAGATCAACAAGGAATTCAATTCAGTGACTGACACAAACACCAATTTTTATCATTCATTTAAGTCCAGGGTTTTACATCATAGATAAAGACAAAAAGTAAGAAATTTCAGTCAGTCAACACATTTGATGCAGATGCAATGCAGTTCTAGTTTAGACTCGAGTTCATGTCTCTCCCCCTTTGACATCATCAGGAAGGGGAGGAGATGAGGAAGCCTGAAGTACAGTTGCAGACACAATATCCAACTGTTAATGAAGCTGAGCCATGGAAGCTGCCATAGTGTCCATCCTTTCAGAAAGCAGCTGATCTCTGTTCACCACAAACTTGTTGTATTCTTTGAGCTTAGTAGAAATACCATCAAACCAGTTGTGCAGTATATCAAACAGATAGTCCACCTGAGCTTTCTGCCGAGATCCCCATTCAGGTACAGAGGAGGATGCTTCAGTTGGTGGAGGGCAGTACACATCACGCTGATCTTCAATGGTGGGTGGAAAGTTTTCTTTTAAAATATGCAGCACATCCACAACCTCATCACCGACTAGAGTGGTTCGTTCAAACAGTTTAGCAATGTCATGACCAAAAGATGTAATCTTTTCAAACAAAGTTTGAACCTTTTCACTGAACTCATTGTTCTTGTCAATCAGGGTGGAATATTTCAAGTTCAACTTGGATTGGTTTTCTCTGACATCATAGTTGTATGTCTGTACACTCTGTATCTTGTGCAGACATTGTTGATGCACGTTTTGTAAGTTACGCATGACTGAACCAGCTTTCTGACAAGCTTGAAGAAGAGATTCCATAAATTCATGAAGCTTCTTGTTTGACTTGAATTTATCACGTGTAAACTTTTCCCATCTACTGTCTAATTTCTGTTCAAGGTGTGACAGCCTCATATCCGTTGTTGAACTTAGGTGCATTATGGAGGAGTCAATACTCTTGAATTTTGTTTCCAAAAATTGAATGAGAGTAGGATTGATACCAGAAAAATCATTCTGAGAGTTGGCTGGAATCTCCTCAGAAGTAGATGCAGGTCCCCTTGGTGGAGAGAGTTCTGGAAGAGGACCTTGTACTATGACAAGTTCTCTGGAATCAACAGGAAACACAGGAGTATCATCTTGTACATTGTAATCATCCTGGATATTGCTGAACTCTTGGTATTCCATTCTGGCTGAACTAGCTTCAGGTCTATCTGCCCTAGCCTCTGGTCTTTCCATTCTGTTTAGACTGGCCTCTTGTTGAGTTTGTGTTGCAGTTCTGGCTTCATGACCAGTTTCCACTGAGGTAGGCACTGGTTTCGGACTTGGCAGAACCCTAACAGGCTGTCCATCTATAATTTTAAATCCCATGAATTTTTGAATGTAGGAAAGGGAGTATATGTTCCCTTTAGGAATAGTCAGTTTCTTCTCACTACCAAAATATACTCCAACTTTTCGAAAAATGGCAGTTAATGGAGCAGCATATGGGAGTGTCCTAGATTGTGTTAAACAAGTTCCCATGGTCTGAATGACTACATCTGACAATGAAATATTTATCTTTTTCAGCATGCAATACAGTAAAAATCTCTGCATCTTAGTGACACGTTCCCTACCACTGCTCTGAGGTGTTATCATTGAAGTGCAATATATGGTGGAGCAGTCTATTGAATGGAGGGAACTGATTTGCTTTAAGACTAGATAAAAAAGTATCCCTAATGACTGTAGGATCACTGGGTTTGTCAGTCAAAAGAGCATAAGCTGCATGTTCATCAAACTGAAAACTGTGTAATTGAACCCCATTCATTGGAATTTTCCAAGCTCTGGCAAATAGTTTGTTTGTCAATTCGAAACTAACATTCCTGACAGTTGAAGAAATTTTGGGGATCTGAGGTTCATACTTCAAATTGTGGTAAAATTCCCTGACTAGGGTGGGGTAATAAATCTTATGATTTGTAACAAAAGACCACCAACCCTGATAATCCAAAGTAGGGAATAGTTGCGAAAAAACCTCAAGCATCTCATCGTCGGTAGCAACAATATACCGTGGAATAAGGACCTTCAGAGGTTCTTCCACGTTGATGGTGAGAGAGGGATCAGAAGACCGTGCATGAGAGCTGTCCGCACCTTTCTTGCCCTTCGCAACACCTGAAGATGTAACCTGCTCCTCTGTCCTGACGGTAGATAGCTTTCTCTTTTTGGTTGGCGGGCTTGGATGAAGACGGCATTTCCGAAGAGATAACTCTATCTCTTTGCCTTTCCGTTTCCGTGGAGCTGAAGGAGACGGTATCTCCTTTGAAGAATCTGCCAAGCCCTTGTCTTTGCCCTTTTGCTTTGCTGCCCTTGTCTTTGCCGACGAGCTTTTCTTGTTTCCTTTTTGTTGTGGTGGAGCTGACACAGACGGCGTCTCCGCTTGATATTTGGTTCGAGGCTCAATCCTGCCCGTAGCAAAGATGGGATCTCTTTTCTGTAGACCCGTCTTGTTCTTCCCCTTCTTCTTTTGTTCCGGAGGCGCCATGGCAGCGAGAATAAAATGGGAACAAGTAGATAGAGAGAAAGTGCTGAGGAGGAAAGACGGAAAGAGTCGGAGAGATGGAAAACCACTAGGTTTTGGAAGGAACAAGTAAACGGCAGAGTTTACACTGCGGGATTTTAAAGAAGGTGATGACTTGAGTTCAGTTCAAAAAGGTGAACCG
The DNA here is from genome assembly GCA_022559845.1 of Amorphophallus konjac. Lineage (NCBI taxonomy): Eukaryota > Viridiplantae > Streptophyta > Magnoliopsida > Alismatales > Araceae > Amorphophallus > Amorphophallus konjac. The sequence continues at coordinate 265,560,955 of CM040125.1, forward strand.
GTTCACTGTGCTGAACCGGACTGAGAAGAAATGGGAGTTATTGAAAGACTGCGTGTACGCAGTGAGACACTGCGTCGACGCCACCAAGGCGAGTCAGAATTATAGTGTGAAGTAGACAGGAAATAGTGAAGATCCACAGTATGTAGGCATTCTAATGACATTGAAATTTGGAAGAGATGAAATTATATTCAGGGATTTTTAATCGATAAAATTCAAGTTCCCTTATGAGATATATGATGAGAAATTATGAGAGCCCCTAATTCATTTAATGATGTGGAGTAAAACAATCTTAAGACTTTGAGAAAAATCTTTGAATAAGAAGAGCATGATTATGGAATAAGGATTGAACAATTTGCACACTTGGAACTTTCTCAAATCATATCCCTAGAATGTTCAATTTCAAGATACCCTTATAGTTGTGAATTTAACTCGAATTGAGGATGAACTCAAACGGATTTCATTTTTGAGCTTCAGGTCAACCCTATATAAACATTGACATTTTTAATTTTTCATCAATTGCAGTCAAGTGTAGCTAGCCTTTTGACACAGGTGCACGTGTTTATCAGACACCAGAGTCCCCGGTTACTTAGCATAGCTAACTATTCTGCACAACTGAAACAGAGTTGGCAACTCACTTTATGACATGCCTTTTAGCACTTCATTGGTGCATGAAGGTAGTTTCTCAGTGGAAAGTTACCATTGCTCTGCAATGAATTATTTTTCTTTTAAAGCAGAGGTAACAGCCCACATCATGACATGCTCATTAGCACTTCTTTGGTGCATAGAGACAGTTTCTCAGTGAAGGCTTGCCATTGCTCTACAATTTATTATATGTATATTTGTATATATAGGGTATGTTTCTTAAGCTTTTATTAACCCTATGCTGAGTTTAAAATCAATACAGATGTTAAATTCATTTGCACAAAGGTCTCTTTACTTTTGATCATCATAGTTCAAGAAATGAGGAGTTCTCAGTTTTATTAAATAGTTCTGAAACTATTCCATATGCACAGCACTTTTGTGTTCATGAATTTTAGCATTCAAAGAACAGAAGATTTATAAAGCTCCAACCATTAATACAGCCTAGAGACAGTCAATAAAGATCACCACCTCTTATAAGGGAATTATCATTTTAGCTCCCCCTGAATCTATGACATCAATTCACATTTCAGATCTCAAGAGACTTCCCTCATACTCAAGATTGAGTGGTTCTTCACTACAAGTTGAAAAACTGAAAGTAGAAGCTACAAGGTTGATGAGGGATTGAGAAGACGACACCAAGAAAAGGATATGTGAGATCCAAACTTCAGAGCTGCGGTAACCCTTCTGAAGTAATCCAATTAATTCCAGAACCGATTTGCACCAGGTTTTCATCAGTGCGTCAACTCATCCAAGTGACTGCGTTAACTCATTTAACCAGTCAGTTTAACTTGCAGCCTGTTTTCAGAAGTTGTCTTTCAGTGTTGACTCAGTCTCATAAACCACTCTTCAGATACCCAGATAACTGACTCTAACAGAACATAATTGCATTCCTTAGCGTTACCTACGTTTAGAACACTAAGTCTGTACATCGGTAAAGTCTGCACATGGTTGCTTTGAAGCACGCTAAGTCTATACATTGCAGTGTGTCTATGCTTCAAGCTTTCTAAAGTCTATACAATGCATCGTCTCATGCATCGTCTTGCAAGTCCATACATCGTGTAAGTCTATACATCGGCTTGTTCAAGCATTTGTCAAGTCTGTACAGCCTTTGCAACTCATCCAAGTCTATACATTGCATATGGTTGTGCATCACACAAGTCTACACATTGTCTACCCTGCATACACAAGTCCATACATTGCATTTGAGCATCAAAGTCTATATAAACTTGTTCCATGCGTTAGCTTAAGCAACTCTATACATTCATTACATTTGTTCAAGTGCATTCTGCATTACAACCCAGCAAGTCCAAACATTGCTTCTAGAATGCACATTCACACTTCATGTCTAAAAACTGATGCAAACTTTCCCTCCATTTATTCATGACAGACAATATGAATGAAGATGCAATTATTAAACAGATATGCTCAAAACTAAACTCCCCCTAAATTTGTGACTTATTTAAAAGATAGGTATTTGCAACTCAAGCAGGACATGCAATCAATTTATTTCTAGGCAAAGTTAATCAGACAAGTTTCAAGGAAGAAATCAAGCAATCAATTTAGGCAACAAAATGAGGATTGCACAAACCAAGCTCTCTCCTAAGACAAGAGAATCTTTCATTATTCAGTGGCTTGGTGAAAATGTCAGCCAGTTGATGTTCAGAGTCTACAAAAATCAATTTAAAGCTACCTTTATTAACTTCATCTCGCAAGAAGTGATGCCTTATTTCGATATGTTTGGTCCTAGAGTGCTGGATGGGATTCTTTGCCAGGTTAATGGCACTTGTGTTATCACACAATATTGGGACACATCTAAGATCAGTTTGATAATCCTGGAGTTGGTGTTTGATCCATAACACTTGAGTGCCATAACTCCCTGCAGCGACATATTCTGCCTCTGCAGTGGATAGTGCCACTGAGTGTTGTTTCTTGGATGCCCAAGAAACCAAACACCCTCCCAAAAATTGGCAATAGCCACTTGTGCTTTTCCTGTCATGTTTGCATCCAGCATAGTTTGCATCTGAGTATGATACAAGATCAAAAGTGCAAGATGCAGGATACCAAATCCCTAAGTCTCGAGTTCCAGCAAGGTATCGAAAGATACGCTTGACAGAAATCAAGTGGGATTCTTTAGGATCAGACTGAAGCCTAGCACACATACATACACAAAATTGGATGTCTGGCCTAGATGCAGTAAGATAGAGAAGTGATCCGATCATACCTTGATACGTCTTTGCATCTACTGATTTACCTTGCTAATCTGCATCCAAACTTGTATTGGTGCTCATGGGAGTGCTGATTGCCTTAAGATTCTCCATTTGATATTTCTTCAATAATTCAGAAATGTACTTTGCCTGGTTGATGAAGCATCCATCCTTGCTTTGGGTGATTTGTAGACCTAGAAAAAATTAAAGCTCAACCATGAGACTCATCTCAAATTCTGTGGTCATCAAATTTGAGAATTCATCACACATGCTTGGTTTAGTGGATCCAAAAACTATATCATCGACGTAGATTTGAACCAGAATAATGTCATTATTTCTCACCTTGGTGAATAGGGTTTGGTCCACTTTACCTCTTGAATATCCTTTCTCAGTGAGATAGGAGCTGAGTCTATCATACCATGCTCGAGGTGTCTGTTTGAGCCCATAGAGAGCTTTGTCTAATCTGTAAACATGGTCAGGGCAGTCTATAGATTTAAAACCAGGGGGTTGTTCAACATACACCTCTTCTTTTATTACACCATTGAGAAATGCACTTTTCACATCCATTTGATGGAGTTTTATTCCATGACAACATGCATATGCAAGTAATAATCTGATAGCTTCTAATCTAGCTACTGGTGCAAAGGATTCTTCAAAATCAATGCCAAATTCTTGTTTATATCCTTGAGCAACCAGTCTTGCTTTATTTCTTATCACAATTCCATTTTCATTTTGTTTATTTCTAAAGACCCATTTAGTTCCAATTACTGAAAGTTCATTAGGTCTTGGCACAAGGTGCCACACTTTATTTCTTTTGAATTGATTTAATTCCTCATGCATTGCATTAATCCAGCAATCATCTTTCAGGGCTTCAGTTATATTTTTTGGTTCAATTTGAGATATAAGAGCCAAATTATCCATTTCTTCAATTGTTCTGAAATGAGATCTAGTTCTTGTAGGATCATGCAGATTACCAATAATGCTTGATAGAGGATGGTCCCTTAACATTCTAACATTAGTTAGAGAGTTACCTTCATTGTCATCTGCATTACCTCTAGTACTTGATTCAGCTAGATTTTCATTTGACCTTGGCTCTTCCTCTTGAGTATGTTGTTCTTCCTTTTCTTCAAGAAATTCACCATCATCTTTGTCCCTGCAAGATAGTTCATTTTCAGACTTGACATTCATTTCAGCAAAGATAATATGTGGAGATTCTTCAACAGATCGAGTTTTGATATTTAGGACTCTATAGGCCCTAGAGTGATTTGAATACCCTAGAAATATGGCTGGTTCACTCTTAGGTTCAAATTTATCTAAGTCCCCTTTGTTATTATTTTGAACAAAGCATTTAGATCCAAAAACTCTGAAGTGTATAACAGATGGCTTCTTACCTTTCAACAGCTCATATGGAGTCTTTTTGGATAGAGGTCTTACCATTGCCCGGTTTACAATGTAGCAAGCTGTGTTTACAGCCTCTGCCTAGAGCTTCCTTGGGAGTTGTCCTTCAATCAACATAGTTCTAGCCATCTCGACAAGGGTTCTGTTTCTTCTTTCCACCACTCCATTCTGTTCAGGAGTTCTTGGAGATGAGAATTTGTGAGATATTCCCATTGCCCTGCAAAAACCATCGAATTCTAAAATTTTAAATTCTCCTCCATGATCTGACATGATAGATGAAATAGTGTACTAACCATCCTGCTGAATTTTCCTGAAGAATACCTGAAATTCTTCAAATGCATCATTCTTATGAGTTAAAAAGAACACCCAAGTAAACCTAGAAAAATCATCTACTAGAACAAATCAATATTTATTGCCACTCAAACTTGCTGTTCTAGTAGGTCCAAACAAATCCATGTAAACAAGTTCAAGAGGTCTAGAAGATTGGTTTTCAATTCTGGATTTAAATGATTTCCTAATATGCTTGCCTTGAGTGCATGCATTACAAATTTTGTCATTTTGCTTAAATGAAATATCAGGCAGACCATTCACCATGTTGAATTTGGCTAACTTATGCATGACACTATAGCTAGCATGACCTAGTCTACGATGCCACAGCCAAGCCAGTTCACTTTTATTCACAGCTAGACAAAGATTGTTATGAGCAGGATCATCTAAATCTACCATGTATATGTTATTTATTCTTTTTCCAGAGAATTTGACACTTTCAGACTGCTTTTCAATAATGGTGCATGCATGGGAATCAAACACAACTTTGTGCCCCCTATCACACAGTTGGCTTATACTAAGAAGATTGTATTCTAATCCTTCAACAAGTAACACATCATCAATAGAGTTCAGGGGAGTTTTGCCAACTTTACCTTTTCCAATTATTTTACCTTTATTGTTTCCCCAAACATGACATGTCCTCCTTCTTTCTCAACTAGGAGATAGAATTTTGCCTTGTCTCTTGTCATGTGCCTTGAGCAGCCGCTGTCAAGGTACCATCTATTGTGTACAACTGCAAGGCACTCCTGTAAGTCACATCAAACAAGAGATTTTGAAACCCAAATACACTTGGGTCCCATCAGACCATATGATTGCGTCAAGTAAGACATCATACTTTTGGGAATCCAAATCTGTTGTTTTGAGGGTTTTTGATATGTGGGGTTCATAGATTTGAAATTTTTCTGATTTGGTTGAGGTACCCTTTGGAATTCCCTTTTTGAGCCATTTCTGTTGTTAGAGAAGTATGAAATTTTATTCTTGTTCTCATTCCAATAGTTATTGTGACTCCAAGAGGCATTGGGGAACCTGGGATGAGAAGTTCTAGAAAAATATTGAGGTCTTGAAGGAATGAAGGTTCACTGCGTAGACCCTATCACATGATTGCGTTGACTCATCCACCTAGCCTTTAGGTCATATGGGTTCTGGTACATAGGATGCATCGACGCACTATAGTGGCTGCGTCGACTCATTCTCATGTTTCTGAAAGAGTGCCCACCAGGGAAGGGTGTATGCGTTGACGCAGTATGGACACTGCATTGACACGCCCAATGGTTTGTTCTAGCATTTTTTCTGTAGAACCCCTGGGACATGGGATGAGTGGACGCAGGATATTCAGTGCGTTGACGCAACTGTCGTGTACCAGTCCTATGACTCCATGAATTTCTATATTCTTTATGCTGGGTTGATGAGCTAGGGTCTATAGGCTGACCTGAGGATTTTCTTCTAAACTTGGGCACATTCTTATGATGATTGACATTAAGAGTATCATACATTTTCTCTTTGCCCTTTTCTTTTCTGATTTCATTTGTCTGTTTTCCTTCTTCCTGATTTTCCTCACAAGACTTCTTTTCAGCCATTTGACTCTGCTCAGACGTACCTTGTTTAGAAACAAATGTTATAAATCTAGTTCCTAGATCCTTCTTCTTGGTTGGATTATAACCAAGTCCTTCTTTTCCAAAATTACCTCTTATTCCCATGACAGCTTCAAGATTATTTTTACCTTGAGCTAATTTCTCAAGAGAGGTTTGTTTGCATGAATTCTCATCTTCCAGTTTCTTCAAATTTTCTTGGAGTTCCTGATTTACTCCTTGAATGGCTTCATACTTTTCTTCAGTAATTTTTACATCACTCTCCAATTTTTGCATTATGAGTTTCAGGTCATCCTGAATTTTCAGTAAATATTCGTTTTCTCTATTCATTTCTATCAATTTATCTCTATGTTGGTCACTTTCATCAAGAGATTTTCTTAAACTGGTTATTTCAGCTTCTAGGCACTTGATTTTATCATTCAATAAATTTTCTTGATTAGTCAGATTCTTCTTTTTCTTGAGTGATTTATTTTCTTTCTTTACATGATCATACTTATCTAGTAATTCATTAAATGCTTCTTCCCAATCACTACAAGAGAAGTTTTCAGAAGAGGAAGTTACCTCATCCTTATCATCTCCATTAGCCATGAAACACAACTTGACATCAACCTCTTCTTCAGAAGTGCTTTCTTCTTCATCTTCATCTTTCTCCTCGTCACTCCACGTACTTATCATTGCCCTAGGCTTCTTGTTCTTCCATTTCGGTTGAACTTTCTTCACATTCTCTGGACATTCAGATTTTATATGTCCTTGTTTCCTGCATTGGTAGCATACAACTTTGTCAGATTTCCTAGAGTTTTCTGATTTAAATTTTGAACTCTTTCTTACCTCGGATCTTCTGTTGTTTCTAAATTTACCTTCCTTCCTTAGAAACCTCCTGAATTTTCTGGTGAGCATTGCTATCTCACCTGAGTCATCATCTGAGGTAGATGAATGACTGTCATCTGAGCTATCCTTGCTACTTGGTCCTGCCTTCAATGCAAGAGGCTTTTTCTTTTTCACATCCTCATCTGTCCTTTTGAAGTTCAGCTCATAATCCATCAAAGATCCGATAAGCTCATCAGGGGTAGTGGTAGGAAGGTTCCTAGATTCCTCAACAACAGTGGCCTTGGTGTGCCAAACTGGAGTTAGGGATCTAAGAATTTTTCTAACCAGTTCGTAATCTGTGTAAGCCTTTCCTAGACCTTTAAGACCATTCACTAATAGGGTTAGTCTAGGATACATTTCAGATATGTTTTCCTCTGGTTTCATTCTAAAAGCTTCATATTCAGAAATTAACATATTGGCTTTTGTCTCCCTTACCTCAGACGTACCTTCATAAATGACTTGGAGTCTATCCCACATTTCATTGGCACTTGCACATGAGGATACTCGTGAAAACTCCATAGGATGCAATGAGCATTGCATGATGTTCATAGCTTGCCAATTGACATTGGACTTCCGAATCTGCTTTTTCACCCACAGTTCTTCATCTCCTTCTATCTGATATGGTCCCTTGCTCACGACTCTCCAAATCTCATGGTCCTGAGCTCTCAGAAATACCTACATCCGATTTTTCCAGTACGCATAGTTAGTGCCATCAAAGAAGGGTGGCCTATTCACTGCATACCCTTCAAGCATGAGCCCCTTGTTTTCCATTCTACCAAATCTCTATGGGTTGTTAGACCCTTGACAAGAGAGCCGAGCTCTGATACCACGTGTTGGATTAGGTGGAATGTCAAACTAGAGGGGAGGGGTGAATAGGTTGACCCTTTAAAAAACTTTATGCAAGATCACACTCGAATTAAAGAGCAGAATGATAATTAGAAGTTCAGTAACCAAACAGCATGAGAATCGTGCCTAATCAAGCATCTAACGAAAGGTAGATAATGTGAGAAATCAAACCACAAAAGGAACACAGATTTTTATGGTGGTTCGCTCTCCCTGTGGAGACCTACGTCCACCCCTCACTAAACCAGCGAGGATCCCTACTGAGCTTTACAGCTTAGCTACACCGAGGAACTACTTCCTCACATACACCGTTGAGCATTACAGCGTGGCTTAACCAGAGGAACAGATCCTCTAACCTGCTGACAAACAGCTTGCAGGCAACACGCCCAAATTCCCTTGATCCAAGCACAGTCTGCTGGATCAAACCCCTCCCTCTACTCTAACCAATACGAGGGAGAAACAATATAATAGAGTTCAAATCAAAAGACAAGTAATAAATGAAATCACTCAGTAAATAAAAAGACAATCTCAGATCTGTGAAGCAGCCGAATCTCTGACTTGAATTTAGAAAACTGGAAGAAGAAGCTTCAACGATTAGCTGATCTTCTCCTTCTGAAATGCAGATGAGCTTCCAAGGATCGCTGCTCCTAGATCTCCTCCAGTCTTCAGCAGATCGATATGAGGATGAAGATGAACTCCCAGTTCCTCTCGTGAGCTTCTCTTTCTCAGCCTTGTCCGCAGCAGCTTCGAAATCTCTAACACCTTTCGCAATTCAGTAATTCCCGCGCTCATTTTCAGATCCATGCATATATACATCTAGTGGGCCCCAACCAGATATTCTGGTTAGTCCCCTGATTGCTACGTGTAGAGCCTTCTGGAATCACGAGGGAAAAGACGAGATCTCATGTGCTTTTTGGCTGATGTGGCCTTTGACGTCACTACGATTGGGGTCCACCCAACTAATCTCGAAGGAAGTTCAGATGGCGTCAACCCATTGAGTCCCCAGGGTTGACGCAGCCTTGAGATGCCTCATATGGCTTGAATGTAAGACTGGATGCGTTGACGCATGGGGTCGCTGCGTCGACCCACTGAACTGACCCAGAGCCAACTTCACATCAGAATGAGCTGCTGCGTCGACGCTATCCTTATGTAGCATTGACGCATTGGGGTATTCCAGTGAACCATTAACACTGCCTTTTTAACTGCTGCGTCGGCGTTGCTCTACTGTGGCGTTGATGCAGTGAAGTAGGTCTGTGAATGCCTTTGCTCCGTATGCTAATGAGTTGACGTTGCAATAGCGTGGAGTTGACGCAGTGAAGTGAATCTGTGAATCCCTCTTCAACTGATGCGTGGACGCCTTGAACTCCCAGCGTCAACCCTGTTCCTTTCTTGCATCAAAAGGAAATCAAATGGAAGTGTTACTGAATCAAGACTTTATTTTACATTTTGGGTTGAATACTACATTCACATCTCATGGTTGTCATCATCAAAACCAGGGGCACAACACTCTCGACCCGTCTCGTCTCCACGCTCCACGAACCGAGGGAAGAAGGGCGCCATCATGATCCTCGCGTCGAGCCCGTTCCAACGGTACCTCTCTCGTCGCGATCCGAGGCCTAACGGATTGAAATCGAGAGAGAAATGAAGAGAAGGAGAGAGAACGTGTGAGGGAGAGAGGGGAAGAGAGAGAGAGAGAGAGAGTGAGTGAGGGGAGAGAGAGAGAGAGATGCGTGAGTTTTTTAAAAAAATTGATTTTTCTATTTTTATTTTTTTTTGTAAAAATTCTTTAAATTGCAGTTTAACCTCTCAAAGAACTAAAATTATAAATATGCCCAATTCATTTATATAAATACTTTAACCAATTCAATTAAATGCATAAAAATACCCTAAAAATTCATAAAAATAGCCTAAATTTATAGAATTAAACCTAGATCCGAACCACTAAGAATCCGTTTAAGACACGGGTCTTATACAGGGAAACCGTTTTCACCGTGTTGTAGGTCCAGGACTGGGCGGTCCCGTGGGGACCGTTCAGCTTCTTGGCGCGGCCTAGAGTGGACTGCCTATATCCTCTGGGCGGTCCAGCTGTAGACCTTTTTAGCAGAAACGGTCCTGAGTGGACAGCTTGCTGTGTTCAGATCAACCGGAGTTCATTTTGTGCCGATTCCAATTCCGGGTGAGTAGGTCTCAATCTACGTGCTGACCTATGGTCTAACTGATGCTAGGAATCCTGTGGGGACCATGTGTTAGGGTGCCGTGGGGTCCTGGGAGGTGGTGTTCTCGACTCGTGTCACCGTGAGTCGGTGTCGATACGAGAAGCGGCTCTTGTACTTTGTCCGATTTAGACGTTGTTTTTCGTTAACTAGAGAGTCTACTCCTTCAGTGACCCTCCACTAGTCGTAGCCTTTCGACACGCGAGTGGTCCCACCAGGGAGTGGTGGCGAGGCTACCCCGAGAGACGATTTTTAGACTGGTTTCCGTAGGGTCCCACGTTTGACGCCAGAGTCCGGCTGAGGGGAAAACCTGTCAGAGGGCCTGACCTAGGACGTACGGTCTGTGTGTGCACACGTGGTCGGGGGCAGTGGACCCGTGCTGACGAGTGCGACCCCGACCAGTCCTTGTTTTGTGGTAACTAGTACGGTGTTCCCGTTCCACCAGGGGTCGAGGGGGACACCTAAGGCGCGGTCTAAGCCGTCAGTGGACGCATCCGGCCTTGCTTCTGGTGGACAGCACTCCTGTCTTTGTCTGGTAGCGACTCTTGGGTTTTTGACTAGTTATCTCGATTCTCGTGCCGTGCGTTCGGTACTAGACGTAGCAGAGCTTTTCCATTTATTTATTCTTGTAGCTCCCCATTCTACGTCTTGCTAGTGATAGCTTTTTAGCTGCTTTTCGCGTGAGTTCTCAATTTGCGAGGTGGGGACCGGATGATCCCTATTGAGCCTTTTGTTTTAAGGCTCATTCCCTGCGTGTTTTTCGCGTTTTAGATGAGACGAGGCTTCAGGGGAGCGCTTCCGAGGCTTCACGTGGTTCAGGTGCCCAGGGTTAGTTGCCAGTTGCGAGTCCAGGGTATGCCCCATGTCGTTGTACCTTCTTTTCTATACTGTACTAGTTGTGGACTACTGTTATATTTTTTAGACTACTGTTATCTTGTGAACCATGTAATTTGATTAATGTTAATTATTAATTTCCTGTTTATTCATGTAAAATGTGTAGTTCTGCAATTATTTCAAATTCTTGTGTATTTCATACCATCCCTTTAACCCATCCGAGTCTTCGGGCTCGTGGGTGGCGGTTCGGGATTCGAGTTATCGGGCCTCTCCCGGTATTCGAATCTCGGGTCGTTACACGGTGGGAAGACAAGGGTTAACGGTCGGTGGACTTGCAGGTGGTGCAGAGTGTGGCAGTGGAGGGAGAAGACTTTTAATGATAAGGGAAAATAGTAGGAATAGGTGGCTCATGATTACGGTGGAGGGGAAGGATGGCAGCGCTCTGCAAAGTTGCCTATCGCTTGTGTTAGGAGGGCCAGGGGGCAGAGGAGGGGCCATGCGTATGGGTTAGCCAGGGGAGTGGGGGCAGCGATGGTGGTGGTGGTTGGGGTGCATGATGATGGGGGTGGCTAGGAAGGTGACAGCTATTTGGTTGGGGCCTCTCACCCGTCTTCTTCACGAAGATGTTGTAACCATGGAGCCTTTCACTCGGGGGGGCTTCTCACCCATGGGGCATCTCACCCCATCTCCTTCTCGGAGAAGAACAAAGAAGGCATCCCACCTCACATGGAATAATTTTCCAACAATCTCATTTCAACTTCCTCTTCATTGTTCTCTATAACATGGGATTATAGACTCTTTCTATAGACTCATCACCAAGACAACTCATAAAAAATGTCAACACCTAACACCTAACACCTATGACTAATCATACCAAACCTCACCTAACACCTGACATCTATGACTAATGATAATTCTAGTGAGAAGACTAAAATAATAAAAGACTATTACATGATGATGACACATCTTATTTTCTATAAAAAAAGAAAAGTACACAAAGTGGCCCATAAACAAAAAAACACTTAAAAATAAATATAATTGGATAATTGCCCATGCTACTTGACGATCCTCGTCATCTGGTATGTTGTCCCGGCGTTCTTCAGCCCGAAAGGCATTCGGGTGTAGCAATATACGCCGAAGTCGGTGATGAAGGCTGTCTTCTCGATGTCTTCGGGATCCATTCGGATTTGATGGTAGCCGGAGTAGGCGTCCAGAAAACTGAGCAATTCGTTACCGGAGGTCGAGTCGACTAGCTGGTTGATGCTCGGTAATGGGTAACAGTCTTTCGAAGTGGTTTTATTAAGGTCGGTGAAGTCCACGGACATCCACCATTTGCCCGAAGCTTTTGGTACTAGGATGACATTAGCGAGCCACGTCGGGTAAAGGACTGGACGAAATAGGCCAGTTTTGTTTCCCATAATAATATGCTCTTTGATGATCGTCTGCTTCTCTGGGGCGTGCTTTCTTCTACGTTGTTGGACGAGTTTTACTGACGGGTCAAGGTTGAACTTGTGTACCACCATATCCCCAGGGATCCCAGGAAGATGCTCATCAGACCACGCGAAGACTTGGATATACTCCGAAAGAAAATCTTTATATTGCTTTTGTACATCAGGGGGTAAACTAGCTCCAATCTTCACTCCTAAGGCCGGGTCGTCTCTAAGGAAGACCGTCAGTGATTCACCGCCGGGCTCGGATGTTGTCGGTTCGTCCTCAGCTCCCTCAACATTTTTCTTTTTTCCCTCTGGCCTTATGGCTTCGACCAAGATAATGTAGCACCTTCTAGCCATTGCTTGGTTACCTCGGACTTCCCCGATACCGTACTTGGTGGGAAACTTCATTTTTTGGTTATAGGTAGAGGGCACTACCTTTGCTCGGCAGAGGATACCTCAGCCGAAGATGTCATTATAGGCCGACATCCCCTTGATCACTATGAAGTCAACCATAACCATGACGGTCTTGGGAGGGGTGTCAATGGTGACCGGCAGGCTTAGGGCTCCCTCCGGATAGGTTGCCTGGCCATTGAACCCGCAGAGGGGGGTTCGAATTGGGCGGAGCTTGGATGTGTTTTCACCCATCTTAAGGAAGCATTCGTACAAGAGTACATCAGGGGCGCTACCATTGTCAACCAATATCCTATCTACGTTACAATGGTTTATAGTAGCCGATACTACAAGAGCATCGTTGTGCGGGGTAGATAACCCTTCCAGGTCTTGGTCAGAGAATACCAGGGCCTGCTGCTTGCTTGTCGGAGGGGCTTTGGGGGGCTTAGAGGCCCTGCTCTCCCGCTCAGCGTAACACTTCCTTCCTAGGCTACTGTCTCCTCCTGATGTCGTGCTGCCAGAAATAACATTGATATGGACTCCACGGGGGCGATTGTCAATTTCTTCTGGGACGCCATGATCCTCCTTCTGGAGCTCGGACACATATTGAGATAAGTGCCCCTGGCGGACGAGACGCTCGATCTCATCCTTGAGGTGGTAACAATCTTCAGTGTGGTGTCCGTGGTCGTCGTGAAACTGACAATGCTTGTGGCGGTTGCGGCGCTTGGCCCTCATAGGCTCGGGCTGGCTGAGGAGGCCCGAGCCCTTGATATCTTCGTATATCTCATAGACGGGAGCGGATAGAGGAGTGTACCGCTCGTATTTCTGAGGGGGCTCCCTGTGGTCTCCGTCTTTATTCCACCTTTTCCCCTGGCCCGAGCCTTGCTCGGACGGTCGCTTCTTATCCCCTTCTCGACCCGAGCCCGTTGTGCTATAGCAAACGTTGAGGACTTCCTCGCACTCTGCGTGACGCAGGGCTAGGGTCACCAGATCGGCGAGAGAGGTGGGGGATGTAGTACTAGCTCTCGCCGGAGATTCTCGTCGCGGGTGCCTCCGATCAATGCGGTAATGGCTGAGGTGACATCCAGGTGAGAGATACACAGGGCTTCCGATTTAAATCGGTTGATATAAGCCCGAAGCTTTTCTCCCTGTGCCTATTTTAGTGCCAACAGCCCCGCTACTGACCTTGGAGGGCCGCTGCCGGCGAAGCTTTCCTTGAATACCTGCCCGAACTGCCTAAAGCCGTGAATAATGCCGGGGGTGAGTGCTCAGAACCAGGCTTGAGAGCCCTGAACCAAGGTGGTCACGAACGCTCGGCACTTGATAGCATCGGAGGCCCCGTACAGAGGCATTAGGGCGTCGAAGCTGTCGTAGTGGTCGGCCGGGTCTCCCTAGCCGTCATATGACTTGAAGGTTGGCAGTGAGAGTCTGGGGGATATCTTAGCCATCAAGACTTGGTCGGAGAACATGGATTGCTCCTCGTCCTCCTTAGTGGATGTCTTCTATAGGGCGCAGAGGGCGCGCTCTTGCTCCGCGAAACGTCGTTCGAAGTCTCACAGTCGGAGGGATAACTCCGGTTGCCACAGGGTAGAGGGGCTACGAGGGCGTCCTTGCTAGCTACCTCGTCGTCCCTCGGGGGCATCAGACTCCGGGAGCTGCTGGTGCATTCCGGGCCTTTCTCTCCTTGGGTTGGAGGAGACATCTTGCTCTGGAGGAGGGGCGTGCGAAGGTCCTCCCGACCTGTTGCGTATAAGACGTCGTCCCCGGAGGGTGAAGCGGCCTCCAGCTGTTTGCTGGGAAGCTTCTCCACGGGGGGAGCTTTCCCGTGGGAGTCATGACTTCTCCTCCTTAGCCGCCTGGGTCCTTATTAATTCTACGAGGATATCCAATTTTGCGTTGAGGGTTTGGAGAGCGTCAGAACTCCCATTAGGGGGTTGTACCTCCGTGGGCGGTGGGGGCAGCTCGTCGGCTTGGTTGTTGCCATCGGAGGGGAGGCTTTCTGTGAGGTGGGATGGCGCAGGTTCTCCTTCCCCTGCTATCACGGTCATTCCCTTGTCGTTGGCGATCCTCCTACCGGAATTTCTTCGCACCATGGTGGCTATTCGTTCGTTTCCCATAGACGGTGCCAGATGAAGAGGCACAATCTCGCGCTGATCCTGAGTCGTGAGATCTCGGAGGAATTGTTGATCACGGCCACCACGCATGCATAATCTGTAAGATGGGAAACAGATCAGGGGTGCCTAGGAATGAAACCCCGGGGAGAACCCTCTGATGCCTAAGTCAACAAATATGATAGAGCACGAATGCGAAGAGAGGTGGTAGGAGAAGAGGAGGGCACGAGATTATTCTCCACCAAGAGGTGTGGTGGTTTTCTCTCAGGATTGTTACCTTACCCTCTTGGGGGGGTCCTCTTGGGATTTATATAGCGATCCGTTTAATGCAGGAGCCCTAGGAGTCGAGGGGATTCAGGGGGGGTTACGTACTCGTCGTGGGCTCTTTATGACACGAGGACTCTTGCTCTCCCTTATCCCTTGGGGTTCCCTGCTCCTAAAGGGTGCGTAACGGATGCTTGGATAAGCTTCCAATAGTCTGTCCGAGCTTGGGACACTTGCTCGGAGCTTCCTTCCGAGCGATGGGCCTGTAGCTCGGGTAGGCCGTGCTAGATCCCCGCAAGGGGCCTTCTCGACCGATTTGTCACTCGGACTTCCGGACCAGAGGGTCGCCTAGGAAGTGCTGCTCCGAGTGAGTTTTGGACTTGAAGTAAGTGGGCCCAAAACGGGGCTGTCACTTTGGGGAGCTAGGCCTTGTTCGGTCAAATTGGACCTAGTTGGGCCCAACTCTTGGGCGGTAGATTTTCCCCCTCTCCATTTATTATAATAATATTTATAAAATAATATAATTTTATTGACATCTAACAATATAATATGATACAATATCATATGATATCGTACCGATGAAAGACTGGTACGGTCATTATGATCATATGGCCAACAAACCTTAGGTATGACATTAGCTATATTAAGTCAATATTGCTTATAGCATCCTATTTATTTTCACCCTTGTTTTGTCAATTTCATATTATCTACTTTATCATAAATGGGAAATTTAAATTTATAGTTTATATATATACCCCTATAATTGTTGTATATATATATGTATATTTTTAGTTTCACATATTATCATTAATACCCGTGAGATCTTCAAACAGATTATAGTTATACCCTTCCAGTCAAAAACTCAGTTAACACTGATTAAATTTGTAAATTTATTTGGTATTTTTGCAATTCTATCTTTAGATTCACTAGAATTTTGCGTATATATTTTGAGGACGGTAAATTCTGTTTGGCCCAAGAACGGTCCAGTAGTAACAGGCCCACGATAGATAGCTCTCAAGGGAGCGCGCCCAAGAGGCGGGCATGCGGATGTGGCCCACCAAGGGGAGTCCCAGCCCAAAAGAGCATCAGATTCTACAAGGAGTAAGTGTTACGGCCCAAGCGCAGTTATCATCGGAGGACTCTCCGGTGACCGACCGTTACCCCTGTGACGTCGGCCTTGACCCCATAACGGGCGAGCATGCTCCGCGAGCGCCGTAACACTCGCCCCGGGACTAGCCAACGCCGAGGTAATCACCGCCCAACAGGAAGCTTCCGCCACTATAGCGAAGATGGTTACTCTACTACGAACGCCCTTCCCTATCAAGGGATGAGGCCCTTCGCTCCAGGACAACCCCTATAAAGGGAAGAACGACAGAAGAGACAGACACGGTAGATTCTTCTACAAAACCCCCACACTGCTACGCAAGAGAGTAGAGCTACTGATCCTACGGGATAACGAGAAGGAAGCAGCCATGACCAACGTTGAAAGGGAAACTCTCCTCAGGCGACCTTACCACTCAGCGAGCACTCTCCGAGTGGGCATTGGGAGCGGCGATCACTCGCTCCGAGGATCTACATGACCCTTTAGCCTTCGACTACGATTTTATTCTCTCTCTCTTAACTCGCTCTTCTCTGTTCTTCATTAAACCGTTGCTGACTTAAGCATCGGAGGGTTGTCCCCTGGGGTAACACCCAGGACTCCTTCTGACGTCTTTCTGGTTTCTGGTGATTACAGGCCTTCACGGGTGCAAGATGATTTCCCCAACAAATAAATAGAGAAGGTGGTACAAGGCCTAGGAACCATTTTCCTGCCTCTACACTTCTTGGCACCGTCTGTGGGAATCTCGAGCAGAAAGCTATGGCACCCCGTGGAAGCCTCCGCAACGCCAGCAACCGGGGACGCGGCTCCTACCAGGGACCCAACTCCCGTCGGGGATCGCAGGAAGCTTCCTCCACTCATCCCCGACGAGAGGTCACCCAAAGTGTGACGACCTGGACTCCAGATACCGGATATACCAGATAGGACTACCGAGTAGACCCGATACCGCTTGGAACTTGTGAAGCCTCCTGTGAGACACGGAAAAAATCTAGGGTCGGCCTTTATCGTAGATAAAGGGTAGATTTTCGTTCTTTTTGAAAAGAAACACTCCTCTGCGTAGAGAAGGTTCTGTGGGTGCGCGTCGTATCAGACGATATAGGTTCGAGTGCTGGACCTCTCCCCGCCGACCGGAGTCGACGTTGATTTACATCGGCTTAATGTCCGAACACCCTTGATTAAATGACAACATGAAGGCTTAAAGTTCTTCCTCGAGGCTCTAACCAATAGAGCAGGTTTGCTTAAAACAGGACGGGGGAGCTGACGGGGACCCTGACTGAGCACGCTGAAGTGGGCCACTGGGGTTTAAGCGGCGGTCTTAGACCTAGGGGTATTTTAGTAAATAACCAGACCAGAGGGATTTAGGAGTTTCTGGGCTGGGGTAGGCATAAAGCCGGGTTACTAACCTTCCAAGGCTCTGAGGCCCTTTTCAGAAGGTTTAGGAGACCATTAGATCACTTCTTAGGTCGCAAGAGTATTTCTGTAACTTTACCAAACCCTAGGCCTAGGTTTAAGATGACCCCCGAGTGCTGGACTGAGCCAACAGCACTCCCAGACCAAGCCGACAACGAGAGGTTCTAGAGAAGACACTCACGGGTTCAATTGGTTGGAAGTAGGGGTAAGTATGCAAGTTTTTAGAGAGTCAGGGTTTATATGCAATATTGCATTAATGAAGTGTGCCGAGCATAATAAGGTGCTCTTATAATTTTACAAGAGTACAGAGGGTGTCGATAAATTATCGACTGTACATACATCCGCATCAGGGTGGGAAGTGGGGGCATACCCCTAATTACAAAAGTTGCAGGGTAAAACTGTAATTTACAGGACTTAGGCCTTTTATGACCTCGAGGAGGACGTTTTTACAATTTGTCATCGTAATGACATAATGACATAATTGCATAAGTCCTTCACTCCGTTGCATAACACATTACGAACACGACCCGTTGAAGAGCATAATTATAAATATACCCCGTAGGGTCATATACACAAGGCCCGGGGACTTACCCCACTCAGACCAAAAATAACGAACAACTTGAACTTGAAGTCTAGGCAAGTCACCTCTCCTCCTCTTCCTTCGTGTCCATCCCCCTTCAATAGGACCCATGGGGTCTATTTATAGAAAGTAGGGAACCGGCCCGGGGGAAGTGGGACCCGGGCGGGTCAAGGCGACCCCGGGCGGGTTCCTTTCCCTCCAAAAATCAAATTTTTTTTTGAAAAAAGGGCAGTTTCTAGGCTGACCCAGATGCGCAGCACCCCGGGCGGACCGGCCCGGGTGCGTGGCACCCCGGGCGGACCGGCCCGGGGGCGCGGCACCCCGGCGGACCGGCCCGGGGGCGCGGCACCCCGGGCGGACCCGCCCGGGTGCGCAGCACCCCGGGCGGACCTGCCCGGGGTGGGCAGACCCTGGGCGGGTCTGCCCGCCCGCGAGCATCCGCAGGGAGACCCGCCCGGGGGCTTTATACCCCGGGTGGGTTCCCCCCTCCCCGGCAGTCCCCTAGGCTTCTGTAAAAAAATCCTCCGTACGGCTCCGACAGCGACGTTTCTGCACTTGACTCCACGTGAAAGAGGAAGAGCCTTCTCCTCGCCTTGTTCGTCGTCTTTTGCACCTCGCTCGTCCATCGGGGAAGGAGTTTTTGATCCTACGAGACGTGATACACGCCGTCGAGGTACCAAAACAATGTGCATAGCACGTCTTCACACCCTTAGAGCTTGGGTTGATTGATTGAAACCCGGAACCACATGACTATAATAGTCTCCGTGGGTTTATCGCGGGTTCTCCTCGCTTCGACGGGATAGAACGGGTTGGACTGAGCCAACACCGTAAGCATGGGCTTTTGACGCACACATGCGTACATATATAAACGTATATATACATTTATTTTCTGGTTACAACAAGTGCCCCCCACGGGACATCCGAGACAGCCGGAGGTAGGGGCGGATGGCCCGTGCACTTACATAAATGTTGTAACACATCCGCTGAGGGACTTGTGCTTGGAGCATAGCTCCTGCATCGAGATAATTTTCAGCATAATCTCTAACGCATTTTTTCTCTTGGAAACTCCACAGGCATGGCTCGTCCAAGCAGGAGCAGTGCTGCCGCACGGGGGTCGAGGGCGGCTGGCCATAATGAGCATTACGTGCAACGGACTGACAAGTCCATGCCACCTTTGTCTCCTCGCCACGTCGTCTCTGACAGTTCCGACGCACTTGATCAAGGCACCTCTTGGATCGCTGAAGGTCCAACGGAGGATATCCCTGTCGGCGAGGGCTTAGTCGAGGCTTCTCGGATCAGCTACCGAGGTGGACTTTATGCATACGACCGTGCTGGGGGATATTCATCTCACTATCCGGTGGATCAGGCATCTGATTGCCTTCTTGCAGAGCTACATTCCACCGGGGCATGATAGTGATGACCCTTCTCTCCCAGAGCAGCGGCGACGACTGGAAAGGGCTATTTTAGCTGGCAGGGACAGCATGAAAGGTACCTGCACATATTCATATGCCAGCTTTCCCGGGGGATTTACGCGGCAGCCCCAGTTTCCCGACAGCAAATGGCTCGGATTCTACCAGGATCTGGATGCTGCTGTGGTCAGGTTGACACCTTCTTCCCCAACCGTATGGCACTTGGCGGGGCATCATAAGGCCGTCGATGTAGCGATTGACAGGCTGTATCTGGCTCCCTCCGGAGGCTGTTTTGCCCATGACGGCTATGACCATCTTTGCATGTTGGAAGGAATCCTTTCACTGAGGGTTCCTAGCTGGTACGGGAGTTGGTCCGTCGTCCCCTCCCATTGCTTCCATAGAGGTGCAGGTGAGTGGCTCTGGGGGATATTGACTGTGCACGGTGATACTCTGGATAGAGCCGAGATTCGTCACGCGGTTACTGCAGCCTTGTATTCATACCCTTGTCACGCAGGATTGCTCTAGGCTATGGTAGAGAGGTGGAATAGGCGCTGGAACACACTGGTCACCGCTGAGGGAGAGACCTCTCTGGATTTGTGGTCTTTTTGCCGGATTTCGGGCCTGCCGATCAGCAGACAGGCTTACGAGGAGCTGTGCCTCGATGACGCCCACCTTTACAGTTCAGATGGGGCGGGCCACTATCTTTTACCTTACTGCCTCCGTTATCTGATGAAGACTTGGAGAGATTTGGCCCTGGTGGGCAAGGAGAAAACTGCCAGGACACCCAGGGTTACTCTTAACGCCTGGATTATGTACTTCTACAGCGGGCCGTACTGTTTCTACGAGGAATTCCCTTCGTTCGGCGCCACTTGGGACCAATGTAAAGAGGTCCTCATAAAGTTTGCATCCAACCCTCGGCACTTGCCAGCTCCCGCACAAGGTTGGAATTCCAGGAAGCTACCTACACTGACGTACTTGGCCGCATATTTAGCTTATTGGCTGTCTACCTTTGTCTTCCCACATGGGGAAGAGGAGCTGCTCCGGGTCGAGGTGATCTATCCTGCGTGCCTACTTGCATGTGGACGTCGGCTGGCCCTTGCCCCTGCTGCCTTGGCGAACATCTACCACTGCTTGGGTGCCTTGAGTTCGCATGCCAGCCCGCGAGATAAGAAGCTTTTGCTGCCCACTCATTATCTGAGTGCTTGGGCAGGACTACTTCTTCCAGAGCTGTCCCAGCGGTCCTCCATTCCGAATATAAAGGCTCCGCTTATCTTTGCTTTTGCTGGTCACCAGGATCAGGACATCGTGACACAGCTTGCAGGTGCCCGGCGAGCACTTTCCTTCCTTCATACGAGGAGGGGAGAGAGCTTGGAGTTTGACCACAGCTCCCGTTCTTATCGCCCGTACCTGGAGGGACATGGAGACTCAGTGGTCTGCAAAGTGTCCTCAAAGGGCATTGTTTCCACACATGCCTTTGGGGAGTGGGTCGTGTGTATACGACCTAGCGTGCTGGTTTACCGGCGCTCTTACACAGTGGTTCTGGAGCCGTACTACCCGCACAGATTTGCCCGCAACTTTGGCTATGACCAGGCGGTTCCACCCAATGTTGATTTACCTCTGACATTGAGGCAATACAAGCAGAAGGACGTGCATTTGGTTGCCGCATGCTGGCAGGACTTTCTTTACCGCAGCGTGAGGGAGCATATCCCTCTTCCGGCCCAGGCTCGGGTGGGACATTTTGACATTCACTATGCCCGCTGGTGGTTTAAAGCCAGCAACATCTTCAGAGAGCGGGCAGACACTATCAGGGCAGCAGAGGAGAAGCGCCTGAAGAGGGAGGACCTGCCTCCTCTTTTCCTTGATCCCGGCTTCGTCAGGGCTCATTTTTCCAGCTTGGCTGCAGTGGTCCGAGACATCGAGAGTCGATGGCGGGAGCAGGGGCATTCATTGCCCACTGACTGGAGTCAGTATACAGGGGCGTTGCGGCCCCTAAGGTCGACGTCTGAGGAGGCCTCTACTTTGAGTTCGTGCCGCAAAGGCGCTTCTGGCTCTACTCCGGGCTACTCCTGGTGGGGAGACTTGAGGGCCTCCTGTGGTCTGACCCACGACTCCCAGCTGTCGGAGTCCATCCCGGAGGGAGCACTGGTGGGCACGGCCTTCGCTTTCTAGAAGGCCCATGTGATCAATGTCGTGGGCTGTGCAGGCTTGCTAGCCCATATTCCGGCTTTGGAGGTGGCTTCTACACCTCAGGCACTGAGGGGCGCCGTGGAGCAGGCCGCTAGAGCTCTCCGGATTGACCCGAATCAGCTGATTACCCACCCTAGTCTTGATGCAGGGGCGGTAGGTATGAACCTTCTGATTCTCCGTCTGCATTTATTATCATTATAATAAGATATAAATGTTCTGGAGCTGTCAACTGCTGATTACCATATTTCCATTGTAGGAATTGCTGAGGTTGCCGACGCTCCACCTTCAGAGGACGTTCTCCCCGCTCACCCTCCCGTGGATAATAGTCCGGTGGCGAAACGGCGGCATAGTGGGGGCTTAGGAGCTGAGATTCAGCCTTCATCACGCCTTCGGGTGGATACCACCCCTGCCAGGGACGGAGCTCCTTTGAGTGAGTTGGAAACTATGAACCCCTTTATGTATGGTTTTGTAATTGTGCCTCTGTTTTACTGAAGGAGTGTCTTGTGTGTAGCTCCCCCAGAGATGAGGCTACTAGGGCAGTTTTCGCCAGGGCCTGCGAATAAGACTCCGCCAATTATACCAGATGCAGATGTCCCAGAGGACCTGACATTGGAGCTGGAGGACTTGGACCACCCCTTAGGGGATTGTCCTTCCGCTGGTATGGCTGGCCAGACTGGAGAGAGCAGACCTTCTCCCATTCCAGGTGAATTTGAAATTCATAGTTCCTCCTTGTTTACTCATTGAATCAAGTGAGGTGTTATTTTTTTTAACTGACTCTGTTTTCTCTTTTACACAGAGCCTCCGAGGGAGCACTATGCTCCCAGAGAGAAAGAAGGGACTGACACATCTTCGGATTCCAACACCTCTTTGAGTAATAGCAGCTCCAGCACTGGTTCTGAGATAGAGACAGCTCCTTCCCTTTCGTCCTTGAGCTCCTCTGAGGGAGGCGACATGGGCATTGTTTCTGGTATACCAAGAAACTCAATTGACCCTCTTTGGGGTTGACAATTACTTTTGTCACTGCAACCTCTGACAGTCTTTCTGTGCAGCCACTGAGTTAGCCAACTCCACAGCCGAGCTGGCTAAGTTGATCTCCTCCTCTGGGGCTGGCCCTGAGCTACCACCCCTATGATGTTGACCCAAAAGTTTCTATTGGGGCCCCAAGCGTCCCAGTCTCAGCCGTCGGGGTTTACCATGCTGGGGTTCCTGATTTCGCTCCAAGCCTGCTATCTTCCACTGGTGGACGGGCCGAGGACACAGGCAGAGACATTACAGGTGTGTCTTCGGTCTGCCTCGTATTTGCGTTTTGTTTGGTTAGACTCAGTCATAGAGCTAACCACACTTTTGCCTAAATAGCAGCTGGCACTTCTGTGGTTGCATCCACTCCCCTGCTTGCTCCGGAGACAGTTCCCTTACAAGAGAGTTCGCCGGCCACTATCCAGGAGGGTGATCAGACAGTGGGGCCAGATGACGCGACACCCCTATTATCAGGTATAATCAGCATTGAAGCTTCAGCCTCCCTGTCTCTTTTCATGTTGGTGTCTTATTGATGACCTTTCTGCCCCTTATGCCACACAGATACAGGTGATGCTGCACTGACTTCCTCAGTGGGGGAGGAGAGCCTTGAGGCGGCTTCTGAGGACTCAGTTGTGCCTTCGTAGGAGGCAAGGCCATCCATGCCTGTGACCGGCGATCCGCCTCTGGGGGCAGGGAGTATGCTGACCTCTAATGATCATGCTACACCAGAGGTCGTCTCAGACACGGCCCCGGAGGTTTCCTCAGGTTAGCTATTTGCTTGGCCTTCCTGAGGGGCCATTCATTGTTCCTCTTTTTTTTTTGTGGAGGCTAATGCATTGTTCCCTCTTAACTGTCTTTTCAGGTGTTGGGGAGGATACCCCGTCTTTGCCAGCAGATTTCCCAGCTTTGGGCATAGACTGGCCAGAGGGACCTCAGCTTCTGGTGGCTCCCCAAGGCAGTGCTTTAGGAGCGGGGCTGATTGAAAACCTCGAGCTCCTCCTGCAGACGACCCCGCTTCCCTCAGTTGAGGTCATGAGGGAGCATTTAGCCAACTCCACCCGAGGATATCATGCATTTGGATTTTCCCGAGATACGTGGATGCCCCGGCTAGAGCATGCATGGGCTGAGTTTGCCCGCCGCCACGCAACTGAGGCGAGACGGCTACAGCTACAGGCTCTGATTCAGCAGGCAGAGGAGACAACATCTGAGCTTCGCAGCAGACAAGAACACCTATCCGTACAGGCGGCGGCAGCTCAGGAGTAGTCTCGGGTGGCTTCTTCGCACGTGGACGGGCTGGAGCAGGAATTGGAGGCTCTGCAACGACGGCTCCGAGAGGCCCGGGATGCTCAAGACCTCCTGAGAGTGAAGGAAGAGGAGTTCCAGCACGAGCTCAGAGGAGTCAGGGAGGCGTTGACATAGCAGGAGACTCTTCTTGCCGGCCTGCGGGCTGATCTCGGGCTTTGATGGCTTCTTGTTCCTCTCTTTTATTTTGTGTGGGGCTGCATTCAGACCCCAGCCATGTACATCTTCCCCGAGGGCTTGTCTCGGGCTCCATTATTGACATTGGCAAATGAAAGACAGAGCTTTAGCGTAGCTGATTTTGCTCCCATCTTTTTGTATGTATGTCTTCACCTCTTTTTTTTTAATTTTTTTTATTTTTTTTCACTTTACCGGCCCTACCGCCCTTTCGGGTTTTCGCCAGGACCAGCCCCCTTTAGCTTTTTCCAGTGCGCCCTTGCGGGTTTTCACACTGAGGGGTACCCATTTTTGCCTAGGGCGCCCTTTCAGGTTTTCACCCTAGCTGGGTTAAAGCCTTTTTACCCTTGATTGTTCCCTCTAACAGAAACAATCAAGTCCGCTGGGGCCTCAATATTTTTAACCCCATTTTTTTTTACCCTATAACGCCCAGGGGGCGAGGGGAAAGTGGCATTCCCGTAGGGACGTATATGCCACACAAGTGGGACAAATGGGTAGATTTGACAGCCCAGGTGGGACGAATGAGTCAAATCTACGAGCCGAAAGGCGAAATGGGTTGGTAGCCCGAGAGGGCATACTGAGACCAAACCCGGTGAGACAAAGAAGAGTCAAAAGACGACTTCGGTTGGCAGCTCGAGAGAGCATACTGAGGCCATGCCCGATGGGACAAAAAGGAGTCAAAAGACGACATCGGTTGGCAGCTCGAGAGAGCATACTGAGGCCATGCCCAATGGGATAAAAGGGAGTCAAAAGACGACATCGGTTGGCAGCTCGAGAGAGCATACTGAGGCCATGCCCGATGGGACAAAGAAGAGTCAAAAGATGACATCGGTTGGTAGCTCGAGAGAGCATACTGAGGCCATGCCCGATGGGACAAAAGGGAGTCAAAAGACGACATCGGTTGGTAGCTCGAGAGAGCATACTGAGGCCATGCCCGATGGGGCAAAGAAGAGTCAAAAGATGACATCGGTTGGCAGCTCGAGAGAGCATACTGAGGCCATGCCCGATGGGACAAAAGGGAGTCAAAAGATGACATCGGTTGGCAGCTCGAAAGAGCATACTGAGGCCATGCCCGATGGGACAAAAGGGAGTCAAAAGACGACAACGGTTGGCAGCTTGAGAGAGCATACTGAGGCCATGCCAGATGGGACAAAAGGGAGTCAAAAGACGACATCGGTTGGCAGCTCGAAAGAGCATACTGAGGCCATGCCCGATGGGACAGAAAGGGAGTCAAAAGATGACATCGGTTGGCAGCTCGAGAGAGCATACTGAGGCCATGCCCGATGGAACAAAAGGGAGTCAAAAGACGACATCGGTTGGCAGCTCGAGAGAGCATACTGAGGCCATGCCCGAAGGGACAAAATATGACAACCTCAAAATGTTGGTAGGACTAGGTGTCATAGACTGACATGTAAGGTATAGCCAAGACATCAATATGATGTGTTGGTGGAGATGGGGTGGAGTCATTGACTTAGAGCCACCCTTAAAATAGATAGGGAGAGAAAAAGGAAAAAAAAAATTCACATTACCAACCTCACCTCCCTTTCGGGTTTTCGCCGAGGCTGGCCCCCTTTAACTTTTTCCGGTGTGCCCTTGCGGGTTTTCACACCGAGGGGTTGCCCATTTTTGCCCGAGGCGCCCTTTCGAGTTTTCACCTCGACCGGGTCTGTGGCCTTTTTGCCCCCAGCCAACCGTTGAAGGCTGACTGAGTCCGCCGGGGTATCAGTATTTTTAACCCCTTTCTTATATATATATATATTGAACCTTCACTGAGGAGAGGTACTGTTCTGTGAGGACTGCTGGGAAAACTCTCGCTGTGGCGCGTAGTAGAGTTTCATGTGCTTACCATTGAGAGGAGGGAACGGGCTGTTGCCTTTGTGCTCCACCACCGTGTAAGCCCCGCCTTCGAAGACCTTCTGGATGATGTAAGGCCCCCGCCAAGTGGGTTGGAGTTTCCCGCTTGGCTTGCCGGCAATGACTTCTTTTTCTTTAAGCATGACCAAGTCGCCTTTCTTGAATGCCCGGTGCTTGACTAACTTGTCATAAGCACGCGCCATGCGAGCTTGGTAGATCTGCAAATGCTGATAGGCTTGAAGACTTTTGCCTTCTAAAGAGGATAATTTCTCTAGCCTCCTTTCGACTTCAGACTGCTTCTGGCCTGGTAGGCCTGCCTGAACTGCCACTCGATATGAAGCCAGCTCAATCTCTACAGGGGTGATTGCCTCAGCCCCGTACACCAGTGAAAATGGGGAACACCCCGTAGGGGTTTTATAAATAGTCGGATAGGCCCAGAGGGCTTCGTGGACTTTTTCGCTCCAATCCTTTTTTCGGCCATTTATAATCTTTGTCATCAACTTGCAAAGTGTTTTGTTGAAAGCCTCCGCTAAACCATTAGCCAGAGGGTTATAAACCGAGGAGGTTCTCCAATCAATGTGGAATTTGGCCGCCAGTGCATACACTGTCTTGTTTCTGAAGGGCGTCCCATTGTCTGAAATAATTCGGCTAGGGACTCCGAATCTGTATATAATATGATATCTTACGAAGCGAGCCACTACCTCACCTGTAACCTCTCGCAGAGGAATAGCCTCAGCCCAGCGAGAAAAATAATCTGTGGCTGCTAGAATGAATTTATGCCCTTGAGAGGATGGAGGGAATGGTCCCACTATATCCATGCCCCATTCTGCAAACGGCCATGTAGGAGCCGTTGGGTGTAAAGAACTTGGAGGCCTCAGAGGGATTGGCCTAAAAGCTTGGCACTGGTGACAGGTGCGAGCGTATTAGTTACAGTCCTCGTACATAGTAGGCCAATAGAAGCCCTTAAGTTTGATATTCATCTTCATCTTCGTCCCGGCCTAGTGAGCCTCGCACAACCCAGAGTGGACCTCCAGCATGACGGTCCTGGCTTCCTTAAGTGAGAGACATCGCAAGAGCACCGGGTGGTCCTTTTCCTGGGCGAGCCTGAAGAGAATACCATCAAGCAACCGATATGACGCAGCCCTTCTAAGCAACTGCACCCTTCGAGCTCGTTCCGGAGAAAACTGCCCGTTCTTGATTTGTATAATTGGCTCGCGCCAATCTTCTTCCTCTGGATCATTTCCCTCTTCGAGGTGGTGAACCTCATAAATGGTGAGGCCCGATTCTTCATCAAGCATGCTGGGCATGAGCCTTCTATGCCTGACTGTAATATTCAATTCACCGTCAGGTGGAAGCTTCAACGTGGCTGCTAACTTTGCCAACGCATCTGCCTGAGACTTACTACTCCTCGGCACATGGCTTATCTCAAAGATATAGAACTTTTCTTTAAGCCTCATAACGGCCTCAAAGTAAGGGATCAACTCCTTTTTCCGCACATCATAATCACCGAGGACTTGACGGACAATGAGCTGAGAATCCCCGTACACTTTAATACATTTGAGCTCCATTTCCAGCGCTAGCTGTAGCCCAATGATTAATGCTTCATATTCTGCCTCATTATTAGTCAATGACTTCATGAGAGCGCAGGAATGATGAAGTATACCCCCTTGAGGGGATACGAAGACTATGCCGGAGCCGGCTACAGAGCTTGCGAGGCCGCCTGTCTTCTTAACGGTCCTAGATGCACCGTCAAAATACAACTCCCAACATGGTGTGCCGAGAGACAACACCTCTTGTTCAGGATGGAGTGAGACATCTGCACCCTCTTCAGCATCAGGTGGTTGCATCAACTTCTCCTCGTCTGGTAGTTCGAAGTTGAGGAACGACTCCGTCGGCACAGGGTGTGCAGCAAGAAAATCAGCCATCCCTTGTCCCTTGATCGCCTTGCGTGGGACGAATGTAATGTCGAACTCCATCAAGATAAGAGCCCATTTCCCTAACCTTCCAGAGAGGACAGGTTGACTGAGTAGGTACTTGAGCGGGTCCCATTTAGAGATGAGCTCCACTCGGTGCGCTAACAGATAGTGCCGTAACTTTTTGATAGCGAACACCAAAGCAAGGCACATTTTCTCCATAGGTGAGTACCGACACTCGGGGCCGATCAGCTTCCTGCTGAGATAATATAGTGGCTGCTCTTTACCCTCCTCATTAATTTGGGCCAGGAGAGCCCCAAGGGAAGCCTCCATGGCTGCGATGTAAAGAATGAGAGGCTTTCCTCTGACAGGTGCCCCTAAGACTGGTGGAGTCAAGAGATACTCCTTGAGTTGTTCGAAAGCCTTTTGACACCTCTCGTCCCAGATAAAGGGTGCTCCTTTTTTCATCAATTTGTCGAAGGGCATGCACCTTCCTGAGAGGTTAGAGATGAATCGCCTGATATAAGCGAGCCTTCCCTGCAGAGATCTGAGCTCCGTTATGTTCCTGGGTGGAGGGAGCTCATTGATAGCCCTGATTTTGTCAGGATCTATCTCTATCCCTCGGTATCTGACGATAAAACCGAGGAACTTGCCGCTGGAGACTCCAAAAGCGCATTTCATCGGATTCATCTTGAGCTGATATTGTCGAAGCCGCTCGAAGACCCGACGTAGGTCGGCTAAGTGATTAGCTCACCTTTTGGACTTAACGACCAGGTCGTCGACATAACATTCGACAACATTGTGCAGCATCTCATTAAAGATTTTGGTCATTGCCCTTTGATATGTGGCACCGGCGTTTTTCAAGCCAAATGGCATTCTCTTGTAGCTGAAGATGCCTTTTGGGGTTTTGAAAGCCGTATGATCCTTGTCTTTGACAGCCATACGGATTTGGTTGTAACCAGATGACCCGTCCATAAAAGATAGGGCCTCATGACCAGTAGTCATATCCACCATCGTCTCGATGATCGGGACTGGGAAGTCGTCCTTTGGACAGGCTTTATTCAGATCCCGAAAGTCGATGCAGACCCGGACTTGGCCGTTCTTCTTTTTGACGGGGACTATATTAGCGAGCCACACAGGGTACCGGCATGGCTCTATAAAGTCCACGTCTAACATTTTGTCGACCTCCGCATTCACCTTCACCTCCAGTTCATGGCGCATGCATCTCTGGGCTTGCTTAACTGGCTTGGCTGTCGGGAGTATCGCCAGTTCATGTTCTACCACGGATGGATCAAGGCCCGGCATCTCTTTGTACGTCCAGGCAAAGCAGTCTCTGAATTCATTCAAGAGTTGCTGGTATGCCTGTCTTTCTTCCCCACTAAGGAGGGCACTTACAAAGGTGGGCTTATGTTCGCCATGAGTGCCAAGGTTGACCTCGACCAACTCATCAACAGTTGCTTGACCACCGTCTTCGAGCTCAGGTGGAGCTGGTTGGAGGTCAACGAAGTCTTCAGCTTCGTCAGGGCTGATCTCGCAGATCTCAAACTCCTCTGGTATCACCAAGTCGCCAGTAGAAGTTGAGGAGATTTCTCCTGTCTGCGAATCCTCGCCGGACACTGACGGAGGAGACGCCATGGCTTCTATAGACTCCTGATAGAGTTCTTCAGCCGCAGGCTCCTTTCGGGCCTCCTCACGAGAGGATGATAAGAGCCCTATGGCATTAATAGCATAATGGACCCGAAATTTTGGCTCCTGCTCATAGCCCAATCCTCGGGTGTCTTTGTGAGAAAATGGAGGTTGCCCTCTGACATGTGGAGGATTCTAGAGATTAGAAAAATATGTTTTCTGCGTAGAAGTTTGCTGCTGTGGAATTCCCTGCTTCATGCACATGAGCTTGAGCCGGGCAGGCATATGAGCCATGGCCTGGATAGGCTCTGACACCTTGTCAGCTGGCGATGCCCACCCGAAGTCATCCTCCGGCGGACTTGGCGGTATTTGGTCCCCTCTGTAGAAGACAATCGGCTGAACCGGGTGACGGTCTCTCCTTCGACCTTTGCGTATGTAAGAAACTACAAAGGTCTTCAATTCTTCCACCCCGTGCTCTTCCTTAACAAAGGGAAGTTGAATGCAATTTAGGGGCAGAGGTACACTGCAGTTGATAGCTTGACTGATGAGGTTGGCCTCAAAGTCAATCTTGCCTCTTTCTGCTTGCGTAGGCTTCGACGCAGGCTTGAGACTCAACTGGTGGAGCTTTAACATCTCACGATTGACCGTGAAGAGTTGGCTTCCTTCTGGTTCAGGTTTGACCTTCTGCTTTCCCTTGTCTTGGACTTTATCGGGGATTGAAATAGTGGGTTCCCCGAAGTACAGGGAGGCATCCGCCAGGTGGCATTCATTGGGGTGAAAAGGAGCCTGGTCTGCAAAGACTGTATATTGCTTTCCCCCTTTTGAATATTTAAGGCATTGGTGCAATGTTGATGGGACGACCCAATTTTCATGCAACCAGGGTCTTCCCAACAACATCTTGTAGGATGTATCAGAGTTGATGATGTAAAATATCGCCTTGGTGGTGAAGTCGCCCAGCACAAGCTTCACCTGGACACGTCCAAGGGCCTCCTCGGAGCCCTGATTAAACCCCGAAATCTTGACAGCGTTGACCTTTTGCAAGTAAGGTGCCAAATAAAGAGACTTGAACGTCTTTAATGGCATGATATTTACTACGGCCCCTGCATCGACCAAGATTCGATTCACCTCATGGCCATTGATTGTCCCTTTCATATATAAGGGACGATTGTGGCAAGGGGAAGCCAGTAGCATATCCTTGTCTGTGAAAACAATATTGGCTGCCATAGCCTCATATGCTTGGGCTTGCAACTCTGCCACATGAGCCTCATACGCCTCGGGGTCTTGGAGCACCTTTACCAGAGCTTCTCGGAGATCCTTGCTCCAGGCGATAGCTTCCCATACAGTAATGCTAGTTGGGAACCGGCTCATGTGTTGAATAATTTTACGGTCCGCCCTAGCGCGGATCTTGTCAAATGGGGGGATAAGTTGCTCCAGAGTCTTCGGAGCACCACAGGGCTTTTCCCGCTTAAACGGACGTTGACCTTCATCTTGCATCTCTGCTCCTTCTTGAAAGAGTGGTGCCAAAGACACATCTGAGGTCGACTGAGATCCGGCTGGCTCGGCATGACCCGAGGGACCTTCTCTCGAGGCACTGTTCGAAGGACCCGCCTGCTCAAGAGCCGGCGTTGACGGAGAGTCATCCGCGGGAGCTTCTTCTCTCTCTGAGGAGTGAATTATAAAAGGGACGCCGCCCGTCCCTCGATTCTCCGGGGTTCTATCAACATTCTCCGAGGATGTAGGGATGAAGGGAACACCCCGCACTTGTGGCGTAGGGATCGGCCCTGGTTGTTCTCCTCTGAACATTATCACCCAGTCAAGGGTCAGGGGAACTTCACGCCCTCGGCCGCGGCCTCGACCGCGAGCTCGCCAGCTTCTTCCTGCTCGGCATTGGTATGTAGCCATGGGTGCACAGCCTTCTCCGCCAGGAGCATTTATGTTGTCCGGGGGTGGAATGGCCACCATGTCGCATGACAACTCCCGCATCGCCTGGTCAAGGGCCTCGATAGTAAGCTCTTTGTCCTTATAAAATAGCAAGAGCTCTTCCGGAATTGGAATCCGCTCGCCAGCTTCAAGACGATGCAGAGTCTCCTGTAGCCAGTTGAGGAGCCGGGTCTTATGCCCAAACTTCTCCCAGGGGATGTATTTGTCCAACGTGACCATCCCAGTGGGGCAAGGTGGCACATATTCCTCCAGCTGGTCTATGAGCTTTTGCAACCGCTGCACGGGAGTAAGTTGTTTGGAGGCTTCCATGGCAGCTGCCTGTTCCGCCTGCTTTTTAAGCCTCCTCTTCAAATTTTTTCTCCGGTTCTTTTTGTTGGCCCAGACTAGATGGCGGACAAGAAGGGGGGTTGAATTGTCCCCTTGACCTAGATGGCGAATTTAAAAATTCTCTTTACTGAACACAGTGGAATTAAATATCAACTACTTGATTAGCCTAAACACATATGAGATTTAACAGGTTCTCTCAATCTTTCCGATCTCACTCGTAATAACAATGCAAATGTTAGAGAAAATTATGCCTAGTACGAATAACAGAAGTAGCAGTGTGCAGTGGTGTTGTGAGTAAAAATCTATTAAACTAACCTGTGAAGCGAGATAGAAGAAAGGGACAAACACACAAGCAATCACAAAGGACACAGAGATTTTTAGGTGGTTCGGGACCACAAGGGCTCCCTACGTCCACCCCTCACCCAACCGGGTGAGGCTTCACTACACGCTACCGAAGTAGCAACACGGGGATGAACCCCAACCACACACACACACGCTGCTTCCGCAGTAATATACACACACGGGGAAAATCCCCCAACAAACTGCCACTGCAGCACACACACCCACACACAAAATCGGGGAACTCGCCCCGGACACTGAAAACCACACGGAGTCGCAGCTCCGTCAACACACAACAATCCACAGGGAAACTTTCCCACAATAATGCCCAGCACATGGAGACGCAGCTCCGTACACGATCCACAAGGGACAAACAATCACACACACACAAGCCGCAATGCCCGCGGCACAATAACTCCACAACCGTTCACCGACGGTTCACACACTCACAGACATGATGTTTAGAAATGAAGGATATGATCAATATAACTTTAGAAACCTAAAGAGATTGACTCCATTAAGCACAAAAAGGATGTAGAAAGAAATTCCTATCGAAGAACAAGGGCTATAGAATGTCTTCTCTATGCCACGGGTCGGAGGGTAGCCGGATGATGACGTTGAGAGTGTCCTCTTGATCCCCTTGATGATCCGCTCCTTTTCTTCTTCTTCCACGAGCTCCAAATGTCGAGGGATGTAGATCGAATCTAGCGTTGAAGCTTCCTTGAGCTCTCTTCTTTCTCTCCTACAACAAATAGAACAAGGTTAGCCAAAGGAGATGGTTAAAACCCCAAATTCGTATGTTATATATACAAGAGGGATGAGTTGTGCAAAAGACCACAATACCCTTGCAAAACCCTAGCAAAACCACCCTAATATGTTCATTACTAACCCAAGGGCAAGTGTGTAAATTTTCAGCCCATTTGGATGTGATTTGGTCGGGTTACGGTGACTTACGGAAATCCCGCACGGTGCTGTGAACAGGGGGGATCGACCCACTTTGGAGGGGGGTCGACCCACCTGCCAGACAAAATGCTGTCTGGCAGGTTTTGTCACAGGGGGGTCGACCCACTTCTGAAGGGGGGTCGACCCACTTTCAGCCAGAGGGCTGAAAGAGCCCTGTTCTGCCCAGGGGACGACCCATCCAGTGTGGGGGGTCGACCCAATCAACTCCAAACATCAAAAAGTGATTCCAAAAGGTCATATAAAGTTCTAAACATGCAACCCAATGAATTCAACCATTCAACATGAAATTTAAATGATCAAAAGCAAGTTAAATAAACTAGTTTGCATATAACTAAAATATCATGATGAATTTGCAAGAGAATTCATTCTAAACCCGAATGAAATCAATTTGTGTCCAACCAACAATCATTCCTCCTCATTCAACATGTAAAATAAATGAATATGCATTGAAACCAAGATGTTAGCATTTTTAGACCTCATTCAACAAATGTAAGCATTAAATACAGTATATTCACAATGAGAGCAAGTTTTGCATAAGAGTCATCCATGAGACTTAAAACATGGTTTCTTCAAAGAAACTTGACATAACCAAGTCATCCACACGAAAAATCATGTATAGCCTAGATCAAGTCAACACAAGTCAAAACTCTCATGATCACTTGAAAAAAAAGGACCCATTTCAAGAAGTTTGAACACAAGTGAGAGAGTGCCCAAGAAGCCCCCCTTGTAGGATGACCAAAGTTTAAGTTGAAGCCGACTTCAAGGTTTGTGATGTCGACTCCGTTAGAGTGGAATGTCAATGTTTGTTTGACTTGGAGTTGAAATCCACCAAGAGTTGGTTTTCCTCCAGACTTCAAATGAGTTGTGTTCCAAGAGTTCACTAAATCTGTTTTTCCTGCAAGATCAAATTATCACATTATTAGCACCTTGGTTATCAATTAATTTTCAATAGATCACGTAAAGGCATAGACACACACGATTTGTTAAAGACATTAACCCATTTGAAAACTTCAAGACTTCCTAGAAAATCACCATGAAAAACCAGTTATCCTTAACTGAATATCAAGATTGACTTATAGTATGTTTAAATATCATGAATGAGCATTACAATCTTATGGCATTGAATTTAAACACAAGTGTGAGCATCATGAAGCTAAGTTAACAAAGTTGATGTCGAAGCCATAGCCAAGCATTAGCCCCTTTTTCCAATTTAAGGTTTCATGAATCTCAATAGAAAATAGATTCTTACCATGTCTCCAAGACTTAGAGAGCAAAATGGAACCTGCACACAGATGTTTATATTTTGACATTCTTTTCAAACCAAGAACATGGACAACCATTCATCAATTGAAGGTCATCAAAAATGTCAAGTTGAAAGACACAATTCAATCCGAAATACATCAATATCCATGAGAGGCATGTAAAACAGAAATCAGTTATGGATAGTAAGAAGCTTGTCCATTAGCCATTTGACTCCCAAAATGATATTCATCATTTGATTCCAATCCTGCAAAGCAAAAGATCATCGTGTTAGTTTGTTTGTCATCGAAATGCCATTAAGCATAAAACACACAATATATTAGAATCATCAAAACCATTGTCAAAGATAACAAGGGGATGCACAGAACCCAACAATCTCCCCCTTTTTGATGATGACAATATATTGGGACAATTTAAAGTTCTCTCCCCCTTTGTCATTAGCAAAAAAAATGGGGGACTCAAGGGTAAGTATGAATTGGAAAAAAATGAGCACACGGACCCAGCAATTAACTTCCCATGAAGGGAGGAGTATGAACTATGAACCACACAAAGGTTTGGAATTTGATATACAATCAACAGGTATGTGAATTCAATGCAAAATGGTCAATTTTTGAATTTTTCATTATATGTAAAATTAATTATTCACAAGTGTGTGATTTAACTAACCTTTATGCAAAAATGAAACCTAGCTATGCACACAGTGTAAAATGCCAAAAAGCACATTATTCTCCACCAATTGTCAAGAACAAAGGTCAACAGACAATGGGATTATGTAACCTAAAGGTGCATCTATGTAAACTTAAATGTGAAATCAAGTATGCAAGCAAGCAAACAAGCAAGCATGCATTGGAGTTAAGCGCACATACAGTACTATAGCTCCCCCTTAATGGGGTAAGGGGATAGCAAAAGAACAGTTCATTCAAAATCAAAATGTGAGATATGAACCATAATCAAAAAAGGTAGTGCATTCATATATGCAAGGTACTACATAAGCCATGATAAGAACAAATTCAAGATATACAATCATCACAAAAATACCCAATTGAAATTTATGTAAATGAGCAATGAACTTCAAGTTTATATGGATATTAGCAGAGTTTCTAGAAAACACTAGAGGGTTATTTCCTTCCTACACTTCCATTTTGATCCTCGACTATTGGTAGCTTCGCTCAACCCCTTTTTATTTTTCTTTTATTGGATTTCACTGTTCGGTGCGAGTCACCTCATGTGTCTCAATGGGGTTTCCCGGCTTACTAGGATTCATCACAAAATGTGGATTTTGTTTCACCTTTCGACGTGAGTTTCCTCATTTATTTCAGTGGGGATTCCCGGCTACTCAGTTAGACATACAACTTATTTAAGCATGCGGGGTAGGCAGCTTTTTCCTCACGATTCTCTCAATTTTTATGTAGAAATTTGTTTCCCATGAAGTGTTAAAAAGAATTTCTGAAATCCTTATCAATCAAAGTCATATGCATCATTTTAGAATAATGTATGGGTAATTGCTTTGGATGTAGAAGATGAATTTGCCTATACACAGTTATGACTCCCCCTAAATGTATGCACAGTTGAAATGAATCATCCTCCTTTGTATATGTCACTTTTCACAAATGATTAAAATCACTGCATTTTATATAGCAAGGAGGTGAGGTCTTAGAAGATTTGCAAGGAATTGTGTTCTAAAATTATATACATGCATTCAAGCAAGGATATAGCAAACTATTCAAACAAAGTGATTTTCGGTACGCGGTGGGGAACATAGGTCCGAAGACCACCATCACGCATAGTGAAAGCTTCCGGCTAGACATAATCCAACCTTCCACAAACACTATTTTATATACCGAAAAATCATAGCAATCAAGCACACGAATATGAAGTATATGCAAGTATATGCATGTAACTTGAAGATGTGATTGAAAATTTTTTCATATTCACAAGTATGAAAAGATATGTATGATATGTGCAATGAGTATCATGCAACTAAGCATGTAAGCTGTATATGTAAGAGTGAACCATTATTTACAAGATGCGTGTAAAAGTGTGAAAGACTTTATGCACAGAATAGAGCATTCAAAAACTAGACAAATTCACAAGATGTGAAATAGAGAAGTATGTCCAATTTGTCTAAACATAGAGTTCACAAACATATCATTATTTCAGGAGTTGCTTATAAGTGTGAAAACACTTTATGAGAAGAGTAAAGCATTTGAAGACAGAATTTATTCACATGGAGTGAAAACAGAAGTGATCAAGTCATTCTGACATGGAACTCAAAAATTCTCAAAATTTCCAAAAGATACCATAACCAGTGAACCAAGTTGGAAGCATTTTTCTCAAAACATAAATTTTACCTTTTTCAGATTTTTTTAAAGAGAACCATGTGAGACAAAAATTTCAAAATAAATCATTTTCTTCCTCACCTTGAGATCCCAATATTTATTACTTTCTTCGACCTCAAGGTACCCCTGCAAAATAGATTCTCAAGTTGGATGTTTGGGTACCCAAACCATCTTGGGTCCCGAGGGGTTAGTCCTAGCATGAACAAATGTATTTTTCTTGTTTTTCCTTTCATACCACTCATCATCGATTTTCATTGTGGAATAATCATCCATAGAATGACCATTCTCACCACAATAATAGCAGTTGGAAGATTTTCCTTTCAAAAACCAATTGTCATCATTTTTCATTACATGACAATCATTCATCACATGTCCATTTTGACCACAGTAATGACAGGAAAAATTCTTTCTGAGAGACCATTCATCATCATTTTTCTTAATGAAGCAATTTTCAAAAACATGTCCATGCAATCCACAGTAATAGCAATGAGCATTGAAGGTTTTCTTCATTGGTTTATCAAGATTGTTAGGCTTATCAACAATTTTTAATTGTGACTTCAATGCTTCATTATCATCAAATTCCATCAAGGAACAATCATACATGTCATGTCCATATTGTCCACAATAATAGCATGAAACATTCCTCCTTCTACTTGGTGCATGATTATGTTTAACAATAGGGGATTTTGAATGCACAGAAGAGCAATCAACAACATCTTTGTGTTTTTCAATTTCTTTATCACACAAGGACAAAGATTCATTCACACTCTTAATTTCATTTTCTAGTTTCATGATTTGCAAATGAGAGTTAGCAATCTCTTGTTCACATGAAACAATTTTCTCATTCAACAAGTAATTAACTGTTTTGTGACTTTCAATTTCTTGTTCAAGAATATGCAGTTTGTCACAATCATCAACGATCACACCTTTTCCTTTTTCGACCTTTTCAAGATTTTTTAATCTACTTTCGAGTAAGGAAATTTGAATCAACAAAGCACTATTTTCATTTTGGAGTTTTTCAAATGAATTTTTGTTCATAGAAGTGTGTTCAAGTTCATTCATTTGAAGACTCGCATTTTGACCAACCATTCTACTCATTATTTCATTGTTTTCAAATTTGTCATTCAAATTCTTGAAGCTTTCTATTTCCTTCCTAAGTTCCTTCAACTTTTCAGACTCATCATTAATCACCCATTTTCCCTTTTGATAGACAGAGAGCTCATCACTCAATGCCTTAATTTGTTCATTCAACTTTTCATTTTCCTCTCTCAAACAACAAATTTTATCTCTATGCATTTCAACATCAGCGAAGAGAGATTCATTCACATTTTTGAGTTCTAAGCATTTTTCACATAAAGCATTTTCATGAAAAGGATTTTCAAGTTTCTTCTTGAGCTTTTTATTTTCAGATTTTACTGTTTTATGTCTTTCAAGTAACTCATCATAGGCATCCATTAATTCTTCAAAACTTAATTCATCATCAGAATTTGAGTCAGAAGATACCTCCTTGGATTCTAGGCCTGAATGATCATCCTCACTACTTGCCATCATGCAAGCATCTTCTAGCCCTCCTTCATGAAGCTTGATCAGTTGATCCATGATTTCTTTGATCGAGCTACAATCAAGAACAAACGGAAATTTGTTAGAGTCAATTGCAGCTTTAAGAGAATTCAAAACAAAAAGATTATCAGAGTTCATTTTCCTATGTTCATCAGTCCACCTTAGTTCATTTTTGGGTAAGACATGTGGACCATGAGAGATTAATTTTATGAGTTTCGGATCAATCCCAGAAATCCAAACACACAATTTTCCAAGCCATGATGTAAAATCAAAACCATCAAAGACAGGAACTGAATTTAGACTAGCCATCATAAAAAGATCTTTTCTCCTAGACCGTGAGGTCCGCTGAATAAAAATCAGAGACTGTGCTCTGATACCAATTGTTGGCCCAGACTAGATGGCGGACAAGAAGGGGGGTTGAATTGTCCCCTTGACCTAGATGGCGGATTTAAAAATTCTCTTTACTGAACACAGTGGAATTAAATATCAACTACTTGATTAGCCTAAACACATATGAGATTTAACAGGTTCTCTCAATCTTTCCGATCTCACTCGTAATAAAAATGCAAATGTTAGAGAAAATTATGCCTAGTACGAATAACAGAAGTAGCAGTGTGCAGTGGTGTAGTGAGTAAAAATCTATTAAACTAACCTGTGAAGCGAGATAGAAGAAAGGGACAAACACACAGGCAATCACAAAGGACACGGAGATTTTTAGGTGGTTCGGGACCACAAGGGCTCCCTACGTCCACCCCTCACCCAACTGGGTGAGGCTTCACTACACGCTACTTTCGTAGCAACACGGGGACGAACCCCAACCACACACACACGCTACTTCTGTAGCAATATCCACACACACACGACGGGGAACATACCCCGGACAATAAGCACACATCGAGACGCAGCTCCGTACACGATCCACAAGAGACCAACAATCACACACACACAAGCCGTAATGCCGGCGGCACAATAACTCCACAACCGTTCACCGACGGTTCACACACTCACAGACATGATGTTTAGAAATGAAGGATATGATCAATATAACTTTAGAAACCTAAAGAGATTGACTCCATTAAGCACAAAAAGGATGTAGAAAGAAATTCCTATCGAAGAACAAGGGCTATAGAATGTCTTCTCTATGCCACGGGTCGGAGGGTAGCCGGATGATGACGTTGAGAGTGTCCTCTTGATCCCCTTGATGATCCGCTCCTTTTCTTCTTCTTCCACGAGCTCCAAATGTCGAGGGATGTAGATCGAATCTAGCGTTGAAGCTTCCTTGAGCTCTCTTCTTTCTCTCCTACAACAAATAGAACAAGGTTAGCTAAAGGAGATGGTTAAAACCCCAAATTCGTATGTTATATATACAAGAGGGATGAGTTGTGCAAAAGACCACAATACCCTTGCAAAACCCTAGCAAAACCACCCTAATATGTTCATTACTAACCCAAGGGCAAGTGTGTAAATTTTCAGCCCATTTGGATGTGATTTGGTCGGGTTACGGTGACTTACGGAAATCCCGCACGGTGCTGCGAACAGGGGGGGGGGGTCGACCCACTTTGGAGGGGGGTCGATCCACCTGCCAGACAGAATGCGGTCTGGCAGGTTTTGTCACAGGGGGGTCGACCCACTTCTGAAGGGGGGTCGACCCACTTTCAGCCAGAGGGCTGAAAGAGCCCTGTTCTGCCCAGGGGACGACCCATCCAGTGTGGGGGGTCGACCCAATCAACTCCAAACATCAAAAAGTGATTCCAAAAGGTCATATAAAGTTCTAAACATGCAACCCAATGAATTCAACCATTCAACATGAAATTTAAATGATCAAAAGCAAGTTAAATAAACTAGTTTGCATATAACTAAAACATCATGATGAATTTGCAAGAGAATTCATTCTAAACCCGAATGAAATCAATTTGTGTCCAACCAACAATCATTCCTCCTCATTCAACATGTAAAATAAATGAATATGCATTGAAAACAAGATGTTAGCATTTTTAGACCTCATTCAACAAATGTAAGCATTAAATACAGTATATTCACAATGAGAGCAAGTTTTGCATAAGAGTCATCCATGAGACTTAAAACATGGTTTCTTCAAAGAAACTTGACATAACCAAGTCATCCACACGAAAAATCATGTATAGCCTAGATCAAGTCAACACAAGTCAAAACTCTCATGATCACTTGAAAAAAAAAGGACCCATTTCAAGAAGTTTGAACACAAGTGAGAGAGTGCCCAAGAAGCCCCCCTTGTAGGATGACCAAAGTTCAAGTTGAAGCCGACTTCAAGGTTTGTGATGTCGACTCCGTTAGAGTGGAATGGCAATGTTTGTTTGACTTGGAGTTGAAATCCACCAAGAGTTGGTTTTCCTCCAAACTTCAAATGAGTTGTGTTCCAAGAGTTCACTAAATCTGTTTTTCCTGCAAGATCAAATTATCACATTATTAGCACCTTGGTTATCAATTAATTTTCAATAGATCACGTAAAGGCATAGACACACACGATTTGTTAAAGACATTAACCCATTTGAAAACTTCAAGACTTCCTAGAAAATCACCATGAAAAACCAGTTATCCTTAACTGAATATCAAGATTGACTTATAGTATGTTTAAATATCATGAATGAGCATTACAATCTTATGGCATTGAATTTAAACACAAGTGTGAGCATCATGAAGCTAAGTTAACAAAGTTGATGTCGAAGCCATAGCCAAGCATTAGCCCCTTTTTCCAATTCAAGGTTTCATGAATCTCAATAGAAAATAGATTCTTACCATGTCTCCAAGACTTAGAGAGCAAAATGGAACCTGCACACAGATGTTTATATTTTGACATTCTTTTCAAACCAAGAACATGGACAACCATTCATCAATTGAAGGTCATCAAAAATGTCAAGTTGAAAGACACAATTCAATCCGAAATACATCAATATCCATGAGAGGCATGTAAAACAGAAATCAGTTATGGATAGTAAGAAGCTTGTCCATTAGCCATTTGACTCCCAAAATGATATTCATCATTTGATTCCAATCCTGCAAAGCAAAAGATCATCGTGTTAGTTTGTTTGTCATCGAAATGCCATTAAGCATAAAACACACAATATATTAGAATCATCAAAACCATTGTCAAAGACAACAAGGGGACGCACAGAACCCAACACTTTTCTTGCTTCTTGAGGTGGGCGACCTCCTCTAAAGAAGGAGGAGATGACTTTGTGGAACGAGGTTGCTTAACGCCACCACTCTGACTCCCGCGTCGCACTGGCCGTCTTGCACTTTGGCTTTCGCGGCTCTTCCTTGGGCCCACGCGGGTCCACTCCTCTGCCTCAGGGGAGGGTTGGAAAGTGGCCTCGATCGCCTGAGCAACTATTTCTGGTGGCAACTCCTGGAACTCCATCTGGCTGAAGTGGAGCCCCAAAGATTTTTGCGGAATCGCCGACTCTTTCTTTGACGCAGGTTGAGGATTTGTTGACTTAGCTCCAGGCTGAGTCTTAGGCTCAACCTCTAGAACTTTGCGCTTGCCCTTATCATTGCTCTGTGGGCAGCTAGTGGCAACCTTCTCAAGGCGACCGGACTGCATGGGGGCTTTGGCCGGCCCTTTAACAGGCTGCGCCGGTTGAGGCTTCTCCAGGCTTTGTAGCTTGGTTGATCCAGCCGGAGCCTCACCCTGAGGATTCAGGACCTTGGCCTTTCCTTTATCAACTGGCCGAGGACATCCTCTTATGACAACACCTGGCTGGCTCGGTTTGGGTTGAGCCCCAGGGCTTCGTCGCACAGCGCAGTCTCCCGGGCTCTGAGCCTTAGGCTTCTCACGAGCAGTCTTGTCCCTGGCGAGCAACGGGAACTCCCCATTTTGTTGAGGCTCGCTTGGGCGGGCCAACCGGGCAAAGGCCTCGTTCTCTCGCCGAACCTGCTGAAGAGTCTCCTTGGCGGCTTCTGCGAGGCGTAGCCTCATCATAGAATTCCCCTGGGTATCCACAACCCCTTTCTGAATGAGAGCTTCAATGAAGTCTTGAACATCTTCACAGTGTTGAGTAGGGTGGGACACCCTCGCATGATACTTGCAATAGCGAGGATGACTCTTGGCCGTCTCGTTGTAATAAGATGGAGGGCCATATGCCAACACCCCCCCATCCTCCAGAAGCTTGTCAAATATCTTCTCAGTGTCCTCCTTGGGAAAAGAACACTGATGGGAAGGTCGCTGTCCTGGGTACCAGAGTGTGGCCTCGGTTCCCGACTGTCGGGAAACATTCCCCTCAACAGAAGGGTCAGGCAGGTTGAATGCCAACGGCTCATGGATGACATTAACTGAGAACGTCATCGCCCCAC
The DNA here is from genome assembly GCA_022559845.1 of Amorphophallus konjac. Classification (NCBI taxonomy): domain Eukaryota; kingdom Viridiplantae; phylum Streptophyta; class Magnoliopsida; order Alismatales; family Araceae; genus Amorphophallus; species Amorphophallus konjac. Next base: position 265,603,699 of record CM040125.1, read on the forward strand.
GCGCATGTGGCTGTGGAGGGCGCACTAAGGAATCACCCATATCAACTATCCCTCGCCTGATGAAATCTTCTGCAAGGTCCTTAAAGGGTTGACAGTTGAAAATAATATGACCCGATGCCTCATGAAAAGTGCAGTAATCTTGATAGAACCGGGCTTCAGGTCGCTGGTGATTAGTTGCCACTGACGGGGTTACCAGCTCAGCACGGCAGCACGCGAAGAAAATCTGGAGAGTTTGTTCGCGGTGAAAAGAAAATGGCTTTGCAGGTTCCGCCTCTTTTGACGAGCTTGATGAGTCCTCGGACAGCCAACCATTTGACCCTGACCTCTGTGAGACAGGTGGAAGTGGGTTTGCCTCTGCTCCATGAAGGTTTACGAGCTGTTCACTCTGGGCTTGGGGAAGAGCAGCGAGCTGATCATCCAGATAATGGAGAAATTGTAGCAACTCTCGATGTTCTTGTCTCAGCTGGTGGATTTCCCGGCGGACTTTCCAGAGGAGCCTTCTTACAGCAAGGTATTCCGCTCCCGGCCAGCACGACGACTCGGGAATGGCTTGAGGTTGCTGGTTTGAAGACCCAGCCTCGGCGGCGTGCGATGCTGAAACCGGTGCCGCCATATAAACCACATTGGCCGATCGAGTGGATCGACTCCAGTGGTGCGGCTGCGGAGGCTCAACCGCGTGACCAAGCATATTTATCAGACCTTTCTGAATAAGGTCTTCAGCTATGTCTTTAAAGACATAACACTCTGCAATGGTATGCCCCAATCTCCGGTGGTACACGCAGTAGTTGGGGTCATCCGTCTTGTCTACCTCTGCCAGCCTCCGCGGCTCTGGCAAGGACAACAGCTCCTCCTGCATACACAAATCAAAGAGCATTTTTGTGTGCTCTTCCCTGAAGGAGTACGGCTTCTTCATATTCTCCGCCAAGGCTTCAGCAGCCTTCTTGACCTCCGACTTTTTGCCATTACCGTTCCCCTTAGCGCCTCCTTTCTCGCCATTTGTCGGGGAGAAATCCACTGCATTGATTTCTTTTCCCCCAACTGGGCGGTCCTTGGGGGCTTTGCCCTTGGCCGAGGAATGTGTAAGATGGTCTGCGAAGAACATTTCGATCTCCGCGACCACCGAGTTGAGCTGATCAAAGCCCCGGATACTGGAACCCAAGAGCTTTTCACTAACTTCGGCCGCCAGACCTCGGTGACATATGGTAATAGCATCCTCCGGCGTGGGAGGGTTATCACAGTGCATGCTAACATCCCTCCACCTCTTGATGAAGTCAAGGGCTATCTCACCCCTTATTTGTTTTAAAGCGCGAAGTTCCGCTAAGGAAACCTTACGATCAGCGGTTTGGAACCGATCCACAAACTTCTTCTGCATATCTGCCCAATCGGGTACCGAATTGGGCTTCAAACGGGAATACCATTGAAAGGCAGAACCCATCAAAGAAGTGGCGAAATACCGCAAGAGGTAGGACTCGTCCAAAGCCAGTTCGCCCATGGCGGTTACATAGTAAGCCAGGTGCTCATGGGGCGAACCCTGCCCATTAAACTTTTGTAGCTTCGGGGCCTTGGGGCAGTCCGGAGGGAGCTTCTTGAATTGGTGATGGAGAGGGTAGGGCACACTGTACAGATCGACTGTGGCCACTCCTTCACCATGCTGAGCGAACTTTGCTTCTACAATCCGCTCAATCATCCGCCGCTGAGCCGTCAAACTTTCGACAGGAGTAGCAGAGAACCTTGTATTAGGCTCCTGCTGAGGTACCTCCACTTCCAGGGCCACAGGTGGTCAGGCCGCCATAGCCGACCCATTAATAGTGGCCGGAGCTGGAGATGGTTGCTGCTCAACGCTTGCCGGTACTGACGCGGGTTGGGCAGGAGGCTCCTTATCGCGCAGGAGTGCTTGCAACAGACCTTTCAACTCCTGGTTTTCGCGCCGGAGTTCTTCCAGGGTGAGAGCTTGAATCCCCTCCGTTGTACCTTCCTCGCGAGGGAAAAGGCCCTCCCCGACAGCGCCATGATCATTATCTTGGCGCTCCTCCTGTCGTGCAGGGTCAGGCTGTGAAGTTCCTGCTAGAGGAACTGAGTCTAGTTGAGCCACGACCCGAGAGACGTGCTTCGACCTCCTCATAGCTTGCAATGGCTGGGTGAGGTCTCCCTGAGCCGCTTCCGTGTGCTTGTCCGTGAAGGAGGTGTAGCAGGTGAACACCCTGACAGTGTCATCTGTGACACGAGTTACCCGCCTCCTCCTCGGTGGATGCCGCACCGGGGGAGATATGTCCCCCAGCCGGTCGAAGACAAATGCTCGAGGGGCCGGACGCTGTCGAGCATTGCCCCCTCTTGAATTGTCTGAGGTAGCCCAGGGGGAAGTCGGACGTACCGGCTTTGGCGGGGTGCGGCACTGCCCCCGCTGCCGGCGAGCGCCTGGCTTGTGAGAGGAGGAGGGCTTAGTTAACTCATGAATAGAGGGGCCCTGCCCCGAGTGCGGCCCAGACTGGCGTGGGCCTTTCTCAGCCCGGGCGCGTTTAATTGCCTGGGCCTCCTCCTTGGTGACCCATATCTCCTTTGGGTGGAGCTGACGCTCCTCAGTTGGGTTGCGCCCAGACCTGACTCTGGGGGCCGCCACCTTGGGCCGGGGCGTAGCGACGTTCTTTGCCTTCGCTCCCTCCTCCCGGATCTTCCGAAGGAGTTCGAATCAGTTGGAGGTTGGGATGGTGGGGACGTGTCGGTCCCGAGGTACAATCGGCTCGCCTCCATCGAGCCTGATACGGACGTCGCCGACGAGAATAGTCTTGCCGGAACGCGAAGTAGTGGCCACGGGCCGAAGTTGTTTCCTCGCGTGGCGTTGCCCCCGTTGAGCAGGGGCAACCGTCTCAGTACGGCTCCTGCGACGACGAGGGCGGCGCTGTCCCTGTCGGGAAGGAGCAGTCTCAACCGTAATCTGGTTGACCGAGAACACTCGGCTAGCTTGAAAGATTGAAGGCCTGACATCTCTAGGCGTGGGCTTCATCGAGGGCCTGACACCCCCAGCCATGTTGTATTGTCGGCCGACCTGACTCGGCCAACAGCAGATAAAGAGGGCCTAACACCCCCGGTAGGCATCTTTCGGACCGGGCGGACCCGGCCGGTGAGAGGAACAGAGGGCCTGACGCCCTTCAGAGCAGTTGCCTCGACCGGAACAGCCCGACCAATGGCAGGAACAGAGGGCCTGACGCCCTTCAGAGCAGTTGCCTCGGCCGGAACAGCCCGACCAATGGCAGGAACAAAGGGCCTACCACCCTTCAGAGCAGTTGCCTCGGCCGGAACAGCCCGACCAATGGTAGGAACAGAGGGCCTGACGCCCCCGACGAACACTTTCGAAGCCGGGTGAACCCGACTTACAGCACGAACGGAGGGCCTAGCACCCTCTGCAGTAGTCTTCTTAGCCGGAGCAGTCCGGCCAGCAGTTGGCATTGCGTCCTCCTCAGTGATCGGAACTACCCCTAAGAAGAAAGGGGAACCGACCACCGGGGGAAAGTCGCCGAAAGCAATCGACGTCGCCAGGTAGCCATACCTGGCGTGGGTATCGATCACCTGTGGTCCATACGTCACCGCTGCCATTGTCGTGATCGTGATGTGACAGAGCGCTTGAAACTGGCAAGCAAAGCGTTCTTCCCTCGTCCTGTAAGAGGGAGAGCAATAAGAACCTCAAAGAGGTGCAAGCCTTCTGTTGTCAAAGAGAAGAAAGGCGGGAGGGTCCCACCGGGCGTGCCAGTCTGTGAGACACGGAAAAAATCTAGGGTCGGCCTTTATCGTAGATAAAGGGTAGATTTTCGTTCTTTTTGAAAAGAAACACTCCTCTGCGTAGAGAGGGTTCCGTGGGTGCGCGTCGTATCAGACGATATAGGTTCGAGTGCTGGACCTCTCCCCGCCGACCGGAGTCGACGTTGATTTACATCGGCTTAATGTCCGAACACCCTTGATTAAATGACAACATGAAGGCTTAAAGTTCTTCCTCGAGGCTCTAACCAATAGAGCAGGTTTGCTTAAAACAGGACGGGGGAGCTGACGGGGACCCTGACTGAGCACGCTGAAGTGGGCCACTGGGGTTTAAGCGGCGGTCTTAGACCTAGGGGTATTTTAGTAAATAACCAGACCAGAGGGATTTAGGAGTTTCTGGGCTGGGGTAGGCATAAAGCCGGGTTACTAACCTTCCAAGGCTCTGAGGCCCTTTTCAGAAGGTTTAGGAGACCATTAGATCACTTCTTAGGTCGCAGGGGTATTTCGGTAACTTTACCAAACCCTAGGCCTAGGTTTAAGATGACCCCCGAGCGCTGGACTGAGCCAACAACACTCCCAGACCAAGCCGACAACGAGAGGTTCTAGAGAAGACACTCACGGGTTCAATTGGTTGGAAGTAGGGGTAAGTATGCAAGTTTTTAGAGAGTCAGGGTTTATATGCAATATTGCATTAATGAAGTGTGCCGAGCATAATAAGGTGCTCTTATAATTTTGCAAGAGTACAGAGGGTGTCGACAAATTATCGACTGTACATACATCCGCATCAGGGCGGGAAGTGGGGGCATACCCCTAATTACAAAAGTTACAGGGTAAAACTGCAATTTACAGGACTTAGGCCTTTTATGACCTCGAGGAGGACGTTTTTACAATTTGTCATCGTAATGACATAATGACATAATTGCATAAGTCCGTCACTCCGTTGCATAACACATTACGAACACGACCCGTTGAAGGGCATAATTGTAAATATACCCCGTAGGGGCATATACACAAGGCCCAGGGACTTACCCCACTCAGACCAAAAATAACGAACAACTTGAACTTGAAGTCTAGGCAAGTCCACCTCTCCTCCTCTTCCTTCGTGTCCGTCCCCCTTCAATGGGACCCATGGTGTCTATTTATAGAAAGTAGGGAACCGGCCCGGGGGAAGTGAGACCCGGGCGGGTCAAGGCGACCCCGGGCGGGTTCCTTTCCCTCCAAAAATCAATTTTTTTTTGAAAAAAGGGCAGTTTCTAGACTGGCCCGGATGCGCAGCACCCCGGGCGGACCGGCCCGGGGGCGCGGCACCCCTGGCGGACCCGCCCGGGCTCACAGCACCCCGGGCGAACCAGCCCGGGGGCGCACGGCCCCGGGCGGGTCTGCCCACCCGCGCGCAGCAGCAGGGAGACCCGCCCGAGGGCTTTATACCCCGGGCGGGTTCCCCCCTCCCCGGGCAGTCCCCTTGGCTTCTGTAAAAAAATCCTCCGTACGGCTCCGACAGCGACGTTTCTGCACTTGACTCCACGTGAAAGAGGAAGAGCCTTCTCCTCGCCTTGTTCGTCGTCTTTTGCGCCTCGCTCGTCCATCAGGGAAGGAGTTTTTGATCCTACGAGACGTGATACACGCCGTCGAGGTACCAAAACAATGTGCATAGCACGTCTTCACACCCTTAGAGCTTGGGTTGATTGATTGAAACCCGGAACCACATGACTATAATAGTCTCCGTGGGTTTATCGCGGGTTCTCCTCGCTTCCACGGGATAGAACGGGTTGGACTGAGCCAACACCGTAAGCATGGGCTTTTGACGCACACATGCGTACATATATAAACGTATATATACATTTATTTTCTGGTTACAACACCTCCCAAGAGCTGTAAAGTTCCGAAGGGATAAAAGGAATGTCGTGTAGTACAATGAAGTCACAGATATAACAGTAAGTAATTAAATTTCATTAATCAGGTTTGCTAAAGTAGCAGAAATAAAATTACTTTTTAATTAACAGTTAAAATTAACAATTATACCAGAGTCCAGTCCAAAGGAAAGACAAGTACAGTCCAATAGAAAGAAGAATTTACACTAAGGTCGGGGGAAGCCCAACGCAGGTACCGCTGGCAACTATGAACACGCCACACCAAGAATCGCAAAGGAAGCAGAGCGCCACACCTGAAAAGCTGGGGTGAGCCTCGTGTCACTGGCTCAGTAGGGGTCCCGCGGATCCCCACTGAAAAACACGCAGTAACACGGAACAACAGCTAAAACAGCAGGAGTAGTAAACTAGGAAAAGCTAAACTACAACTAGAAAGCTGCAACAGAAAGCCGTAATAGAAGGAGTAGAAACAGCTAAGAGAAGAGGGAAAAGCAAACCCGTAAAGAATGAGAACACGGCTACCGAGCAAAGCACGGCTCCCTCTTCAAACAGTGACAGAAGCGCGAACCCGAATCTCACAAAGTCAGGAGTTACCGATCCGTCAGCCAACCGTTAGCTCAAAGGCTAAAGCCCACGAAACTAGGCAAAAGCCCTAGAAAAGACCTAGATAGACATAGACATCGAAGCATACACGACTAGATCATCATGCACGTAACAGAGAACCAACCTCAGGTAAAGTCAAGAACAGACTAACCCAGAAAAGGTCACAACACGAAGGACGAGAAACTCGTAAGTCACGTGTCACGTGACGGAAGCGCCTCCTCACTAGAAGAATAGCCAGATGCGTCCACTGACGTCTTACACTACGCCGCAAGTATCTCGCTACGTACGCCGAGAACGACGGAGACTGAGATACTCTCTGAACCAGAAACAGGTTCAGGAACAGGGAACAACAGTAACGAGTGACTAGTCAGAGTCACGCCCGTCGGTGTTCGTCCAAACACCCCTGACCACGTGTGCACACACCAGCTCATGCCTAGAGCCAAACCTCTAGCTAGTTTCCCCCCCCCCCAGCAGGACGCTACCGTAAAGAAGGGGCCCACGGAAACTAGCCTAAAAATCGTATCTCGGGAACTGCCTCAACCACCACTCCCAGGTGGGCCGACACCAGGAACGTGTCGTCAGGCTACGACTAGTGGAGGCTCACTAGACATAGACTCAGAAACACGGGTGCTGGAGTACAGATAGGCCAAGCAAGCACTGTCACATGCACTACAGAGCACCAAGGCAGCATACCGACTGCCAACAGACTCAGGACAGGACAACTAGACCTGCTAACACAATGATCCTTGAGTCTCACGACTCAGAGTCAAGATCGTCGTGCAATGGCGGAACAAGCCACCAATCGGTCTAATCCTATGCTAGAGAAATCGACACATCCGGGGGAAACGACTCACGGAAACCTGAGGAATCACCACGACCCTCAGCACACCTGGACACACAGACTGAGGTAAGACGATACCTCAAGGCATCCAGAACAACTATCTAGATCTATCCAGAATAGCCGAGACACATACAAGGTCACGTGTCAACCACTGGGTCACACCGGGTTGACCGAAACCTGACAACGACTCTACAGCAGTACAGAAACCAAGGCATGCTTGACTACCTTATATCGTGGTCATAGCCCTCATATGACATCAAGAGACATCCACGGGATGACGGACAAACCACAAAGTCGAGCCAAGACAATTGGAAACCAAAACATCGGAAAGCGACACTCTGTACATACATAGAGGCACAGACACTAGCGGTCATAGAATGGGCCGCGAGATGACAGTGGCGGTCAAAGATATGGCTACTACACCCAGTGAAGCCTCGAATCGACCTATCCAGTCAAACCACCATAGCGGTCTAATAAAGATGCACTACATGAACTAAGGCGGTCTAAGAATGAGCCGCCACACTAACCGCCCTAAAACATTGACCTAAGACAAACAGACTGTAGCGGTCTAAGGAAGGCGCGCTACAACGAAGAAGCGGTCGAAGGTTGGTCCACTACAGCCAACCGACTTAAAACATTGACCCGGTCAAACGGACAGTAGCGGCCTAAGAAAGGTGCGCTACAGCACAATGGCGGTCAAAGCTTGGGCTGCCAGCCCAAACCGACATAACCCGTTGACTAATGCCAACAACCCATAGGGGTCTAAGAAAGGGCCGCTAGAGTAAAATAGCAGTTCTTCGTAAAACCGCTAAGCTAAACCGACTTACACTAGAATCGAGGAAAAATGAACCTTGGCGCACCACCATAGGGCTGCCAGAGGCAAATGGCGGTCAGAAGTTGGGCCGCCAACCTCAGCCGACCTAAAACTAACTGACACACTATGGAGTGTGGCGGTCCATCGTGGGGCCGCCAGAGACCTATAGCGATCTCTGAAACGACTGCAAGCACGATACGGTGGGAAAACAGGGGAAATGGTCGATCTCAGCCGTTCCACACCCCATTCGCGTCTAAACGCAGGGGAAACAATCCAAGATGATAAAATCAACCTTCCACAGGCCAGAAGGGGTCCATGCAACAGCTAAATCGCAAGAAACGGGCGATTCCAACGAATCGACCCTAATTGGGTCACCGAGGTTCCCAGACTCGTACCGGCCCCAAATGACGACCAATCAACATGAAATCAGCGAAAATGGAATACAGACATGCTGGGGGTTCCAATGAAACTAATCTAATCGAAAACCATCACCATTTTTCGGTGAACCCAACGAACACCCCAAAAGCATGATCTTCCCGAACTTGAAAGAAACCCACTCGAATGCTCACCGTTCGGCATGAAACTGCGAGGGAACACAGAAGAGAAGTAGGTGATCCGTCTCCCTACCTCCACCGAAGATTCCGTGTACCGAAGTGACAAAACCACACTGAAAATCATATTGCGAGCTCGACCGTCGGTATTGAATCCACCGTTTCGGATCGCGCCAAAAATAGTCCGATCCTCGCCCCATCGCACTCCGGACCACTCCCACGACATCTCCTCAGCCTGCCCGTGCCTCCTCTGTCTGTAGCCGGAGCTGAGGGCGAGAGAAGAGAGAAAATAGGAGAGAGAGAGAGGGTCGCGACGGCGAATGAGAAGGGAAAGAAGAAAAGGAAAGAAAAAGGAAAAGAAATTAGGAATTTTTCTAATTTTCAAAAATTCAATTTTTGAGTCAAAAATGGACTAATTCAGAAAAATATGTAAAAATAGTTGAAACGATCCTCTCAAAGAGTACATCGCAACTGTAGTGTCCTAGAGTCGATGAACTGAGAAATAAACTCTCCACTGGGTTCCGTAACTTGTACGAGAGAAAAACTCACGCGGATCGTAAAACTCAACTCAGGACCCACAAAAGTGATCTAAAACTCTCCGAAAAAGGATCCGAAAGATCCGATATGAATATAGGGTATTACTCCAGGTGACCTAGATGAAATCCACCAGCAAATCCGAGCCCTGACAGAGTTCTGCCAGGAGCTCCGGAACTAGCGGATCAAACCCCAATGCGTCCTACCCGAGCGACGGGAAGATGAGAGGGGACACACCGGGGAGAACCCCCGCCAAGTACGTGAGGCGTCCTACGCCTCAGTCGCCAGGACCCGACGATCACGCAGCCAGCTCGCACCAAGGGTACACAGCTCAGTGCATTCCAACCCGGAGATGGATCGCCGGCTCCAACGCTTCAACGAGATCGAGGACAAAGTTCGATACCTGGATGATGTCCTCTTGGCAGCTAAGAATCGCGGCCTGATCGACGATGACATGGACTTCCATGCTCCCTTCTCTAGGGAAATCATGGAGGCCCCCATCCCGCCAATGCTCCAAATGCCGTCATTCACCTCCTACGACGGCACTACCGACCCGGCCGACCACATGCACAGCTTCGAGTCCCACTTGGACTCAAACCAGGCCTCGGACACTGTGAAGTGCCTGGCGTTCATGACGACCCTCCGGGAGAACACCCGGGCCTGGTTTGAGTCCCTACCGACCCTGACCATCTCCTCCTTCCAGCAGCTCAAGAATCTGTTCAAGGAGAACTTTATCGGCTGCCGAAAGGTGGCCATGTCCACGGTGACCCTGCTCGCCCTCAGGCAGGGGAAAGAAGAAACGCTGTGGGAGTTCATCTCCCGCTTCCGCTCGGAGGCACTCCGCATCCCCCACCTCAACATCGGCATCGCGACCACTGCGTTCACCCAAGGGACGCATGACCACATCCTCCGACGGGCGCTCAGAGTAGAGGCCCCCACAACCCTCCCTGACCTCCTCGCCCTCGCACAGAAGCACGCGCATTGCGAGGAGAACACCGTGGCGCTACGCCATGCGACTGGAACTAACCGGTCTGACCGGAAGAGATCCACCGACTTACCCTGAGAGGAGCGGAGCAAGAGGGAGCGACGCAATAGAGATCGTCGCGATCACCCCGAAAGAGAAAGGGGGAACTACCGCTAGTATACACCCCTGATGGCTCCACCCGACCAGATCCTGATGGAGATCCGCGAGGAGCCATTCTTCAAGTGCCCTCCCCGGATGAAGTCAGACTCGGGTTCGAGGAGCAAGAAGAAGTATTGTCACTACCACCGTGACCACGGCCACGACACCGCCAACTGCATCAACCTAAGGGATGCCATCGAGGAGTTGGTCTGCAAAGGACTCCTCGATAAGTTCCTCGCCAAAGCAGCAGAGAGGCGACAGAAGACGCCCCCACCAATCGACAACCGACCCAACGGAAAAGAGATCATGATGATCTCTGGGGGGCCAGTCACGGGGGGAGATAGCGCGAGTAGGCGACGGCGATACGCCTCAGCCGTCGATGCCATGGAGCGGGGCAAAGACACTCAACCGGGAGCTACCACCCAAGGCCATCAGAGAGATCCTATCGCCTTCTCAGAAGATGGCCTAGAAGGTGTAACTACCCCCCATTCCGATGCACTCGTGGTCTCGGCCACCATAAACCAATGTACCGTGCGTCGTATATTAGTAGTTAATGGAAGCGAACCGGATGTTATCGCGTACGACTGTCTCGTGCTTATGGGTGTTGACGTAACTCGGCTTGTGCCTCTACATACACCACTGTACGGGTTCTCCGGCACTACTATCCATCTAGAAGGACACATTTCACTTCCAATCACGCTCGGGACCGCGCCAAAAGAGGTAACCTTCCTCGCGAATTTCATAGTTATTCGCGTGATGACCGGGTATAATGCTATCATCGGGCGAGGGATTCTCGGCACGCTCTGTGGCATCCCCTCCTCCTACCATCAGAAGCTCAAATTCCCCACCCCTCGAGGGGTGGGGGAGGTCCGAGGAGATCAGAGGGAGTCCAGGAGGTGCTACCTCATCTCAACTCGCGATCGACATCCCGAAGAAGTACCTCTTGAGAAGAAAGCAAGAACCGAAGACCCAGGTCCGAGCACAAGTGCGCCGGCCGAGGATTTGTACTTCATCCAAGTGGGAGATGACCCAAGCAAAACCCTAAGGATCGGTGCTACGCTGTCCGAGCAAGACAAGCAGGCCTACGCGAGCTTCCTCACATCCCATCAGGATGTGTTCGCATGGTCTGACGATGAGCTTCCCAAGATTCCTCCGGAAGTCATTACGCACCAACTTAGGTTGGACCCCGCATGCTGCCCGATACAGCAGCACCGACGGCATTGCAACCCCGAGCGACAGGCCATCATCAGAGAGTAGGTAAGCGAGAAGCTACGCTCAGGGCTGCTCAGGCCCACTCAATACCCGGACTGGGTAGACAACGTAGTCCTGGTCCCCAAGAGCAATGGGAAGTGATGAATGTGCGTGGACTACACCGACCTCAACAAAGCTACGCCCAAAGATAGCTTTCTCATGCCACGGATCGACCAACTGGTCGACGCCACGGTTAGGCATGAAATGCTAAGCTTCTTAGATGCCTACTCCGGCTATCATCAGATCAGCATGCACAAGCCCGACCAAGAGAAAATCACGTTCGTCACTGACCATGGCATGTACTGCTACACTCGGATGCCGTTTGGGCTAAAGAACGCAGGGGCGACCTACCAACGCCTCGTCAACCACATGTTCGACTTGCAGATCGGCCGCAACATGGAGGTGTACATCGACGACATGGTCGTAAAAAGCCTCCAAGCAGCCGAGCACTTGGGGGACCTGGTAGAGACCTTCGCCACCCTCAGAAGGTACAATATGAAGCTCAACCCAGCCAAATGTGCGTTCAGGGTACGATCAGGGAAGTTTCTGGGCTTCCTAGTTACCCACCGGGGGATCGAAGCCAACCCCGACCAAATCCGAGCAGTGCTGTAGATGCAACGATCCGGGCGAGTGAGGGACTGTGGACACCAAAAAAAATTATCACCCCATGTTTACGTGTAGGGGAATAAAGAAGAGGAGATAAGAGAAGAGAAGATGAGAAGAAGAAAAGAAGAAGAGGAAGCCCACTAAACCACCCTCTCAGCGGCACACTCTGGTGGCCCCCTCAGCGGCACACCCCTTGGGTGCCCTCCAGCGGCACACCCCAGAGCAGCTCCGCCCAGCGCGCCCTGTAGATGGCCTCACCGGCACACCCTGTGGACAGCCTTAACGGTGCACCCGTGAGGCCCTTCAGCGGCATAGATGTCCGGCCCTTCAGCGGCACAGCTGTCTAGCCTTTCAACGGCACACTTTGCCAGCCCTCCAGCGACACAGCTTCTCAGCCTTCTAGCGGCACATCTTTCTGGCTCCCCATCGGCACACTTTTCCCTCCTCTTTGCCCGGTGCACCCCCGGCAAACCAAATTTCACGCCATGACCTACGGTCCTTGGCGCGCAATGGGGATCGTGTAGGCCTAGCTGAGGTGTCGCCCAGAGGTGAAGGCACGCAAGCTACCCCCTGCCATCAAGGATGAAAAGGTCAAATCTCATTCAATGCGGAGCGCTCTCGCCATCGGCGCCCATGCCTGAACGCTCCCGCTGCTGGGGATATAAAAAATCCCTCCTCGTCACGATGAAGGAGGGACGAACATGCAAAGACACAGAGACAGAAAAGAAAAGAGAAGAGAAGAAGAAGAAGAAGAAGAAGAAGAAGAGGAGGAGGAGGAGGAGGAGGAGAGGCTCTTGCCTCCCCGTGCTACTCCGTCACCACCATCTGAGCGCAGCGAGAAGAGAGAATAAAGAAGAAAAGAGAGAGGAGAGTGAGCTATGGGAGGGGAGGAGCTAGCGCTCCGTTCCCCTCCCCACTATGTCTTGTTTGATTTCTCCCCGTTCCCCTTTTGTTTATCATGATGTATCAGCCCCTCTTAGGCTACTCCCCTTTAAAATTTCACGCCATGACCTACGGTCCTTGGCGTGCAATGGGGATCGTGTAGGCCTAGCTGAGGTGTCGCCCAGAGGTGAAGGCACGCAAGCTACCCCCTGCCATCAAGGATGAAAAGGTCAAATCTCATTCAATGTGGAGCGCTCTCGCCATCGGCGCCCATGCCTGAATGCTCCCGCTGCTGGGGATATAAAAAACCCATCCTCGTCACGATGAAGGAGGGACGAACATGCGAAGACACAGAGACAGAAAAGAAAAGAGAAGAGAAGAAGAAGAAGAAGAAGAAGAAGAAGAAGAAGAAGAAGAAGAAGAGGAGGAGGAGGAGGAGGAGGAGGAGGAGGAGGAGGAGAGGCTCTTGCCTCCCCGTGCTACTCCGTCACCACCGTCTGAGCGCAGCGAGAAGAGAGAATAAAGAAGAAAAGAGAGAGGAGAGTGAGCTATGGGAGGGGAGGAGCTAGCGCTCCGTTCCCCTCCCCACTGTGTCTTGTTTGATTTCTCCCCGTTCCCCTTTTGTTTATCATGATGTATCAGCCCCTCTTAGGCTGCTCCCCTTTATAAGAATAAAAAGCTCGCTAGGTGTTCATGTTTTGTGCATGTGCGTCCCCGTATGCTTGCATTCGTCATCGTCCAATGTTTTCTGTTGAGTCCCTGAGGGTGGCAATCAAGAGGGGAGGGGTGAATTGATGGCCAATTAAAACGAAACTACCTACGTGAATTCTGTACTACTTAAGCACACAAGCTCTAGCCTTACACGAACAGGATCACACTCGTGAATGCATGTGAAGTGGGTGTGATTGATAGAGAAAATGGTAAATGCTCACCTCACCGTGAAGCCCACTCGACAAGTAAACGGAATAGCAAACCACAATTGACACACGGAATTTTTAGGTGGTTCAGGTAAACTGCCGTGTCCCCTACGTCCACCCCTCACACGGAGGATTAAGGCTTCACTATGTAGTGAATCACACACACACACACACACACACACACACACACACACACACACACACACACACACACACACACACACACACACACACACACGTTCGTGTTACCAAACACGAACACCACACACAAATATCTGAAATAATGATTACAAATGTATGCTCAAGTTTAAGCTAAATGATTCAGAATGGAAAGACTGAAGAAGGATTGATTTATTCTGGTTGGAGCTCCCCCTTTCTCTTCTACGAATTTTATCAAACACTTGTGCAGCACGATGACCGTTCTTGACGATCTTGGCTCGGATGTGGCTGAATCTCGATTTCGCTCGCAGCCAGCAGCAGAGGCTTGATTGGAACTTTGATTCCTCCTTCTTCCCTTCACGTTCATGCACACACCAAGGTGGAACAAGGGCTGGAGGTGGCTGCTGCGACCTACACACACAAATGTTAGGAAGAAACCCAAAATCAGGACATACGAATTTCTCTTAGGCTTTTCATCCTCAACAGGATGTTATATAGGCCAAGGGTGGTCAAAGGACAGCCATGGGACAAGATCCACTTGTTATGGAGTGGATTAAGGATAGCCACACAAGTGTGGTTGGACCATTTGGTCGAAATGCCAAGAGTCCACATTCACGGTGCCGCCCAGACCAGAAAGGGTCGACCCTTGGGGTCGACCCTCGTGAGGGGACAGATGGGCCAGACAGCATGGGTCGACCCTTGGGGTTGACCCTTCCAAGAACCCGTGCTGTTTTAACAATTTTGGCAATTGGGGTTTTCAAGGGTCGACCCTTGGGGTTGACCCTCGAGTGAATGGGTCGACCCTTGCAGGTTTGGTGAAGGAGCCCACCAGGTTCAAAAAATTAATCACCAGGGGTCGACCCTTTCAGCTGGAGAGGAAAGGCCTACGTTTAACAGAACCAGGGGGCCTAGGGGTTTCAAGATGGTTTTTAAAACATGAGAGGGAATGAAACTCAAACCATTTAAACTTAGATAATTTCTAAACCAATTTAATCCTTGAGATCAAAATAAAGAACTTCAAACCACACATTCAAAGGTCAATATGTTGAAGTCGATCTCACCAACCGTCCTCGAACGTTGGTAATCTTTGGCCATATATATTGTCCTGTCAAAACAACTTCTGAATTAGATTCTTCGTCCAAATTCAAATCAAAACACTTACTCTTGAGATGATGTTCTTGAGCCTTCTAAACGCCAAATCCTTATGTGATGTGATCACTTCCAAAACGTTAGAAAAGCTCATTTTCAGTTCATATAAATTCATTTGGTCATCATCAAAATCCATAAGATATAATACATGAGGAGGGGGTTCAACATTTTCCCTTCGTTATCTCAATACGATAAGCAGAACTCCAAGGCTAGGCCCTTGCAAAAAAACCCCATCTCCCCGGGTCTCCTTGGTGTCTCGGTTTGTGCCTCAGTCATCATCTCCTCAGTGCCATGGGAAAACTCCACTTTGGTCTGATTCGGGCCCTCCAGTTGTTGGCCTTCTTTAGCCCACTGTGCCCCTGGCTTGCCTCTCCCCATGTGTTAACCCGGTGGCCTTGCCAATTGCTCCAGGTCCGGTGCACCCGCCGCACCTTTCACCCGGCACACTCCTCCCTGCCGACACACCCACCGTGGCCACCCCTTACCCGACACACACCGTGGCCACCCTTTACTCGGCACACCCCAGCCGTGTCTTCAACCGGCACACCTCCCAGCCTGCTTGGTCGGCACACCTCCATGGCTTGTTCCTCCGGCACACCTGGGGCCAATCATAACGGCACACCTGAACCATTCCCTCTATCCTATGCACCCTCAGTTTGTTTTAGCCCGTTCTAACTCGGTGTTTCTCGTTCGTTGTTTTTGTCGAGTTTTCTGAAGTTTTCTGATGGGGACATCAAAGCAAGAGCACTGACATTTTAATTTATATTTATGTCCTTTAGTTTATTTTTATATCCTTGAGAAAGCATATGCGCAATTGTAAGGCTTTATGAGCTAATGTGATGAGGGCAACTCACAGTGCTTACTTTGGCTCGGATCGCCTGCATCATTTGGATGAAGCCCGACTATGTGTTCACATGTTATTTTCCTTTTCTTTGAGTCATGTTATCTTAGTCATTTCCCTTGTTATGCTTATTTGGGCCCAAGTACCTTAGTTATGGGCCCATATGAGTGAGTCTAGGATATGCTTGGTCTTTTGTCTAATTGTCAAGGGTACTTTGGTCATGTAAAGAATGGATGCCTATATATAGGCCCCATCTCTCCTCATGTACTCAACTTTTGATGAATCAATTTGAATAGAAGCATTTCCCAAATCTTACTCCCCTCCACTAAATTTCTCTTCTCTCTCTCTCTCTCTCTCTCTCTCTCTCTCTCTCTCTCTCTCTCCTCAAGGAAGGGGGCGAACCCCTCTCTCCCCCCCCTTCTCCCACCTACCACCTACCCCCCCTCCCTCATTAAGGACCTCCCCAACCACCCACCACCCCAATAACTCCACCCCAACCCCAAGATAGCCTCCACCAATCCAAACCCCACCACCCAACCACCAACTACTCCCTCCACTTCCCTAAGCACCTCACCACCTCCCCAAGACTGAAGGAGCTTCTCCCAAGGCCAAATTTGAATCTCCCTCCCATCTCACAACCCCCATACCAAGCCTTGGTCGCCCAAACCAGCCCCCTACCCAGCCCAAGTTCGCCACTCCCATTCCCCTCTCCATTGCTCACCTTGTGCAGCCCTCTCCCTTCCCCTACACACACCAGCCACTCCAGCTCTCTTCACCCATCCACCCCTTGATTCCCCACTCCCCAACAGCCCACCATCAACCCCCACCCCTTCTCACAGCCTTCAGCCACCCCAATCCCCTGCCCTACCATCACCACCCCTTCACCCATATCTTCTCATCTTTGCAGATTCAGTCCCGGGTTGCAGACAGCAGAGTAGCAGCGGGTTGCAGAGAGCACCACATCGTCACCAAGGGGCTTCTGGTAGCATATCATACATCGATGGAAGCATCTGCGAGTCAGCTTTCCAACGGTGGTGGTACCGCATCCGTCCAAGATCGGAGCTGATCTGAGGAGCCATTCTCACCAGACTGCGCTTCCCGACTCCGGCTCATGACCTGAAGCTGAGATCAGAGGCTACCACGGCCAGCTCGGGAGAGATATGGGTGCCATCTTCGGAGCGAAGGAACTACGACCAGTCCTCTTTCAGTACGAGGAAGAAGGAAGTCAATCGCCCACCCGAGCCCTCAGTTCCAATTTTTCTCGTCGAAGTGCGCAGGCTGCTCCATGCTATTCCAGGTTGGACCACCACCCAGTCTTCTGATCATAATTTTCTCCTCCGACCTTCCTTTTGAGCCCCGTCAGTTCCTGCTCGAAGCTTTTCCACGGTCGCGTCAACATCAATTTCGTCTCAATCAGAGTTCGGTAGCCTCGTAGCATCATCTGTAACCGACCTCATCAGTTCTGCACCAGATAGAGACAGAACCAATCAGTCCGGTTCCAGACTTTGTCCCGGCCAGAACGACTTCACGAGAATTACCCAAAATTCAAGCGTCATCCCGGGCCAGTGTAGAAAGTTTTGGCACTAGTTTCGGCCGATTCTGAGCTCCGCTGAGCCCGTGGTGGCGCCATCATCAGCAACCTGTTCTGTTGTTCCTGAAGCTAGCAGAATCGGTGCAACTCGGCCTGTCGGTTTTCTCTCTTAGTTTCCCCACCCCGCCTGGCCGGCTTACAGCCCCTCCCTGTGTGGAGGTAGTGTTTGACTGTAGCTCATTAACCCCAACCACTTATTCCACCCTCCTGCGTGAGGAGTAGTGTTGTACATTATATACTTTCAGGTCAAGCGGCATCGGCGCGGTGTGCGGGTGCGTACCCACACCTCCCCGCTCGCCCTCGTCTTCGGCCGGGATCGGTGTCTTCACACCGATCAGGTGAGTGACTGGTCCCTACCTGGTTGTTCCATGCTTTGCTAGTTTAGTATTATTTCTTATGCCCGTCGGTCGGTAAGAGAGTGCTCGGACCTGTAATTGCTCGATTAGTGTTCCCACCGCGGATTATGAGTGAGAGCCACCCAACCCCACGCCCCGACGTGCCATCTGCCCATGAAATTGGGAATTCCCAGACCCTTAGGCGTCACCCTAGGCCCACCTAGTCTTTAGAATATTTGGGTCCCACCTCGGACCCACGCCATCATCTCCCGGCCCCACCGGGTGATCGTATGAGCCGCGCGAGTGAGCCGCTATTGTGAGTCCGTTGAAAGTACTTGTATGCTTGTGGATCTAAGTCCTAGGTTCAACCATTCATCCATTTGCATCTTTGGGCTGTGCCACATCAAGTGGTATCAGAGCGGTCATAGGCTTGTTCTTACAAGTCAAGTTTTGGGTCATCTTCACACTAAGTCATTCATAGGTGCATTCGCACACCCGTGCATAGCCCACCCAACTTTGCTTGACCACTCGTAGTGGAACTCATTATCAAACCAATCCATCCTCTTCCAATTCCACAATGAATCCCAATCCCCAAGGGAATCCCGCCAACAACGAGCATGAGCTTCCCGATCACATGAGATTCCTAGTGGAGGGTATGGCTAGTATCTTAGGACGGCTTGATGACATAACAATCCGGCTTGAGCAACTTGAGGAGAATAGGCCCGCCCCAAGGGTAGGTGATAGGAGGGCACCTCCCCCACGTGAGGAACCAGCCATAGGAGAGCTGAACCTTGACCCTCCTCCCGAATTGGAAAGAGACCCACCTCCAAGGAGGAATGAAAGACCCCCCCGGGACAACCTGGATGACCACCTTATGAGACTTGTGAAAGTAGATGCCCCCACCTTTGATGGATCTCATCACCCAAGCATCTATTTAGATTGGGAGGCGGCTATGGACCAATATTTTGATTGGTACCCAATGACCGAGGATAGGAGAGTCCGGCTTGCAAAAATGCAACTTACCAAATTAGCTAAGACTCATTGGATGAACATTGAGGCATTAAGGATAGTTAGGAGGGAAGCTCCCATCACCACATGGGGGGCCATGAAGGAACAACTCAAACTCAAATATGTTCCTCCCTCCTACCATCAAAACCTCCTAGATGAGTGGCAAGCCTTGACGCAAGAAGGGAAGACCGTTATGGAGTACATTGAGAAATTTGCCTACTACCTTCTTAAGTGTGGAGTCCAAGAGGACCCCGCCGTCACACTATCCCGCTTTAGGAATGGGCTTCAATTCCACATAAAAAAGGAGCTATTCATGCGTCAAGTAGCCACTCTAGAGCAAGCCTACCAAGTGGCCCGAGATGCCAAGAAATTCTCTCGATACACCCGAATGTTTCCTCCTCGGGGAATGGACTCAAAATCCATGGTACCTCGGACCAACCCCCCACCTCCTCAACGAGGACTCCTCCCCACCCCCATGGGAACTCCTCCCACCAGGGCAGCCCCTCCTAATGGCACCCCTCCTCCTCGCCCCACAAGTGGGCCCCCCAACCCCACTCCCAATAGACCAAATTCGGCACCCACTCTCCCTCACACTAGGGCTGCCCCAAACCACCAAAGTGGGCTGCAATGCTTTAGGTGCCTTGGGTATGGACACTTTGCCAATCAATGCCCCACCAAGGGCGCATCTAGCTTGCTCATTGAGGAGACAACCCCCTTGCCCCAAGATGAAGTTATAGAAGAGGTTGAGGTGTATGAGGCCTCTCCCGATTGGGAGGAGGAGTATGAGAACCACTACATGGAGACCAATCAAGAACAAACCCCTCCATCTATCAACTCTCACCTTAGAGTGGTTAGGTGCACCCTCACTCAAACCCAAGAACATGATTGGAGAAGAAACACCATCTTCCATACCTACATCCGGATAGGGAGTCATGCTAGGAAGGTCATCTTGGACAACGGGAGTAGTGTGAATGTGGTGTCACCCGACACCATCAAACTTTTGGGCCTTACCATCTCCCCGCACGCACATCCATATCGGGTAGCTTGGATTGATGCCACATCCGTACCTGTTAGCACTTGTTGCCTTGTCCCTATCACATTTCAATCCTACCAAGGCCAAGTTTGGTGCGACATTCTACCAATGGAAGTTGGAAGTATACTCCTAGGGCGGCCTTGGATCTACGATGTAGATGTCACCTTCCTTGGAAGGACTAACACTTGTATTTTCACTCATGAGGGAAAGAGAATCCAACTCAACCCCTCTCCACCCCGGTCCCTTCCCAAGAAGGCATCTCCCTCCCTTGAGGGATCCCCTACCCCTTCCACTATTCAAAACCCACCAAACCCCACCCCATCAAGTCCTAATTTGACCATTGGGACTACTAGGAACCTACATCTCATCACTAGGAAATAACTTGAGGAAGAAGTCAACCAAGGGGGACAAGTGTGTGCCATTGTTATTTGCCTTGGGGAATCCACCCTAACCGACCCACACCCAATAGAGATTCAACAAATCCTTGAGGACTTTCATGATGTGTTCCCCGATGAGCTACCGGATAAGCTACCACCCATGCGCGATGTGCAACATGCCATCGACTTTGTGCCCGGAGCTACCTTACCCAACCTACCTCACTATCGCCTCAACCCCACCGAGCATGCTGAACTTAGGAGGCAAATTGAGGAGCTCATCAAGAAGGGCTTCCTCCGCATTAGCAAAAGCCCATGTGCCGTCCCGGCCCTCCTCACACCCAAAAAAGACGGAACTTGGCGCATGTGTTTGGATAGCCGGGCCATCAACAAAATCACGGTCAAATATAGGTTTCCCATCCCTCTGCTAGATGACATGCTAGACATGCTTGCTGGAGCCACCATCTTCTCTAAGATCGATCTCAAAAGTGGCTACCACCAAGTTCGCATTAGGCCCGGGGACGAGTGGAAAACCGCCTTTAAAACTAAGGACGGTCTCTATGAATGGCTTGTCATGCCTTTCGGCCTTTCCAATGCCCCTAGCACATTCATGCGCCTCATGACCGAGGTCCTCCAGCCCTTCATTGGCATCTTCCTTGTTGTCTACTTTGATGACATTCTCATATATAGCCAAACCAAGGAAGCCCACCTAGATCATCTCAAACAAGTTTGCACCGTTCTTAGGAAAGAAAGTCTCTTTGCCAATCCCTGGAAGTGTCATTTCTTGACCAATCAACTAGCCTTCCTAGGATTTATTGTCTCATCCCAAGGGGTATCCATGGACCCCGAGAAGGTCCAAGTCATTCTTGAGTGGCCCGAGCCCAAGACCCTCCATGAGGCCCGAAGCTTTCACGGGCTAGCCACTTTCTATAGGAGATTCATCCGTGAGTTTAGCACTATCACCGCTCCTATCATGAATTGCCTCAAGAAGGGCACTTTTATGTTGACTAGGGCAGCCTCCAAAGCATTCCTAGAGATTAAAGAAAAGATGACCTAAGCCCCGGTCTTGTGCCTACCCGACTTCTCAAAGGTCTTCGAGGTCACTTGTGATGCATCCGGGGTAGGGATTGGAGGCATTCTTAGCCAAGAGGGTCACCCAGTAGCCTATTTTAGTGAGAAACTTTATGAGGCTAGGACTAGGTACTCCACATATGACAAAGAGCTTTATGCTGTGGTTCAATCCCTTCGGCATTGGAGGCACTATCTCCTCCCCAAGGAGTTTGTGATCTTCTCGGACCACGAGGCCTTGAAGTACCTCAACACCCAACAAAAGCTCAATGCCCGCCATGCACGTTGGGTAGAATACATTCAAGCCTATACCTTTGTCCTCAAGTACAAGATGGGTAGTGAGAATCGCGCCGCCGATGCGCTTAGTAGGCGGGTAGCCTTACTTTCCACTATCCAGGTGGAAGTCACCGAGTTTGAGAGAATCAAAGGGGAATACCCAAATTACCCCGACTTTGGGACTCACTACAACACGCTCTCCACTCAGCCCCACAAGGAACATGAGGGATTCATACTCTAAGAGGGGTATCTTTTCAAGGGAGCTAGGCTATGCATACCCCGGACTTCACTTCGGGACTTCTTAGTTTGGGAGTTACACAGTGGTGGCCTAGCTGGTCACTTTGGGGTCCAAAAGACCATAGAGTTAATTAAGAGGCAATTCCATTGGCCCAGTCTCAAGAAGGATGTGGCCCACATTGTGGGACAATGTCGCATTTGTGCCTCAGCAAAACAAGTGAGGCAAAACACTAGGCTTTATACACCCCTACCCATCCCAGACCGACCTTGGGAGGATTTGAGCATGGACTTTATCCTTGGCCTACCTAGGACCTTACGCAAACATGATTCCATCTTTGTCGTTGTTGACAGGTTCTCTAGGATGGCCCACTTTATCCCATGTGCCAAGACTTCGGATGCTTCTAGGGTCGCCCGATTGTTCTTTGATGAGGTAGTCCGACTCCATGGACTACCCAAAACCATTGTGTCTGATCGAGATGTGAAATTCACCAGTTACTTTTGGAAAACTCTCTGGCATTTGATGAGAACCCTCCTTAAATTCTCCACAGCTTACCATCCTCAAACCGATGGCCAGACTGAGGTCATCAACCGAAGCCTTGGGAACTTGCTTCGTTGTCTAGTAGGGGATCACCCTGGGAATTGGGATCTCCTCTTATCTCAGGCCGAGTTTGCCTACAATGATTCCATCAATAGGTCCATAGGCAAGAGTCCATTTGAGGTAGTACATGGTTATAGGCCTAGAAAACCCTCAGATCTTATTCCCCTTCTCCCACATGCTAGGGTGTCAGTCTCATCTGAGTCCTTTGCACAGCATATCAAAGATTTGCATGATGACATATGCAAGCATATAGGGAAAAGTAATGAGGCTTACAAAAGGCGGGCAGATGCTCATCGGCGCCACTGCGAGTTCCAAGTGGGAAACTCGGTGATGGTGAGGACAGGGTAGTACCGCTTATGAGCTAGACCTACCTGAGGGTTTTGGGGTACACCCTACTTTTAATGTGGTAGACCTGGTACCCTACAAGGGCCCCGCGGTGGAACCTAGTGAGGAGCTTGAGCCTTTACCCTCCCTTGAGAGAGACACCCACGGTGTGACTCTACCTCCTAGCTTGAGAGGCCGACGTGAGCAAGTGGAGGGAATAATGGATGAGCATAGTACCATTACCAGGAACATGGTATACCAGCGTTACCTAGTGAGGTGGAAAGGCCGTCCCCTGACCGAGGACACTTGGGTGAGCCGGGAAGACTTGCTGCGCCTTGACCCGAACATTTTGGAGCACTACCACAGTCAGGCGGACCCATACTCGACAGGGTCGACTTCTCCCCACCCCGGGGGATTTGATGAGGGCATCTCACAGCGCTCACTTTGGCTCAGATCGCCTGCATCATTTGGATTAAGCCCGGCTATGTGTTCACATGTTATTTTCCTTTTCTTTGAGTCATATCTTATGTACTTTCCTTTATTGAGTCATGTTATCTTAGTCATTTCCCTTGTTATGCTTATTTGGGCCCAAGTACCTTTGTTATGGGCCCATAGGAGTGAGTCTAGGATATGCTTGGTCTTTTATCTAATTGTCAAGGGTACTTTGGTCATGTAAAGAATCGATGCCTATATATAGGCCCCATCTCTCCTCATGTACTCAACTTTTGATGAATCAATTTGAATAGAAGCATTTCCCAAATCTTACTCCCCTCCACTAAATTTCTCTTCTCTCTTTCTCTCTCATTATCTCTCTCTCTCTCCTCAAGGAAGGGGGCGAACCCCTCTCTCTCCCCCCCTTCTCCCACCTACCACCTACCCCCCTCCATCATTAAGGACCTCCCCAACTACCCACCACCCCAATAACTCCACCCCAACCCCAAGATAGCCTCCACCAATCCAAACCCCACCACCCAACCACCAACTACTCCCTCCACTTCCCTAAGCACCTCACCACCTCCCCAAGACTGAAGGAGCTTCTCCCAAGGCCAAATTTGAATCTCCCTCCCATCTCACAACCCCCATACCAAGCCTTGGTCGCCCAAACCAGCCCCCTACCCAGCCCAAGTTCGCCCCCCCATTCCCCTCTCCATTGCTCACCTTGTGCCGCCCTCTCCCTACCCCTACCCACACCAGCCACTCCAGCTCCCTTCACCCATCCACCCCTTGATTCCTCACTCTCCCAACAGCCCACCATCAACCCCCACCCCTTCTCACAGCCTTCAGCCACCCCAATCCCCTGCCCTACCATCACCACCCCTTCATCTATATCTTCCCATCTTTGCAGATTCAGTCTCGGGTTGCAGACAGCAGAGTAGCAGCGGGTTGCAGAGAGCACCACGTCGTCACCAAGGGGCTTCTGGCGGCATATCATACATCGGTGGAAGCGACTGCGAGTCAGCTTTGCAATGGTGGTGGTCCCGCATCCGTCTAAGCTCGGAGCTGATCAGAGGAGCCGTTCTCGCCGGACTGCACTTCCCGACTCCGGCTCATGACCTGAAGCTGAGATCAGAGGCTACCACGGACAGCTCGGGAAAGATCTGGGCGCCATCTTTGGAGCGAAGGAATTACGACCAGTCCTCTTTCAGTACGAGGAAGAAGGAAGTCAATCGCCCACCCGAGCCCTCAGTTCCAATTTTTCTCGTCGAAGTGCGCAGGCTGCTCCATGCTATTCCAGGTTGGACCACCACCCAGTATTATGATCATAAGTTTCTCCTCCGACCTTCTTTTTGAGCCCCGTCAGTTCCTGCTCGAAGCTTTTCCACGGTCGCGTCAACATCAATTTCGTCTCAATCAGAGTTCAGTAGCCTCCGTAGCATCATCTGTAACCGACCTCATCAGTTCTGCACCAGATAGAGACAGAACCAATCAGTCCGGTTCCAGACTTTGTCCCGGCCAGAACGACTTCACGAGAATTACCCAAAATTCAAGCGTCATCCCGGGCCAGTGTAGAAAGTTTTGGCACTAGTTTTGGCCGATTCTGAGCTCCGCTGAGCCCGTGGCGGCGCCATCATCAGCAACCTGTTCTGTTGTTCCTGAAGCTAGCAGAATCAGTGCAACTCGGCCAGTCGGTTTTCTCTCTTAGTTTCCCCACCCCGCCTGGCCGGCTTACAGCCCCTCCCTGTGTGGAGGTAGTGTTTGACTGTAGCTCATTAACCCCAACCACTTATTCCACCCTCCTGCGTGAGGAGTAGTGTTGTACATTATATACTTTCAGGTCAAGCGGCATCGGCGCGGTGTGCGGGTGCGTACCCACACCTCCCCGCTCGCCCTCGTCTTCGGCCGGGATCGGTGTTTTCACACCGATCAGGTGAGTGACTGGTCCCTACCTGGTTGTTCCATGCTTTGCTAGTTTAGTATTGTTTCTTATGCCCGTCGGTCGGTAAGAGAGTGCTCGGACCCGTAATTGCTCGATTAGTGTTCCCACCGCGGATTGTGAGTGAGAGCCACACAACCCCACGCCCCGGCGTGCCATCTGCCCACGAAATTGGGAATTCCCAGACCCTTAGGGGTCAGCCTAGGCCCACCAAGTCTTTAGAATATTTGGGTCCCACCTCGGACCCTCGCCATCATCTCCCGGCCCCACCGGGTGATCGTATGAGCCACGCGAGTGAGCCGCTATCGTGAGTCCGTTGAAAGTACTTGTATGCTTGTGGATCTAAGTCCTAGGTTCATACATTCATCCATTTGCATCTTTGGGCTGTGCCACATCATAATGTGTGATTCCCTAGGATTGTTTGGGTTTTTGTGCGAAATGTCAGTAGGTCCAGCAAGGGGGCCCTCACTCCTTCCCCATTGGTCCACCTAAACCATGTGGGGCTGGTCAACCATCTTAGATGGCTTCTAGATGGTTTGACATTCAATTAGACACATGGGGGACAAATGGACTAAAAAGTCCAAAATGGCTCCTTCATAGTCAAGGGGGTGCCCCCCATTAAAATGACATTTTGTATTTTATTTTTTTAGGCCAATTGACCACATGGGGGAAGAAAATGCTACCCCTCCCCTCTCTCCCACGAAATCCCAACCCCCTCCCCCTTCCTCCCCTTCTATATAAGCCCATGTATAGTGTTTTGTAAGAATTAATGAAGAGAAAAATTGTGAATTTGGTTGGAGCCAAAGAAGGGTGTGCCCTTCTCCTCTCTCCCTCCCCCTCTTACAGATGGATTTCTGCTAAATCTTGGATATGATGCCCTTCTATCTTCTCCTTAGCCCCTCTGAATTCTATTTCTACCGCCGCCGCCATCGCACCGCCATCGCGCCGCCGTCTTCATCGCCGGAGTTCTGTCTACATCAGGACAGATCCTTAAAGCTCAAATTTTAGGTCTCCATCAGGAGCTCAGATCGAGTCCAAACTTGGAGGGTGAGTCATCCACGTCCACTCCATCCTCCACAAAAAAAATTCAGTCATTTACCCATCGTTAAGTATTTTTCCATTTTCGTGTTCTTCAGTCTTTCAGTTCTGTCTTCTATTCAGATCCTGTCACAATAACCCCATGTTTAGACCATCTTTTATTTATTTTCTTGGGTCACCAATTTTATTGGGAGTTCTGTCCATCACCCCCATGATCCACGAAATTTCTTAGAATTTTTAGAGTCCTTTTTATATTTTTAAAAAATACTGTCTTTTCCAAAATCTGTTCTGTTCTGTCCTGTGCAATTCAGATCCGACCCCCAGTCAGTATAAAATCCTCAAACAATCGAAACCTCCACCAAAAGTAAAATAAAAATTATCCCCGTCTTCCTTGTTTCCACCTCTACAACTTTCGTGAAGAGTCCAAGTTCCAGATCTGAGGTTTGAGGCACGGTAAATACCAACTCTCAGGAAAACCTAGTTATATCCTGAGATTTCGGGTTCTGTCCAACAGCAGCTTGTAAAATCGATCAAGGCCAGATCAAAGAAATTCAAAATTCTTTCTCTGGCCATAGATCGAGTTATTTTGAAAGAGCTTTCCAACGGTACCTCTTGTGCATCGATCCGACTTCGAGACTGATCGCAACAGCAGATCTCGCCGGGTCGCGCGCTGTAAAACAGCAGCTTCAGATCCGTGGGTAGCAAGGTCAACCAGTGAAGACCGGAGCTGACTCGCCTTCCGCGAGGCGAACCGGCGTGCCGTCGTCCCAGGGAGCGCCTCTCCAGGAGCCAACGTCACAGCGGTACCACTCCGGGCCCACTCGGACCCGCCGATGAGCACGTGGGCCCCACGTTCGTGAATATGCGTGCCGCTGAAGCTACATCAAAACGCTGCCCGTCAACCCAAGTTCGGTCCTCCCGTGCCCCATTTGTAGCCCGTTACCTCCCTGCGTGGAGTGGGCAGTAGAAATCATTTCTGTAATTATTGTGATAATTGTTTAACCGGGAGTTACTGTAGCGACCTGGATCCCGGATACCAGATGTACCCGGTAGAACTACCGAATACACGTGATACCACTTGGAACCCGCGAGGCCTCCCAAGAGCGGGAAAGCTCCGAAGGGAAAAAGGCATGTGTAGAGTACATTGAAGCCACAGAGATATAACAGAAGCAATTAAATTTCATTAGATCGGTTCGCTAAAGTAGCAGAAATAAAATTACTCATTAATTAACAGTTCAATTTTAACAATTATACACCAGAGTCAAGTCCAAAGCTAAAGACAGCAAGCCTCGCACAGTACAGTCGACAGAAAAGAAAGACGTACCGAGAAGTCGGGGGAAGCCCGACGTAGGTACCAGCTGGCCACAACGACACGCTACGAGCAAGCGCACCAGGAACCACGCGGAAGCAGAACGAACAACGTCACCCCACCTAAAAAGCAGGGGTGAGCCACGTGTCACTGGCTCAGTAGGGGTCACGCGGATCCCCACTGAAAAACACGCAGTAACACGGAACAACAACAACAAAACAGCAGGTGTAGTAAAGCAAGAAAACTACACTACAAAGCTGTAAAACTACGCTACAAGCAGTAGTAAACAGATGGGAAGTAGGAGTAGGGAACAAGCAAGGAAGGGGAAGAACCCGCACCAGACAAGCGGTGGCCGAACTAACCTCGGCACCCCAAACTACTCCAAGCAGCGACAGAAGGGCGACTCTGGTCTAACAAAGTCAGAAGTTACCGATCTGTCGACACGACACTAGGTCTAAGGCACAGACCTGCCAGAAC
Organism: Amorphophallus konjac; assembly: GCA_022559845.1. Classification (NCBI taxonomy): domain Eukaryota; kingdom Viridiplantae; phylum Streptophyta; class Magnoliopsida; order Alismatales; family Araceae; genus Amorphophallus; species Amorphophallus konjac. The sequence continues at coordinate 265,631,630 of CM040125.1, forward strand.
AGACAAAAAGGTCTAGAAAAGACCTACAAACTCGACGGCACACACACGACTAGAACGTCGTGCACACTGTCCCACGCACGACCAGAACATCATGCATGTGACAGAACACTGACCTCGGGCACAGCCACGGAAAGGCCAACCCAGAAAGGTCACGATGTGTAAGAAACACCGAGAGTCACGTGCCACGTGATGGAAGCACCTCCTCCTCACAAGAGGAACAGCCAGCTGCGTCCACTGGCATCTTATGCTGCACCAACAAGCATCTAGTCAACGCTGTCGTCCCAAAGAACCGACAGAGACAAGACACCTACAGAACCAAGTCCAAGGAACCACCGTTCCGAGTCCAAGGAGAAACAACGGCACCCTACGCAAAGCGGGACCGCAGTACCAACATGACGAGTAACTAGTCAGGGTCACGCCTGTCGGCGTCATTCCAACCGCCCCTGACCACGTGTGCATACACAAGCTTTATGCCCAAGCCAGGCCTCTAGCTAGTTTTCTCCCCGTAGCGGACGCTACTACCACACAGGAGCCCATGGAACTAGCTTACAAACCGTATATCGGGAATACCCCTCCGCCATCCGCAGGTGGGTCGGCACTCAAAGGCCTTAGGGTAACAACAAATGGAGGCTCATGAGACACAGAGCCTCTAAAACACAAGTGCCGAAGTACAAACAGGCAAGAACGCCCACGACACGTACTCCGAGGCACCAATGGCAGTAGACCATTGCCAACAGACTCGGGAATAGACAACTAGACCTACCTGGTAACGATCCCGAGTCGAATGACTCAAAGGCAAGATCGTCACAAACAGCGGAACAAGCCGCCAATCGGTCTACTCCTAAGCCACAAGAAACGACACTCCACAGAAAATGACTCACGGAGACCTGAGGGGACACCGGAGACCCTCAGCACACCTGGACAAACGGACCAAGGTAAGGCAACACCTCGAGGTATCCAGAACCAGTGTCTCGGATTGGACAGAACTGCCAAGACACCCACACAAGGTCACCTATCAACCACTGGGTCACCCCGGGTTGACCGGAACCAGACAAAGACGCACACAAGAGTAGGATAGAGAATCCTACCCCAAGCAAGAAGACTCCTGGACACCTTACAACGAAGCCTTAGCCCTCATAGGACGTCAAGAGACATCCACGGGACAGCGGGCAGAGCACAAGGACAAGCCATGACAAGCAGAAACCAAAACAACGGAAATCGGAGCAGAAGGACTGTAACGCACCACCCCTAGACCGTTACACGAACGTGACGGTCTGGCACTGGCCGTTACATTCCAACCGTGACGATCCAACACAGACGCGTCATACACACGTGACGGTCACAGGGGAGCTGTCACACACACCGCCCTAATCGACACCTAGAACATAGAAGGCACGTAACGGCCTACACCAGGCACGTTACACAGCTCTGACACGCCCGACCCGGGCCGTCAGGGCCAACAGACAGCAAACACACAACGAAACTCGAGGCACGTAACGCACGAGACCAAGCGCGTTACACCGGCCTAACGGAGCAACACAGGCGCGTCACAGCCAACAGACCTCAAGCCAAAACAACACTCGAACCACGTAACACACGAGACCAAGGGCGTTACACCGGCCTAACACTCCAAGACAGACGCGTCAGGGGCAACAGGCTCAAGTCAAGAAAACATTGGCCGACAGGCACGTAACGGTCCATCACGGACGCGTTACAGACACCTAACGCATGAGGGCGGGGCAGTTAGAGCCAACGACACGGCCACCCAACTCTGCCAGAACAGCACGTAACGGCCTGGGGCAGGCGCGTTACAACGCTGTGACGCACGGGGACACCACTGTTACACAAACCGACTCACGGCCAAACACAAAGTCAAACAGAACGTAACGGCCTACACCGGGCACGTTACTCCCACCTGACGCACAGGGGCAGACGCGTCACGGGAACCGACTTAACCAAAGCACTAAACGACAAGATAGGCGTAACGCGTCGCACCTGACGCGTCAGGAGGCTGTGACGCGCCACCCCTGGGCCATCACACCCTCAAAACCACCAAGAACTAAAAATCGCCCAGACGCTATGACGGTCCGTCGTGGGGCCGTCAGGGACTGTGGCGGTCCCTGGAACGACCGCCACACCAGTCACGGCGGGAAAACAGAGGGTTGGCCAAATCGGCCCGTTCCACGCCCCATTCACGCCGAAGCGCAGGGGAAACCCTCGACGATGAAAAACCACTCTAGGAGGCTAAAAAGCCCACATGCACGGGTTAAAACGCTAGATCGGGGCGATTTTAACAAATCGACCCTAAAATAGTCAACGAGGTTCCCGGGCTCCTACCGGCCTCGAATGACCACCGATCAACACAGAACTAGCATGAATGTGATCCTAACATCCCAACGGTCAGTTCAACACTAACCGAGCTACAAATGGTTGCCGTTCTCCGGCGAACCCTACAAAACTCGAAAATCACGGTTTAGGCTAAACAAGCCCAAACTCAGCCGTTTCCGCGCCAAACGATGTGCAAGGGCAGGGAAAACGGAGAGGAGGAAGTGAGGAACCATCACCCTACCTCCACCGAAGAAACCATGCCCCGAAGGGACTAAACCGCGCCGAAAACCATGCCGCGAGCTCAAACACCAGCTTTGAATCCACCGTTCGGGATCGCGCCAAATCCATCTCGATCCTCGTCCCGTCGCGCACCCAGCCAGCTCCACAGCATCCCCAACATGTGCCTCTAGGTACCCCGTCTACAGTCGGAGCCGAGGAGGCTCAAGAGGAGAGAAAACGGGAGAGAGAGACGGCGGCGGCGAAATGAGAAGGAAGGAGAGAGGAAGGAAAAGAAAAAGGAAAAGAAATTAGGAATTTTCCTAATTTCGAAAAATCTGATTTCTGGCCCTATCTCCGAAAAATACGCAAAAATAGTCGAAACGACCGGCTCGAAGAGTACATCGTCGCTGTAGCATCCACGAGTCGAGGAACTGACAAGTAAACTCACCGTAGGGTTTAGTAACTAGTACGAGAGAAAAACCCACACGGATCGTAAAACTCAACTCGGAACCCACAAAAGCGAACCGAAACTCACCAAAACAAATCCAAAAGATCCAATGAAGATCCAGTAAGACCTACCAAGGATCCTGGGCATTACATCCTCCCCTCCTTTAAGAAATTTCACCCTCGAAATTAAGGACTAACAAAGGAGAAGCAGGGAAGAACAACCCAACAACACCACCACGGAAACAACACAAATCTCGAGAAACACAGCTCAGAGGAACACTGTCGGACCATAATCATGAGCACATGCTCTGGATCGAGCACGGCAAAGCAGACACAAGTCTGACACCTCCGAAACAAGGCAACGTCGCTTACGTCTCACAGGGGAAAGAGACACGACTGCCACAACCACAAACAACCGACCGAGAAACACAACGGCAGCACGGCAAGCGACAGCTTACACGAGGAGACACAATCCTGTCAGCTGACAGCTCGACCACATCATCGGCTCTAGTGCCAAAGGCAACAGGGAACACCTGGCACACAGGACGCCAATGACAACACTGGACCACATGCACAACCAAGTCAGTCCTCACTCAGATATTACATCTGATCGAGTCGCAAGCTAACTCTAAGGAAAAAGAGTACAGCAAGGCTAACTGACAAGACCTGGTCCAAAATAGAGACACAAAATCATAGAGAAACAGTGCCAAAATAAGAACCACGATCTCGGGGAACGCATCTCAAGGACTACCAACATGCCTCGAGAGCACAACACCCAAGAGAAGAAAATGCAGAGTAGAGGGTACTCAATCAGCAGGAATGCCGACAAATTCCCCAACACTCGCAAATGCCAATGCCAATACCAGACAAACACCAGCAACTGCACGGCGACAACAACATCAAGGCACAGGAAGCCAAGACGAAGTCACATCGAGAAGAAGCAAATCTCTCGACCAGTGAGTAGCCAACTCACACGCTTCAGCTGCATACTCAACAACGCACGCAGGCATCAGAAGAGACCTCGGTATCCGCATCTCAGTACACACCAGACACCTTCGCAACCAATGAAGATCGCAAACAACACGCCACGAGTACCGATCTCGCGAATAACCGATCACAAGGAGCCTAAGTGCAACAGGAGAAGAGCACCAGCTTCAGCACAAAGCACAAGGAAAGCATCGATCTCAGTTTACCTTCACGTCCTGAAAATGATAAATGAGCCTTCACGATACATCGGCCGCAGGACACGGCACGACAATACGGTACACAACAGCTCTTAACACCATCATGGAGTCCAAAGCCAAGCAACCGCATAGCAAAGAGAAGATCAGGCTCAGAACAAAACTGTCCACACTTAAGCAGACACAGGACAAAGGCATCACCAAGACAGCAATTCCAAGGTAAACCTCGAAAAGATTCCACCAGAAGGGCGAGAAGCAGGAAGCTCAATCACAAAAGCTCACCAGGAAGGGAAATCCTAGCTTACCTGAGCAACTTCTTAACCACGGAATCAAATCGAGCACTTCAACAGAAGCGAGACACATCAGGAGCTGAACAGACTCAAGCCGGGATGACCAAGACAACGTGAGAACATGTACGATCATCAGACCAAGGCTAAAGGTCAACAGCAACCTGAACAACACACGGAGAAAACCTCGAACAACGTACTACAGATTCAAGCCTTCCGGCGAACATGCCAAGTACAACATGATCGAAACAAACACAACGATGAAAAGAAACACCTCGTCACAATCTTGACGAGAGCAGAACCATCTCGTACAGTGCCAGAACAGCACGCACAAGACAACACACCGAAAACAACGCGACAAAGAATCGCAAACCGAAGCCAGCTGAAGACTGTACTGGACTTTTATGACTTTGGAAACTGTATATCTCGGATTCCCATGTACTTCACACAACAACGCTCTGACAGCTCATAAAAGAACTCCAAACATCTCAGAACACTGCTCTGATACCAACTGTAGCGACCTGGATCCCAGATACCAGATGTACCCGGTAGAACTATCGAATACACGTGATACCACTTGGAACCCGCGAGGCCTCCCAAGAGCAAGAAAGCTCCGAAGGGAAAAAGGCATGTGTAGAGTACATTGAAGCCACAGAGATATAATAGAAGCAATTAAATTTCATTAGATCGGTTCGCTAAAGTAGTAGAAATAAAATTACTTTTTAATTAATAGTTCAATTTTAACAATTATACACCAGAGTCAAGTCCAAAGCTAAAGACAGCAAGCCTAGCACAGTACAGTCGACAGAAAAGAAAGACGTACCGAGAAGTCGGGGGAAGCCCGATGTAGGTACCAGCTGGCCACAATGACACGCTACGAGCAAGCGCACCAGGAACCACGCGGAAGCAGAACGAACAACGTCACCCCACCTGAAAAGCAGGGGTGAGCCACGTGTCACTGGCTCAGTAGGGGTCACGCGGATCCCCACTGAAAAACACGCAGTAACACGGAACAACAACAACAAAACAGCAGGTGTAGTAAAGTAGGAAAACTACACTACAAAGCTGTAAAACTACGCTACAAGCAGTAGTAAACAGATGGGAAGTAGGAGTAGGGAACAAGCAAGGAAGGGGAGGAACCCGCGCCAGACAAGCGGCGACCGAACTAACCTCGGCACCCCAAACTACTCCAAGCAGCGACAGAAGGGTGACTCTGGTCTAACAAAGTCAGAAGTTACCGATCTACCGACACGACACCAGGTCTAAGGCACAGACCTGCCAGAACAGACAAAAAGGTCTAGAAAAGACCCACAAACTCGATGGCACACACACGACTAGAACGTCGTGCACACTGTCCCACGCACGACCAGAACATCATGCATGTGACAGAACACTGACCTCGGGCACAGCCATGGAAAGGCCAACCCAGAAAGGTCACGACGCGCAAGAAACGCCGAGAGTCACGTGCCACGTGACGGAAGCACCTCCTCCTCACAAGAGGAACAGCCAGCTGCGTCCACTGACGTCTTATGCTGCGCCAACAAGCATCTAGTCAACGCTGTCATCCCAAAGAACCGATAGGGACAAGACACCTACAGAACCAAGTCCAAGGAACCACCGTTCTGAGTCCAAGGAGAAACAACGGCACCCTACGCAAAGCGGGACCGCAGTACCAACATGACGAGTAACTAGTCAGGGTCACGCCTGTCGGCGTCAGTCCAACCGCCCCTGACCACGTGTGCACACACAAGCTTTATGCCCAAGCCAGGCCTCTAGCTAGTTTTCTCCCCGTAGCGGATGCTACTACCACACAGGAGCCCACGGAACTAGCTTACAAACCGTATATCGGGAATACCCCTCCGCCATCCGCAGGCGGGTCAGCACTCAAAGGCCTTAGGGTAACAACAAATGGAGGCTCACGAGACACAGAGACTCTAAAACACAAGTGCCGAAGTACAAATAGGCAAGAACGCCCACGACACGTACTCCGAGGCACCAATGGCAGTACGACCACTGCCAACAGACTCGGGACAAGACAACTAGACCTACCAGGTAACGATCCCGAGTCGAATGACTCAAAGGCAAGATCGCCACAAACAGCGGAACAAGCCGCCAATCGGTCTACTCCTAAGCCACAAGAAAGGACACTCCGCAGAAAATGACTCACGGAGACCTGAGGGGACACCGGAGACCCTCAGCACACCTGGACACACGGACCGAGGTAAGGCAACACCTCGAGATATCCAGAACCAGTGTCTCGGACTGGATAGAACCGCCAAGACACCCACACAAGGTCACCTATCAACCACTGGGTCACCCCGGGTTGACCGGAACCAGACAAAGACGCACACAAGAGTAGGATAGAGAATCCTACCCCAAGCAAGAAGACTCCTGGCCACCTTACAACAAAGTCTTAGCCCTCATAGAACGTCAGGAGACATCCACGGGATAGCGGGCAGACCACAAGGACAAGCCAAGATAAGCAGAAACCAAAACGACGGAAATCGGAGCAGAAGGACTGTAACGCACCACCCCTAGACCGTTACACGAACGTGACGGTCTGGCGCTGGCCGTTACATTCCAACCGTTACGGTCCAACACAGACGCGTCACACACACGTGACGGTCACAGGGGAGCCGTCACACACACCGCCCTAATCGACACCTAGAACACAGAAGGCACGTAATGGCCTACACCAGGCGCATTACACAGCTCTGTCGCGCCCGACCCGGGCTGTCAGGGCCAACAGACCGCAAACACACAACGAAACTCGAGGCACGTAACGCACGAGACCAAGCACGTTACACCGGCCTAACGCAGCAACACAGGCGCGTCAGAGCCAACAGACCTCAAGCCAAAACAACACTCGAACCACGTAACGCACGAGACCAAGGGCGTTACACCGGCCTAACGCTCCAAGACAGATGCGTCAGGGGCAACAGGCTCAAGTCAAGAAACACTGGCCGACAAGCACGTAACGGTCCATCACGGACGCGTTACAGACACATAACGCATGAGGGCGGGGCTGTTAGAGCCAACGACACAGCCACCAAACTCAGCCAGAACAGCACGTAACGGCCTGGGGCAGGCGCGTTACAACGCTGTGATGCACGGGGACACCACCGTTACACAAACTGACTCACGGTCAAACACATAGTCAAACAGAACATAATGACCTACACTGGGCACGTTACTCCCACCTGACGCACAGGGGCAGGCGCGTCAGGGGAACCGACTTAACCAAAGCACTAAACGACAAGATAGGCGTAACGAGTCGCACCGGACGCGTCAGGAGGCTGTGACGCACAACCCTTGGGCCGTCACACCCTCAAAACCACAAAGAACTAAAAATCGCCCAGATGCTATGACGGTCCGTCGTGGGGCCGTCAGGGACTGTGACGGTCCCTGGAACGACCGCCACACCAGTCACGGCGGGAAAACAGAGGGTTGGCCAAATCGGCCCGTTCCACGCTCTATTCACGCCGAAGCGCAGGGGAAACAACCCTCGATGATGAAAAACCACTCTAGGAGGCTAAAAAGCCCACATGCACGGGTTAAAACGCTAGATCAGGGCGATTTTAACAAATCGACCCTAAAAGAGTCAACGAGGTTCCCGGGCTCCTACTGGCCTCGAATGACCACCGATCAATACGGAACTAGCATGAATGGGATCCTAACATCCCAACGGTCAGTTCAACACTAACAGAGCTACAAATGGTTGCCGTTCTCCGACGAACCCTACAAAACCTGAAAATCACGGTTTAGGCTAAACAAGTCCAAACTTGGCCGTTTCCGTGCCAAACGATGTGCAAGGGCAGGGAAAACGGAGAAGAGGAAGTGAGGAACCATCACCCTACCTCCACCGAAGAAACCATGCCCCGAAGGGGCTAAACCGCGCTAAAAACCATGCCGCGAGCTCAAACACCGACTTTGAATCCACCGTTCGGGATCGCGCCAAATCCATCTCGATCCTCGTCCCGTCGCGCACCCAGCCAGCTCCACAGCATCCCCAACACGAGCCTCTAGGTACCCCATCTGCAGTCGGAGCCGAGGAGGCTTGAGAGGAGAGAAAACGGGAGAGAGAGACGGCGGCGGCGAAATGAGAAGGAAGGAGAGAGGAAGGAAAAGAAAAAGGAAAAGAAATTAGGAATTTTCCTAATTTCCGAAAAATCCGATTTCTGGCCCTATCTCCGAAAAATACGCAAAAATAGACGAAACGACCGGCTCGAAGAGTACATCGTCGCTGCAGCATCCACGAGTCCAGGAACTGACATGTAAACTCACCGTAGGGTTCCGTAACTAGTACGAGAGAAAAACCCACACAGATCGTAAAACTCAACTAGGAAGCCACAAAAGCGAACCGAAACTCACCGAAACAAATCCACAAGATCCAATGAAGATCCAGCAAGAGCTACCAAGGATCCAGGGCATTACAGTTACTATCTTGGCCGGGATCATCTTCCCCACGCCTAGAGCGTGGAGGTAAACTCGCCCCCTCTCTTTATCGCATTTTGCTTACCTCGTATATTTTTGAATGCCGCTGCGAGTGTAGGTTCCTATCTTGATATATTGTTATCACCGCTGCGAGAGTGAGTGAGTGTACCGTCCCGTGACTCAATCCGAGTTAACGCGAAAAAGTCAATACCCGAGACTCACGTCCGGTTTCTCAACCACGCCCGATCCCTCGTCTTCCCTCACTTAGGGACGATCGCGAGCTAGAGTCCCAGATCGCGTGCCCGTCCCGCATCATTTTCTCAAAGGTGCTGCTGCCTATGGCGCCCACCTCAAGTTGTCGGGTTCCGCCACTCCATGTGGGCGAGTTCCCTTTATCTCCCTTACCACCCGGGTTAAGGGGTGGTGCTGTCGAATTTTTGTCAGAATTAACCTAATAATAATTATAATAAAAGAAAAGTAGTAATGCAAAAAGAAACAACAAATAAACAGAATAAACACCAACAAAACGGCTCTGTCGAAACAACAAAGAAACCCCGGAGATTCCAAATAAACTGAACACCAGCATTTTTATGACGGATTACTGAATACAACCCCGAATGTGACCTACATGAATAAAATAAAGTTAAATTAAAACCCCATGCCTACATTTCATAAATAAAAGAAAAATTCCTTGCATGCATTCCATGAATAAAGTAAAAAAGAGCTCCTCACACGCGTTCTATGAAGGAGAGAAACCTCCCCGGAACAAACCTTGCCTCAGCTGCCTTAACCCTTTAACCCACTCTAGCCTGACACACCCTCAGTCCATCTTCACCCGGCACACTCATGCCTCTTTCTCCGGCACACTCTCTATGCCTCCCAACCGGTACAACCTCACCCCATAAATCCGGTTCACTCACACCTTCCTCCAACAGCACTCTCTCCCACACCATCCCTCTCTCTCAGCGCCTCTCTCCCCTCTCTCTCTCTGTGACGACCCGAGATCCGGATACCGGGAAGGCCCGATAACCCGAGACTTGAACCGCCGCCCACGAGCTGGGAGGGCTCAGAAGGACTAAAAGGAGTGTAGAGGCACAAACAAATAGGAAATAAAGCAGGACAATTCAATAATTAACAGAATTAAATAAATAACTACAGCAGAGTCCAGTCCAACAGAAAGTACAGTCTAAAGTAGTAAAACGTACCACATGCCGAGTGGACACTCGGCCCGGCGAGCTGGCAACTAAGAACCTCTGAACCGCAACCTCGAACCTCGAGGATGAATCGCCACACCTGAAAAGCAGGGGTGAGCCTTCTGTCACTGGCCCAATAGGGATCCCGCAGAACCCCAACTGAGAACAACGGCAGCACGGAAAGCTGCAACTACAAGAGCAACAGTAACAGCAGGAACAGTAAACCCGGTGGCCGATCGAAACTCGGCACTACAACTACTCCTACTGTACCAGAAAACACGACCTAGTCTCCCGTCGGGGGACAACCAAGCCACGCACCCGACCACCCGATTCCACGATCGGGGACCACCAGACACGAACCGCCCTAGCCACGCTACAAGGAAAAAATGCCACGATACCTCCGTAACGAAGGCCTGCCCTCAAAAGGGCCCGAGCCAAAACCACACGGTCAGGGAACATGGTCACGACCTCACCGTCATGAACACAACGCTGTATGGGGAAAGTCCCTCGGTGATGCTCACCGGAAACCCCGGACCTCGACTCCAGGAACACTCCCGAAACCACTCACGAAGTCCCATCTCGCGGACAGAAACAGAACCCGGTACACGACGACTCACGTCACGTGACAAGAGCACCACCCACTAGGAGAATGACCGGATGCGTCCCCTAACGTCTTACACCCTGTCACAAGTGTCTAGCTACAACGCCCCGGGCAGGAGACTCAGACACGCAACAAGTACCACAACAAGGACTAGCTGGAGTCACGCTCGTCAGCGCCTGTCCTAAGCCCCCAACTACGTGTGCACACACAGACCATCTGCTCTAGGTCGGGTCCTCTAGCTGGTTTTCCCCCCCACCAGACTCTGGTGGCAAAGACAAGGGGCCCTACGGTAACCAGCCTAAAAACCACCTCTCACTGGGTCTCGCTCTCCACCACTCCCAGGTGGGTCCACACCCACGTGCGCAGGAAGCTACGACTAGTGGACGTGTCACAGAACGTGAACACTGGAAACCACGCACGCACCCATTGCGAGTAACACGGAGTAACAGGCGGCTCAAAGCCACCCGACTTTGGACGGCCCACTAGACCTACTAAACCCAATGACCTTTGAGTCACAAGACTCGAGGTCAAGACCGTTGCACATGACAGCACTGAACCGTCAATCTGGCCTAATCCCTAGGTCCAAAACAACGATGGGAATACTCACAAGGCAGTTCACCACTACCGAGACCCATCCCTCGAGGTGGGAAACTTAAGCGACCTCCAGCCTCAGGCTGGGAGATTGGACTCACAGTCCAAGTCCACACGCTTGGCCCACTCGGAAGCCACCTTCCAGAGAAGCAACGACATGAGGGGAAACCTCACCGCACTCACACCGATACACGGTGACTCGATCTAGCAAGAACACGAAAGCCCGGAACACCTGGGGTCACCCGGACCCACCAAGCCCATGGGTACGCTTATCGAGGTAAATAGAACCTCCAGACACCTAAAGACACGGTCACAGAACTCCACGGGATGTCCGGGACAGACACGACCCAAGGGGAGCACGATCAGCCGTGGACTGCCCGCCCTGGGCGGCCCGACTAGTCACCCCAAGAATGCGCTACACATGCATTACGCGTTCAGGCAGAACGTGCTATACATACCTAGCGCGTTCAACAAGATCGCGCTATACTTCTATAGCGCGTTCAGAACAGAACGCGCTATAGACCTATAGCGCGACAACACGGGACGTGCTACTCACCCCTAGCGCGACAAAAATTGCCTTACTGTTCATCTTCTCCGTTGAACGCGCCCTATCAGGGCGGCGCGAACCCTAAGAACGCGCTACCTGAGACTAGCGCGTTCTCAGTCCGAAACCGGAAGAACGGAAAAACGGCGAGAAATCCATTCGACGCCCCATCCACCCCCAGGTGAAGGGGAAACAAAAGGGGAAAACATTCCCCAACCTCTCTAGCACCGAGAAGACCCATTTAGACCCTAAAAACACGATCAAAACACAAGATTCGGCTCACACATCCTAGAACATGCATTTTCCCCAAAACGCCCAAACAAGCCCGCTCGGCTCACCACGGCCTACAAAACTCGCGGGAAATGAAGTACGCGGGTTGAGGGTCCATCTCCCTACCTCCACCGAAGATTCGAGGCACCGTGGACGCCGATCCACGAAGAAAATGCCGTTGAAGCCTCGCCATTTCACGAACCCACGGCCGAGCTTCACCGCGCCTCCATCGCCTCGATCCTCACCCATCCTCACCCGTGCCTCACCCGCGCCGTCCCCACCTCGCCCACGCTCCACCCCGTCGGCCATCGGAGAGAGAGGGAGAGAGGAGAGAGCGTGAGAAGAGCGAGGGAGAGAAGAGAGAAATGAGAGGGGAGAGAGAGAAAAAGGGTTATATATATAGGAAAATCCAGAAATTTCAAAAAATATCAAAAATATGAAAATCACGTTTCCGTGATCCTCAGAACGCACCGATCGCAACGGTACCACTCGCGCCCTGGTGAACGGCCCGGTTCACCCGCAACGAGGTTCCGAAAGAATTACCAAAACAGACACCGGGAATCGGAAAACACACGCAGAAAGGCCGCGGAACGCTTCTGAGCCTCCGAACCAACTCCGGATCGCGCCGATCCGAACATGAAAGATGTCCGAAATGAAATTTTGGACATAACGGAGTCGGACACTCCGAGAAACCAGATCCGGGACACACGAACAAGGATCCAAAAAATCTAGGGCATTACAGCCCTCCCCTCTTAAAAAAATATCATCCTCGAAATTCAGGACTAGCACCCAGCCACAGGGGAAGAATGCCTCAACCAACTGACAACGCTGTCAGGGCCCCAGCACAGAAAAACCTTGATTCTCACAAAACCATGATCATGAGGGGTACGGCCAGACTATAATCACGAACGATGCCTATGCTCCGCACACACGTCGGCCACCAGAGCAGGCATAATACAAAGGCACAAGTCTGGTATCACCTCAGACACAATGGAAACCACTCACGGCATCGCTGCCACCCTCTCGCTCACCGAGGGAACGCAATCCTCGCCACAAGAACCAATCCACCGGTCAACGCCCATGCTCGGTGGACCAACCAAACACCAGCTTCTCTGCCAACTGACCACCACAAATTTGTCGGCTCCACGCCGAGGACCACTCCACACTCGGCAAGCCGAACACCACAACAGCACGGGACCAACTCTGTCAGAACTCAAACTTCGGCAAAGCTCAGATCCCATTTGGGAAAACACACCTTAGAAACGGCCACCAAAAGGCCTCGCTGGCACGCAGTTCTCTCCATCATCGAGCCCCTACAACCAGCATCTTCTGTCTGTGAAAGACCATCCACTGGTCACCAGACATTCGCCAACGGGAACCCTCCACCAGTCCAGCAGGCACGATCTGACTCACGGTAGGCCATCCGTTGACTCTCGCACAGACCACCACCACATCCAGATGGGTCCCCGCGCCAACTCTACCCTTCAGGGGAGCACGGCGGGACCCAATGACTCCATCTCCCCTCGGTCTTCACGTCACTCGACTCAGACTTATTGGGAATCCTCCCTTGCTGGCCGCAGACTGAGGATCAATATCCAACGCCAACGTCTCATCAGAGACCTCCACACACAGGCATCGACCACCGTCCTATCTCATCGAATCCTATCTCATCGAAACCTCCATCTCAATTAATCCAAGAGGACGCCTGCCAATCCCGACTCCCGCTGTTATCACAGAGCCACGGGACACACAACCTCTTACAATCTACGACACACTTCTCCAAAACATGATCTCATCCACGAACGCAACCTCCAACGCAAGAATAGGGTACTCATGCGGCAACCTCGCCAGTATACTTCCCCAACTCTCCACCTGCCAGTGCTATAAACCACAATATCTCAAGCAACGGCATGGCAACAACACGTCTCAAGCCGCCGGAGACAACACACACCAATGAACCAATCCTCCGTTGCTCTACACTTCCTCAGAAATCCACCGAAGCAACCAACGCTACGATCCGCGCACTTTGATCCACACACACAGCCACCACAACGCCAACTCGGGATCCTCCATCCCGACAACCATCTGCAACCCTGCATACTCCGATCCTCCGCACATCGGGAACCGCAACACCAACCGTAAATCTTAAAAATACCGCCCAGCTGGCACTCGTCCTTCCGGAACAGCGCCAACACCCTTACATATCAGGGAACGGGCAACGCTTCTCACAGGCAACCACCTTGCCAAAACGCGGGACGCGTCTCACACGGACTTCATGGCGCACGAAGGCCAACCAATCTGGACACACAGTGCAAGACGATGAACCTTAGCCAAACACGATTCTCTCTAACCAAAGGAGAACCCAATCACACCTCCGACCAATGAAGGAAAACTCCACACTCGACTTGACCTCGAATATTGTGCACGCTAGGAACAACACCTTCCAGTACCAAGAAAACCATCACTTCGTCAGGTCAGCTCCTCCGACAACACTCGTCAAGTGTCACGTCGGACCACAATCACAACATCTCTCGATACACCACCATTGCAATTCCTCAAACTGCAACACGCCACGCAAAGAGCCGCAACACGAGCCATTACCGGCAACCGCCAACGCTCATCCTCGAGCCTCGAACTCGCCACGGAACCTTCTCATCTCGAGCCAAATCCTGGGCGAACACAACCCATTCGCACACAGAAGCGCAGGAGCGAGAACTTACTGGGACACCACAGCCCATCCTGCCTCAAAATTTGCAAGGGTAATCGGGATCGACACGTCACTTCTGACGCCACAGAGCATGACAAGGACATCGGGCTCGACAAATCAGCAGCTCAATAGAAAACCTTCCGCTCACTCGTGCAAAATTCTCGACCAGAGAACCTACTCCAACACCTCAAACCACAACCTCAGCGCCTCAGGGGCTGGACAATCCTCAGACTGGAGTGGCCAAACTCAACAACAGCTCCCGCAGAGCACACTCACAGCCACTTAACGGCAAAGTGATCCTCGCCAGCCACCTGACCTCGCTGCAAATTCTTCGAACGTAACACCACAGCAACACACCCACCGGCAACCTCTGCCCAACGCAACACGACCAGGGCCACCACCCAAGGGAGAAAGCTCTCGACCTCAATCCGCAGACCACACGCCGGCACGAAAGCCGCGAACAGCAACCACCTTCTCAGCGCCACACATGGCACTCAAACTCTAAAGCAAGAGACAAAGCAGAAAATATGCACAAAACCCTATGCCAGCTACCGACTGTACTGGACCTTACGGACTCTGATCGCTGCAATATCTCGAATTCCCATGTACGTCCACAACCACGCTCTAATACCAACTGTGACGACCCGAGATCCGGATACTGGGAAGGCCCAATAACCCGAGACTCGAACCGCCGCCCACGAGCCGGGAGGGCTCGGAAGGGCTAAAAGGAGTGTGGAGGCACAAAGAAATAGGAAATAAAGCAGGACAATTCAACAATTAACAGAATTAAATAAAAAACTATAGCAGAGTCCATTCCAACAGAAAGTATAGTCTAAAGCAGTAAAACGTACCACATGCTGAGTGGACACTCGGCCCGTCGAGCTGGCAACTAAGAACCTCTGAACTGCAACCTCGAACCTTGAGGATGAATCGCCACACCTGAAAAGTAGGGGTGAGCCTCCTGTCATTGGCCCAGTAGGGATCCCGCAGAACCCCAACTGAGAACAACGGCAGCATGAAAAGCTGCAACTACAAGAGTAACAGTAACAGTAGGAACAGTAAACCCGGTGGCCGGTCAAAACTCGACACTACACCTACTCCTACTGTACCAGAAAACACGACCTAGTCTCCCGTCGGGGGACAACCAAGCCATGCACCCGACCACCCGATTCCATGATCGGGGACCACCAGACACGAACCGCCCTAGCCACGCTACTAGGAAAAATGCCACGATACATCCGTAACGGAGGCCTGCCCTCAAAAGGGCCCGAGCCAAAACCACACGGTCACGACCTCACCATCGTGAACACAACGCTGTCTGGGAAAAGGCCCTCGGTGACGATCACCGGAAACCCCAGACCTCGAATCCAGGAATACTCCCGAAACCACTCACAAAGTCCCGTCTCATGGACAGAAACAGAACCCGGTACACGACGACTCACGTCACGTGACAGGAGCACCACCCACTAGGAGAACGACCGGATGCGTCCCCTGACGTCTTACACCACGTCACAAGTGTCTAGCTACAACGCCCAGGGCGGGAGACTCAGACACGCAACAAGTACCACAACAAGGACTAGCTGGGGTCACGCTCGTCAGCGCGTGTCGTAAGCCCCCAACTACGTGTGCACACACAGACCATCTGCTCTAGGTCGGGTCCTCTAGCTGGTTTTCCCCCCCACCGGACTCTTGTGGCAAAGGCAAGGGGCCCTACGGAAACCAGCCTAAAAACCGCCTCTCACTGGGTCTCGCTCTCCACCACTCCCAGGTGGGTCCGCACCCGCGTGCGCAGGAAGCTACGACTAGTGGACGTGTCACAGAACGTGAACACTGGAAACCACACACGCACCCATTCCGAGTAACATGGAGTAACAGGCGGTTCAAAGCCACCCGACTCTGGACGGCCCACTAGACCTACTAAACCCAACGACCTTTGAGTCACAAGACTCGGGGTCAAGACCATTACACATGACAGCACTGAGCCGTCTATCTGGCCTAATACCTAGGTCCAAAACAATGATGGGAAGACTCACAAGGCAGCTCACCACTATCGAGACCCATCCCTCGAGGAGGGAAACTTAAGCGACCTCCAGCCTCAGGCTGGGAGATTGGACTCACAGTCTAAGGTCACACGCTTGGCCCACTCGGAAGCCACCTTCCAGAGAAGCAACGACTTGCGGGGAAACCTCACCGCACTCACACCGATACACGGTGACTCGATCTAGCAAGAATATGGAAGCCCGGAACACCTGGGGTCACCCGGACCCACCAAGCCCATGGGCACGCTTATCGAGGTAAACGAAACCTCCAGACACCTAAAGACATGGTCACAGAACTCCACGGGATGTTTGGGACACACACGGCCCAAGGGGAGCACGATCAGCCGTGGACTGCCCATCCTGGGCGGCCCGACTGGTCACCCCAAGAACGCGCTACACATGCATAGCGCGTTCAGGCAGAATGCGCTATACATACCTAGCGCGTTCAACAAGATCGCGCTATACTTCTATAGCGCGTTCAGAACAGAACGCGCTATAGGCCTATAGCGCGACAACACGGGACACGCTACTCACCCCTAGCGCAACAAAAACCACCTTACTGTTCATCTTCTCCGTTGAACGCGCCCTATCGGGGTGCCGCGAACCCTAAGAACGCGCTACCTGAGACTAGCGCATTCTCAGTCCGGAACCGGAAGAATGGAAAAATGGCGGGAAATCCATTCCACGCCCCATCCACCCCCAGGTGAAGGGGAAACAAAAGGGTAAAATATTCCCCAACCTCTCTAGCACCGAGAAGACCCATTTAGACCCCAAAAACACGATCAAAACACAAGATTCGGCTCACACACCCCAAAACATGCATTTTCCCCAAAACGCCCAAACAAGCCGCTCGGCTCACCATGGCCTACAAAACTCGCGGGAAATGAAGTACGCGGGTTGAGGGTCCATCTCCCTACCTCCACCGAAGATTCGACGCACCGTGGACGCCGATCTACGAAGAAGACGTCGTTCCACGAACCCACGACCGAGCTTCACCGCGCCTCCACCGCATCGATCCTCACCCATCCTCTCCCGCGCCGTCCCCACCTCGCCCACGCTCCACCCCGTCGGCCGCCAGAGAGAGAGGGAGAGAGGAGAGAGCGTGAGAAGAGAGAGGGAGAGAAGAGAGAAATGAGAGGGGAGAGAGAGAAAAAGGGTTATATATATAGGAAAATCCAGAAATTCTAGAAAATACCAAAAATAAGAAAATCACGTTTCGCTATCCTCGGAACGCACCGATCGCAACGGTACCACTCGCGCCCTGGTGAACGGCCCGGTTCACCCGCAACAAGGTTCCGAAAGAATTATCGAAACACACACCGAGAATCGGAAAACACATGCGGAAAGGCCGCGGAACGCTTCTGAGCCTCCGAACCAACTCCGGATCGCGCCGATCCGAACACGAAAGATGTCCGAAACGAAATTTCGACACAACGGAGTCGGACACTCTGAGAAACCAGGTCCGAGACCCACAAACAATGATCCGAAAAATCTGGGGCATTACACTCTCTCTCTCCCTCACTGTCTCTCTTTCTCTCTCAGTCTCTCTCTCCCACCGTCTCAGCTCTCTTTCTCTCTCACCACCTCTCTCTCAGCGTCTCTATCTCTCCCTCAGCGTCTCTCTTTCTCCCACCGTCTCTCTCTCTCTCACCACCTCTCCCTTACCGTCTCTATCTCTCCCTCACCGTCTCTTTTTCTCTCTCACCATCTCAGCTCTCCTTCTCTCTCACCACCTCTCTCTCACCATCTCTATCTCTCCCTCACCGTCTCTCTCTCCCTCACTGTCTCTATCTCTCCCTCACCGTCTCTCTTTCTCTCTCACCATCTCAGCTCTCCTTCTCTCTCACCACCTCTCTCTCACCGTCTCTATCTCTCCCTCACCGTCTATCCCTCACTGTCTCTCTTTCTCCCACTGTCTCTGTCTCTCCCTCACCGTCTCTCTTTCTCCCACCGTCTCTCTTTCTCTCTCAGCGTCTCTCCCTCACCATCTCTATCTCTCCCTCACCGTCTCACCACCTCTCTCTCAGCGTCTCACCCTTCCACTCCTCACCGTTTCACCTCTCTCCCCCCACCGCCTCACCTCTTTCCCCCATCGTCTCATCCCTCTCCCAGCGTCTCACCTCCTTCTCCCACCGTCTC
Organism: Amorphophallus konjac; assembly: GCA_022559845.1. Taxonomy (NCBI): domain Eukaryota; kingdom Viridiplantae; phylum Streptophyta; class Magnoliopsida; order Alismatales; family Araceae; genus Amorphophallus; species Amorphophallus konjac. The sequence goes on from CM040125.1 coordinate 265,650,610, forward strand.
ACTTCTCCCACCGTATCATCTCTCCGCCATCTCATCCCTCACCGTCTCACCTTTCTCTCCTATCGTCTCACCTCCTCTCTCCCATGACCCTGCCCTTCACACATCTTCCATGTGCATCGGCCCTCATCTAGCCCTGAACTCATGTGCGCTGACCTTGCTCTAGGCATGCTCAGACCCCTGGCCAGTATACGCTTAGACTTTGGCCAGAACTTGCACTGACCTCGCACAGACCTGCACCGACCTGCCCTCAGCCCTAGCCTGGAATGCACACCGACCTCCTTAGACCTTGGCCGATGTGTACCGACCCTGCTTTTAGCCCGGTGCACGTGTGCACCGAGCTTCACCTAGCTCCGCTGAAACCTGCACCGACCCAAGACCAGATTTGCACCGACCTTACCCAAAATTTGCACCGACCTCCCTTTTGGCCCAACCAAACATTGCACTGACTTTGCTGGGCCTTCGTGCCAGACTTGCACCGACCTAGCTCCCTGCTGGCATACCCTGCCCAGCCTCCCTCTCTCCGGCACACTCTCTATGCCTCCGTCCGGTACAGCCTTGCCCCTCACCCGGTACACTCCATCTATAACATAACATCATAAAAAAGGGAGGACATAATAATGATAATAATAAGAATAAATTTATATAATAATGATAATAAATATATCAATAAAATAAATAATAAATCAAAAAAGAAAATAATAATAATAACAAATAAAATAAACAAAATAAATAATAATGATAAAATAAACGGAAGAAGAGTTCATAGCCTACGGGTAAAAAGGGGGGATCAACAAAAATAATAATAATAAATAAATAAATGATGATGATAATAAATAATGATAATAATAACAATGAACAGAACGATACAGCTTTCGTCACCCCCAGACCCTTTGCATGGGAATATCAATAAGGCCTTTATGGGTCATGCTTAGACCTCGGATCCGCCCCGATCATGGTCATTGTCTGACCCACATCCTCTGCCTATAGCCCGCTCCCTCTAAACACATATCGATTCTGGGATCTGATCCCGGGACATCCTCCCACTGCCCCTTTGGCACCGGAAATATTGACGATGCCCACGCAAGCCTGATTTCGACCGCGGGGGACCCACCGCAGTATGGTCGCAGTCTGATCTTACACCGGGCCGACAAATTCACTGGTTCCCGACCCCTCCAACTGGGATTTAACTAAATATTCCTCGTCCCTCCGAATAATAAATTTGTCACATCTCGACATACATACACTCCTATTTTCCCGTGACGATTACGCTTTTCTCAAGCCGGACACTCGTCCGAACATTAAATGGTCAACATATGACCGACATGATCTCAAACACTTTCTTTACGCCCTCGTATGCGGACTTCAATGTTTCTTAATAGATTTTTATGCAATTAATTTTCTGGCCATGAGATCCTGATTCCCGACGATTAATCAAGGGTGTTCCTCTCTCCGGGGGGATGTAAATAACGCCGTGACCTTTATGCCGCGGTGGGTTTTGGTCTCGACCCGAACCACACAATCACCTGACCGAGTCAGACCGAGTGCACCAAGGGCTTCCTTGAAGCCTGAATAAATCGTCACTTTGTGACTGGCACGCCCACGCACTTAATAAATGAATAGAATTCCATCGAATAAACCAATACACGAATAAACCATAGATCTTAATAAAAAAGTGCATCCACAGGGACACACAGTGCCTCATCGGACGCGTCGCTGCCTTGGCTCGGTTCCTATCCCGAGCCGCCGAGCGCTGCCTCCCCTTCTTCCGGTTGATCAAGCAAGCCAACCAAGCACCGGAGAAGAAAGGCCAGATCGATTGGAATCAAGAATACGAGCAGGCATTCGAAGAATTAAAGAGTTATCTGGCGACGCCTCCCTGTAAGCGACGTCACACGGTTCGGAGTTCGATGGAGCGGGGAAGAGGATGCGGAGAGCGCGCGGGCTCCTCTTTTTGTTTATTTTGTTGTTTGCTGCAACACAGAGATGAGAGAAGAGAGAGAAGGGGCCACCACGGGAGATTGCTCCGGCGGGGCGAGCGGGACAAGTATAATATAGCAAGATATGGGGTTCAAACGGCCATAGCGGGAAGTGACTCGCCGCGACCTCGGGGGGACGGGAATGGTGCAGAAATTAAATAACAAGAATTGAAACGGCCATTGGGGAAGTGACTCGCCGCGGCCTCGAGAATATGAGCAGAATATAGCAGAATATAAAAGAGAATATAAGAACAGAGATTTAAACGGCCATTGGGGAAGTGACTCGCCGCGGCCTCGAGAATATGAGCAGAATATAACAGAATATAGAGAGAGTATAAGAACGGAAATTTAAACGGCCATTGGGGAAGTGACTCGCCGCGACCTCGATGATATGAGCAGAATATAACATAATATAGAGAGAATGTAAGAACGGAAATTTAAACGGCCATTGGGGAAGTGACTCGCCGCGGCCTCGATGATATGAACGAAATATAACAAGATATAAAGAGAATATGAGAACAAAAATTTAAACGGCCATTGGGGAAGTGACTCGCCGTGGCCTCGATGAAAAGATGTGATCGCCAGGGGCCGAAAGACCCCAAAATAAGAAAGTGATCGCGCCTATCTCAAGAGCGGGAGATGGCGGGTTGCTTCTTCCTCTCCTTCCGGCCGGCCGACGGAGAGGGCTTTCCTCGGCTACCATTGCAAAACAACGACAAACAAATGACAAGTGGCTTAGAAAGATGAATGTGTAGTATTCATATCCTTGCAATAAAAATGACGAAATAACGGGAAGACACACACCTGGTTGGTGTTATCTTTTAAACCCCTCTCGGACTCGAGTAGGAGGAAAATGAGATGATGGATGCGAGATGATGAATGCAAAAGAACTACTAAGAAAAGGAAAGAGTTGGCTTATTGGATGTGCCGGTGGTGAAATTCGGCGGAGCTCCGGCAGCGTGGGGACGACATAGAAGCGCGGTGGATGAAGACGACCTTCCTCTCGCGAGCGTGGGCACCCGAGAAGCCGGCAGAACCTCCACCTACAAAAGACCCCACGGGTTAGAAAAATGACTCCGTAGCCTCTGGGCTCCGGCAGCCTATCGGATCACTGCTTAGCTCCTCTAGAACTGAGGGGGTGGGCCTCTATTTATAGGGCTCCGGAGGGTGGAGGCGTCCAGGACTTTGGACACCTCCATCAGGGCCGAATTAATATTTTATTCCATTTATATATATTTTTTTGGAATACTTTTGTGGAGGCGTCCAGGGAACCGGACGCCTCAAACAGGTCCACCGAAAACAGTCGACGGCTGCACGCGGTTTGGCACAACGCGTGGTTTTGTGAGCGGTGCCTCGTGATTCAGAAATGGGCGCGTCCAGCTGACCGGACGTCTCTATAATTTGGCTTTTTCCACACACGACAAACCGTCGTTCGGTGGCCGGCGCCCGTGAGGGAGTTGATGGAGGCGTCCAGGGGCCTGGACGCCTCCAAAATTATATTATTTATTATTTTTCTTTTGTCTTTTATACCAGGGCTGGCATTATATATTTTTTATTTGTTTTTATGGAGGCGTCCAGAGGCCTGGACGCCTCCATTAATTATATTTATTTTTATTTATTTTTTTATTTTTTCTATGCCAACTGGCATTTTACACATTTTTTATTTTTGTTTTTTTATGGAGGCGTCCAGGAGCCTGGACGCCTCCATTAATATATATATATTTTTATTTATTTTGGGCCCTGAGAAAATAATAAAATAAATTAAAATTATGGGGGCGTCCAGGGGCCTGGACGCCCCCATTAAGACCCACCCGGGTCCTCGGGTTAGGCGTCGGCAGTCGCCCGGTAGACACCCTTCTTGGTTCCGGAACCTCTTGATGCGTCTGACTGGTGTTGATGCCGTCCGAATGCCGTGACGAGACGATTCCGGATGCCGAAAAGGGCGGAAAAAGACTCGAGAATAGGAAGCACTCGAGTGATTCAAAATGCGTAAGCCGTTGCGGGGCGTTGTATAGTAATATGAGACTTTCTCAGGAGACGTCAGGAATGGCGTGTCTACAGCTGCCCCGCCTTGGCGTCTGCTTTGTAAGGGAGCGACACGTAGTGGAATGGTATCGAAGTGGAGTGGAGTGAAGTGGGAGCGGACTGATAAGTTGATGCCAAGGTGTGATGAGACACGCTTTTGACGTCACTATTTGGAATCTTTCCTGGAGTTTCAATGAGGCGACCTTGAAGGTCTTTCAAATATTGACGATTGCTTGGACGGAGATCAAATAAGGGAGGGTGAGATGTGTGCTCAGGCACGAAACAAAAGGAGACCAACTTCTCGGTGTGGAAGTACCTGGGTCATAAACCGAAGGTTTCACCTTTGGGGAGCGGTTACCAGCCAATGTGGAAGTGTTGCGGCCAAGGTGGGTCAAGCAAGGTAAAAAGCAAAGGAATATCTGAGGGTCTGTCCAAACAAGGGTCTCCTTTGGAAGAGCAACGTAGGGCCGTTTCAAGGAAACTCAGTATTTCGTTCGGAGTGGAATATCTCATATTTGTGGGAATTGAAGAACAGCGGCTTTCGCAATCGAATCACTTGAATGATCTTCCGTAATAAATCAAAGTCCTATATGAATGCATGCTGGGCTTAAAGAGAAATTTAAAATAAACTAAAATAGAAAATAGCCAAGGATAATATTGTCAACTTGTTAAGAATGGGTCAGGATACCGATCCGGTGAGCCGACACTGGGCTGGGGCTCGTTTATCCGCGCACCAACTCACTGAATGGATCCGTCGTCCCCATGCTACCACAAATTAACGGCCTATCCGTACGACCCAAATTTCTCTGGGATCATCACCGTTTTTGTTGAAGGGGAACTCAGATCCCAGATTCGTTTGGGCCGCAAGGTCCTCGACATGTTCTAGTAGCGTAGGTATTATATACTACGATGCATGACATGGTGGGACCAACCAATGAAAGGTGGGACAGGAGATAGGACAAAGACGTCCGTTAGTAAAACCTGCACAGGCCAGCAAAGGTTAGCAACATCAGAAAGTAGCAGAATCGCACCACAGTTCAAAGGAGATCCAGACAAAATCTTGACAATGACCACTGATGTGACATGTTCTGTCCTGTAGCACCCTCCCCTTCTTATAAGAACTCCCCTTAGGATAGCTCATTCAAATGCACCAAGGTGGGTTTTGGAAGCTCAGGAGAGGAAGGAGAGGAGAATTTAGGATGGAAGGAGAGTCTTCCCGCGTTATGAAGAGGAGCAAGCCTAGCAGCGAGATTAGGCGACTTTCCGACCTCGAGGGTCATCTGAGTGGGACGATCATGTCGCATATGGTAAGCTGACTCTTTTCAAATTTCTGCACGTGAACCTTCTTCTTACTTCCTTCATTTCTTCTTTTTTCCTCTCCCAGCCATATCCACTCTTCCCAGGCCCGAGGAAGTTTTGCAAACTGCCATGGCTTTCAAAGCTAACTTCCAATATCTCCATTGGCATGAGGGCCATACTCTCGAAGTGGCATTTGCAGGGGCTCCTTATTCATGCCAAACATTACGAGAAGATTCGTATGGACTGGGCGGCTATGGGCGCACTAGTGGAGATCTGGCATCCCCAGACCCACACTTTTATTTTCCCGACCTTCGAGGTGACCATCCTCCTCGAGGAGGTGGAACTTCTGCTTGGTTTGAAGAAATTCAAGAGTGACGGGAAGGTGAAGGCTATGCGGATGCTGACACGGGTGACTTCTGAAAGTGTCCTTGGAAGCTTCATGCCGCCCGACGCAGCCAGAAAGGTCCGTACTCAAAAGGGGATCGATCTCCAAAAGCTTGCGGAGTGGGTCATGGACGCCCTGAGAGGGTCACCAGACGATGACTATTTGGAGGGAATCATGAAGGGGTTCACCATTTGTCTGGCGGGTGCTCTCTTGTTCCCTTATACCGACAACATGGTGGAGGAAGACCAACTGGGTGCTATCTGCGGGATCTGGCGTGGAAAGAGGGTGGGACCCGCCGTCCTTGCCTATCTTTACAGCGGCCTTACCGCCTCGAGTATGGGTAAGCCTCCTTTTGGTTGCGCACTTGTCTTGAATTGCTGGCTTGATTTGCACTTCAAAATCGACCACCGCGAGGGGATGCCAACTGCTTCGAAGCTCTTCCAACAAAGCCCGCTTCACCACATAACCGACGTGTTAGGCTTTGGTGGTACTGTAGTGAACCGCGTTCCGTGGCTGAAGAAACGTGAAGACTGGCGGTCTCACTTCCGCACCGTGACACAAGACTTCTTTACTTGCGCACCGGCATGTTTGCTTTCGCTAGATCTCCTCATGAGGTCTTCCCCCGAAGTTGATCTTCATTTGATCGGCGCGACCGAGTTCGTCCTTTATAGTGCACATCGGTGCTGCCTCCAGATTGGCATCCCACGCCGTTCGTTCCCGCCATCGTCTGGCATTATTCCTTTGAAGAAAAGGGAGTTGGGCACTGAAGCGGACGCGAAGGAAGCGAAGGCCATTAAAGCTCCCTGAAAGACAAGTGTTGCGGGAAAGGCCTTAGCGCACGTGGTGGAAGAATGCGAGCCGTGGAGGGCTTATGTAACCGAACTGGGGAAGTTAAGGCCTAAGGTGCCTAAACCCCTGATGTAGTTCACTCTGCTTTTCTGATGGAATAAAATTTGGCATTTGGATGTTTCGGACCCCCGTCCCCTTAATTATTATCTTTTTTTATGATTTTTCTTTTTCTTTGTGTTTTTTATTTTGTTTGGATTATATACATATTCTTATATAAATATATTTTTTTTGAAAATTTTTTATTATGGGGGCGTCCAGGGGCCTGGACGCCCCTAATTTTATTTTTATTATTTTATTATTTTTTTGACAATTTATTTTTGGGGGGCGTCCAGGGTGCTAGACGCCCCTATTTTGATTTTTTTTATTTTTTATTTATTTTATTTATGGGGGCGTCCAGGCGCCTGGACGCCCCTGTTTTTTTGAATTTTTGAAAAAAATAAAAAGTGTGGGGGCGTCCAGGCGCTTGGACGCCCCAATAAAAGGTCATTCTATATATAGGGGGGGCTCCCCCCTGTTCACTTATACTGTTCATTCCAACCGTCCAGCCACTCCAAACGACCCATTCTTAGTCCCAATGGAGCGAGGAGGATCGAGTCAGGGTCCAGAGAAGCGGAAACGACTGGCTCGTCGTGCGAGGAGGTTGAGGGATGATGCCGAGGAGGCCGCAGCAGAGGAGGTTGCTGCGGGGGAGGAGATGGAGGTGCCTCTCCTGGCCGCGGAGGCCGCTGCGGATGCTGGTGACGCGGGAGAGGACGATCACGACCCGGTAAGTACCTCGGAATTCTCACTTTGTGGTTCAATAGGCTAAAACGGGCGTGCGAGAGGCTGTGAAAGAAGGCCGGGTGGTGAGGGAAGGAGGCGTCCAAGGGCCTGGACGCCTCCATTTTTTCTTTTTATTTTTATTTATTTATTTATTTATGAAAAGTAATAGAAATATAATAAAAATAAGGAGGCGTCCTGGCTCTAGGACGCCTCCATTATAATATATATATTATTAATATATTTTTTTGTTTTGGTTTTGTTTTTCTTTTTTTCTAAAAAAAATAAAAGAAGAGGAGGCGTCCAGGGGCCTGGACGCCTCCACAAAAAAATATAAATATTTTAAAAATGTAAAAATAAAATAAAAGAATAAGTAGTATATATACAGTGTTATTGTTTATTACTGTTCATGATGCTGATGTGTTCTTTGTTGGTTTTGTGGTTTGCAGGGCGTGATGAAGGGCCGGATTAGCTGGTCCCTGGTGGTGGCAGCATACCGTGGGCTGCCGGATTTCCAGAGGGCGCGTGTGGACGCTATGGGCTTTGGAGCTTTCCTTAGGATCGAGCCCTTCCGGCTCGACCTTCCTCTTATCCAGGCATTGAGGGAGCGGTGGCACGCACCGAGCCGGGCGTTTCTGATGCCCTGGGGGCACATGGTGCCGACGCTGGAGGACGTGGCTCGGATCACCGGGCTACGAGTTGACGGAGAGGCAGTCAGCGGGGTCACCTACCCCGACTACCGAGAGAGTGCCCTGGACCTGCTGTGGTTAGAGACGAGCGTGACTGATAGAGACAGCAGGGTAGTCGGCCGAGTGGAGATCATGGAGGCGCTTGGATTCGTCGACCCGCGTCAGCGGGTTAGCGAGACTGGAGCGGAGTTCTTGGCTCGACTGGAGGGGGATGCTCGTGCAGCTTTCACCCAGGATCCGAGCGAGAGGGAGCTGGTGGATCTAGACCTTCGGAGGTTTCTTTTCTTCTTCCTGGGCCGCCTTCTGCTGGGGACGAAGGGGGATGGCATCCACTGCCGTTTCCTCGGGATCTTGGCGGATCTGGATAGAGTGGGACACTACGCGTGGGGAGCGGCTCTGCTTGCCCATTTGATTGCTGATCTCTCCCAGACTTCGGAGAAGGAGACGACAGTCAGCGGCTTCGCACCTTTCCTCCAGGTAAACATTTTATTTATGCATTCCCACAGTTAAATATGTAATTATTGTACTAATGATGTATGATGGATGCAGGTGTGGAGCTATTACTATTTCCTGATGGGGAGGGCTAGGCATGGGAATAGGAGGGCCGTGCCTCTGGCGCGGCGGTGGAGGCCGGTCGTGGTTGCAGCACCCCACGGCTACCAGCTGGCGTCGCTTCGTCGGGAGCTGAGCGAGTATCCCGAGGCCATGGTAAGATGCGTATGATTTTTTTGTGTTTATGCATGAGACTGAATGGTAACTAACATAATGTATGTATGGTGATGCAGGTGGTGTGGAGGCCCTACCTGGGCATGGGCGATGCTGGCCAGCCCTGGGTTGTAGCGGGACTTCCTCGCTTCAGGCGGGACGTGTGGGTCCATTGCCTGAACGAGATTGAGCCGCTGCGGCTTAGACTGGTCATGAGGACGTTGGGGCTGGCCCAGGAGTGGGTTGACGTAGATGCGCCGGCCCGCATTGGGCGGAAGACCAAGGGGAAGGCGAAGATTGTGGACTGGCGTACACGCTTCCCAGCACAGTACCAGGACTGGCAGCAGGGCGGGGTCCCAGTAGTGTCCCACGTACAGGACAGCACAGATTACATGAGACGGTACCGAGCTACGTACGGGGACCGCCTCTCCTTGGGTGGTATGGCAGGGGTAAGTGAAATGAAATTACTCCACCTTTGTATATGCATGGGACACTAACTTATGTGTAATGCAGGATGCTCGTGATACCATGATCGCCGACCTGCGGGCCCAGTTGGCGGACGCCAGGCGACAGTTGGTGGCCATCCGACAGGAGTTGGAGATCCTGGTGAGTTTATGTGATGCATTTTTTTGTGACCTGGATTTTTGATGCTTGGCCTTTGACTGACGTTTGCCCCGTGTTTCAGCGGGCCCACCAGACAGCGACAGCCGGGATGGCTGGCGGAGCGGGTTCCAGTTCGCGGGGCCCTCCTCCGGAGGTTTCTGCCCTCCAGGAGCAGCTGGCGTATGCGGTGGCTCGGGCTGAGGAGGCCGAGCGTGACCGCGAGGCTCGAGTGAGTGCTTGCTTGGCCCTGACCCTCTTCTAGCTGCTTTCCTTCTATCACTGTTCTCTTACGGTGCATGCGTGCTTTGACAGGTGGCCGAGATTCGGGAGGCCCTGGCCCATGCCGTTCGTGCTGAGCAGGAGCGTGATGCCTGGGTGGCAGAGCGCGATGCCTGGGTGGCAGAACGTGACGCCCGGATTGCGAAGCTGGAGGAGGAGCGTCGACGGGAGGCTGAGGAGCTCCCTCGTGACGTGCTGGATCTGCGGATCGCCCTCGAGCTGTCGAGGAGAGAGGCGATGAGGGAGAGAGAGGAGAGGGAGAGGGATAGGGAGAACGTGGAGAGAGAGAGGGAGAGCGTGGAGAGAGAGAGAGAGAGAGGGATAGGGAGAGAGAGAGGGAGGAGCGACAGCGGGATCAGACCGAGAGGAGGGCTCTAGAGGCCCAGCTGCTGGAGCTCCGATTGAGTCTCGGCACGGCGGAGGGGAGGCTTCGGGAGAGCGAGGAGCGGTACCAGAGGGAGAAGGAACGCGGGGCGCGACTTCGTCAGTTTGGTTCTTTTTCCATGGGCAGCTATCTGGTCTCTTCGGCCGAGGAGCGTCGTCGCGCTTTCGAGGCTGGAGTGCCACCGCAGGGCGAGGCGAGCACGGCTTCTCAGGGTTCGCAGAGGCCCCCTAGGGATCCCCGGCAGAGGAGGGAGGAGAGAGATGACCAGGAGGGTGGTGGTGAGAGTTAGAGAGTTGCTTGTACACGTCACCCTTCTCACTGTATGATGTACTTTTGGCTATTATATGAAATGGAAATGGCTTTTTTTGTGTTGTGTGTACCTTTCTCTCTCCCACACTTTCTTCTTTGCACTGAGTTGTCCTTTGAGGCACGCTCCGCGAGACCTTGCCCTGAACAGCGGGGAACTACGCTTTGCACGGGGGGATTTTGTTTCCTTTTCCCCCTTTTGGGCGCGTCCAGGCGCGAGGACGCGTCTTAATCCTTGATTTCAAATTTAAAGCAACGGGTGGTCCTTCTTCTCCCGTGCCTTACCCGCAAACGAGCCCGCCTTCTGCCGAAACTCGCTTGCCCATTTTCTCGTCTTCCTCCTCTTTTGATCGATGGAGTTCGGTGGGCCCGACCATGGTGAAGGTGGAGAGGGACGAGGAACTCCTCGCCCAAGGAGGGACGCGCCCGAGCACGGAACGGCGTCCATGGAGGAGGAAGGGCCGCTTCGGGCCCCCGAGGGACCCGAGGGGCCCGATGGAGTGGGAGGAGGTGAACACGGTTCGGTAGGTGCTTCGATCTCTTCCTCTTTAAATTCATTTTGGGTTTTGAAGCGAGCCGCGCGAGGAGGAAAGGGTTCGGCGAGTGTTGCACTCAAATGATGGACGCGTCCTAGACAGGGGACGCGTTCCTTTTGACTGATGTGGGACCCCTTTTCTTGGTGCAGGACATGGCAAGGACCCTGGGTCTGGCCGATGAGTGGGCGAGTGCCGCGTCAGGAGGGAGAGTCGCGGCAAGGCGAGGCTCGAGGACTGGCCCGTATGTCTCCCTGGACAGCAAGGGGGTATACTGGTGCAGGACAGTGCCGACTTCCTGCGGCGGCAGAGAGAGAGCTACGCGGGGCTTCCCCAAGCTGGGGACACGCGTGGCATTGGTGGTTCGCGCGCCCAACTGTCAGAGACTAGGCGGTAGCTGGCCGTCGCTCAACATGAGTTGTCGCTCCTGGTAAGTTATGTGCCGCACTTTTATCTTCAGATTTTGGGGTTTCACTGACGGCCGTTGTTTATTTCGTTCCAGCGTGCCCAGCAGACAGCGACGGTAGGAGTGGCTGGCGGATCTTCTAGTTCCCCGGCCCCTTTTCTCGAGATTGCCTCGCTCCGGGAGCAACTTGCCGGTGCGGTGGCCCGCGCGACCCGGGCGGAAGAGGAGCGTGACGCCTGGGTGGCGACTGTAGCGGAGCTGCGGCATCGCGGTGAGGAGAGACCTTCTCCAGACATCCTGGAGTTAAGGGTTCTTCTGCAGATGATGAGGAGAGAGGCAGAGAGAGAGAAAGCCGAGAGAAGGTCCGAGCGACAGCGGGATCTGACCGAGAGGAGGGCCTTGGAGGCCCAAGTGAGGGAGCTCCAGCTGGGCCTTCAGGCCGTCGTGCAGAGGCTAGGAGGGATGGAGACGCGCTACGAGAGAGCGCGAGAGTTCGGGGAGCGACTCCGCCAGTCCGGTCGCTTTGCCGCTAGTGGCTTCTTTGCTATGCCAGGGGAGGAGCAGCGAGTCACTACTGCGGAGCAGGCGCCTAGAGGCGAGGCAGGTGCTGCTGCACGAGGATCCCAGAGGCTTCTGAGGGACCCGCACCTCAGGGGAGAGGAGAGGGACGCCTAGAGGGACGAGCATGAAAATAATGTCAAGAGTTGGCGAGCTAGTGGACCCGCCACCTCTCTATGATTGTAGTGTTCATGACAGCTTGTGTAGAATTATGAATGGAGTGATTTGATTTTCTGCTGCTTGTTTGTTCTCTTGTGCGTTCCTTCTTCCCTACGCTTCTCCTCCTTTGCACTGTTCCCATGTGATGGGTCTGCCGAGACTCCGCTCCAAGCGGAGAATCGTGTCTTGTTGTGACCATTTTCCACGGGAATCTGCCGTCGAAATCAATACTGACGGCCCTAGTTCCTTTTCCCGGATGTTATGTCAAATCTTGCGGACGTCCTCCAAAACATGATAGGGTATCCCTAGACAACATAGGGGGCTAGTCGTCATATTCTTCGTCCAATCAATCACCCTGTGCGTGCGGTGAAGTGACACACGGGACCGCATGGCTATCATTAACAGGTGATGGAGGCAATCTTGGCCTGCACTCCTTCCATTTCTATAAATTCGTGTCCCTTTTATCTTCCCAGGTATATCGAGGACTCACTCGAGGAGCACAAGTTCTCACGGAGGAGTTCAAAATTCTGAGAGTTGGATGGAGGGCGAATCTTCCCACTCCTCGAAGAGAAGCAGGTCCAGTGGTAGTAGTTCCAGGAGGCTTTCAGACCTTGAAGGGCACTTCAGCGAAAGGGCCCAATCACAACTCGTAAGCCAAGTTTTCTTGCCCTTTTTTCCGTTCTTTCTCCTTCCTTTCTTTCTGACTAAACTTCCTCCCCATTCCCTGTATGCGTAGAGTGTGATGAAATCACAGATCTCATGGGAGTTGGTAGTGGCAGCATACAGGGGCCTCCCAGATTTTCAGAAGGCGAGGCTAGACGTGATGGGATTTGGTACCTTCCTTCGGATCGAGCCGATCCAGCTTGACCTAGTCCTGATCCAAGCCTTGTGTGAGAGATGGGACCCAGTGAGTCGGGCATTCCTGATGCCCTGGGGGCACATGGTGCCCAGCTTGGAGGATGTGGTCCGGATCACAAGCCTGAAGGTAGAGGGCGAGGCAGTGACCGGAGTCACTTACGCGGACTACAGAGAAGGTGCCCAGAAGTTACTGGGTCTGGGCCTGGATGGTCGGAAAAACAGGTCGGTAGCTAGGGCGTCCCTCATGGATGCATTAGGGCTCACCGATACTCGTCGGCGGGACGATGAATCCTCAGAAGAGTTCATGGAAAGGATGGAAATAGGATGTCGTGCCATGTACTGTACAGATTTCGGCGACTGGGAAAGATGCAACATAGATTTGAGGAGATTTCTCCTCTTCCTTTTGGGGAGATTGGTACTGAGCTCGAAAGGGGACGGTATCCAATGTTGCTTCCTGGAGCTGCTGTCAGACCTTGAAAGAGTAGGGTACTATGCCTGGGGAGCTGCCATGCTGGCGCACTTGTTTGCAGGCCTATTCCAAGAAACGGATCGTGAGATGACTGTGAGTGGTTTCACACCATTCATCCAGGTATTTTTTTTTTTTTTGGGTTTTGCTTGTTTTGTATTTTTTTTGTTGTTTTCGCAAGGTGCTGATGACCTGCGCCGAGCAGCTATGGAGCTATCATTACCTCCCCATGGGGAGAGCTCGACATTGGCGACCCGTGATGGTGCCGCTAGCCAGGCGGTGGGAACCCATCATGAGTGCGGCACCCCTAACCTACCAACTGATGGTGTTAAGGCAAGAGCTACAGGAGTTCCCTGCAGCGATGGTAAACTGGAGACCCTACTCAGACATGGTCGATGCCAACCAGCCGTGGGTTCTAGCAAGTCGTGCCCGGTTCGAGCGGGAACTATGGATGCACTGCCTGAATGAAATCGAGCCGCTTCGGCTGCAATTAGTTATGAGGACTTTAGGACTGGCTCAAGAATGGGTGGATTCAGCTGCGCCACCTCGTGTCGGGAGAAAGACGCGAGGACCGGCGACCTGCATTGACTGGCGCGTGCGGTTCCCTGAACAGTACGAAGACTGGCAACGGGGTGGCACGATTGTAGAATCGCAGGCGCGGGACAGCGAGGACTACTTGCGTCTATATAGGACAAAGTACGCAGAACGGTTCCAACCCCGGGGACTTGTGGAGGTAGGTTTCCCCTTTTTCTCTTTTCTTCTTTCTCCTTTTCTTGGTTTTTCTGGTAAAAATGCTGACTTGTAAGGCTGCAGGATGTCCGGGATGCCATGATAGCGAATTTACGAACTCGCTTGGCAGAGATGGAACAACAGTTGGGTGATGCCCGCGGAGCTACGAGCGCCTTAGTAGGTGTATAGTACATTCCTAATTAAATCCCCAGATTCCAGATGTTGGCTGTTAATTCACATGGTCGTAGCATGCCCAGATTGGCGCGGCCTCCCCAGCGATGGGAGTAGGTGGTGCCTCTTCCAGCTTGTGGATTCCCACCTCAGAACTTGACTCGCTTCATGAGCAACTTGCTCACGCCACGCAGCGTGCTGCGGAGGCAGAAGGGATGCTCCGTATACAGGTAAAAGTTTCAGCGTTGAGTTCTCTTTGTTTATGCCTTATCGCGTATCTGAGATGGTACACTCGGCAGGAAAAGGAGACGGAAGAAGCGCTTGCCCAAGCTGCGCAGAAGGAGGCTAGGATAGCAGAACTGGAGAGAGAACTGCGGCGTCATCCTGATGACGACTCATCCAGGGATGCTATGGAACTGAGGATCACTCTCCAGTTGGAGAGGGAAGACCGTGAGAGAGAACGGGCAGAGAGAGAAAGAGACGCAGAGAGAGAAAGAGCCAACAGTTTGGCTGAAAGGGAGGAGCGAAGGGCCATGGAGGCCCAACTATTCGAACTCCGAATCGGCCTTGGTCTTGCTGAACAGTGGCTGAGAGATAGTGAGGAGCGCTACCGAAAAGTACGAGAGCGTGGCTTTCGTGTTGGTAGCTTCTCTGCTGCTTCCGTGGATCAACGCCGGGATGTGGGAATAGGAAGAGGAGTACAGAGCGGTAGGAGTACCGCTTTTCGTAGTTGGGTAGCACCTTTGAGAGTGTTTTGCCCGGAGAGTAGTGGGACGAGTAATGCAGAGAGAGAGGGCGGAACTTGATGTAAATTTTTTTGGTTTTTGGAATAAAACACAAGGTTTGGTTTGTTTGTTTGTTTTTCCCCTTTGCTTCAGTTACCTGAATCCCTGCACATATCACTGAAACAAACAAATCAGAATTTCTGTTCTGACTTGGCCCCTTGCTCAATAAGCAAATGGTCACTGTGACTGTCCTTGATAACTGGTCAAGGGGCCAAGCCTTTATTTAGCGAAGGCAAGGGAAAGATACGGTGATGATAAATGCGACAGGCAAGCACACGAATGCAAGCGGTATTTAAAAGTGAGATGCTGCACGCAAATGTAATCATGCAAAATTGATTTGTTTTCTTTTTTATATTTGATATTTTTTTGTTTTTTTTGTTTCATCATAAAAAGATTTTTTTTGTTTGCAAATATGTACATTTCTCTTTTCCATTTTTTTTGTGCTTTTATCATTTCAATTTTTTTTATTGCTAACGCCCGGCAAGCACCCAAATGGCACCTAACCTACGTGAGACAGGGGTTTCTTACTAACCTCCCAGGTATCCTAAGTGCACATCTAGGTTGATTTGGGCCTCTAGACCCCTCGAATGATGATCCCGCCGGCTAAGACTTACCCTGATGACAATACCGTCATGCCATGCTTAGGCTCCCAGTTGCTTCCGACCACAGGGATTCACCCAAAAGGTGTTTGAGGTAAAAGATTTGCCCGACCCGGGTCTGTTTCCTCACAACTCTAGATGGTATATGATGGAACACCCTGGAACCCTAACGACCAACCGCGCGACGCTGACCCGGAATCAGACGCCGTCGCACCCATAGGTGACGCGCTTGCATTGGCCTAAGCCCGAGGTTAAACAATAAGACATCAAGGTGGTAAACAGGAGTCTTGACCAGCCAGAAACACGGAGACTCCTTCGCAGCGATAGCTTTTGCTTTTCAAAGTGGGCAACCAAATGTGTATATTAAAATAAGGTCGCAGACCCTGGGAAGTTTTCACCTTTCAAAAACTCCATCGAACCTTCATCTTTAGAGGGAGAAGGAAGAGTGTAGGGGATAAACCTCCCGAGAGGACCGGCAAAGCCGTTAACCCGGCGAGCGAATAAGGGCCCATTAACTCTTTCCTTTCGGACAACTTCGGACCAAATCTCGAGCATTTACATTCCACGGCCCCTTTTGTGGATTCAGACTTTTTGCTTTGAGGGGTTCCGTTTATCGCAACAGGCACGGTCACGACCAGGCTTTTCTCTTGATTTTGATTTTGTATTTCTTTTTGTGAGGGATATATAGTCGTTTGACGTTCGTGGGCTCCCTCTTCGTATGCCTGCGGGGACACTGCCCTCTTCTCGTGCTCTGATCGATGCTCGAGGAAATGGGTCCTACTCTTGCCTTTGGGGTTTGAGTTTCGGTTTCTCATGCTCAGCGTTTTAAGGGCGCCGACTGTCTCATTTGGTCGAAGAGAAAAGAATAAAGATTACAGCTTCCGGAGATCTTCTAGGTGTGGCCCTACCGTAGGTGATGCTACCAACTTTTTTTGAATAAAATACATAAGTGAACACATGTTAGCTTCCTTTGAGCGAGCATAGGCCGACGTGGCCGGACAGGGGTCTCCACAGTTCTGGCGAACCAAGACCCGGTGCCTACCAAGCCTTAACGGGCCCTATCCTAACATGAAGGTTAAATGCAGAGACTTAACTATATGGTGACTGCCGGGCATTGGCATTTTGAATTTTCCATATTTTTAGTGGTTTTCAATATTTCTTTGTTTTTGATGTTTTTTATCTTTTCATCATTTTTTTTGTTTCGTGCTAAGGGTAGTATTTCTTAAGATAAAGCCCATTCCAAGGGTGGGATAACTCGGTCCCTTCGGCGTTGATTAGCTTGTAGGCGTTGCCAGGGTACACGGCTTGAATTACAAATGGTCCTTCCCAATTGGGTTGGAGCTTAGAACGCGGCCCTCCAGGTTTGACAAAAATTCTTTTTACGACCATCTCACCGACTTTGAATTTTCTCTCAACGACTTTCTTTTGGTAAAAGCGAGCGAGTCTATTTTGATACACACGCGCGTGTTCGGCAGCGGCCAGCCGCTTCTCATCCAAGAGTTCCAACTGGGCGAGGAGTGAATTACGACGATCGTCGAGGGGAAATTCCTCGTCCAATTGTACCCTGAGAGAAGGGATCAGAGTCTCGTACGGGACTACCGCTTCCATACCATAAGTGAGGGCAAATGGAGTCTGCCCGGTGGGGGTACGGATTGAAGTGCGATAGGCCCATAGGGCTTCGATAAGCTTTTCTGGCCAGTCTGAAAACTTACTAGACTCGCAGGTTTTTTTGATGATTTTGAGCAATGTTTTATTGGTGGCCTCCGCTTGGCCGTTACCTTGTGGGTAATAAGGCGATGAATGATGCAATGCAATTGCGTACCTTTTGCAGAGGTCCTATAGGTCCTGAGAAATGAATTGTGGCCCATTGTCGGTGACGATCGTGTTTGGGATGCCGAATCTGGCGAGAATGTTTTTCATGATGAACTTGCAGACTGTTGACGCCTTGATTTTCGCGTAAGCTTCGGCTTCGGCCCATTTGGTGAAGTATTCCGTCGCAGTAAGGATGAAAGATTTCTGCTTGGTGAGGGAATTGGGATCACCTAGGGGACCAATGATGTCGAATGCCCACATGGAGAAAGGCCATGGGGAGGATATTGGATGAAGTGAGGAAGATGGTGAATGGATTTTATCGGCGTGAAGTTGACACTTGACACACCTACGGGCATAGACAGCACAATCCTCTTCCATAGTGGGCCAATAAAAGCCTTGACGAATGATCTTCTTGGCGAGCATCTGACTATTCACGTGGCCACCGCACACACCCGAGTGCGTCTCTTCTACACATTTCTAAACCTCATCGTCACCAAGACATCTTAACAGAATACCAGTAAGGCTCCTCCTATAGAGTAGACCTCCAATCAATGTGTATTTCTGAGCCACCCTTCTTATGGCTTTCTTGTCCTCTGTGGTGGCCCCTTCAGGATAAGACTGATCTTGGCAATATTTGACAATTTCATAGAACCATGGTTTCTCTTCATCAGCCAGTTCTTCTTCGGCCTCTGCCAACATGAGCTCCCTCTTCTCAAGGATATCTTCCTGCAGGATCTTCCTTGCTATCCTGTCTTTGATGTTTACGTAGGAAGCATCATCGACTGCAGGGGCGTGAAGTTTGTAGATGGAAATGGACTTAAACCATCTTCCTAGAGGGAACCTTATGGATGATGCCAATGAGGTGAGGGCATCGACGAGAATATTCTGATGACGAGGGATATGAACAAAGATCAGTTTTGTGAACAGTTTGGCAAAGGCAGCAGTGAGTTCTTGGTATGGCTTGAGTTTGGGATCGCGAGTGCGATACTTAGTGAGTACCTGGCGAAGGATGAGCTGACTGTCACCAACAACTCGCAACTCAGTGATACGAAAAGAATGAGCGAGTCCTAGGCCAGCTAGAAGGGCTTCATATTCGGCTATATTGTTGGTAACTGGAAATTTGAGCTGGTATGCCAATGGGAATGTGAGGCCTTCAGGTGACAGGAGGGCGATGCCGATTCCTTTCCCTTGAGAATTCAGAGCTCCATCAAAATATAGTGTCCACATTGGCTCATCTGATTGGTTGACGGACATTAGTTCCTCATCTGGAAACTCTGATTGGACGGGGTCGAACTTGGGAAGAGGATGGTGAGCGAGATGCTCGGCTATGGCATAGCCTTTAATCGCCTTTTGCTGGATGTAGGTGATGTCGAACTGAGAGAGAAAACTTTGCCAGCATGCTAGCCTATCCGTAAGGACGGCTTTCTCCAGAAGGAATTTGATAGGATTCATTCGAGCAATCAAGTGGACTTCGTGAGCCAAGAAGTAGTGCTTCAATTTCTGCACTACCCAAACGAGGGCAGCACAGGTTTTCTCCATGCCGGTGTACTTCTGCTCACAGGGATTGAGAAGTTTGGACAAGTAATAGGTTGCCCGTTCCTTGCCTTCTTCATCAGCTTGTGCGAGGACGGCTCCCACGGAGTCATCCAAGACTGAGATGTAAAGGATCAGAGGTTTTTCTGGTTTAGGTGGAATGAGAACGGGTGGACTAGCCAGATATTCCTTCAACCCTTCAAAAGCTTTCTGACATTTAGAATTCCAGTGGAATTCTACTCCTGGCTTGGTCAACTCGTAGAGAGGTCTACACCTTTGTGAATGTTGAGACACAAACTGACGAATAAACTGCAGCCTGCCGATTAAACCTCGGACTTCCCTCAAATTCTTGGGAGGCGGCATATCCCTGATAGCTTTGGCTTTGTCGGGATCTATCTCGATCCCTCTTTTACTCACAATGAACCCCAGCAATTTACCCGACGACACACCAAACACACACTTTTTCGGGTTCATTTTCAATTAGAATTCTCTTGACCTTTGCAAGACCTTAGCCAAAACTTCTGGATGTTCCATCCTGGTCCTTGATTTCACCAATAAGTCATCCACATACACTTCCAGATATATGTGCATCATGTCATGAAATATGGCCATCATCGCTCTTTGGTAAGTAGCTCCAGCATTCTTTAACCCAAACGGCATGACCACGTAACAATATGTTCCCCAAGAGGTAGTGAATGACGTCTTTTCCTGATCCTCTTCTGCCAAACGAATTTGATTGTATCCCGAAAATCCATCCATGAATGAGAGGGTTTCATAACCTGCCGTGTTATCAATCAACACATCAATGTGAGGCAAGGGAAAATCATCCTTTGGACACGTGCGGTTAAGGTCCCGGAAGTCAATGCAAATCCTGACTTTCCCATCTTTCTTCATGACCGGGACAATGTTCGCCACCCATTGAGGATAAAGAACGACTCTAATGAACCTGGCTTTGTGGAGCTTATCGACCTCTTCTTTCATTTTCAAAGCCATCTGAGGGTGGAAACGCCTTAACCTTTGTTTTACCGAGATGGACCCTGGTTTTAGGGTTAAACGGTGTTCGACCAAGGTTGAATCCAAACCCGGCATATCCTCGTAGCTCCATGCAAACGTGTCCTTATATTCCTTGAGGACCTCAATTAATGCCTCTTCTTCATAGGGTGGTAGGTTGTCACTTATGAGGATGATCCTAGGGTCTTCCTCAGTCCCCAAGTTGACTTCTTTGGTGGATTCTTCTACGACAGTTGACGGCTCGTCGAATCTCCTCATTCCGCTAGCGTATGCGCCCGCCGCATCCTCATATTCTTCACCCTCATCTTCAGTGGGGCATTCTTCATTCGTGATCTCGTAGACTCCATACCCTTCATCAGATGTACAGTCGCCCTCGCATTCTATTTCGGGTAGCTGGATGGGATTTTCTAACAACTGGGGGATGGCAAGAAGGGCCTGACACCTGGCGGCCAAATCCAGAAGGAATCGACGAGGGATCTGCCTACCCTTGGATTTCTTCCTAGGTACTACCCTTGGCCTATCATTCCTAGATTGACTGACAATATTTACAGAAGAAGAGGAAGATGAGGAGGATGGTGTAGAATGTACAGGAGAAGACCCCTCAGAGGAGGGGTCGAAAAGGTCGCTCATCGGACCTTGGACGGGTGGTCCGCAAGGCGGTACGCACCCGTGGGAGATGTAGGAGGTTTCCTCAACGAAGATGTGTTGTTGGAGAGTTTGAAAATTGACGTTTTTTTTTCGTTTTCATTTTTAATGACAAAGCAGTGAAAAGAGATTGGAGGAGAGAGGAAAGTGGTTATGGCTAGAGGATTGTGGGGCTCATAGAGCAGATCATGGTTGAAGACCTGGCGCGGGTTGAAAAGCCCGCGTAGGTATGTAAGCAAAGAAGGGGACCTGGGAAGATCATCGGACAATTGTCTGGCCCAGGAAGAAGATATCAGCAAAGGCTGAGACGAGTGGATGGAGAGGATGGCGGCTAATGAGCCGTCGATGGCAATGTTGAGGACGGATGAAGATCCGTCGATGACAGAGTCCTTCTGGCGAGGACGAGGATAGTTTGGAACCTTGGCAAGAGTGGTAATATTCTCTGGTATTTCGGAGATCAATGGTGGTCCTTCAAGCTGTGGAGATGAGAACATCCTTTCCAGTGCAACGGAAATGTCCCATATGTCGAACCATTTGTCCCACTCGCATTCCGGATCTTTGATCTTGCCTCTTTTGGTGATCCTCGGACATTTTTCAGCCAAATATACAGCATGTGATCCTCTATATGCTTCTCGTGGGTGATCTCCCATCTGAACAACGGGCCCTCTGTTGAAGTGGTTTGATAGAGTCCACGTGAGGGGCTTCCAATCTGCCTTGAACGGTCCTTTGAAGCCTAGGCCAAACCTACGGTTCGGCCTAATTTCTTTTGGCGGCTTGAGCATACCCTGTAACTGTGCGCCCAGACCTTTTCCCTGTTGATAGCCGATGTTCCTCATAATCTCCCAACCTTTGGAGTGAAAAGGGAGACAGGATGTTGCGGTTGCCCTGACCGGCTCCTTTGGTGCTAGTGGAACATGAGATGGATCACGTACGTCCAGCAGTGACAATATGGGCCGATGAGACGGCCAAACAGAAGGCAGAGAGGTGTTGATAGCATCCACTATGTGAAGGACAGGTGTACTGACCACTTTAATAATTCTCCCATTGTAAGGAAACTTCAGGCACTAATGGTTGGTGGAAGGCACAGCGTCCATGGCTTCGATGTAAGGGCGACCCAGTATAGCCTTAAATGTGGGGTCCATGTCGAGGACATGGAATTCCGTGGGATTGCCATGGGGCCTAGTTCTGCCTTCAGAATAATCATCCCCTGCGGCGGCCTTTTGCTATTGTCATAAGCCGTGACCGTGATCGAGGAAGGTCTTATTTGTTCCTCGTCAACCCCACACAACTGAAGAGTGCTCATGGAGATCACATTTATGGACGCACCCGTGTCGACAAGACACGGGTTTATGGATACCCCATTAATTTTTATTGAAATGCACAATGCATATTTCCGAGCTTCCTTGGGAGCGAGCTCGTAGTTGTGAAACATGATGGCTGGTTGTGTGTCTGTTGGGGTCAGGACGGTCGAAATCTTCTCCACGGGGAGGTCTTCATTAACCATGACCTTTTGAAGATATTCCATCAAGGCCGCCTGGTGGGATGTGGATCTTTGAAGTAGCTCTAGGATGGAGATCCGGGCAGGCGTCTTGTCCAAGTGTTTCAGTAGATCATACTGTGTTCCAGGGATAGCTCTTTCTGGTTGTTCTGCATCATCCTTCTCTGGCTGAGATTGCTCGGGATTCTGACTGTTGTGGGGGAAAACCCTGTGGAAAATCCTTCCACTCCGGAGCACCATTGCCTGCGGCTTTTGTACCTCTGTGGGGGTAGCAGTGGGTTTTAACAGGGGTTTGAGGGGTAGTAGTGGAGGAATGGTTGATGAAGCAGGGGTGATGACGGGAGCAGGGATTCTGATGAGGGGTTTGTTAGGTGGAGGCATGGCGGAGGTAGAGGGGATATCGCGCGGATTATGAAGGATAAGGGGTTTGGAAGGTGGAGGTGGAGGTAAGGTTTGAAACGGGTAAAGGTTTTGAGGTGGATGGTGGGTGATGAGTGGTTTTGAAGGCATTAGTGGTGATGTGGTGGAGAAAGACGGGGTTATGTATGGTGGACGGATGATAAGGGGTTTAGAAGGCGTAGGGGTAAATGTGGTAGAGGTGGATGGTAAAGTGGGGGAGTGGGAGAAGGTGAGAGGGTGTGAAGGCGTAGTAGAAAGTGTCGGTTGATAGGAGGTCGGGGTGCGGATGAGAGGGCGTAATGGTAGTGGAAATGGTGAAGGCGATACCGATACGAGTTGATGAGAGAGAGGTGCTACCCGGGCAAGGTGAGGGGGTTGCATGACGATAGGGTTGGAGGTATAAAGAATGGAGGTACTTTCCTGGTGCCACACCTGCTCTCTCCCGACTTCCGGGAAGGAGGAGATGGGGTTAACCTGATGATTGGGCTGTTGGTGCTCCGGTAGTGGATTCTGGATTATGCCCATGTCGGGCTGTTGTTGTGGGGCCTGCTGAGGCTGTTGTTGTTGTTGTGGTTGCTGCTGCTGCTGCTGTTGTAACTGCTGCTGTGGCCTCTGAGGAGGTCTCCTAGCCTTGAGAGCCGCGACGTACCGTCTCATCTCATCCCAATCTATTTTATGTTCATCATTCATATCATGGATGTAATCTTTGAAATGGAAGCAGTAATCCACTGTGTGTCCCGGCTGCCTGTGGTAGACGCAGTATTTGGAGGTATCAACATTGGGGGGCCACGCGGGCCTTTCTCTGGGTAGGGTGAGTTGGTTTGATGCCATGAGGGCATTAAAAATATCTGCTAAGGTTTCTGGCAATGGTGGATAGTAGGCTCTCTTAGGACCGAGCGGCCTCCTTTGTTGCTGTTGGGGACCATAGTTCCCCGGGGGTGGAACTTGGTTGTACTGAAGCGGTGGTTGTTGTTGCTGAGGTTGTGGTTGTTGTTGCTGGGGTTGGCGTAATGGAGGCATATTATCCTGGGGTGGATTATTTTGGGGTGGAGGACGGAGAGGGAAAGGACCTGGTTGAAGGGGTAGTCGGGCATTTGTGGAGGCCTTGGGTTGACTGCATAGTTGGCATTGTTGACCGCACTGACTTGCTCATTTGTCACGACCCCTTCTGTGGCTCCGCCCGGGACACCAGCGCCTGTCTTTCTGACCACTTTGGGCTTCGGCGACTCAAACATGTTCATGATGGGGGAGTCTTTTAGCTGGGTTTGGATGTATCGGGCCCTTTCATAGAGTTCCTCCATTGTAGTAAGTTTATTCATGGCGAGGACATGTCTGAACTGCGGGGTTGCATTAGACACAATCATTTTCACTTGTTCGGGCTCGGAGAGGGTATCCCTTATTCTTTCCACCAGAGACCTCCATCTATCAGCATATCGGACAAAATCCTCGTCGGGTTTCATCTTTTCGGCCACTAGGTCGGTAATGGAGAGTGAGGGACCGACCCAATCCCTATATTTCTGCAAGAACCTTCTCTGCACTATTTCAAAATTCTCGGCCTCGCGGGGCTCCAGAGAATAGAACCACTCAAGCGCGGGACCATCCAATGATCTCCGAAAGAGGTATGCCAGGGACCTCTGATCGTTTTGCCAATAGGAGGACTCATACATGAAGTCCTTGAGGTGAATGAAGGGGTTGCCGGTACCATTGTATCTGCGGTACGTGGGCATTTCGGAGGGAGGAAGATGAATGACGGGAGGATTGGCAAAGCAACCTCCGGGGTGGCTTTCACGTCCACCATTCTTCTCAGATTTTGAAACTGCTCGTCCATGCGATTGAACCTATTGAGGAGCGATTGGGCGAGCTCCTCTGGGGGTGAAGGTGGCACTTGCCATTGGGGGAGAAACTGTCTCCCGGAGACTTGAGGGGGAAACCCGGAATGAGAGGGAACTGTCGGACCACCGACAGTTGGCCCTGGCTGAAACGGTGTGTGAGGAACACCGGGAGTTTGAGATTGTGACGGGAATTGGAATGAGGGAGGTTGTTGGCTCGCTTGTCCTTGAAGCGAGGGAGACTGGATGGCTTGCGCCAATGAAGGAGATGGAATGGCCTGCACGGACTCGTGGAGAGGTGCGATAGCCGGAGTTGACTCCTGGGGCGTGGGGGAAACAGATTTCCCCTTTAGAATGGCCTGAAGGCCCGGAGCTGTTCAGAGGTAAGCTCCGTGTTGGCGAGGACGCCCAGTAAGGAAGTGATATCCTGTGGCGGGGACGTGTCCCCGGCAATAACCTGCACCTCATGCGAGGGGTCATGAGAAGGACCCGAGTCCATAGCATAGACTCGCGGGTCGGCTGTCAAACCACGGCTAGGGTGGTTCTCCTCAGAAGACTCGTGAGACATGCTCACAGTTCTCCCAGAACGCAAAAACATACACTAGCAAGTAGGTAGCAGAGATTATCAAACAAGTGGATGCCTTTACGCCCTTTTTTTTGTTTTGATTTTGATGATTTTTTTGTGTGTTTTTAGCGAGATCCGAAGTTCACACAAGATAGGGACCCTAGTTTATTTTTGTTTCACCGCCGTGTCAGCTAGGGTCTCTCGTCTCACCACGAATGAAATGACTAACTTCGGGGAACTTCAATGGTACAACCAGCCCAGTGAACGAAGAGGAGATTCTTCGATGTCGGGGACTTACGGAGGTCCCAGTGTAGGAGATTCTAGTCCGTTGAGAGGAATTCCCAAACGGAGAGTCCTTCCTTCACCGGGAAAGGGTGATCCTCAAAAAAAAATGAAAAAAGGATAGAAAAGAGGAATGGATGTATGCAATAGAATGCTGACAGATATATGGAGTGGGAAAACAACAGAAATAACAAACATATAATAAACAAAGAACCAATCAGAACTGACGGTGCTGCCGTGAGCACAACGGGGGCGCGCGTGGGCGCCAAGGTGGAGAGGCACGGGTGGTGCCGAACTTGCAAGGGTAGCCGAGAGGAAGCAGTAGATGTCCCACCGTGATCGCCAATCTGTGAGCGACGTCACGCGGTTCGGAGTTCGATGGAGCGGGGAAGAGGATGCGGAGAGCGCGCGGGCTCCTCTTTTTGTTTGTTTTGTTGTTTGCTGCAACATAGAGATGAGAGAAGAGAGAGAAGGGGCCACCACGGGAGATTGCTCCGGCGGGGCGAGCGGGACAAGTATAATATAGCAAGATATGGGGTTCAAACGGCCATAGCGGGAAGTGACTCGCCGCGACCTCGGGGGGACGGGAATGGTGCAGAAATTAAATAACAAGAATTGAAACGGCCATTGGGGAAGTGACTCGCCGCGGCCTCGAGAATATGAGCAGAATATAGCAGAATATAAAAGAGAATATAAGAATAGAGATTTAAACGGCCATTGGGGAAGTGACTCGCCGCGGCCTCGAGAATATGAGCAGAATATAACAGAATATAGAGAGAGTATAAGAACGGAAATTTAAACGGCCATTGGGGAAGTGACTCGCCGCGGCCTCGATGATATGAGCAGAATATAACAGAATATGGAGAGAATGTAAGAACGGAAATTTAAATGGCCATTGGGGAAGTGACTCGCCGCGGCCTCGATGATATGAACGAAATATAGCAGGATATAAAGAGAATATGAGAACAGAAATTTAAACGGCCATTGGGAAAGTGACTCGCCGCGGCCTCGAGAATATGAGTAGAATATAACAGAATATAGAGAGAGTATAAGAATGGAAATTTAAACGGCCATTGGGGAAGTGACTCGCCGCGGCCTCGATGATATGAGCAGAATATAACAGAATATAGAGAGAATGTAAGAACGAAAATTTAAACGGCCATTGGGGAAGTGACTCGCCGCGGCCTCGATGATATGAACGAAATATAACAGGATATAAAGAGAATATGAGAACAGAAATTTAAACGGCCATTGGGGAAGTGACTCGCCGCGGCCTCGATGAAAAAGATGTGATCGCCAGGGGCCGAAAGACCCCAAAATAAGAAAGTGATCGCGCCTAC